>JANEYF010004711.1:0-660459 GCA_029963845.1 Rhamnusium bicolor
TATGTCCATTTTATAGTTACAATGTCAACCGTAGGGACCCCCTGTACATGGGTGTGTAGATTTATAATCACTTGCCACAGCATATTCGAACCATTAATAATTTAAACAAATTTAAACGTGATTTAAAAAATCTGCTGTTATCTTACGTATTTTACAACACTGCTGAATTCTTTAAAACAACATTGTAATTACTTAGGTAATAAAGGTATTAATAAGTGTATAATAATTAATACGGTAACAATTGTATAGGTAGAAATATGTTACATAACTAAAATAATTTGATATTATCCTTGTTGCTAGAAATAGAACTATTAATGGTTTTTATATAATTTTAGACTATTTTAATTTTAATATTAAGATTGGTCGCAACACGCCAACATAAATTAATTTCCCAGCTGCTCATGAAGAGGAAAGTTTCGTGTATACCTACTATACTTTTCTCTTAATTGTATATTAATTGTATATTAAGTGTATGTATATATGTTTGGGAATAAATTCTATTCTATCCTATTTTATTCTATTCTATCGTCTGCATAGAAATGACTACAATACTTCAAGATATTCTTAAAATTTTAAGTACATAATGTAAACAACAATGGTCCCAATATAGAACCTTGTGGTACCCCGGAGACAACATCAGTGAAAGCAGATAGTTTGTTACCAATTTTAACTCTTTATTGCCTGTTAACTAAATAATTTTTTAACAACAAAACCGCATTCCCGCCAAAACCCAAATAATGTAGCATCGCCAGGAGAAGGTCATGGCTGATTCTGTTGAAGGCTTTTGAATAATCAAGTAAGACGAGGATAGTTAAATTATCTTTATCAATCTCCAACACAATATCATCCATGACCTTAAGTAGGGCTGTTGTACAACTGTGATTTGCACTCAAACTAGATTGGTTCTGAGGTAACAGTTCGAAGTTTTTAAGATGAACTTTAATCTAAAAGTTTAGGATTTTTTCCAGAATATTAGAGAGGACTGGTAGTATATTTATTGGCCGAAGGTCTTTAAAATTTTTAAGATTATTAATTTTGGGCAAAGGTAATACGTGTGCTAACTTCCAATTGGCAGGAAACACATTAGTTTGAATACAGAAATTAATTATATGAGTTAAGTAAGGCAAAATGGTAGGACAACAATATCTAAGCATAATTATAGATATATAATCAGAGCCAGATAATTTAGATGTTACTGAAAGTAAGGTTTTATGAACTAGATCCACAGACAATTAAATTCAGAGGTATTAGGTTTTACATTGTTATTTAAGAAATGCATTGTATCTTTATCAACATGATTTACAGATTGGCTAGAGGACATGAAATAACTATTAATATCATTGGCATCTCCTAATTCTGGTTGTAGCTCAACTGTAGTAGATTTATTATAAATATTCATATCTCTAAAATACTTCCAATTATTTTTATTATCATAATTATTGTTTAAGACAAAGTTTATATAGGCTCCTTTTTCATTATTAATAGCAGTTTTCAGATAGTTTTTTAAATTCTTGTAGTAATTCCGGTGAGTAGGGTTATATGATTTCTTATGGCAGGCAAGCGCTCTATCTCTAAGTTTCATAATTAATTTAATAATGTCGGTAAGCCACAGAGCTTTCCTCTTCGTAATTCTTATCATTGATAGAGGAGCACGAATATCAAATAAATTTAAATTAAAGAACAGAAAATGGTGACTTTATCGTTAATGTCATTAATTTCATAAATGCGCCAAAAAGGAGTTACATTTATATCATTGAGAAAATTTGAGTAATTAAAATGTTTAAAGTCACGAAAAGTGCAAAGGATTGGTTCCTTTGTTAAAACTGCACTAACAATATTACATGTAACTAAACAGAGATAAAGGGCGCATCAGAGACAGAAAAATCAACAATATTGAGAAAAGCGGAGCATATTATTAGATCGATGATAGTACTTTTCTGATTATAATGCGTAGGTTTATTTATAATTTGCACTAAATCATAACTTTCTAATACGTTATGAAAACATTTAACTTCATGTCTGTCGAGTAGTGGTGAGAGGTATGAAACTTCTCGTATAGTCTAAATGCTACTATCCGACCGACATAATAGATGTCTCTGTGGCAGATAGCGACTTGCGAAGCAAGTACCGAGAGCGGCGACCTCTAGCCCAGGTGGACTAAACTACTGTTATTAAACTCATCTGCCATCTTCAGGTTCTAACCGATAACTGCTTACTGCGGCTTCTGGTTACTCGAACTGAAATGACGTTTTCTGGATCTGGCAGTTCTTTATATACTCTACCTATGTTACGCTCTGTTGCCCTCGACACACTCCGGGCGTCATGGTCTGCTGCACCCATCTCCTGATTTCGAGCGCGGCTTCGTGTAATCGGTCCTGTTCGGACGCGCATGCGTGTGTCTGTGCTTATGTCACGGTCTGTTGCACCCATCTCCTGATTTCGAGGGCGACTCCGTGTACTTGGTCCTATTAGATTAGCTCTGGTTGGTTCCTCTTCGTGTGTTCGTTGCGTTATGTTTCTTGCTTCCTCATGGACAGCAGCATGCAATACCAGAGCAGGCTTCCATGTGGTAGGTAGTCTTTGGGTGTCATCTCGTGTATTTAGATTGTGTGGTCTTTTCTCTATTTCTATGGCCTCCCTGATGATTCTTGACTTGTAATGCTCGGTATTGGCTAGTGTTTTTGTTTTGTCAAAATCAATCCTATGTCCTGTAGTTTTGACATGTTGAGCTAAAGATGATGTTCTCTCGTCTTTTCTAACAGCGTTTATGTGTTCTTCGCGTCTTGCACTTATTTTTCTGTTGGTCTGTCCTATGTATGATTTGTTGCAATCTTGGCAAGGTATTTCATATACCCCTTGACTTTCTAGAGGAATTTTGGTCTTTGGATTTCGAAGAATGGTACTGATTTTCTTGTCGGTCTTAAAAGTTGTTTCTATTTTATGTTTACGTAGAAGTTTGCTTATTTTATCCGTTGTTCCTTTTATGTATGGCAGATAGGCTTTTGCTATGGGTTGTTCGGAGTCCTCTTGATTTCTCGGCCGAGATGATTTTGACAACTTCTGTATTCTTTGTTGTGTGAACCCATTCTTTCGCAGCGCTTTGTGAAGAGTTGACATTTCTTCTTTGAGGTTGTCTGCATCTGCTAGTCTCTGCGAGCGTGTGACTAATGTCTTTACTACTGAGTTTAGTTGTGCTGGATGGTGGTGTGACTGTGCATTTAGGTATCTGTCAGTGTGAGTGGCTTTTCTATAAACTGTGTGGCCTAGACTTCCGTCCTGCTTCTTCTTGACCAGTACGTCGAGAAATGGTAGCTGACTGTCAGTCTCTACCTCCATGGTGAACTTAGTTTTGTCGTGTATACTATTCAGATGTTCTAAGAAGTTAGTGAGATTCTCTCTTCCATGAGTCCAAATCACAAATGTGTCGTCGACGTACCTTAGCCATAGGCTTGGTTTTAATGGTGCAGATTGTAGTGCTCGAGTTTCTAAATCCTCCATAAAGAGATTGGCAATAACTGGAGATAGGGGGGAGCCCATCGGGGCTCCTTCGGTTTGTCTGTAGCGTTGCTCATTGTATGCAAAATATGTATTATTTAGGCAATGTTGAGTTAGCCTAAGAATATGATCTGCTGGATGATATTTTCGCTTGATAATGTCGAGTGACTCCTCTACGGGTACGTTGGTGAACAAGGATATGACATCGAAGCTCACTAGAAGATGTTCCGCTTGGACGGTCTGATTTCTTAATAACTCAATGAAATGGTCTGCATTTTTCACGTAGGATTTAACTTCCTCGGCAAACGGTTGTAGTTGTCTGGCTAAGTGTCTTGCTAACTGCTGTGTGGGTGACCCTATTGAGCTAACAATTGGTCTTAGAGGAGCTCCTTCTTTGTGAATCTTTGGTAGACCATAAAATTTGGGACATCTTGAAGACTTCTCTCGCGGGAAGATCTGGTTCTGTATCTCTTTGTCGATTGGACTGGCTTTGATTTTGGCTTTTGTCGTCTTCTCCAGGTAAGTAGTAGGATCTGTGGTAATAAGCTGATATGCAGTGTCTCCTAGTAGACTTTCTATTTTTGTATGATAATCGTCGCTGTTCATCACTACTGTTGCGTTTCCTTTGTCTGCGGGTAATATTATGATGTCCTCATTTTGTCGTAAGGTCTTCAGTGCTTCTAATTCCTCGTGTTGTAGATTCCTCTTTGGTATACGGGCTGTTCTTAATATACGTGACGTGTCCTGGCGTATAGTTTCCGCTATGTTTTTATCTAAATTGCCAATGGCCGATTCTACACCACAGATTATGTCTTCTACCGGTAGACGTGCTGGTGCTATCGCGAAGTTAAATCCTTTGGCTAATACATTCAACGAGGCCTCATTGAGATGGTAACTGGACACATTGTGAACTACTCTTGTAGGTTCTAATTGTTCGGATTTCTTGATGGGCTTTTGTTGGAGTTGAAGGCGGTTAAATTTATTCTTTAACCTCTCTGTAGTTAAATCATTATCTCTTTCTTCCCTGAAATGTGCAAGTTGGTCAATAATGGTCCATAATGTCGGGTCGATAGTTCTGCTTAAATAAAGATGCTGGTCTAGTAACTGTGTATTGATGTTGTCTAATGTCCGTCTAGTGTCGTGGATTGATTTTCTCATCAGGGTTAGGCTAGGCAGAAATGCGAGATTGCAAAGAAGTTTCCTTCTTTTTGATAATATTTTCTCGTAGTTTCTTGTCTGATGAAATGTCTTCTCCCCGTAGAGACATATTATGTTGTTTTTCAGGTTTTCGCGGGTGGTGAATGTTAAATTCGTTTTCCGGGTATACTCCCGCGTAGGTGATAGGCCCCGAGAGGGACCGTGGTTGTCTGAACGACGTCCCTCTCGGGGCCTATCACCTACGCGGGGTAGTACCCGGAAAACGAATTTATATATATATATATATATATATATATATATATATATATATATATATATATATATATATATATATATATATATATATATATATATATATATATATATATATATATTATCACATTTAGCAATGTTATTAATTAATTTAAAAAGTTTAATACATATAGTAGCATGCATACATTTAAAAATGAACAATTTCAGAAAATAATTTTAATTTAGTTTTTAACATATGTGTAGTAGTATTAAGTATTTATTGTTCATATCAAAAATGTAGTTAGGTATAAGGTATTTGCAAAGCCAAATTGGCCATAAAAAATTAATGAAAAACAAATAAAAAACAAGAAAAAGGTGTCAAGTCGAAGTCCTGGATCTTCACTGGCAGAGCTGACGAGAGACCTATTGTGTATTTCCTGCCATCGAAAAGGTGTCACCAATGTAGTCCCATATAAAAATTTCACTTCAATTAACTCCAGTAGTATTAAAAGTTGCATAATTTCAGGGGAAAGATTTCACCTATAAAAGAGACAATTGTTATAGTATAAACTTTTAAAAAGGGAAATTTATGAAAATCTAGTGTAGAGTCAATGTAATTGAACTTTATATAAAAGTTAAATAAGCAACAATCAATAAACAGGGGAAAATATTGTAAATTATTTTAAAACTTTCATAACGAAACATAAAAAGTGCATGGTCTGTAAAAGTGAATATAAACTGAAATAAAACTTACCAAACAGGGGTGCAGTAATGTGTTTAGATCAATACCATAATAATTTCTCCAATATTGGGGTTGAAACATAAACATTTCTAGATTTTTTGTATGTGTGACAGCATAGTTGAACTATATTTTCATCAAAAACTAAACAGGAAATCCATCGATGTGCAAAGACATGCCAGTAGGACAAAGAAGAAACTCAGTGCTTCGTGTGTGAGTGGGGGTAGCTCGAGACACAGTGTTAAAGTGTGTAAAAGGGTGAAACCAATTTCGACAGCCTACAAAAAGTAGAAACAAAAATATTAGTTTTTGAGTATGTTAACCTAGATATAAAAAGATTTGTTATCAGTAGTTATTTAGTTCTAGTTATATAAAAAAGGAGTTTGTTTAAAATGATAGGGCACTTGTTAAGAAAAAGTTTAAAATGAGATGTGAAAGATAAAAATTTTTATACTGAACGTAACACATGCAAATTTACAGAAAATTCTCAGGAAAGTATCAAGAAAAGAATATTGTTATAAAAAGGCAACAAAAAAAAGGTAGTATAAAAGTTTTTATTTTCAAAATTAAAAATATTTGACATTAAAAAAATAATTTGTGACAACTAGTCAATTTTGAAATTTGGTGATTTTAATATATACAAAATTAAAGTAAGCAAAGAAAACAATGGATAGTGGGTTGTGATTGATAGAAATGAGGAGAGAGTTTTGAAAATTGGAAAGGAATCGAATGAAATTAAATAGAAGAAAGATTAATAAAATCAAGGTTAGGAGTAATTTATAGTAAATAGAAGGTTGTAAAATCAGATTTCAAGCCAAGAAAATAAAGAAACCGTAAAAAAATTTGTAAGTACTTACGTGTTATAAGAAATCCAGATAGACAAAACACAAAATTAAAGTAAATAAACTACACAAGCATATCAGGAAATTGGAGCGGCCATATCCAAACGTTAAAGCGTGGTAACTGCTGAGAAGTGAGAACCAAGAAACGACAGTTCGGCCAACCGCAGGGATAAAAATATAAGGTAAAATCTCGAGATTTTAAAATTTGTTGGGGTAATTTAAGTTAAAAATTGTAAATATATTTGTAAAAAAATGTTTAAAATATTTCATTAAAAACAATCTCCTTTATTGTTTTCTGAAAGTGTTTAGTTTTTTTATGTGAACTGATTTTGTGAATTTAAATTTTGAAATTATACTATAGAAAGAACAAAATTGAACCTGCATCCTGAGGGAGAGTAAAAGAAAATAAAAAGTAAGTAAAATTTTGTAAATTAAAAATCTGAGCTAGTTTGGGTATACAGTGCATAAATAAAAATAAATACAAATTTAAAATAAAGGCGTCAATTTTCATAGATTTTAATAAAACACAAAATTTTCAATTCTATAACTGTTTAATAAAACAATTCAAAATTTTTACAAATTATATAAATAAATAAAATACAATAAACCTTATTATCACAATATGCTGTAGGTGATAGGCCCCTCTCGGGGCCTATCACCTACGCGGGAGTATACCCGGAGAAAACGAATTTAACATTCACCACCCGCGAAAACCTGAAAAACAACATATATATATATATATATATATATATATATATATATATATATATATATATATATATATATATATATATATATATATATATATATATATATATACATATATATGTATATATAATATATATATATATATACACATACATATACAGATAAATACTATTAGACACAGTGTATTGTAGCCTTAATTAAATGATCTCGACAACACACGAGGTAGGTAGTGTATAATACCCCTTACATAGAGAGTTCCTTGACAATTAACAGAGATAAGACAACTGTTGTTTATGTGTTTTATATGAATATTTCTATTTTTCTATAAGTTTTTTCACAGGCAACTATATAAATAATGTTGTACTTACAAATCTGGATCAATGTAAGATGTAATATTATAGAAATTATAATATTATTTGAAGTATATTACTTGCATTTGGACATAAAATAACAGCGACACACTAGGCACATATCACATAGCACCAGCGAGGCAAGTTTCTATTTATATTTTAAACATTTTGTATGTAATGAATTATTATTCTGCATGATGCATTATTGTAATTTTAAATGTATGTTTCAAATTTTGTTAACGCTCTAATGATGACACATACCTCTTATTAAATTGCCACTGGCACTACCCCTGTTCTGCCACTTTCCATATTAATCCATCAGCATCTATTGCTCTCCCAACGTCAGTCAGTATTCTCTAGTCTCATGCGTTTCCCATTGAAGGATTTTCACCATTATGATTTACGAGACTTTTCAGCTTTAACACAGGACCAAAGAGAATTGATACTATTATTAACGTTACTCCTGTGTACATTAAAATTCCTTATCCAATTACTGGTAAAATGTGTACTTATTTTACTTTATTTCAGTTAATATTAATTACTAAGTTGGTAGAAAAATAAAAGCTCAATAATGTCATGTCATACAAAAGATCATGAAAATTATATACGATTCAAACTTTTATCGTATCTTATTGAATTAGAACAAAAATAGGGTTAAACCCTCAGATTAATAATACTAGAAGAGTAACAACATAAAAAGTTGTCCGATTTATCACATCCCACGCAAGATACGTTAATGTTATCTCTGGTTTAATACCTATTGGTCAGAATCATGAACACAACAGAACTAAGAAACCCGATCGATGTCCGATCTATCACCATCTTGACAACAAATAGTGTTCTGTAAGACAACGTTTGTCGTTTTAATCTGCGTGTTTAAGTGATTTGATCAGTAAAAAATCCATATTTTATCAAAAAAAAAATACTTATATAAAAATATTTATTTTAACTTCAATCGAAATTTCATTCTTAAGAGTTCCGTCTTCAAAGCACATATCGATTGCATCGGTAAATTATGATAAAAACACTGTACCGGAAGGTAGACCTTATTACCCAGCTGTTGCCTCGCTATTGGTCCATGTCACGTGTTAATTTTATTCAGGGCTGGATTCGTAGTTATTTATTGTGAATTAGCGGTTTCGTGAGATAATCATTGTTATTCATTTTGTGTTGTGTATAGATATTATTATTTTGTGAAATAATCAAATAAGTAAAAACATGGATTATTATCAAATAACTTCTTGAGGTGTGTTCAGTAATTTTTACTTTTTTATACCTAATATAAGGAAGTGTGGTAATTGTACATTTGTTCTAAAGGCCAAAGGCAATGAAAAATTTGGTGATGAGCAAAATTGGTCAGCTGAAAGGAGGTTCACGGAACCCAAACTTTTTTGTATTTGTTTTTACAAAAAAATATATTCTTGATGAAAGATTATAAATCATGTCTACTATATCAAGCCAATAAAATATGTTTTCCAAGTACTTAAATAAAGCTGAAATAAAATGAAAAAATCTAATTTTTTTTTCAAAAAATCCCACACAGCAACCTAGATTGAACTGTTGTCTATATTATGTCCTCCAAATTTCATATTCATATCTTCTCTAATAACGTCACAGTTATCTGGCTACACATTCATGTTTTTCACGGTCGCAGATGGAACTCGTAAGGTTTCTCACAAACTGTAGGTGTTTTAAAGTCAATAGATATTTTTTTAATTGAATTTTAAAAGTTCTTATTAAAAAATGTGTTTATTTTCAGATATCTCGAGATTCTGGAGAGAAAATAAAGTTGGATGAAAGCTCTCAAAATGGAAAATGTCAGTAAGTGGCACTACGAGTGTTCACACACTTTAAAAAATGTGATTATAATTTATGATATGGATTAAAAGTGTTTCATACGTAGGGCTCATTCATTCTGTGGCAGCTGGCCAGTCGCCGGAGAACCCGGAGAATGACTATGCAGTATGCATACGGCCGTATCGCTGGTACTCATAGTCGGCCGCCAGTCGCTCACCAGCGGGAGATCGCCCACTGGCGACAGGCCGCGCTGAAATGTCCAGAGAGTGGCTTCTCAAACATCCATAGCACGCATGTGATTCAGCAAAGGTTCGTCTATGAAACGAAAATAAAAAATTTGGGTGGATTTCCCGCTAGCGAGCGGCTGGCGACCGACGATGATACCAGCGTTTAAGTTCAGCTTATATTTTAAACTTCTCATGTCAACGATCCCCTAAATTTGTATTTTCTTGGAAAAAATTTCCTTTTCGTAGCAAAAAATTATCTGCAATTAACAGCATCGACACAGGCATTAAAACAGGAGAACATTTTGTTTAAATTAATCAACACCGGAACAGCGCGTACGCAGTCCCGACTAACAGAAATTATGCGCCTGAGTTATCCGCATTGGGTAT
Source organism: Rhamnusium bicolor (assembly GCA_029963845.1). Classification (NCBI taxonomy): domain Eukaryota; kingdom Metazoa; phylum Arthropoda; class Insecta; order Coleoptera; family Cerambycidae; genus Rhamnusium; species Rhamnusium bicolor. The sequence goes on from JANEYF010004711.1 coordinate 9,935, forward strand.
AATCGCAGGGGTCAGCTCTATAACGTAGTACAATGGAAGGTCTTCACCCTGGGGGAACTGCCTAATTGATCACGGTAACCCCTACGCCAGGTAAGTATGCCTTTGAGCCCTCGGCCTTGAGGTTTTCTGCACATTGTATAGATAAATGATAGTGAGTGGTAATGAAAACATTTGGCACCATCTATTATAATATTTCATATTTACAAAAGGTCGTAGAAATTGTTCAAGCTATAGTATTTAAGACTGGACAGCACACCTTGCAAAGAAATATTAAAATACTGAATATTCGATTTTCAGCCTGGTTAAAAGTATATGTGCAAAAAAGTTTATCAAAACGTTTCAGCTATTTGTGAAATTAAGTGTGACCATGAATACTGACAACAACAATATTAACCTCAAGAATCGATAAAACAATAATTTTCAAATTTTGCATGTGCACTTTCAATAAGCCAAAGACAAATAAGCAATAACAATTGATTTATATACATGTTACGGCTAAGGTGTAAACTTCGATAGTTTATAAACTAACTGGAGAGTATCGAAACTAACTACCGTCTTAGTTTAATAGAAAACGCATATCGACTAAATTAGTGAATAAATCTGGTTAGCTTGTAAAATAGCCGGTTAGTTCATAAACTAACTGTACTAGTTTATTTAATTTAACGAAAATAACAAATATAGTCGATTTTCTAAAAAAAAAAATAAAATAATTATTGGATATTACAAAAATATTCTCTCAAATCTAACATGATAATAATATTAAACATCTATAGTTTTTATATTTTACACTATCATTCTTAACTGAATATGCTAGTATATAAGTTTTAGGCAAACAACACTTCCAATACATTTATTATTGAAACCATTAAAACAACTAGTTAGTTTAGGAAAATCAATGCTGTTCCATTTTTCCCCTGCCAACACTGTCACCAACTTCGTCACACCAGGTTAGTAGAGAATTATATTGAAATTAATAATATATTAAGTAGTCACTTATGCGTACCTCATGAAGTAATATCAAGTAGATAGGTACCTACAGAGCATCAACTGTTTTGTTGATATGCTACTTTTATTGTAGTCATGTAGGTTTGTATATTTCAAAGAGATCTCATTTGTTTCAGCACTGAAAATTTAATTCCTTCGCCACCATTAGTACCAAGATAGCAAGGTATGTTAAATTTAAATATACAGGGCCCGCCACTTTAAACTCCTCTAGTCCTTATTTTTTATTCTTTAAACAACGGCCATGTCCGACACATCAAATTGTATATATTTTTAAGTTCATTAGTAGCGTGCAGTGATGCAAAAAAAATTTGTTTTTGGATCACTGCACTGTATATTTAAATTTAATATACTTTGCTATCTTGGGTATTAATGGTGCGAAATAATATAATTTTCAATGCTGAAACAAATGAGATTTCTTTGAAATATACAAACCTACATCACTGCAATGAAAGTAACATATCACCAAAACAGTTAATGCTTTGTAGGTATCTACTTGATTTTATTTCATGAGGTATGAATGACTACCCACTATATTATTAATTTTCGATATAATTCTCTAATAATCTGGACAGTACGTGTGACAAACCTGGTGATACCTGGTGATAGTATTACCAGGAGAAAAGATAGTACAGTACTGATTTCCAAGACTTTTAATCTAGATCTTTTAATAGGAGTGCCACTTACTGCCATTCTCTATTTTGAGAGCGTTTAACCAACTTTCTCTTCTCACTAGATTCTCGGTAAATCTGAAAATAAACACATTTTTAATAACAACCTTTAAAATTTAATCAAAGAAATATTAACAGACTTTAAAACATCCACAGTTTGTGAGCTACCTTAAGAATGAATTTTCTATTCAAGATAAAATAAATATTTTTGTATAACTATCTTTTTTAATAAAGTGTGGATTTTGTACTGTTCAAATGGAATCAAATGTTTTTTATTTTTTGCAAAGCATTAACTTTAGTCATTTTTGAGCTTTCACAATTTCACATTCACGCATTATGCGGACCCTGATCTGTTTTGTTTACTAAACAATCCTGTGGTTTTCCTCCTTAGACGCACACTACACAATTATTAGTCATTGTTTCTCAATAAATATTCACTAAATAAATCTTTAAAACTAAAAATCGATTATTAATCAGTACCCAATAATAGAAAACTTTAAAATCACTTAAAAACAACAGATATTAAAATAGCAACTGCAGAATAGCATTGAAAAGTACGTTACTCAAGCAAACAAATTTTGTGTACCTATTAAGTTTTAAATTACGCAAAAGCATTGAAATAAGCGCTGAAGCCTGGAGCCGCCCCTAGTTTGTTTTGGATACGTTGATATGTAAACATGCAAATTGTTGTTTATGTATCGGTCATAATAATCATAATATCTTATGGCTGCTACTTATCTTTACATTATTAATCTGAGGTCAAATCCACAATTAGTTAGGCACAAATTAGTACCATTTAAAACTGAGTAATAGTTACTAATTAGAGATCGAGAAGCAGCAATAAATGATGTCAATTCCAGGGTTGCCTCCAGGTGATGTGTTACCGTGTAAAATGTTCATGCATATATGACACAATATTTTAAACTTGTGGTTATTTTGTCGAGTTCGGTACAAATTTATTACGTAGAGGATTGAAAATATTGGTGAATGTAACACTAACACACATATGTATTTTTAACTAGCGATCACAAGAGTAAAAGAGTATTACTAATATTAATACACCCACTAAATCATTTGCCACCTTTCAGCCGCAAGCATTGATGGTTTCATCCTCGCTAATCCGGACATATTTTTGATTTAGTTAGAATAAAATTTTTGTTTAATACCGTCACATCCCTATGATAAAAACTCTTTTTTTAATATCGTCTCCAATGGCACCTGAACATTGCTATATTGTTCACTAATACACTTTTGCAAAAATTCTCTAAATAGTTTCATCCACGTATATTACACCCAACCATCATTTCCACTTGTCACTGTCAGTAATATTACCACTCACAGACTTTTTATGACTATCTGATGAAATGTGTCCCTTGAGGTTTGCTTTGACATTACACGAAAGCACTTTTTTACAGCTTATGAAATATAATTGTGTCGTTAAATTGTAACTCCTGGAAATCACTAATTCACATGTTCACTTTATCCTCTGAAGGAATATAACGGGGTGTTTTTCCTCGCTATTTTAATTCACTTAATTTGCTGAAATGAAACAAAATAAAAAACAAATACATATATTCAAAAGTTAAATGACACAAGGCTCTTTCAGGGCGTGGTAGGCAAATAACTAACTAGTTTCACATAATATTAAAATACAGAAATTATAAATCTCACTTAGTAAGTTTGTTTTTCCTTTTTTTAGGGCGCCACCCGCCTTTCTTTCTCGTTTATATATAGTCTAAAAAAAGTTACAACGCACTAATGCCGTTGAAAGGGGGAAAGAACGGTTATTCTTCACTACAGTGTCTCGTACAACTCAATAGCAAGTTAAAAAAAAGTCTAGGGGGCTTTTTCCCACTCTAGTTTGGTGGACATGCACATCAGCCAGTTGATGCAAATTGAATTTTAAATTTCCAGCTCGCACTCAGAACGGAAGCTGGTGGTTTATTAATTAATAGGTACCTATTTTAACAATAATTGGAAGGAATCCTACCTTCTCACATAGCTTTCCTATGTTACACACTTCGTTACTCCTTAACCATAACAGCTCAACCAGACAAAATCTTGAACACAATGCCAGCAACGTACACCACTAACTCACTCAAAGCTCAGCTCCTGTCTTTAAACGTAAAGGTAAAGGTAACGTACATCAACACACCCACTCGGTGCCGAGGCCTCCGAGCTTCTGCCTTCAAAAAACCTAACCGTCTTTTGTACAAGCGTTCCCCCTTGTCCCCACACCGCAGTGTTCTCGCTGGTGCACTAAAGGTCCAGTGGTCGCTTAGAATATCAAAGATTTACAATTTAGTTGTCGGTTCTAGAATTTTTAAGGCTGACCTCAAACCAAATTATGCAATCAGCATTAAATAAAACGCAAGTTAATTATATCTAAAATTGGACCGTTACAGGAATTGAACAAGACATTTCAAAAAAGTTAACCTCCGTTGTGTTTAATTTCGCACTGTTTACGTATTTATATGTGATTCACATAGAGTATTAAGGTATAACTTCGGGTATTTATCGGTATAGCAGAATCTATGCAATTTAATTTATTTTTTAGTTATTATTATGTTGCAAAACAAGAGAAATCTGGTGGTAAGACCTTACTATCGGGTTTCTTTCTATTTTGTTTTTTAAAACTTTTTTTGAAAAATGGGATCTAAAGAAAAACATCGCTAAAACAGAATATCTGAGGATAGGAGACACGTATGAAGAAGACCCAGATCTACAACTGCGTAGACTAAAAAAATGTAGCAAATTTAAGTATACTTGGGAAGCATTGTTTCGGATAACGGAACAACGAGAAATGATATAAAAAATAGGGCACGACAAGGAAAAAAGACTTACTGAACTCATTACTCTGGTCAAACAAGATGAAACTCCAAACCAAAATGACAATCTACACACAATTAAGGTAGCGCCTATTTTAACTTATCGCTGTGAATGCTGGCAATTTTCAGAGGAAGAGATAAAGATGATAGAAACGGTAGAAATGGACTTCTTAAGAAGATCATGTAATATTTTCAGAATGCAACATATTAGGAACGAAGAAGTAAGAAGGAAAACGGGGCGCGTACTTAAAACAGCAGAAAGAGTGGAATCCAAACAGTTACTATAGTATGGTCATGTAAGGAGGATGGAGGATACGTGATGGACAAATATAACATTGAAGTATACACCTAAGAGAGTATTTTGGAGACGTTGGTGTTAAGTGCTGTACTAATTGTTGCTTTTTTCGTCATAATTACAACTGCAAATTGCAACTCAACTCAAGGGACGTCCCTTTCAACATCTTACAACTTTACACATCACCGAGGATTTGAAAGGTAGGCGAACATTCGTTTTGTTTCTTTTCCTCGTATTTTTTTAACGTTATACCGCTTTAGAACTCGCTCAAACTTATTTTCTGCAAAGAGCCAGATTATCTATGATTCACATTCTAAAATTAACATAGAGGTTTTGTAAATACTATGTACTTAAAGTGTAATCATTTTCAAAATGTGGCAGTTGTCGTAAACGTGAGAGCCGAGCGATATAATTTGATAATCTATGTGTATATTCGCATCGCCATTGGACACTCGACAGTAACAAACATTTTCCTGTCAAGGTGACTGTCAGTAAGTAATTGGTTTTTATAGATGCAAGCCGTCCAATTACCTGATCAAAACCTTTAATTTTTTGTTCCCATTTTTATAAAAAAAAAAACAGATTTATTGCACAATACGTAAGAATATTTTACCATTTCATAATGTTTGGAAATGTTTCATTAGGTGTTTACAATATAATATTATATCTACGTAAAAGTCGTTTCTGGAATTAATCGCTACCTCTCGAACTCTAGCATAATTCCTGCTTATATTTTAACTCCATCTGAAAGTTCTTATATGTGTTTTCTAAATAAATAATGTATCTGTCCTATTTCAATATATCATAAATTAATTTTTTAACTTAATATGTATTTTTTTCTATCTATATCAATATAATTATAAATGGAGTAATTGCATTTAAATTTATTTGCAACAGGTAGTTAGTTATTTTTGCTCAAGTTACATTTCTATTCCTATATCCCAATATACTTAAAATTTTGTTAAATTCGATATCCCTTCGTCTATCTTTCTATCTATATATCTACTATGAAAAGCATGACTGTGGCAATGTGGCCTTTCGCACAGTGCCATTGATAGTATTACATGAACTATTAACAAATATTCAAGATAAATTAAGCAAGTCCGATTTGTAAATTATTTTAATAAATGGTAATGGTATTTCCCGGTATTTTACATAACCTAGTTATGCGTAGAATTCATTTAGTCCAATGAATAAATTAGTAGCGACTTGCAAGTAAAATTGGCGTTCTAGTTCCCCTCACATGAATTCAAAATAAGTCATTGTATTAAGGTGAGCAATAAAGGGGAGTGAGTGCTGACTAAGGTCGGGGAACAGATAAGATAATCATCACGTAAGGGTCTAAATTAGCATTGCCACTTCACTCAGACCATATCCCTCAGTCAAACTCTATTCTGTTCCTTCATCTTTCAATCAAACGCAGTGAGGAAGACGTATTTTCTTCTAGTTTTGATTTATTAATACTCGTGTGATTTATATAGTAAGGATTAAGCGAGATGGATTCTGAACTATTCCTAACGCAAAATTTTGTATCTCATCTCTGCATGATGTAGATTCCTAAATATACCGAATTCATGTTCCTACAGTATTACATATATAAATTATCAATAGATAATTGGTTAATGAAAATCGAATCTTTACTCTGATTTATTTTTAAATCTTCTTCATGATTAAAATTTCTGTAATAAATAATTCTTAACGTAGGTAGGTTAATCCCATATGAGTAATTATTCATGATAAAGAAAACAGAAAAATTCTCATAAAATTCCTTTTATTAATGTGTATGTTTGTGTTTTGTGTATGTCAGTGTATGTTTGTGTTTTAAAGAAAAAGCACGTAATTTTTAAGAATTTTATTAGAAAGTTAATTAGATACAAACAAAAAAAAATTTATCTTACATTTACTTACTTTTTGACTATGTTGCAAAACTATTTTAATTTTAATTTGACTACCCTGGTTTTTTATTTATAAAAAATTCCTGTGTCTGATGATGTGAAGTAATTACTTGTTCACGAAACCGGTCACATTAATAAAAGGAATTTTATGAGAATTTTTCTGTTTGCTTTATCATAAATAATTCTTAGTTCAGAATATTATATGCTGAATAAGGATGCGCATTTGTTTCGTTTTTATTTTTTGAATTTTAATTTTGATTGTTGGTTTATTTTTGTATTCAATTTGTTTATATTACTTGTAAACCACCTCTTTACGTCTTATATCGGTAATTACGTTTTTGATAAATGCTTAGTTACATTTTTTGTTTCTCACATATTTCTAGGCATACAGCACAGTTTATATATTACCTGATCCCAAATAATAAACTACAATAAACAAACTGCATTCCGTTTAATGAAGTATATAAATCATAGGTCTTAATATTCACTACTTCAAACAAAAATTAAGTAAAACAAAGGAGAATTCACATACACCATAAAGACTTATTATAACTGGCAGATAAAGTTCAACTTACACTACTGGATTGTAGCAGATTTTACATCCAATTGTAAAGTTTTATAACTCAAATATTGAGAACAAACAACTTGAACCAGAAAAGAGAATGTCACGTTTACACAGTTTAGCCAACCGCCTAAGTAGTCAGCTTCGTGATATTGTGCGATGGCGGAGATAAGTCATGTACCACATTTGAAAGCGATCGACTTCCTTTCTGTAATTCTGCTGCTGGTAACTTTACTTTACTAATTATAGGGGGGCTGACTTCCACAGTTTTGGAATATAGATAAAAGTTTAATATTCATAAAAGCCAGGAAAGATAATGATATCCTTGAGGTATATTTGAGGAAAAAAGGTTGATACAAAAAAAGCTTAATGTAAATTTAATGAGATGAAAAACATAGTGAAACTTTAGATTAAAAGGGGCTTTGGCGATTGTATTTCTTTATTAGAATGTTTTTATTTTGAAGGTAACTATGATCAGAATCTTTTAATATGAACATAATGAATAGAGAATGCGATGTTTGTCGATTAATGAGGGTGAAACCGCTCTTTTATGTATTATTTGTATTTCTAACTGTTAGGAGTGTTACAAATAATAATAAAAATAATGATAATAATAAGAAAGACAAGTAAGTACTTGTTAATTATTATTGTCCTACTTTAATTAGCCTACCCTTTTCTATAGGGCGTTACAGTCCATACACATGTTAATTGTAGAATTAATCCAGCACTTAACTGACAAGATACGAAGTAGCATCATTTAAATAGGTGAAAGAAATAATCCCGAGTCAACGATGATTAACATCCACTATAATAAATTCGGCTATCAACTTTCAAACTCTCACCTGCTACAATTTTTCAACATGTAGGTCCGTACACCAAGACAACCAACTGAGGAAAGGGAGGAATTCAACCGATGGAGCTGTTAACGTGATAGATGGACAGAATACGCAGAAAAGTCACTAGCCAGAAATTATCAAGGTTGGTCACCTGTCGAATGAATGAGAAATTATGTAAACACGTATCAATACTGATTAAGACAAATATAAAATGTAAAACGTTAATCAGAAAAGTTAAAAAGATAAGAAAATTATATAAAGTAATATTTATGCAAGGTAAATCATAAAATACCACGGCCTGATATTCGGTTATTTGCAGAATCCATAAGGTTTGTTGACCCTAGTGCTAATAGCTGAAGTACGTTCTATTAATGTAATTAATGTACTAACATACTTAGCTTAAACGGTATAAGTAGGATCAGTCTGGAATTACTTCGAGACAACCCAACTATTGTCCAAATCATTCCATAATTACTCGTTTCACATACAAGGTAATAATCGTTATGACAGATCAAGTCTATAAGAACAGACGAGCTCACGTGACCACAGATCAACTCGGTGTGCAACCCCGACAACAATTGAACACTGCTTATAACATTCGAATAAATGACATTTAGAACTGATGGTACAATTTAAGTAAATTTACCCCTATTAAATGTCATCCTATATCTCTATAGAAGATCAGAGATCAGTGATATAATGTTAAACAGAATCCATGACGTCTACGATATAACCTTGAGACGTGACATTTTAATGCATGTGGATAAAATATCACAGATAATAATTTCTGTGAAGTAAAGTTTTAAATGTGATGTTTAAAATGTAATCCATAAATAATGAAATCATTTCGAGTTAAATCATGATTTTCATTTCGATAGTACTAAAATTTTGGACAACGAACAAAACTACAAAAAACGATTAATAAACGAAATGATATTTATCAACCAAAACAGTAATACTGTCACTAAAAAAACATCGAAAATTTGAGCAGAAATTATAATCCTGTATACATAAATGAACATCAAATTGATCCTTCATTTGAAATTTTAGTTTACAAACGTATTTTTTCATTGACTTCTTAACTGATATATAAATAAATAATGTTTTTTACAGAACTAATTTTTACTATGCATTTTTTCAAAGTTTCTTTGATAAATATCCATTAATTTTCAAATCTTTATACATAGAAAATTGTTTCCGTACTAACAAGACTGAAATATTTGTTCTGAAATTCTGTATGTTACGCTATTTTATTTATTTCTTTCAACAATGTTTGACGATAATGATTGTGTTGACAAAAAACCAAATACCTCATTAGGTAAGCGTGACTGACAATTTTTTACCAATGTTTTATATATTTTTAAATATCGTAGTTGTTATTATATACTTGTTTTTACATTTACTGTTAATTTTTTTTTATTGATATATGTAAGTGAGATTAGGGAATTTATGAAATTTAAAAAAATTTTCTCAAAATTTTAGCATTTTTTCTTCTTAACCTCTTAAGGTATTTAAAACAACCTGACAAAAAAAAATTATTTGTGAAAAAAGTGGTTAAAACTAATATTAAAACAAATTGTTAAACTCAAAACCTTTATTTTTCTACACAAAAAAAAAAATCCAATGTTCCTATTATGGAACAAAGACCCACAACATTACAAATGAAAATCAACAAAACAATTTCTCTTCTTACTGATACATAAATATATGTTGCATTTCAAGCAATAAAAGTAAGTTGTAAGTCCACAACCTGGTTTTTTGCACCTTTGCCTTTCATCTTTTTCGCATGGAAAGTGGGCTATCTTGTCTGTACGCACGTCAAATTGGGGTATGGGCTTCGTTTGGCTTCTTTTCTTTTTCCTTAAAGTCTCTTTCAATACTCCCACTAGGTCTTCCTCTCTTTCTTATGTTTTCTCCCTTTTCTAAGAGGAAGAGGCCTTCTTCTTCTTCGGCATAAAAACCGAAGGAATCTAAAATATCTTTTTTCGCTAATCCTGCTTTTAGCATGTCAACTTTGTATCGCATCCAAGCTGTAACTATAGTCAAGTCAATAAAATAAAAAAAACATTTCAAGCACCACTTTCGACTTCTTAGCCCTATTCTGCAATACGATGTCCATCTAATAAATCGACTCCACCCATAAAATTATTAAAATGTTTTATCATGTTTGGGCGCGGGATATCTCTTTTGGTTTTTGTTTTCTTATCAAAACGTTGGACGATATCAGTTGGTTGTGATCCGCAAAAGATACTTGCAAAACAAACACTTTTGTTATCAAACCATTTCAAGGCAAAGATTTTTACGTCATATATCGTAGCTTCATACTCCTCATACGTGCCTCTGCCCCTTTTTTCATATTTTTGTCACTGGAAAACACTAGACCATGAAGTCTGTCTTTTCTTGCCGTGCCCAAACAATAGATTCCGTCTTTATAAAGACTAGAAAGAAGTTTCATGGAAGTAAACCAATTATCAAAAAATAACAAATGGTTTTGGTGGTGCGGAATAATAGTTGATACACGACGTACTCTGCTACCACTGGCTCCTATGTCTTCTTTCTCAGGCGCTGGCAGTATCTTTCCAGTATTAACAAAGATATGTATTAGGCCATTACTATCGCATAAAACAAAGATCTTGTAACCCCATTTATTTGGCTTTTTTGGGTTTTATTGTTTTAGCGAGGACTTTCCCTCGTAAGGCACTATTTGCTCGTCTACACACAACATTTGTGGTATTATTTAGCTTGCAAACTTTTGCTGTAAAATATCTAGAAGTGGTCTTAGTTTGAATAATTTGTCTCAATTTATATCATTTCGGTCTTTGGCGAGGTTCTCGTTGTTACTGAAATGTAGATTCTTCTTTATTTGCTCCCACCTTTTCCTAGACATAGAATTGGCTACCTGTGGTATTCTACATGCGGAACTCCAATAAAGTCGATGCCTCGGTAAATGGAAGATGGACATATATATGATATTTCCAATAAAAATTTCCAATTCCGATTTTGTAAGATTCAGAGGTTTATTCAAATAAATTTGACAAGCATATAAGTTGCTCTGCTCAGTTATAAGACATATAAATTCATTTGAAAAAAACATTTGAAAATAATGTATGGGCCTTCCTACTTCTGATTCATCTTTTAAGTGGCAGAGAAATATTTTTACCCTCTTCTATTTTATTCCATTTGTATGTTTGCTTTCCCTTCGCAGCTATATTACTTAGCGGCTCTTGATCTTCTGATTCGGAAGTTGATAAATGTACGATATCACTAGACACAGCATCCCTGGATGTTGGTCTTGTTGGTATATAATCGTCATCAGAATCGCTGAGATTTTCATCCTCGCTACCGCTTGGTAAACTCGCCATATTTTACTGCAAAAAAAGGTTTAAAAGATATATTATACAGTAATCAACCGTTGTTCCACATTAGGAACTATGAATAATTACACAACATTACACCGTTGTTCCTGATCTGGAACATTGGATAAATTTTTGGTTTACAAATTCGTAATAATTTTTTTTTTTATCTAATTTAGCTTAAAACTATTCTAATACAACCTACTAACATACCTGTATTTTTGTAGTTCTCTAATATTGACCCAAAATTCGAAAAAGCCTGTCATACAAACACTTCACGTGGTGAATGGCGTGGTATGATGAAATTCTTTTACTCTTCCACCAGTATTACATAGATGGCGTGATGTGTTCGCATTATACCTATTATTCATAGTTCCAACTTAGGAAGAGTGGTCTATAAAGAATTTTTTGTAAATTTTAAAATTATTGTATTTATTTTAGGGGTTAGTTTTTACTGTTCCAATTTAGGAACATGGACCTTAAGAGGTTAAAAAAATTTTTTAAGTATATTTTTATCTATTAGATTTGCTAAATTATATAGAATGTTTGTTATTTGTTGTACTCCTGAAGAAGACAATAAACATTGTTGAAACGTCGACTTAATGAGAAGTTGAGGTTTTCTAATATTTTTCTCCACTTTATTTTCGACAAAAAAACATCAACCTATTGAGTAGTGCTGGATACGAAACTTTAATTAAAAAGTACAATTATGTAAAAAATGTATACCGAAATTGAGCAAAAAGTGACAACTAGGTATATCTCAGTTGAGTGGTAGTATTCTTCAGCAATTCGTATTAAACTCGACAGATTCTAGTAATTTATATCACAATTAGGAAATATATTATTAAAGTTTGATGACATCAGAAAAATTGGTGATTTAACCAAGATATTGCTCCTTGGTACAGAACAAATAAATTAGTTATTTTGCCTAGAGTTAAGACGAGGTATATGAAATTTTATTTCTGATAGGATATAGGACAATCAATTTTGATGTGTAATAGTTTGACTAAAAATGTTAAGGAAGATAAAATTTTAGGATATTTTAATGATTGCATATCAAACATACTCAGTAACAATTCCTAACTAAGGCCTCTTTCGGGATATATTTGATTACATTTGAAATGTAAGAATTTCAAACATTTTCTTTGTACAGATTCGAATGCCAATGAATGAACATTATAAAAAAAGAGATAATACAAGAGAACAGTACTCTAATTTTGACCAGACTAACGAATTATATAAAGTTCTTAACGCCAATTTATTTGAGAAAGATTTACAATTTCGGATTATAAATCACAGGGTTTTAACAGAATTACATACTACCGCTTCAATATGTTTAATAAACGATAAGTCCGCATTAAAAATAATACATGTCCTTAAATAAATCACATCTTGTGAGTTCAACATTCTCTATAATATAATTATACAAATAAGGGGATTTTTTGGACGAATAAGTTACGACTTTGCACTAAGAAATATTCAGTATTAACTTGTTGATTCTACACAATTCTATTACATTGTTAAGCTGAACTTGTAATGCCTGACAATTATCCGAATCCGATATAACTAAAAAGTCATCAGCATACAAGTTGTTCTTATTCAATACACCCAGTCAGGTCATTTATAAACAGTAAGAAAGAAGGGGTCCAAGTTTTGACCCCTAAGGCACTCCTGAGTTAGCGATATACAATTCTGACTTAAAATCATTGTATGTCACATACTGCCCTCTATTTGTTAGATATGATATGAATAATTTCAACAGAATGGAGTGATCTATGCAATCAAGAGCCTTCACAAAGTCAAAAGTTGATGTGGTGTACACACACCACATCAACTTGTTTCTTAGAGTCCAAGGCATTGGAAATTTACTGAGTTACAACATGTAAGTTGGACATTGTAAACTTTTGACTCATAAAGCGATGCTGTAACATAGATATACAGTTTCTCACTGGAGTATATATGTGGATGTACACGGACATCTCAAAGACTGGCAAAATTAGGAATTATGGCAATAGGCCTGTAGTTATTGAAATAAGTCACATTAGCATTCTTTAGCACGGGGCAAACTCTAGTAGGTTTCCAACATTCAGGAAAAGTAGAAGTTTGTAAACAAAGATTAAATATTATTAAAAGAGGAGTTAAAAAAATTCTATAGCAGTCCCTAACTAAAAAAAGTATCAAATTAAAATATTAAATTAAAAAAAAATATGTTAATATTTTGAAAATGCTTAAATTCTTTTAACTACCTTTCCAAGTCACCTTAAATAACTCTCTGAAATCTAAGAAATCTACATTTTTGGGTAAAAGGGAGCGGCCCTACAGCTTATAGTAGAGTCCGAACCACACTTAGGCATAATTTTTATAATTAAAAGTTATTTCGCAGTAACCTGAGATCGAACTCGCACAATTCAGTTATGTAAAGGTGCTACCTAAGATACACAGAGCTGTTGTACCAAATGTTCATTTTATTTAAAAAAAATAACAGAAAGATAAGAAACACAGGTGTCATATTTTTTTTAAATAAATTAATAATCATTAAATAATCAAAAAGAAATTAGTTCAGCCGCTCCTAGACGTGGGTAGTATATAGCTATATTCGCCGACAAGTTATGGATGTCATTATAATTCTGAAGAATAAGAACGCGAATCAAGTAGAGGAAAACAAACTGTTTCCTTTATTCAAAACACAGACATTCCCCTTGTATAGTACTCATTAAAATCTGTTTTTTATTTCACTGCTTCCAGACAATTTCTTGTAAAGATTTGCACATTAAAATTCTGGTTATTTCTGAGTTACCGTTTAAAATAACTCAATTCTTGTACTGTATTATTCACAATGTATTTTTTCTCTTGTTCGTATCCTACAGCACAATTTAATGGGATATTAATTACAGAAAATAACCAAAGAATAAGCTACGGAAGAGAGTTTAATATTAATCAGTAGCGCAGTAAGAATCTTAGTATAATTTTTTTAATTCTAGAGACCTTGATTATTGTCTATGAATTTCTATAAAAATAGAAAATTTATGATTTTTTTGTAGTAAAATGTTCTACTTGTAACAGTTTAGTGCAAACAATTATAAATTTTCTATTTTTATCCTTATACACACTGTCAATCACTAAATATCTTTATAATTTAGACTGATGTTTGAAACTTTTTCTGTTTTCATAATAATGTAAACTATATGGACTCATGGGGTACTGCTTCTCCAGTATAAAATCGCATTTGATTAGCTGAAGGTATGAAAAAGCACTAGTAACAGCTTCAACCGGAATTCAAATGACTATTAGCACGCCTTTATCTATAGCTTTGGTAAAGGTCTCGGTCAAATAATAGGATCATGCGACATTATTATTCATAGACATCTCCTCTAATCGGTAAGCATACCGTCTACCCTCCTCTCCAAACAGTTTCTTTCTGGTCCTGACTAACGGGTTCTGCCAGCTAACTTGCTTCTTCTGATGCTCTTTGACTATCAACGATATGACACTTGCTCAGTTTAGTGCTGTATTCCTCAGTACAACAATAAACCTTATAGAGATTATAGATAGACAATATTTCAACCATTTTCCTATATTAACCTTTTTCAAAATATTACTGTAAGTAGTATCTTAATGTTATCATCTATAGTATGGAAAAAGAAGTCACAAGCAATTTAGATAAAAATTTATTATCAACAATAAATTTTAATTACAGGCAAACGTTTCAGCAGATGGTTTCCACTATTTTGAGGGCTGCACGGACGAATTTATATTTTTAAAATTAATTAATTATTGACCAAATTTTTTACAACAAAAAGGAACTTTACATTATAATACATGAAGGATAAAATTACATAAAAAATTTAAAAACTTAAGGAATTTAAAAAAAGGATTAAAAAAATATTTAAAAAAGCTCACCCAAATTTATATATTGTTGTACAATCACTTTCAATTATAATCGAGTTTTCCATTAGAAAAAATAAGTCAAATAAACACAAAATAAACTTATGTTTGATTTTCACAATAATTTAATCAACTTATGACAATTGTTTCGCCACACAGTGGCTTCATCAGATGGTGAGTACAAGACTAAATTCTTTATTACAAAGTGTGGGTATATATCAACTAACTATTCTAGGGTAATAAAATGGAACGGTAATAAAATAAGGTACAAAATAATTTAGAAAATATTTAACAGTGGTAAACAGTTTAAATCTAGCTGATCATTTAAAATAATATTACTATTTTTTAATTTATTATTATTACCCTAGAATAGTTAGTTGATATATATACCCACACTTTGTAATAAAGAATTTAGTCTTGTACTCACCATCTGATGAAGACACTGTGTGGCGAAACAATTGTCATAAGTTAATTAAATTATTGTGAAAATCAAACATAAGTTTATTTTGTGTTTATTTGTAAAAATGGATTTTCATCAAGTAAAGGTCGAATCAATCAACTATTAAAAATAAGTCAATATAAATCATAAAATACTAACCAGTTGTTGATAATATTAAACAATGATTTAAATAAATAAACAACTGCCCTTACTCACACAGTCACTATTTTGAACACACTGAAGAATGTATATTCAGTAATGCTGGTATAGACGCTCGATCTATTGGAGCAATATATAAAGAGGATCCTATATGTATTATTTATATCATTTATCTCTTGCATCTCATTTTTTTCTCATTTATACAGACCACTTCGGCTTTGAAATTGTATCTCATTTATTTCATTTATCTTATTTTCGTATTCATCTTATTTATTTTACTTATCTTATTTCTCTTATTTATCTTATTTATACTATTTATCTTATTTATTTTTTCCATATTAAAAATAAATACATATTTTTAATTTTAAAATAACTTCTCTCCTTCATGTCCAATTGAATATTATGATGGGAGAGTACTATCCCGAGGAGCACCTAGAACGATTTTTTCGTTTTAACCAACCTTTTGATACGACCTTTTGGGTTTTAAGAATAAAAAAAAATACCTAACACCTTTTATATATTTTGGCGCTTATTTTTAAACACTTTTTCCATATCCCTTACCCATCCCCAGGACAACTGCAACGAAGCACTCATTAATCTATGAAAGTAAACAAATATACAATCACATACCACTGTTTCTTAGAAATATGACTCAATTAAAGAAATTTAGAGAGGCAGTTAAGGGGAAATTAATTGAGAAGGCTTATTATAGTTTTTGAATAATACAATGACTCTCTTTAAACTGTTCTAGTATGATTTTTTTCATTGTTATTTTCTTTATCTTCACTGTTATATTTACTAATTTAGGACTATGTACCTGATATTTATTAAATTTTCGTTGTTTGTCAACTGTATTAGTACATGCTTGTATAGTTAGGTCCATAAATATGTATATATTATTGTATGTCGTTATATTTTGTTTGTTGTTTGTTTTATATTTGTATTTTATTGTTTGATCTATATTTTGACCATATATTGTATTAATATACACTAGTAGCTTTGTCAATAAGAATGTATTTCTTACATTAGACAATAAAGCATATTCATTCATTCATTCATTCATATTATATAGAATTTTCCAAATTTCAATTTTACGTGGAAAAAATATAAAATCACTTAACACTTGAACCACACCGTGCTTATATTGTGACATAAACTACATGCTGAGGTCATATGTGACTTTGTTTTTTTGTATTTTTTGTACAATCAGGAGATGGGGACATTATTCGACTAAGTGGGAAAAAACATACACTAGTCTATTTCAACACAGTATTAAGAAACACATTACAAATACAAAAACGTTTAAAAGAATGCTAAAAATAAAAACTCACTTAATATCAAGGTACGGATCTTTACTGGGCATATTTTCAGCCAGCATCTCCACTCAAGACCCGGCAAACAACACAAGTTTGGTGTTTACTGGCAAATTTTTATGATAAAAATTTTTTAAGGATTAATAGGTACCGTTCCTCATGTTTGCTAACAATACAATTATTCTCATCCTCACTTCGCGGTTGTGTGGTAAGGACATTCTTGCTCCTCATCCTGCAGTCCCGCGATTGAACCCCGGTCGAGTAGCTAGAAAAATTAGTCCTAGCATACTTGGACATAATTAAAAAAATCACTATCGACAGTTGAAATTTTCAGGCTCATTATCACTCGAATCCTCGTAGACTTTCCAAAACACTGCCTCCGTAAGGGGGCGCTTATTATAGGTCCATTTCAATTAATCTAAGAATAAAGACTTTAGTTTGAATAAAGAAATTGAACGTCATTTTGATAACTTACCACATTGCTGGGTCCTATATGATACAATCGCCGATAAAAAACAGAAAGATACAAAACTCAAAAAAACGCAACCTACCACATCTAAGGCTTTATGATTAATTAAGGTTCTGAGACTGCTTCCCTGCAAAATTAAAGAAAATTGAAGGTTTTTTTGGATATTTTTTTTAAAACGGTTTGACTTACATCGGTCGTATTTCGTATGTGACCAGTTGCTGCTGGGGCAACTAACTGATCATTATTCTAAAGGTGGGTTTACATGAAACAGGAAGGTTTTCTCTAATACGAATTTTTTCATATGGCCAATTTCAAATCTGAAACAGCCGTATGAGAGAAATTTTAAAGGAAAGTTTTTTGGTATTTTGCATTTTTTTGTAGGAGTAGCGGCAGCGGCGGCTGGGAAAATTTAGGCTATGCCATATCTTAATATTGGAACATAGGACCCAAGCGATACTTTAAGGTGTAACTATCAAAACTATGTGAAGGTGGAAAAATATACCGTCAAATTACAAATTTCATAAATAAATATTGATTTTTTACAAAGTTGCACCTTTTTTGAAATTTCCGCATCAAGTGATAATTGAATCTAAAATAAAATTTCAAAACGATGTAACTTTATAGAAAACTAATATTTTTGATGAAACTCGAAGTCTCTTGTTATATTTTCCATCTGATACTGAAAAAAAAATGTTTCGCAAATATTTAACAAATCGTTTAAAAAATAACCTGGGAGGTCACAATAATTTTCCAAATTTTTTTCGCAAATTTCAATCGCAATTTTTTTTCTGCAAAACTTTTCATTTAGTCTTGATAGTTACGCCTTAAAGTAACGCTTGGGTCCCATGCTCCAATACTAAAGATATGACAGCCTAAATTTCACCAGCCCTCGTTAAGTAGCGGTTGAATTTTTTAAATTTTCTTTATAGAATATTTTTAATTAAAATTAACCAGCTCAAAAATCAGAAATTTTAGTGTTATTTTTCTTGTCATCTCCAACGCTGCTCAGTAATTCACTGCAGCGCCATAATTAGCTGAATAATAGTATGGATTTTTATGTCTCTCCTTCCTCTCGTTATATTAAAAGCAAAATTTAATGGTTTATTATACTTTTTTATATTCAATTACATTTTATGTCTTCGTTAACGTAGAATTTTATTATAATTAATGGACAGTTATACAGCGGTGATAATGTGAGATGCAGACTAATTAGCAGTTCGCAATAACCTACAATGTACCGCAATAAAATACACTTTCATAAACAAAAATAAACTTAAGTAAAATATCGCTAAATAAGATGGATGCATTAGTTAATTATTGTAATAATTATAAATAGCATATATTTAAATTGTAATTATAAAAGCATATTTGACAGAAACGTGTTGCAAATTTAAATTAACAGCACATGAAATTACTACTCCTTTATCCCTGAAGGTGTGGAATGACCTTGTGTGGGAGAGGGCTACACATTTAGAGACAATGGACACATAACGCCCAATATCCGAGTATACTACGATTAATCTCTCTCACAGAAAAATCCCAGTTCCTCGACCGGGAATCGAACCCGGGACCCCGAAGTTTCGAGGCAAGTACGTCACCTCTAGACCACGGAGCCATATATTCAATTCAAAATCTATTGGAAATGCTTTCTATATTGTGAAGTATGCAATAAAATCTTCATGATTTTTGTATGTAATAAAATGTGTGTCCACGTGAACTAAGAATTTGAAATGTCTGCCATTTTTTAATTGTCTAACCTAAAATATTCATATTTGATATATTAATCAGCAACAGCGATTCATAATGGAAGGACATATAAAAATCGTGCAAACCTTATACGAAAATTCGCGTTCTGTTGTAATACGAATCCCAAATTTCGTGTTACTTTTGGTCATAAACATGTGCCTAGTGACACCATAATTTGCAACCTAATCAATAAATTTAAGGCGCTCGGTTCGCTTCTTGATGCAAAGAGGCCAGTACGAAAATATCTCTAATGAGTAGAGCTGTCCGATGTCACCTGGCCGACAGAGCCGTCATATGACTCATATGTTTACATCATATCATAATACTTGAATAAGTACAGTAAATGGAAATAAATTTTAACAATAATGTTACATTTTATAAATATTTGTATAAAACTCACCCTTTTAAGCAGATTTATGAAGTAGTTTGGTTGTCGTCATCACAAAGTGGGGAAGATCTATAGTATAATAGCATCAGGTATGTTTTCTACAGCTGTCTCCGTCAGCGATGTTCGCTTTGGTGAAAAAATATGTTTTGCATTTTGAAAATGACCATTCGACATCTACGGATGTAATACAGGCATAAGTAAAACAATCTGTGAACTCACTTAACGAAGTTGTAGATGCACCATCACAAATTTGTCTTAATTTGCTAAAATCAGGATCTTTCTGTAATACACTCTCGAATTTTTCACTAACGCGATTATTTTTGCGTCATTTATAGCCTGTAGAAGTGTATTTACGTCGTCCACTATTTGCAACATTTTCGAATCGTTTCTGCCACAAGATGTAACGCATGCACTTTACACGTAACATGTAAAAACCTACAATTGTCTCTTTGAAAAGAACGGCCTACCATGCGCATTGTCGCAGCACCATCAGTCACAAACATCAATACTTGACTTGTTGAAAGTTCAAATTTTTCGAATGTCTCCAACACCCCGTAATTATTTCGCCAGTAATACGCAGTTAGTCTTTTACTAGCTAGTAAAAGTGGAAATGTTAGTTTAAGAGGGCCCAGTACACGTACTATAATATTTAAAATAGATTTTTTTTACAATCTGTCGTCTCGTCAATACATAACCAGAGCCGTGTATTTTTCAATCCACATTTAATCCTATTTACAATGTCTTCACGACCAGCTGGAATATATCTACGTAACGATATACGACTTGGTAAGTTCACCTGGGGGATTGTATTTATTCCAAAACTTCCGAAATGGTTGTTTATCCAGTATGTGTAGCGGAATATTGCAGGCTATTAACATTAACAATAAATCAAACATAAACTGAGTTGTCAAAGGCATGCCATTTTTTTATTTTGATGTTGCACGGTGTTGATGACGACGACAATCTGTTTTGTGCCAGCACATTAAGTCTTGATTACAAACTTTACAAATTATTTTACATCCGTCATAGAATAAATCCGGAAATTCACCGATAAATTTATTCACTGTGTCCGCGTACGGTCGTTTTTACCCTTTGGCACGTTTGACATTATGTATAATTTATAGGTACAACCTCACGCATTAACCTTTCAATAACACTGCAGCGTAAATCACTTCTAAATCGGCACGTGTGACGCCATCGCAAGACCGTGGCTGTACTCCAGCCACCTCGGACAGCTCTACTAATGAGTGAAAAGGTCGCCGAAAAATCCAAGACCCTCAATTCATAACTGTTCGCATCAATTGGGCATTTCCAGAAGCTCCGTGCAACAATTTTAATGAATAGTCTGGGTCTACCTACACGCATGCATAATCCAGTTGACTCAAAAACTGAAGCCTGAAGATCATAGACACCGCCGTGTGTTTGTCGATTGAATCCTAGAATGTAGTCCATGTGATTTTGTAACAAAATCATCTTCAGCGACGAAGCCCATTTCCACGAATATTCTAATAAGTAAAACTGTCGCATTTTGGTGAAAATTTTCGATTGACTGAAAAACAACCAATGTATCAGCGTAGCATTACTGTATGGTGTGTTTCGCGTGCTAAAGTTCTTTTTTGAAAACGAGAATGGCGAAACAGTTATTCTTAATGGTATCGCCAACTTGTTGACAAACTTTTATTGCCCCACTGTGTAATGAATTTCGAGGATGATATATTTTTTTCAGCTCGATAGCGCTACGTGTCACATGGTAAGAGTATCAATTGGTGTATTTGCGAAAATTTTTTTCCGACCGTGTCATTTATCATGGTGACATTATTCGCCGGCAAGATCGTGAGATCTAACGCCTCTAGATTTCTCCTTTCGAGCATTGCAAAGGAAAATAGTCTACGCGAACAATTTGTAATCGATCGATGAGTTCTAACGGTAAATCTTCCAAGGGTAACACTTGGAGAGTTATTGATGAAATTGAACCGAAATTCGTGCGTAAATGTGATTCAAAATTTCGCCAAAAGAGTGGACATCGACAGGAACAACAGTAGTAAAAAAAAGGCGTCGTACTAATTTCGACATTCGGGTACTATTGAAAGATTGTAGCTAGCTATATTATTCTGATACAAAAAATAAAATAAAAAATAGACATTTTTTTTTAAGGTCATTTTTAGAAATCTTCAGTGGGGTAGCAATGCAATTATTCCTAAACATAATCATGCGGAGAGCTTATATAGTTCTGTTCCAAATTGGGAGACCATGTATTTATATCTCGGTTATTATTTGAGATAGAAAAATGGTGGGAAGAGATTTTAAGAATTTTACCAATTTGTCGATGGCATTTTTAAATTTGATTTAGCTATCTCCTTTTTCCAAAAAAAAAACTGAAATGGCACGTTTCAGAAACTTATTGTCTCTTTTTAATTGACTACCGGCCTTTTAATAAATATTTTGCTAGAACATTTCTTTTAAGGTGCTTTCCTTGACGTTAGCAATAAATATCATTTGTTTTTGAATTAATGCCACTAACTTTGGTTTTTATTATGGGTGTCATATTGGATTTTTTATGGTTCAATAGAGCCATTATTTTTAAAAAAGAATTTAAATAAAGTTAAATGAATTGTTCAAATAATTTTGAAAAATATTTTAAAAACATATTGACCATTTTTTTTTGATAAGCATAAAGTAATAACGGACCGGCAGTTTGTCGTTGAAAAAACTTAAGTACAGAATATGCAGATATTGAGATTTAATAAAAAAGAAATTGTGCAAAATTTAGATAGTTCAAAAAAATGATTGGCAATATTTCTTGATTTAACCAAAGCTTTTCCAACAAGCTCATTTTTTGCTTCACTATTAGAGGTAGCAGTCGATTTACTTCATTCACTTTATTTGCAGTTAACGACAACGAGCTGTTTTGGGAGTTTTGTATGGTGTCATATAATCCTTTATAGTTTTTAAAGCTGTTTCAACAGAAGCATCTTCGAATTTTGTCTGGCTTTCCTTAATAGCTGCAGCCTCATCTGGATTGAATTGTAGTATCATAGCTTTTATTTGCTGTAAATATTCAGCATAATAAAAGCTGGCCTTTTAACCAGGTTCCCCAACGTGAATTGGTTGTGGTGGTTCGAGGAATACAGGGACACGTGCTGTAAAGTGCGGGAAGACGTTTAGGAGATTTCAGAACATTTTTTTGTACATGATATTAATGCATATACCTCGAAAATCTTGTCGAGTAGTTTCTGCCACAAGATGTAAAGCATGCATTTTACACGTAACATGTACCTACAACCGTATTCTTTAAGAGAACGGCCTACCAAACGCACTGTCGCGGCACCATCGGTAACAAACTTCAACACTTGACTTGTTGACAGATGACATCTGTCTAACGTCTCCAGCATCAACAATCCGCGTAATTGTTTTGCCAGTGCACTCAGTTAGTCTTTTGCTAGCTAGTAATAGTGGAAATGTCGGTTTAAGAGGGTCCAGTACACGTACTATAACATTCACAATAGATTTTTTTACGATCTATCGTCTTGTCAAGACATAACCACAGTCGTGTATTTTTTAACACATTTTAATCTTATTTACAATGTCTTCGCGTACGGTTGGTCAGTTGGTACATAATTACGCAATTTTCCGTTACTTGGTAACGTCACCTGGGGATTGAACTTATTCCAGAACCCTCTCGAAATGGTTGTTTATCGAGTATATTCGGCGGCACGCCAGACACAATCACCATTGGTCAATAAATCGAACATAAACTGTGGTTAAGCCACACCATTTTTTAGTTCTATGCTGCTCAGAGATTACGTGACGTCTACAATCATATTTATCCCAGAACACCTTATAAAATTGTAGAAACCATTATAGAATAAATCCGAAATTCACCAATAAATTTGTTCACTTTATCAGCGTATGGCCATTTTTTACCCTTGCACACACGTTTGATATACTTTTTATTATTAAATTAATATCAAGAATAAAATACGACAAATAAAATTATCCACAATACAACGGAGAGAAATGAATTACGTTGTACACACCACGAGGCATAACGATTGACTAAAATCAAATGTTAGTCTTTGCCTAAAATAGTAAAGCAAGTCTCGCTTACGTATTTGGGTATTTCTCTACCTGGCACCGCCCTTGACTTGCGGACCGATTTGCCAACTCTACTTATGACACAGATCATGACGGGCGAACTTACGTTCTATTACCATACGTAGAAGATGCTGCGGCATTAATAAGTAACACATCAAGTGTGGTAGATATTCCCAAAATAACTGTATAAAAATTTTTAAAGAAGTCATTATTACTAGACAATGTCCGTGAATCCAGAACCGGCTTCCTAACAGACCTATCTGAGCTACCATAGGAAATCATAGTAAGCACGCTTAGCAATATCTTAACTGTATTTATTCGCTATTTAGTTTACCTGCACATATCGCAATGGGTAGACAGCGCGAGGATAAAAATAAATAGTAACAACTAATTATGTCGCATTTCGTTCGTGTTTATCGACGGTTGAACTGCAGAAATTTGTTTCTCGGTTTGAAGATTTTCGGGTAGATGGATCTGTAGTGTACTCTACCGTACATAACAGAAAAGTAATGTTTTACCATACTAACGATGCCAAACGGCATCTTGAATTAAAAGTTCA
Organism: Rhamnusium bicolor; assembly: GCA_029963845.1. Lineage (NCBI taxonomy): Eukaryota > Metazoa > Arthropoda > Insecta > Coleoptera > Cerambycidae > Rhamnusium > Rhamnusium bicolor. The sequence goes on from JANEYF010004711.1 coordinate 34,430, forward strand.
TTGTAGTAATAAAGAACGAAACATAACATGATAACCTGCGTTTGTACATTTCTTGACGATTTTGTTCACTATTGACTTCTAACATCGCTTGTGAGACCTCTCTCGACTGGTTGGCAAATCTATATAATCATAGTCGTTGTATGTGGTTATATGGAGATTTCATGATTTTTCGTAATTATTTTCATTTCGCGTTAAAAAAATAAAAATAAAATCATGATGGACCATATAAAATTCGCTAATACACATAACTGTACATATAAAGTTAATTGTGCCGTGAGTGATTATGACAGTAAGTCTAAAAACATTGAGCTGTCATTCCATCGTTTCCTAAAGACAGGAAAACATTTCGTTAACTGTAAAAATATGTTTGGAAACGATAAAAAATGGGATGTACGTGATGCGCGCGAATAAAAGCGACAAAGTTGAAGAAAAATTGATTCGGAATCGGCAATTTGTTCTCGACATTTTTGGTCAACAGATTACTTGGTAGAGTTATGTTTACTTCAAAAAATATTCAAAGAAACACGATTTATAAATTATTAAACACAGCATATTAAATACCAGTATTTTTTACATTTTAACACGTATATTTAAAAATGTCAAGTGGAAAATAGTTAGGAATGAGTAACAAATATAAACATCACAGAAACAGAGGTTACATTTACCTGTTCAGAAATTGCAAGGTTGCAGTGATTTGCTTACACTTATCACCTAACCCAGCTTTGCATGAGCATCCCATGGTTATTACTTTGCCACGTTTTAATATTTCCCCCTTAACTTCATTTTTGTTATATACAGGCAAAATGCGAGTGTTTTGACAGCTTCGTCCTCGGTATTACTAGCCAATTTCCCGCATTTTGTCAAATGTCCCGTTTTAAAAATTTGTTCGCCTTCACAATAATTCCTTGTGGATGGACTTGCACATGCCCATTCGCAAAGATGGTGCATTAATAAGCACATACTTATTAAAACATATTCAAATGACTCCGGCATGATGAAAATCAAAACAATGATTAAATCGGCCATGTTGAGACACGTGACTTGGACGCCATGCCTTCATGTTGGATATCAATATTTATCTTGGGAACTCTTAGAGCGAATTAAAACTTTTGTGAGAAGTACATGCCCGCATGGCCACTAAACTTATGTTCGTATATACGCAAAAAGTTTCTTGTAGTGTATAACAATGTTATGAATAATATAATCATTAATGTTATTATGCGTATTTAAAGTGCTATTGAGAAGTACCCCTACACTGTTACACATATATAGTAAACGAAGGTGTTGCAAACCAATGGGCGAACAATTTAGTAAATATTGGTAAATGCTTTCTATTACACACTGTTGTTAAAGGTGACAATGTTTTACTGCTTGTATCAGACACAGCGGTATATATTGCGTAATGATGTCATGGTTTTACAATCCACATATCTCTTCATGTAATTTATCTGGCATCGCATAGCCTGCAGTCAAACGATTAATTGCATTTACAAAGGATATTTATGAAGACCAATTCGCGCCAACAACAGTTTAAGAACGCCTCTCTAAATTATCATTGGCACCACAAAGTAGTATGCACACGATGGTGCACATAGTTACGAGCGGTAGTCAACCATTTCGAATATTCTGAAATCGTAAAACACTTTATAATGAAATTGAAGACGAAGCCAAACAGCATTTCATTTACCAAATGTTCAAACGCAGTTAGATATGATTTCAAATTTTAATTTGGGCATTTATGAAACTAGAATGTTCTACACTGCCTATGCAGAAATCTACAAATATTATCCGCAATATGCAGAATTCACTTAGCGGCTTATCGGAACCATCGGTTGTCTTGATGTTGCTGTTACATTGATTAACGCCATGTGTTAACTAAAAATCTTAGTTTTATAATTTTATGCGTGTATTGAGATATACCGAGGAGGAGCCATCTAGAATTTGTATATCTGATATTTGTCGACATAGAACGGCCCATATCTCTATATATGCATCAAATAATTCCAACCTGAATGCTCTCCACACCGAACAAACTCTGATAATATCAATCTATACTTAATACTTCATTACAGGATATTTCATAAAATGTCGAGGTATATTGTTCCGTCGTACAAATGATAGTTATTGTCCCTTATCTCATATGTCGGTCCTGCACTTACGGAAATTGTCCGGTGTATAATTACTATCACCCATACAAACCAACTACCATTAAAGATTCACAAGGAGATTACTATGGGCGTAGGGTTGCATAATGTGAATGGTACGTTCAAATTGATAATTGCCGTGATAATAATGTAGATATTCAATATCATAATTATTAAGAAAAAAGTATATCTACGATAGCAAATTTTGTAAATTTTTGAGTTCTGTGGACAATTATATGTCGAAATATCAAATTTCAAATAAAGACACGTAAACCGACTAAAGAAAAGTTAAAAAAAATTGTTATGAAAATCAGCAGGTCCATGATTTAAAGTTTCTTTTTTAGAAACGAAGAGACCACAAAATAACAAAAATTTCTTTTCTAATTTAAATCATTTAAGTCACAGTTTTCTAAATCTCAGTGGTGATAAATAAAAAATTTCACCCGGTATATCTAGCAATAAAACAAATCCGATTAAACACGACATATAAAAATTATGTCTTAATTCATTTCATAATAGAAATAAAATTTTATTTACCGAAATCACGTACTACTGTTGATTTATTTGAATTCTGATTTGATTAGATTTGTATCGCAAATGTCGACGGTGTAATGATAATTAATTTTACTTCTTATATTCAAATTAATGGCTTTCATAATAATTTCACAAGATATTAATGTACTTCTTTATCTATGGACTATCTAACCGGTATAATACCAGTTTAATTATATTGATCAAAATAATGAATTGTGCGCATTATCATAAATGGAAAATTATATGCCATTGTTATGGCGTTCTCTGAATTATTAATTACCATTTTACATAAAAGAAATTATAATATGGACTTACTACCGTGTTCAGTTTCTTGATAATGCTTTTGATAATACCAGGTCGGAACACTATTTCATAACAAAATAATATGAATATAGAATTTTCTATAATGGTTTAAAATGACCAAATAATAAATAATGTTTATCATGAAATCCAAACTGCTAGTGATGAAGACCAGATTGAGTTTATTGTTTTACAAAAGAATAATTGGCATTGCTACTAAAATGCAGTCCATTTACTTTTGGCTAAATATCACAAAAATTAGAAAAGTTAGGTGTAGTGAAAAGATTCTTTACAAAAATTTCTTTAGGTACCGTAGTTTGTGATTACATTGCCCGACTAGGTAACTTTGTCACCAGTTTTTGGGGAATCTTTTTTCTCTTAAGATTTGGCAATTGTAGAGCAGAAATAGTTACTCGACCATACAGATCGGGTCAGCTCACTAGATACACGGTATGCGCAGTTTATGGTCGCCCGTTTGTTACCCGCGTAAATGTCAGAAGATGCTTTTACAGTAGGTTAGGATATTGCCTATCCCAAGAAAGAGGTCTTTTTGAGCATCTAATTTGAATTATTTATTTATTTATTTACGAATTATTTTATTTTTTTAGAGTTGCTATTGCTTTTCCTTATTATTTATGAGAATATTAATTTCTGTTTTTAGAATTACTTAATAAAATATGTAGGCCTTGTTTCCGATCATGTGGGACAACTTTGCCCTAGAATTAAATTCATTTTCATAATCGTACAATTCAAAATTACACGCAACTAAGGGATTAAAAATTTTTCGTAGGTCAAAATGGTTCGAAAATAGGCGTTACAAGGGTTATATCGAAGAAATGAGGTACTAAAAAGTTTACCAAAAACCAAAATCCAAACACTGACGCAAGAAAGACTAATTGACGAGTGTGTATTAAATTTTTCGAGGCAAAATAGGAGTCCTCTACGCGACCTCAAACAAATCAGAGGGAAAAAATGTTAAAGGAGTCTACCAGGAGTATCTATATCCTACGAAGATTTATTGCTTCCCAGTGAAGATCACATTTCTGGTGCTGGATCATCTTCATGCCCAAATAGAAAATATATGAAAGGAAAAAGTCCTGAAGTAACTCACCTCAAAATTCAAGACTCCAACGAAGAAGATGAGAATGTTATTTACTTTTTTTTTTACAATTTTTATTGTTAGAAATTTTATATGTTCAAGTTATTTTTTATAATAAACGAATAAAACTAATATTAATGTTTAAATTGCCATTTCTTTGCTTAGAAAAAAGAAAAAATTGACCAAAAAATATTTTGCTTGTACTCAGGCTCCTTCATGATAGCGCGGGCAGAAGAGTGCCGGGGCACGATGCGCGCCTCGTGTGTCGCGATTCGCGGACTGCCAGCTATTCAACCTATGTGGAATGTTCACAAAACATATCCACACTTCCTATCTATAATTAATAATTAAACTGTTATTCTTTACAAACGCAGTAATATAATGGACAAAATATTCTTCAAAACCTAGCTACTTAACTTAATCAACTAAAATCACTTCGTTACAATGTTCATGTCGTTTGTTCAAATTATGTAAAACTTGTCTATGTTTGTGTATACGTATTTTACCCTTTCTATGTAAGTGATGCATATGTATACAGTTCGAATGTATCTATTGTTATTTTATTATATTAATGCAAACTGTAAATTTTAATTATAAACTTATATCATATATATAACACATAACATTATACATATTTAGACAGAATACATTTAAAGTGATTTTGACACCCTCAAACACTGTAAAAATGTAACTGAGTAATGGTGATAAATAAAATAAATAAAATATATTTCTAAGTACCGAAATGTTGTGAGGTCGGCAGAACAAGAGAAAACCAAGTTTCAATTAGGCGGCGTTTCGTGTATTTTAACACATTTTTAGGACTACTTAAATTAGAGTTTCCTTGTAAAGGTATATATTTTTTAAGAATATAAACATAAACATGAACAATAAAGAAATATAATCCAGAACAGTACAAGCAAACGCCACTGACTAGTAACTTTATATTTAGTTGCTTTTATGTTTTATGTTTAAATTTTTAGAAATATAAGCCTTCACAAGGAAGCTCTAATTTAAATAGTCTTGAGGATGTGTCGAAATACACGATATTTCGACTAATTGACACTCGGTTTTCTCCTTTCTACTAACCTCACCCCAATTACTTAAAAATATATGCAAAAGATTAATAATAATGTATTGAAAAGTATAAAGTAATAATAAAGTTTCTGCCTTGTCGTTTGAAAATAATTTTTATTTATTCTCATTTATTTCTAACTATGTATTTTTATATGCATGAAATATTAAAAAGAAAATTATAAAACAGAAAAAAAATTAAGTTGCCGGGAATGGATCCAACGATCTAGATAGAGTTTCTGAGTCTAGCACCTTGGTCACGGACCACCTGTGGCTTAACATGTATCTGTATTTTGTTTACAAAAAAATCATATTATTTATTTGAGTATTTATTAATAGCACGTTTGAATAAATACAGGTTTTCTTTAATAGTTTTTTCACTAGAGCGCACGATGGCAAGTATGACTTCAAATCCGTCTATCGTAGCTGTGGGTTCCAATTCCGCCACCGGCACTGGCAATGTGTCGGTGAAAATAGTTGTATGTCCACAGTTTTCTATGTGTAGCCCCCTTCTAAACAGCTTTAGACTTGGGGGTTGTCTAATTTCTGTGGTGTTATTTTTTTGTTTCTTTTATTTATTTATTATTTGATAATTATTTTTAAATGCATATTTAATAATTTTGTTTATTTGATTGTATTAGGTACCTATTTATTATGTATATTTACTTTCACTTTATATATTTATTGTAGTGCAGTTATCAGTTTTATATGCATTCCGCATCAGAAGCTTCGCTTACATTAAGGAGAGTTAAGGAGATTTTTGAAATGGATGAATATTAGAATATTTTCACCCTCCGTATATGTATATATAGAAGCGATATAATATTGAGGTGACTGCATATCAAACATAAACCATTCTTTACAATTACATATAAAGTTATAAGTTCCTAGTATTATCAAAAAAATGGTAGCAATATATTTTGAATGTCAATAAATTTCACTTCAAAAGGATATCCGGAAGATTTATTTTTTATGTTATAATAAAAAAACCCACCCGTTTTACTTGTTGGTTTTATAATACGTATTTTGAGACGATTTTAGAAAATAAGATACATATTATGTCTTTTTAATAATACAAAAGTTGTACGTCATACACAAAAAAAAGTACTTGTATAATCGTCTACTCATGTTTTATGCTATTACGAGAATATGGGTCTGCATTTACTATTATAAAAGTTGAATGTAAGACTACAGATCTCGAGATCGGTTAAGGATACATAACCTTTTAAAAACTCTACATGTTTTTATGTATTATTGCCTTCAAATTTTTTTTAAGGGCAAGCCGACATTTTACTGATATAGTATATATATATAGACATTGCTTGATGAATCGACACAATTCAGAATTGAGATGATGTTTTACAATTAACCATTAAATATAGAGAAGGGCATGCAGGGCATTTTGATTGAAAATCCCAAAAAAAAAAATTATTTGTAAAATAATATTTTATTTACTAAAGTGATATACGGAAAAAATCCAATATGATGGAACCTAAGTAAGGCAAACTACAAAAAAAATATTGTCAACCTATTAAATGCATAAATGTGGCAGTTTTTTTTGTAAACATAAAAAATTTTGTTAAGCTGAAAATATGAGTAAAAGTGTGAAAGTACACCCTACAATTACAAAACAATGACTGAATTTCAAACTGAAATTGAGACATGTTTGTTATATTATACAGCACGTTCACTTACACACTTTGCAATTTTGGGTAAACAGCTGTTGTTTACTGTATACAATATTTTTCATGATATTTAAGGGATTTAATCGTCTACGTCGAGGTCTAAGCCATTATTATTAGTTTGAAAGGTGAGAAATCAGTTTGATTTTTTCCAGCAATTCACTAGCGTTTCCCACATTTCATGCTGTAAAAGACAGCGCAGTTTCCATTTAAAAAAAACATTACAATTAACATTTTTGAACAAATAAGTCTTAAGTAAATTCGTAGATATTTTTAAATTTCATAACCAATTTTATACCGGTTTGATAAATTTTACCGGCAATTCCACCATTTTTAATGATTCCAAGATAACAAGTCTTATAGTTTAAAATAATTATGAAATGTTAACATACTGTTTTCATGTAATTATTGAATATACACAGGGTAAGTCAAAACCACATTTCCTCTCAAAAAGATTCACGGGAATTTTAGAAATAATGTTAGTTTCTTATATTAGCATTATCACAGAGATTTAAAAAAATTATAAACACTTTTTATTACATGTCTAATTTTCACTTTATTTGTTATTTTACAACTAGTTTCATCCTATTCGGACATTTTCAAGTAAACTAAATTATACACAGATTTTACTTTCATTTAAATATAAACTGAACTGAATAAATAGAAGGATGGGTCACTTTATGGTTGATAATATAATTCAAATTTGTACAGATGTTATGTTTTTAAATGTAGGGGTTTTTTAAGATAGTAAATTATATTATGGTGTGATTTTTATTAGCAGCAGGTTATCTGAATAAGTTTAATAACCGAGAATTATTTAAATCCATTTGGTCGTTTAATATGTTGTAATTTTTATTCCTATTTAATTTATTAATTTCTAGCACTTCTAATAAATTAAGTTTTTTACTTTTCCCACAAATATGTAATATTTAAGGTTGATGGTCGTCAGTTATTGTATGACCAGAATCTGTTAAATGTTTATAAAAGTTGGAATCTTGTTTTTTGTGTGTGAATATGTTCTCTATATCTTACTCCGAACGATCTCCCTGTTTGACCTACATATGAGGCGTTACATTCTGGGCAATCTAACCGATATACACCACATTTTTTAGAGATATCAGTTTTTTGTTTTGCATTGAAAGATATCTGCCTATATTTTTGCTAGAACTAAAAGATGTTTTAATATTAAATTTGGAAAAAGTATTGCTAATTGAATAGGAGAGTTGACCTGAATATGGTAATGAAATGTATGTTTGAACTTTTTTCTCGTTAATAGTGGGATAAAGTTCTTTCAAGAGGGACTTATTTTGTTTTTTGTAGATTAGATTGTTGATTATATTTTGAGGGTACCCGTTATTATGTGCTATAAGTCTTATTATGTCTAATTCTTCTTTTAAATCTGTCTCAGATAGAGGTAAGCTGAAGACTCGGTGTGTTATAGATTAATATGCGGCTAATTTGTGGGAGAGAGGGTTATAGGAATTAAAGGATATAGTGGCGTCTGTAAAAGTTGATTTGCGGTAAATATTATAGGAAAATGATGTTTTATGTCTTTTTATAGTTAAGTCGAGAAAGTTTATTGATTTATTATCGTTCTCTATTTCTAAGGTAAAAGATATATTATTATGTGTTATTGATAAAATTTTTAATTGTCTGTCTGTCCCTTTAAAACCTATTAGGATGTCATCAACGTACTTGTACCAAAAGATAATATGTTTTTTTGATATTGGAGAATCCAATATAATTTTTTCAAGATTATCCATAAATATATCGGATAAAAGGGGGCTAAGAGGCGAACCCATAAGGAGCCCTATTTTTTTGTATAAAGATGTCCTCATTAAATTGGAAATAATTTTGATCTAAACACAACTTGAATGTTTGCAGTATTTCATTTTTTGATTTTGGAATAATTTTGCATTTTTCTAGTATATTTGACATTAAAGGAAGACATTCGAAAGGGGGGATATTAGGAAACATATTCGACACATCAAATGATACTAATTTTATAGAGTTGGTTTTTATTATCACAGAGCATATTAACTAAGTTCTGTACCTCATTATGTAGTCTAGTCATAGAGAGTAATGATGAGTTCATGTGTTAATTGGTGTAATGTATTTTTTATTCTATATAAAAAATAAATTTTGCAAAATTTATGCTGTATACGCTCTAGCATCTTACTTAATATGAACATTATAGTACGAACACTAAGCAATACTACAGTAGTCTAAACGATTTCTAACAAAAACAAAATAAAATATTTTTAGATATTCATCCAGCATAAATATGAAGCAAATAAAATGTCAGATTTTTAAAATTCAGTCAGTACTCGTAAATTGTTTAAAATATTTCTATTATATAGCCAAGTATTTCTAGACAGTTATTATTAATATATTCATAATGAGGAATAAACGATAGTTCACGGTCAAATATTACGCCAAGAACATTTTTCTGCTAGAATCGTACAAATTGAAAACCACTTATACTATAATTTTTTTTAATTGAAAACGAAATTTTTTTCACATTTTCTAATATTTAAGCAAATTTTAACCACACACATAAATCGGGAATATCACTCTGTATAGGACAATCTTCTTCATTATTTGATAACTATGTTTTCATGTTTTTCAGAGTCTTGGAAACTGTCTAGAGTGTGCCCTGTTTATAAAAAAGGCAATAGGAATGACATAACGAATTACAGACCTATTACTAGCATCTGCAACTTTGCTAAATTATTAGAAATAATTCTGCACAATGTTATTTACAATCATGTGTCTGGATTGATATCATGTGAGCAGCATGGCTTCATGAAGGGTAGGTCCACTGTTACGAATCTTGTGTGTAAGTCCCAGTTCATTAGTAATAAACAAGACCGACATAGTCAAGTTGATGTTATATACACTGATTTTACTAAAGCATTCGACCGACTTGACCACGGAATTCTATTGAACAAATTGGATACTTTTGGACTATCTAACCCTCTTCTGCAGCTTTTCTCTTTATATTTGAAAAACAGATATCAGTGTGTTCAGTACCGTGGTTACAGGTCGAAGAAGTTTTTGCAGTTATCTGGGTTACCACAAGGTTCGATCTTTGGACCTCTCCTTTTTATCATATTTATCAATGATATTGCGTCAGATCTATGTGTACATTATCTGATTTATGCAGATGATCTTAAGCCACTGTGTGAAGTGAATTCTTACGAAGAGTGTGAACTGTTGCAAGTTGCACTGAATAAAATAAATTCGTGGTGTACACATAACAATTTACCACTAAATGCTTCCAAATATAATGTTATGTCATTTACAAGAAAAAAAATCCTGTTGATTTTGATTATAAATTGGACGGTGCATCACTTAATAGGCCTGATTATATAAAAGATCTTGCAGTAACTTTTGATTCTAAACTAACATTCTTAAAACATATTGAAGTTGCCACTTCATCTGTAATTAAATGTTTAGGTTTTGTCATTAGAAACTCGAAAGAGTTTTCTAATATGTTTACACTTCGATTGTTATATACATACGAAATTAGAATATGCATCGATAGTCTGGAACCCAATCTATGTTACTCATGTAGCGACGCTTGAAAGAATACAAAGACGGTTTATGAAATCTGCAGTATATATATATTAGATGGCATATATCCGCCAAGAGGGTTTTTCTCATAATTTGTTATTAACACGGTTCGACAACATAGAATTGTCAAAACGGAGAACTGTACATCTGATTATATTTTTATATAAAATTGTTAATAATATTTTTGACTGTCCATATATACTAAGTCATATCAATATACGAGTGCCCAGGATTTCAGCGCGGCCCAACAATGTTTTTAATCTTCCTACAGCTAATACCAATATTCTCAAAGTATCTCCTCTTGATCAAACGATCTCTAATTTTGGAGAATAGGGTTGATATATTCTTTTGTAATATCAGGCAGCTAAAAATTGTTTACAGCTAATCATTTACTATTATAATAATTTGTATAAATAATATGTGTTTATATATGTATGTATATGTGTATGTATGTGTGTATGTATGTGTGTATGTATGTGTGTATGTATGTGTGTATGTATGTGTATATGTGTGGGTATGTATGTATGTATGTATGGATGTATGTGTGTATGTATGTGCGTATAGTGTGTATATGGGTTTATATGTGTATGTATGTACATGTGTGCTTACATGTTTGTATAAGCGTATGTGCTTATTTTTGTTTATACCATTTTTATTACCATCTTTCTTTTTCATTTTCATTTTATTTTTGTATTGCTATTTTTATTATTATCATTTTTCTTTTTACTGTTACCGCTAATTCAAGTTATCCCCGTATCCTGTAATTGGGCTTTTGCCTGTTGGATATGTATTAAATAAATAAATAAATAAATAAATAAATAAATAAATAAATAAATAATAATAATAAGGTATTGCACAATCTCTGAATTCTCACAATTTTTATTATGTTGATGATTTAAAAATAATGTCGATAATTTAAATCCTCGAAACGCCCCCCTTGTCACAAAATACATATTATTGATTTAAAACCTCTATACTCTTCATAATTTTTCCTATCTTTTAATAAAGAATACAACAGTTCTTCAATTTTTTATGTATTCTAGATTGACCAAGTTTTGTTTATGATAATATTGTTGTGCACTTGGTCAATTATTTTAGTGAAATGGGCAAAAACTATAACAACTTATAACCCATTATCAAGAGTATTAGACACAAATCGAATGAAGCTGCTAATTATTAAAGTAGAATGAATTTTAAGAAATCCATGTTGACTAGAACACATCTGTCTGCAAACATGCAATAAAATGACAAAATACTCTCAGAAAACTTTGCTATAAGTGTAATGAATCTCTGATTGTCAATGAGATATTTAACACCTGACTTATAAACTGTACAAATTTGTGAAAATCTTTAGTAATTGGGAAACACACAGTCAATAATTAGATTAAATACGATTCTTCAAAGCAGCTAATACAGTCTTTGGCCAAAAAATACTGGAATATGATCTGCACCCAGCAATGTGAAACCGGCCTCTAATTTTTTATCTTCTATAGATATAGATATCACAGGTATTATTTGTAAGACTATTTAGGACATTATTACAAACAGGCGCATTATTACAGAGAAAATCACCAACCACTGTATTGTTATTTAAACACTGTTAAAATGTGTTACAAAACCTTCCTCAATATCATCGGAAGTTGTAAGAGGAGTGACATCATAAACCATAGTATTAGGTATTCTCAAATCTCAACGAGTTCTTTTTTAGCATTTACAAAGTTCGATAAATGCTTAGGGTCATTATTAATGTTGATTTTAAACAAAATTATTATACCTACTCTCTTAATCTTATTTCTTGTTATGTGTCTAATGTACCAGTGTGATATTTGGTATTTGTTTAAAGTATGGTACGTCGCGTTTCTCTTCGAGACAGCCTTATAAAACTTCAATATAATCACATTTAGTTTATTAGAGTAGGTATGTTACAAGTATTCAATCAAAACTCATAGGTTTAAATTCCAATATGGGCTATTTACATTTACTTAAAAGGGAATTTTCTGATTTTGTTTACAAGATGACTTTAAACGAATTTTTCTAAATGAACTATTGACGTACCATTTTTTTAAAACTTGCTCGACGTATACACCACGAATGAACGAAAAGCTGTGATCATGGTACTGGCGTTTCATCATGCTTAGACTCGAAGGATAGCATATCAGAAATATTTCTTCGTATTTCGGAAATAAAATATAAAATCAAATATTTAAACCACGTTAGTCCAAAACGTTTTTCAAAGTATGTTTATATATGAAACTAACGACATTTCTTGAATTGTTATTGAATTATGTTGGGAAGAAGTTTAATTTTGAATTGCTTTGTATTGTGCAAAATTTTTAAATAATTTATACAATTTTTTGATCTGTCAAATGTTGATGACGAACTGATTTTCCGGATCCCAGGTGGTTGATTAGATTCGAGAGGGTCCATAGTTGTTTGAAAGACGTTTTGACAGTATCATTTTTAAAATACACATGTTTGCATTGTACTTCTTCAATAATAGTAAAAATGAAATAAAGACTATTTAAATAAAGTAGGTACATTATTAAGAATACTTGAAATGAAAATATTTATTGTCTAGGAGAGCGAGAAAACTTTTGCAAGTAAATGAAATGTATCTCGAGGATGCTGTAACTTAGTACTATTTTTAATTTTTTCATAATTCGTAATTTCTGCGTATTTTATTTACCTATATACTTATGTATTACATACTGTATAATTTTGACTATTTATTTCCTTTTTCCTTTCCTCACTCGTTGTGTGTTTTGTTTGATGAGCTTTTTTGGTGTAAAAAAAAATAAGAGATACAAAAAATAATTGTTCTATTTTTTTTTAATCACAGGTATTAATAGTATTATAAACAAAAGAAGAAATCAATTAAAAACCAAAACTTAAACTCTTTCTTTGGTATAACTACTTAGTTTCAAATTCTGAAGAACAAACTGATTTTAATCTGTTTATGAAATCCTCCCATAAATAATGAATGAATAAACGCAACAAAGCATCAGATGGGCGACAAATATGTTAAGATTATTGTTCTCTCTGTTCTCTTTAAATTTGCTTCAAAACGTGACTGGTTTTTATAGATCTTAAAGCTTATAAACCCATCAAGGCAATATTACGACCGGACTTATGCAAACCTGATTGGCTCAAAGTCATATAAAATATCTATTAAATTTCTCTATTATTTCCTCTTTTAATCTTTCTATTCAAAACGATTTAATTGGGATTTAAAAGAACTTGAAATATATACAAATTGAGCAAGGTTTGCCATTAGACATAGACACAATAAACGCAATGCGCCAATAAGCAAAGCTACACAGTAAAATAATAAAATAATAGTGAAATAATTTACAAGTATGCAAATACAATTTATTAATGTTTTCTATTATAAATATATGGTCTTAAATGTTTAAGTACTTACATTTATTTTGAATAAATCCTTCATACTTTACGATTAAGACATCTAGTTATTCAAAGAGCAACTAAAAATATATTTTATTTTATAATAAGAAAGTTTAGTGCCATATCCCCAAAAAAACAACTATGCAGCTACGGACACGTGTTTCAGAGTTATTGCCCCTCATCAGCGTAGCGTAGCTAAAGAATTGGATCTAGGATGGGATAGATCAGGAACAAGAACTAAAATAAAGCTGGAAAGTACAGTACACAGTACTCAATTAGTGCCTTCATGTTCCCATGTGCCACAATTGGGGCCTCAATGATCAAAGTCAACACACAGAGCTCTATGTGTACTGCACGTTTCCACCTGGCAAATACAAACAAAATAATATAGATTTATTGGGGTCAAAATAAAATAAGAAAGTTTAGTGCCATATCCCCAAAAAAACAACTATGCAGCTACGGACACGTGTTTCGGAGTTATTGCCACTCATCAGCGTACCGTAGCTAAAGAATTGGATCTAGGATGGGATAGATCAGGAACAAGAACTAAAATAAAGCTGGAAAGTCTAGTACACAGTACTCAATTAGTGCCTTCATGTTCCCATGTGCCACAATTGGGGCCTCAATGATCACAGTCAACACACAGAGCTCTTTTTTGGGGATATGGCACTAAACTTTCTTATTTTATTTTGACCCCAATAAATCTATATTATTTTGTTTGTATTTGCCAGGTGGAAACGTGCAGTACACATAGAGCTCTGTGTGTTGAATGTGATCATTGAGGCCCCAATTGTGGCACATGGGAACATGAAGGCACTAATTGAGTACTGTGTACTGTACTTTCCAGCTTTATTTTAGTTCTTGTTCCTGATCTATCCCATCCTAGATCCAATTCTTTAGCTACGCTACGCTGATGAGGGGCAATAACTCCGAAGCACGTGTCCGTAGCTGCATAGTTGTTTTTTTGGGGATATGGCACTAAACTTTTTTTATTTTATTTTGACCCCAATAAATCTATATTATTTTATTTTATTTTATACAGAATGTCACATTGCTACATTTGCTTACATTTAAAAGTAAGTTGTTGTCGATACACCAGGTGTGTATTTTATTAAGAGTAGTTTGGGAAATGCACTGTTTATCAGTTTCAGAATGTAAGGGACACATACAGAACCCTGAGGAACCCTTTCTGTGAAATCGCCTGAGAGATGATTATAACATTTTACATACAGAAATCTATTTTTGAGATTGATATTAAAAAATTGCACTAAATTTTTAGAAAAGCCAAATTTTGCAAGTTTCGTTAGCAAAATGTTATAGTCCAGCTTACCCAACGTCTTCAAGGAGTTTGTGTAGATAATATCGACTTGGGTACCGTCGTCAATACCGGTAGCTAATAAATGTTGTGTTAGCAAAAGAGATTTCGCGTGGCTGACTTTCCTTTGCTGAAATTCGGTCTGATTTTCAGATGATTGAGCATTGGTGTATGAAGTAAAATTTTAAACATTTTTTGAAAGGTTATTAGTAAAGCTGGCAAGTTGTGCGGCGGGACATAGGCGTGCGCATCATAATAAGGGTAATAAAAGAAATTAATTATAACAAAAGCAATTAACTGTTACAATTTATAACAATGTATGCACAACTTACCCTCTTAACTAGCTTGATGAACTAGCTTTGTTATCACAAACTGGAGAAGATCTGTAAAAACTTTGCAGCATCAGGTATGTTTCTATGGTTGTCTTCGTGAGTGATGTTCGCTGTGGTGAAAAAATATGCTTATATTTTAAAAACGACCGTTCGACATCTATTAATGTAATACAGGCATACTTACGATAGTTTTTGAACACATTTAACGGATCTGGAGATTAACCGTTAGTACCATCACAAATTTGTCTTAACCTGGTAAAACCGGTGTCTTGCTTTAACACACGTGCGAACTTTTCTCTAATGCTCTCATTTTTTTCGTCACGCCATAAAAAACTTACCAACCGCGTTGTCATTAGCGCAGTCATTGCAAATATGGACGAAGTAAATCGACTGCTACACGATATAGGTGATTTATAGTCATTTGTTTGAAATTTTGAATATCCCGCTTATTGCCTATTTTGAAAATAG
Source organism: Rhamnusium bicolor (assembly GCA_029963845.1). Lineage (NCBI taxonomy): Eukaryota > Metazoa > Arthropoda > Insecta > Coleoptera > Cerambycidae > Rhamnusium > Rhamnusium bicolor. The sequence goes on from JANEYF010004711.1 coordinate 50,353, forward strand.
GTATAATTTTGGCATGTTTTAAAATGTTTGAAAAAGTATGTTATATCACAGAAAGCAAGTACACTAGCGCAATATGAAAAATAAAAGCAGGAATTGTATCAGGTTTCATGGTATTTTTGACCATGATTTTTTTGAAAGAATTAGCGACATGATTTTCAGAGAACTAGGCTAAGATTCTATTTATTATTATTGTTTGCATTTAAAACTGGATAAGTTTCTGGAAATCGAAAATGTTTGATAAATTGTTTTTGACAATTTCTAAAAATTTCCGAAACTTTTAGAAAAAAGATATTTAGCTTTCATTGTATTATTCACGTTGAGAGCTCTTAAAAATACTAACTACATGTTATTATAATAAAACGTAAATAGTTTGAAAATATACATACTAAAAAAAATATATATTGAACTGTGACGTTTTCTTTTTGTTATGTACGGGGAATGTATCTAAGTGACATAGATAGTGAATGGTAATTGGATATTTTATCTCAGAATTCTGAGTTACATCAACATTCTGAGATAAGAGTCAGAATTTTCTGACAAGATTCAGAATTTTCAGATAAAACTTAGAATTTTTTCCTTTATCTCAGAATTCTGACTTCTATCTGAGAATTCTAACTCATTCTCACGTAAAACTCAAAATTCTAACTTAAGAAAATATTAGTCTTACCACACCTTTCTTCTGAAATGTTGTCTTTAATCTCAGAATTCTGAGATGAGAGTCATCATTCTGAGTTATAAGTCAAAATTCTGAACCGGAAATCGAAATTCTGCTATAGAAGGCATAAAAGTAAGAATTCTAACTATTTTCTAAAAATTCTGAGTTTTGTCTCAGAATTTTAAGTTTTACCTCAAAATTCTGACTTCTAAGAATTCGGACTTTTTCCTCAAAATTCTGAGGTCAAAATTTGTAATTAAAAGCAGCCTTCTACGTCTTCGTAATACCACTAGTAGAAAACAATAAATAAATAAAATAAAAAAAAATACAAAAAAGTAAGTAAATAAAAATATAGATAACAATTAATTAGAACAAGTTTAATAATGGTGGCCGGCCAAGTTATTAAATAAACAAAAAAAACAAATTATTATTCTAAAGGCCTTAAAATATATTAGATTTCAAGTGATGTCTTCTAAATATGAAAGTAAGAATGCGATGTATTTATATTAGTAAGGAGCTATTCCAATTAAATTGTTCATTCATATTTTATTTTTCATTTTACCAGGCGCGAATGGAACGAAAATGTGAATGAAATGCATTCCTCGGTTCAAGTGAGAATGTACGTGACATTTTTCATTTCACATCTTGAAGAAAACAAAAGTGCTATTGCTTATTTATACCTCTTTGTATTTCCTTGATCTGCATATTATTCATCAATTTATGGTTTATTAATTTCATAAGAAAATACGGAATATTTTCAGTTTGTGATTATCCTGTATCTTAAATGTAAACATGTCGTTGTCTATGTGTGAGAACTAGGAAAAAATAATATTGCAGGAAGAGATATTTTTCGTGGCGTATTTTTTTTAGAGAAAGTATAAAGTAAAACTAATTCTTGGTTTAACAAAATTTAATTAGCGGATGTTAATAATTTTTAATATGAAATTTTATCATGAGGCGCATATTTTGAAAATATTTTTAAAATTTACAGGGTGAGTCACTACAGCGGAGCATCTGCAAGGTAATTTTTTTAATTAGAACACCTTATATGTATTTTTATTTTTGAAATTAGCGTAAAATTCTTTTTCCAGCGTTCTCAAGGCTTTTGATTTTTGATGAAGCTTTGCCTAATTATTAGAACATTTTGGCCGGGACTAATAAAATCCATGTTGGAAAGTAGTTATATAATTTTTTATTAACTTTTCCAAAAAGACACAGAATTGATATTGGTCTGTAATTTGTCACACCACCTTTATCACCAGATTTGTGTATTGGTACAATTTGCACGTTTTTCCATTTAAGAGGAACTTTGGAAACAATAGTTAACGATTTGTTAAATATAATGTTTAAAAAACTCTCATAACAAGACTTCAGGAAAATAGTTGGAATATCGCCAGGTCCAAGTCCCTTTTAGCATCTAGATTTCTTAAAACATTAGAAATGTGTTGACGGGTTACTGAGAGTATATTAAAAGTATTGCACCCTAGATGGTAGAGAGTAATGTTAGATGAATTTGTGGCGGGTTCAAAGACACCACTGAAGTAATCAGAGAAAAAGTTACAAATATACTTACTGTTACTTGCAGTTTTATCAATATGTATATGTAAAGGGACTGATTTAATACACTTTTTATTTGTTTTATTTATTTGCTAAAAGTGACCATAAATATTTCGTGTCGTTTTTAATACCCCCCAGTTTTACAAACATATTCCTTGTAATCATTTTTAATAGATATTTAGTCTTTCTTGTAAGCTCTGAGAACCTTGTGTAGCATTTACCTCTTTTGAATCTTTTCCATTTATTGCAAAACTTGACATTTTCTCTCATTATTTCAACTCCTTGAGTACCAGAACATATGTAATTTTTTATCAATGTTATTTTTCTGGTTCCTACAAACTTATCAAAAATGTAATTTAATATCGTATAAAAAGTATCAATATATTAATCCGGATCGTTATCATTCAGTAAGTCTGACCACGAAATGCTGTTTAACTTATCATTGATTACATGTAATTAGCATCGGGAAACAATAATGTATTATAAGAATAGCTAGGTAAGAGTTTCTTTATTGAAACATCAAAGGAAACCTCGAGAACTTAATGATGTATATTCTAATTCATTCGATGTTATACAAAATGTTTCACATTTACATACCTTTTAATACGTTCAATTTAATATAAAATTTAAAATATCAAATTTATTTTGTAAAAAGTTATATTTTAAATGCAAAATCAGATTTACAAAAAATAATTCGATTTTATATTAAAATTTGTCACCTATCTTAGAAATAATTTTTTATTTCAATTTCAGAATGGATTGCGATGAATTTAGATATCGAGGAAAGGAAATGATAGAGTATATCTGTAACTACTTAGAAAACATAGAAAGCAGAAGAGTAACACCTAATATCGAGCCAGGCTATTTGCGGAAAATTTTACCAGAAGAAGCACCAGAATGTCCTGAAAATTGGGACAATATTATGGCAGACGTGGAGAACAAAATTATGCCTGGTGTAACTCATTGGCAACATCCTAGATTTCATGCGTACTTCCCAAGTGGAAACTCATTTCCCTCTATTTTAGGAGATATGTTGTCAGATGCTATAGGCTGTATAGGATTTTCCTGGGTAATATTTTAAATATGCAATGCGCTAAAAAGAGATCACATTTTTGTTTTGCGCATATTCTTCCGATTTTGCATTTCAATGAAATTGGGTGAAATTGGTTTTAAACAGATGAGGCTTAATATAATGAACTCAGAAAGGTCGAAATGGTTAACTTTTTCATACTTATTATATTAAATTTTATTTTATTTACTCACTATTAATTTAACGTTTGCATAAATTTGGTATATTCTTTATCAATTTTCAGAATTAATCTTTTCAAAGTGTTGGGCCTTTAATTTCCTAATATTTTTCTGTTTTTATTGTATATCAAAAAAATTTCCAATATATGTTTAAAATTAATTAGCGGAAAATATCGCCGTATTAAAATATTCTGTTATTAAGTAACCGTCGAAACTTGATCTAGTAGATTACAATAGAAGATGTGCTTAAAAATGGAAATTTTGTAAACGACTGAAGATTTAAAAGAGAGACATTTTAATCAAATGCTTTTATCAACACAATTAATCAGTAGAAGAAACGAGTCCAGAAATTCATAAACATGAGAGGAGGTCATACTGAACGATTTTTGATTTTTGTAGCAAAATATCGTTACTGTCTTGAGGAGTTACTATGTTTAACTTCTCTTCACGTGAGAGAGATTTTTCTATTTTGACTATAACTTTTTTGTCAGTAACGTATAACATAATCCGTTCTTTTGAACTGCCTCTAATATCTTTATCTGACACAAAAGATAGATCCAAGGTGTCGAAGCGGTTTCGGAATGAGAAAGTTTCAGTTTCAGTTTTTTGTAATACGAAATAAAATAATTACCTAACTCATTAATAATTATCTACACACAAAGGGTGTAAAGTGAGTCCCGAAATGAATAGTTTTTCCGAGCGCAACGTTCATTGGTTCCCAATGGAAAAAACGCTTGTTTTGAGACAGTAAAATACTGTTTTATTTCCGATCATGCAAAAAATATATGATTGTTTTCATCATTTATTTTGTTACTATTTTTTTTACTATTTTTTGATTTTTGTTTTAGGCTGCAAGTCCAGCATGTACTGAACTGGAAACAATAGTTTTGGACTGGCTAGGTAAAATACAATTAATTACGCTTGTCATGTTTTAAATATATTTTCTATTTATAAAATAAAAAAAGTTGTTACATAAAAAAAAGAATTCGCAAAAGTTCCTTTATTATATAATCCAATCCTTTATAGGTGGAGTGCTCACATAAAATGTTCAATTTTCCGAATTGCTTTTGACACTGTAGTTGTACAGAATAAAGTAACTGGTAGCGAATATTTCTCCAAACATACAGTGGGTCCGTAAAATAACGTATATATTTGATATAATCTTTACAATGTCTTAAATACAATTTTCTATTTTTTTTTTCATATAAAAAATGTTTTTAAAAAATTTTTGTAAAAGATACATAAGATACAAGAGACATAATCGAGAAGATTTTTAAATGGCAACCCGCATTTTCTGTGCCATTTGAAAGAACACATTTTTTTTACATGTGAAAGCATTAAAATTTATAGTATGCTGTATAATATTTCTTTTGTGAAAAAATTATTTTATGTATTTATGAAAATGTATGTAATTTCTGTTGGTCACATTAAAAGAAAACAAAAAAAGGTTTGAAAAGCAGTTTACACTAAATAACTAACAAACTTCCTTTGAACAATAGCAATGACATTAATCATCAATGGCTATCTGACGAACCTCGACTCGCTTTTTCTTTTTTAAATCATCTAGATTTCCATTCCTACTTATGTAAACTAAAATAGCCCAACACGGTTAAATCTGGACATCTAGCTGGCCATTAGACATTTCCTCTTTTTCCTATCCATCTGTTAGGGAAAATCTCATATAAGGGTCCGCTTCGCCACGAAATAAGTGTTGTTAGCAGCGTATTAGAAGATTCGACAATATAAAGTGAAAACTTAAGTTATGATAAAAAAATCTACATACGGTTTAAGAAAATATAATGGAACATTTGGGACATAGCTTTTTTGTTATGCTGTAGTGTTCAGAACACAACAGCACCCGCCAAACACGCCATAGAACAAAACCACCGATTTAACTTTAACAACATATAAATTCTAGAAACAGAACCAAATTATAATTGAAGAAATATTCATGAAATGTTACAAATAAAAATAGAACAAGAGCGATTTTCTCGAAGATATTCTACCTTTTGACTAATAAAGTTAATAAAAAAGCTTGCTTCCCAAAATTGGTATTATGTTTTTTGGTATTTCGTGGCGAAGCGGACCATTAAGCTATTTCGAACACGTGCTGCGTCTTATTGAAAAAAAAATATCGTTATGAGGGATGACAGTCTTCTTCGTTTGGAAATAGGATTGATGGGCTATGAATTCTTCCTGAAGAAACTGTAAGTAAATTTCATCAGAGTGTTTTTAAAAAGTAAAGGCTGACCCCACAACTCTGTCACCACATTATACATTCACCTTCTGGAGACACTGTGTGTGCACTTCCATTATCCAATGTGGATGCCATTATATCTAGTATCTATTATTTTGTCTATTTACACTGCCATTTCAACAGCAAGTTGATTGATCGGTAAACAGTATGTTCTTAACAATATGGGGATTAATTGTATGGAGTCAGCGGTTGGTTCTTGGTGAAACATATTTAAATTAAATAAGATTAATTAAAATAAACACTTGGTTTTAGTTCCACAAATTAATTCAAATTTATCGAATGTTTCGGAATGTTTTATCAAATGTTTCGGTCTCATTACCATTACCAAAGAGTCTAAAAACTAAACTAAATCTAAAAGCCCATAATCATCTTAATTCTCTTAATTAATTTTATTTTCGTATTTTAATATTGAGATTTCTGTTGTACATCTGTAATAACTCCTCACAAAACAGACCCCGTCTTCAAAATCATCTTCAGTTATCTCATGTACTGGGTGAACTTTGAACGGGTGATATTTTTCTTTATCAATTATTTTTTTCACACTAGATTCGGTCACATCAAAATTTATTGATAAATCTCTAACTGTAGAGGGTTGTCTTGAACTGAAAAAAAGAGCATTTACCTGCACATCTTCACTTACGATGGTCGTCCTGATTTAGGTAAATATCTAATGCAACCATATTCTCTAAATTTAAATTCAATTCGGCTAACCATACTTTCAAATGGCACTATCACATATGTGTGCTATCTTTTAAAAATATAGTCAACGACGTCACAACTTTACAAAATTTGTTGAAAGAGATTCGTGAAAAAAAATAGAGAAATGAATTATAAAATTTACCTCCCCGAGCGATTTTTTGTTACTTCTCAGTAACGATTTTATCAAATTTGTACATTATGGATACACTGTATAATAGATGCCAATAACTTCATATATATTTTTTTCCTGCAATAATTCAGGACACTTTTTTTACTTACAGGAAAAGCCATTGGTTTGCCAGATCAATTTCTAGCTTTTAAGGAAGGAAGTCGAGGTGGTGGAGTGATACAGGTAAATTAATAAGCATCAAGGCATCTCATTGTTATATCGGTTTTAAGCAAATTTTTCGTTGAAATTAGAAAGTGTATGATATTTATTGTATACATATATAGTCGGTAATTCTATATTCTACCAGAGGGGAGTTTTAAACAATTTACTTTTATGAGGAAAACATTCAAATAAATATATTACCCCAAATAAAATAACAACATATCATCAGTTTTGCATATTGACATTTGACATAAAACGGTTCCTAAAGAAGAAACATATTTAATTTATTAATGCGAAACGTGGGCGGTCCTAGAATTTAAAACCTAGGTGTTGGTATCGGAGGAGAGGAAGCTAATGGCTTTGACATATACCATATACGTAGATTAAGATATAGCTAAGTGAGTGGAGGCTAAGATCGTGTATCTGACCAATGCGAACGTTTGTTATTATAAGGATAAAATAACTGCTAGTACATGGATAGATATTAGTGGATATGGGGGTGTAGCTATTGAATGTTTGTACAAACCCAACTAATGATTGTTTGTTGTAATGAAAAAAGTAATTAATTATATGTCTAGGTAATAAATAATGAATTAAAGATGGCTGAAGCCTTTAAAAAAGATTTTTTTTATATATGTTAATGACGCCCAAGTATAAAATGCTTAAACTACTCGAACAGGCCTGTTCGACCTTTTTGAACAGTTCGAGTCGTGAACAGCTTCAACTGTTTGAACAGGTCTATTACACAGGCCTGTTCGAGTAGTTGAAGCAGTTGAGGCTGTTGAAGCTGTTTAAGCAATTAAGAATAGGCTATTTTAGCAATTTTTAAGCATTTTGAGCTATTTTACTTCCTCACCCCTCAAAGTGAGGGTTATGTATTCGTAAAAAAACTTTGAATATTTTTATTGCATTTCTGGATGAATCTCGACGAATTATGACAATACACAAAATTTCAGATAGAAAAAATTCTCTGTCCGTGTGTCTGTGTTCGCGATAGCAGCTACAGTTTTTGAAATGAAGCTTTCAAATTTGGTACACACATTCTAGAGGTCAAGGAAGAGATTGAGTTCGTTGATGAGCAAAATCGGTCTAAAAAAAAACATTAGTGACATTCCACCAATGTGACTTTTTTGAAACGTCAAAATGTGACTTTTTTTGAAGCGTCAAAAAAAGTGACTTTTTTGAAATGTCAAAAATTACTTTTATTATAAACTCCACCACACGTCGAGTTTTACTACGGTGAGGAAATTCTAATCCCCAAGTAATTTGCAGCGGTTTTTTATGTAAACTCGAACTGTTTCAACCACTTCAACTATTACAACTACTCGAACAAATCTGTTTAATAAACCTGTTCGAGCAGTTGAAGCTGTTGACTGCTCGAACTGCTCAAATACGTCAAACGGGTCTGTTAATAGACCTGTTAGACATATTCGAGCAGTTGAAGCAGTGTACGATTGGGCATCATTCATATATTTGTTATTTAGTACTTAAATATACAATTAATTACTTTTTTTTATAATAACAAACGTTCATTGGTTGGGCCTGAATAACATTCAATAGACTTACCCTCATATCCACCAATATGTATCCATATACCACCAATCACTTTAATAACAAATTCTCGCATTGGTCAGATTAGCTCCACCCCTGAGCTATTATCTTAAATCTACGTCTATGGTATAGGTTAAAACCTCTTAGCTAGACATTCCCTTACCACTCCACCGATATTAACACCTAGGTTCTAGATTGTATGACCGCCCATAGATAGGCCCCTGAGAGCAATGAGGATAATGAAGACGAGATGTTGGTAGTTAGTGAGCCAGAATCGGTGGAGCTTAACTACTGATTACAAAAAAATTAATTTTTTATATGTATATGAATATTGTGTTAAAACTGATAAAAAATTATATGAGCATGTACATTATTAATTACCAATAAAGTTAATTTTTAAATAACCTATGACTTAAGTAATAATATGTAAGTAATTAATTATTTTCCATCATAGGTTCATTAAAAATTAATTTTATTTATAATTAATAATTTACGTTCTAAATAATTTTTTATCAAATTTAATACAATGTTCAACAATAAGAAATAAAATTGTTTGTAACCAATCTATTTTGCACCCTTTCTTATAATAGTAAAATACCTATTTGTAGACATTTTAGAATTTTGCAAATTTCTTATTTCACAATAATTTGTACAAGTAAATTCATATGTTTATAATTTATAATTTTCCATACTGTTTTGTAATCGTGTTGCCTGATGATGTGATGTAGCATGTTGATCACGCAACCGGTAGTACATTAAAGGATTTGCTGTGAAAGAGACTATCATTTCATCCCAACATCCAAAAGTAAGTTTGCTAAAATAATTAGAATCGATTGGGTAGCATAAGGAGAGTGTTGATAATTACATAAATACTTGTAAATCATCAAATAAATTTACATCATTCTAGACTTCTGCCAGTGAATGTTTATTGGTGTCAATGTTAGCTGCAAGAGCTCAAGCCTTAAAAAGACTGAAACAACAACATCCTTTCGTAGAAGAAGGGCTACTTTTATCAAAATTAATGGCATATTGTTCCAAGGAGGCACATTCTTGTGTGGAAAAGGCTGCTATGATATGTTTTGTAAAATTGAGAATATTGGAACCTGACGAAAAATCGTCTTTACGTGGAAAAACATTAATGATGGTAGGTATTAGTAATTACAAATTAGAAATATTCGGTCGATGTTTCATTCTAGACAAAATGTTTAGCAGTAAAACATACACATAGATAGAACTTATTAATTGTCGAAAAGACCTAAAGGAAATTAAAATATGGTGGCAAATATTTTTCCACTATAATTACAAGAGTGTTAATTTCAGACAATAGTTTAATTTTAGAACCTAAGGATTGTTGTACAATTATAGGTCTATCTTTGTCGTTGTTGAAAATTGTTACACTTGCTAACTTTAGAAACAATCAAGCTAATTGAATCGGTCATTTCAAAAACGATTGTCATAAGTATAACCAAAATTTTACAGAAATCATTAAAAACAGTATTACTCAATAAATAGCAACATTTTTAAAACTTGGCATACTAATTATATTTTTGGGACTTGTGGCGTATATTTTCTTCAGTTGTTGTTTCGATAGCTCAATAGTTTGAAAAAAATAAAAAAATTAAATATTTGACTCATTTTGTTTTTGGTCGTCCTTATTATCGGTGTACTCGGAGGGATAAAGCCTACGCTGCTCTCGGAACTGAAGATCATACTGGCCTGCCAAAAATCAGCCGAGTGGCTGGCAGGCCAAATGCAGAAGGCGGTCATTCTGGGTTCTCTCCGTCTGCTTAGGGCACATGATTCTGGTATCTACAGTCACTAACCCTGCGGGATGTGGGGAGTGGCTGTAGTTGATGCGCCGGCGCGACTTCCGTGAGACGTCGGAGGCCACGGGAGGACTGACCGGCATCGGGAAACCGAAAAAAAAAAAAAAATAATGCCGAGTAGCCTTTACCCAGGCTACTCGGTCAAAATGGTCGTCCTTATTATCGGTGTACTCGGAGGGATAAAGCCTACGCTGCTCTCGGAACTGAAGATCATCCCGGCCTGCCAAAAACCAGCCGAGTGGCTGGCAGGTCAAATGCAGAAGGCGGTTATTCTGGGTTCTCTCCGTCTACTTAGGGCACACGATTCTGGTATCTACAGTCACTAACCCTGCGGGATGTGGGGAGTGGCTGTCGGAGGCCACGGGAGGACTGACCGGCATCGGGAAACCGGAAAAAAAAAATAATAATAATAAGGAGTGCAAAGGACCGGGGTGCAAAGGACCGGCAACCTCCACGTTGGTGCACCCTGGACAGGCAGAGGCAACTCTGCCTGACAAATGCCGGCCGGGAGTACCAGGGCTAACCACCCTGGTACTCTTACTGCTATGGGTTCCATACAACCTAAGAAGGGCCCCTCACAATCGACCTCAATCGGATAGAGGTCAAGGACAGATGGGAGGGGCCTTACCGGACGGTCCTAACGATGACGACAATGCTATTGCACATGGACGCTTTAAGTGGACGAGGGAACTTCGGGATGACTTGCTGACCTGCCGCGAGAGTAGCGAACCTGAGCGAAGGGGATACATGGCGCGAATGCATGCACTTTGGTGCGAAATGCATCCAGAGCATCGCGCCTTCTCTCAACAACATCTGAGAGATCAAGTATCCTTTCTGCTCAGGACAGGTTACGTAAGGGCACCCCGTCAGCTGGAAGAACTGCCAGCCGCAGTCCCACCGCGGCATTTACCAGCTGATGGGGAACATCCTTTAGAGTTCACCGGTGTAGACAAGGACGAGGGTTAGCCTTAACACCAGGGCTAACCTAAAGCCACAAGACCTGGCTAGAATGGACGCGGTCATCGATGAGGAAATTCCAGAAGATGTAGGCATCTGGCAAATCAACTGTGCCGTGTACAACGCCGCGAAGCAACTCGTCCCCCGTGAGAGGTCAACCAATCACGGGGTCGATAAAGCCAAGCGGCGTGTACAAAAAATCGAAGGCAAGATACAGTCGGCCAGACAACACGCTTCTCGGATCCAGAGTGTGGTGGAATATAAGACGACTGGTAGAGTTTTTACTCCCAGGATCCGGCGCATAGCTGCCGGATTAAGACGTCAACACCATACTCTAAATCTGACAGTGGTGCTTACCATCAAGCAGCACTGTCTAGATAGGATCCGAGCGCTCATGGCGATAAAGAAAACATTGAAGAGGCGGGTGAGGAGTATGGAACAAAACAATTTGTTCCGTACGAATCCTTCCCGCCTCTTTCAAGAGCCACAGCGTGTTGTCGAGAATCCGCCGACTGTAGAAGATGTCGAAACCGTCTGGAAGGGAATCTACGAAACAACGCGTCCATTCAATAGCGACACTCCATCAATTGCACACTTTGAGGCTCTGTGTCACAGACATCTTGAAGAGCCAGAAGAAGTGTGCCCGGCAATCAGTACGGAGGAAGTCCAACAAGCACTTGTTGGTACCAAGAACTTCGCTGCCCCGGGCCCAGACGGCCTTAAAAAAGGTGGTGGAAGAAATTTCCTTCCACTCACCGCCGTCTGGCGCGAGTTTTCAACTCATGGTTGAACGAGGGGCAGCAGATTCCGGACTGGTTCGTCGAGGGACGTACTGTGCTTATCCCCAAAAAGGGGGATCTCTCCGACCCGAGGAATTATAGGCCGATCACTTGCCTTAACTCCTGCTACAAGATATTTACACGTATCTTGTATGCTAGGACGCTGAGGTCTGTTGATCCGGTCTTCCAGCAGATACACGAACAGCGTGGTGCCAAGAAGGGCATGGCAGGTTGCAAGGACAGCCTGCTGATAGACCGCTGTATTACACAGGATTCTGTGCAATACAAGCGGAATCTATCGATGGCCTGGATTGATTACCGCAAGGCATTTGATACAACATCGCATGAGCTATTGTTGTACTTGCTCGAATGTCTTGCGGTACCAACACCACTAGTGAGATGCATAGAACAGCTGCTGCCGCTCTGGAATACCCGCTTCATCATAACATCAGGTGCACAGCGGGTCACGACAGAGCAGGTGGCATTTAGGAGAGGAGTGTTCCAGGGTGACTCCCTGAGTCCTCTCCTCTTCTGCATTTCACTGCTGCCGTTGTCTGTTGGGCTCCGCCAAACCCGCGGATATCAATGTGGGCCACCCAGCGACCGGAGGCATAAGGTCATCCATTTTATATGGATGACCTTAAACTTTATGCCTCCGGAGAGCGCGAACTACAAAACGCTCTCAGGGTGGTCGAAGAATATACGCGGGCAATTGGTATGGAGTTCGGGTTGGACAAATGTGCAGTCGTCCACCTCAAGAGAGGACGATGCGGGGAATTTCCTGAAGATGCGCAGCTCGCAGACGGAAGCATCCTAAGACATCTGGATGCCGGAGAGACCTATACATACCTGGGTGTGCAACAAAGGCACATCCAGGATGTATCACAAATAAAAAGATTCTCTCCGCGGCAAGTACAGACACCGCCTCCGAAAGATTTGGTCTTCCGAACTTTCGGGGAAGAACAAGGTGTCTGCAACTAATATGCTTGCCGTTCCGATTCTGCTCTACTCCTTCGGGGTAGTAAAGTGGAGGGTAGATGAGCTGCGTCAATTAGACAGAGATACCCGCAAGATGATGAATATACACAGAAGTATTCATCCTAGATCGTCCGTTCCTCGTGTGTACCTCCCACGTCAACGGGGAGGCCGAGGACTCTTGAGCCTGGAGTGTACGCATGGCAGAGTAGTCCTGAGTATGGCATGTAACATACTCAGGAGCTCAGATCCCCTCTTGCGGTTCGTAAAACATCACGAAACTGTAGGAGTGGGAGCAGGATTGTTCAAGGCAGCAAAAAGAGCCGCAGATGAACTCAGTCTCGCATTTGACATCAGGCGAGGAGGCCGGCGAGGTGCTGATGTTGAGTCAGTCACCGAACTTCAGCCAAATCGTCTGAAAGCCCGAATTAGATCTGCCGAACAGGAAAATCTGTTTCGGCAGCACGTCGATAAACCCCAGCATGGTGTCTTCTATAAGAACATCGAAACACTGGGTTTATCGACCAGGCTGACCTTCGCCTTTCTAAGGTCAGCAGGGCTTAAGTCGGAGACCGAGGGTTTCATTATGGCCTGTCAAGATGGTGTTATCAACACCTTGGTCTACCGTAGCCGCGTGTGGCGTGTAGAGGTTCCTGATATCAACTGCAGGACCTGCCATCAGGCGCCGGAATCGCTCATGCATTTACTTTCTGCATGCCCCATATATGCGATTTCGGCCTACATCCACCGACATAACGCGGCCTTACGAGTGCTATACTACCATCTAAGGCACTGGTATGGGGTAGATCAGACACCAGTGCTGCCTAAGGGGTGCAAAGGACCGGCAACCTCCACGCTGGTGCACCCTGGACAGGCAGAGGCAACTCTGCCTGACAAATGCCGGCCGGGGGGTACCAAGGCTAACCACCTGGTACCCCTTCCACTTCGGGTTCCATATAACCTTCGAAGAAGGGCTCCTCACGATCGACCCCAAGCGGATGGGGGTCAGAGACAGGCGGGAGGGGCCTCACCGGAACGTCTCAATGGTAACGAACGCAATGAACAAGGACGATTTAAGTGGACGAGGAAACTTCGGGATGACTTGCTGACCTGCCGCGAGAGTAGCGAACCTGAGCGAAGGGGATACATGGCGCGATTGCATGCACTTTGGTGCGAAATGCATCCAGAGCATCGCGCCTTCTCTCAACAACATCTGAGAGATCAAGTATCCTTTCTGCTCAGGACAGGTTACGTAAGGGCACCCCGTCAGCTGGAAGAACTGCCAGCCGCAGTACCACCGCGGCAATTACCAACTGATGATCCTTTAGAGTTCACCGGTGTAGACTTAAGGACGAGGGTTAGCCTTAACACCAGGGCTAACCTAAAGCCACAAGACCTGGCTAGAATGGACGCGGTCATCGATGAGGAAATTCCGGAAGATGTAGACATTTGGCAAATCAACTGTGCCGTGTACAACGCCGCGAAGCAACTCGTCCCCCGTGAGAGGTCAACCAATCATGGGGTCGAGAAAGCCAAGCGGCGTGTACAAAAAATCGAAGGCAAGATACAGTCGGCCAGACAACACGCTTCTCGGATCCAGAGTGTGGTGGAATATAAGACGTCTGGTAGAGTTTTTACTCCCAGGATCCGGCGCATAGCAGCCGGATTAAGACGTCAACACCATACTCTAAATCTGACAGTGATGCTTACCATCAAGCAGCACTGTCTAGATAGGATCCGAGCGCTCATGGCGATAAAGAAAACATTAAAGAGGCGAGTGAGGAGTATGGAACAAAACAATTTGTTCCGTACGAATCCTTCCCGCCTCTTTCAAGAGCCACAGCATGTTGTCGACAATCCGCCGACTGTAGAAGGTGTCGAAACCTTCTGGAAGGGAATCTACGAAATGACGCATCCATTCAATAGCGACACTCCATCAATTGCACACTTCGAGGCTCTGTGCCACAGACATCGTCAAGAGCCAGAAGAAGTGTTCCCGGCAATCAGTACGGAGGAAGTTCAACAAGCACTTGTTGGTACCAAGAACTTCGCAGCCCCGGGCCCAGACGGCATTAACAACTGGTGGTGGAAGAAATTTCCTTCCACTCACCGCCGTCTGGCGCGAGTTTTCAACTCATGGTTGAACGAGGGGCAGCAGATTCCGGACTGGTTCGTCGAGGGACGTACTGTGCTTATCCCCAAAAAGGGGGATCTTTCCGACCCGAGGAATTATAGGTCAATCACTTGCCTCAACTCCTGCTACAAGATATTTACACGTATCTTGTATGCTAGGACACTGAGGTCTGTTGATCCGGTCTTCCAGCAGATACACGAACAGCGTGGTGCCAAGAAGGGCATGGCAGGTTGCAAGGACAGCCTGCAGATAGACCGCTGTATTATACAGGATTCTGTGCAATACAAGCGGAATCTATCGATGGCCTGGATTGAATACCGCAAGGCATTTGATACAACATCGCACGAGCTATTGTTGTACTTGCTCGAATGTCTTGCGGTACCAGCACCACTAGTGAGATGCATAGAACAGCTGCTGCCGCTCTGGAAGACTCGCTTCACCATAACATCAGGTGCGCAGCGGGTCACGATAGAGCAGGTGGCATTTAGGAGAGGAGTATTCCAGGATGACTCCCTGAGTCCTCTCCTCTTCTGCATCTCACTGCTGCCGTTGTCTGTTGGGCTCCGCCAAACCCGCGGATATCAATGTGGGCCACCCAGCGACCGGAGGCATAAGGTCACCCATCTATTTTATATGGATGACCTTAAACTTTATGCCTCCGGAGAGCGTGAACTACAAAACGCTCTTAGGGTGGTCGAAGAATATACGCGGGCAATTGGTATGGAGTTCGGGTTGGACAAATGTGCAGTCGTCCACCTCAAGACAGGACGATGCGGGGAATTCCCTGAAGATGCGCAGCTCGCGGACGGAAGCATCCTAAGACATCTGGATGCCGGAGAGACCTATACATACCTGGGTGTGCAATAAAGGCACATCCAAGATGTAACACAAATAAAGGATTCTCTCCGCGGCAAGTACAGACACCGCTTCCGAAAGATTTGGTCTTCCGAACTTTCGGGGAAGAACAAGGTGTCTGCAACTAATATGCTTGCCGTTCCGATTCTGCTCTACTCCTTCGGAGTAGTAAAGTGGAGGGTAGATGAGCTGCGCCAATTAGACAGAGATACCCGCAAGATGAAGTATTCATCCTAGATCGTCCGTTCCTCGTGTGTACCTCCCACGTCAACGGGGGGGCCGAGGACTCTTGAGCCTGGAGTGTACGCATGGCAGAGTAGTACTGAGTATGGCATGTAACATACTCAGGAGCTCAGATCCCCTCCTGTGGTTCGTAAAACATCACGAAACTGTAGGAGTGGGAGCAGGATTGTTTAAGGCAGCAGAAAGCGCCGCAGATGAACTCGGTCTCGCATTTGACATCAGGCGAGGAGGCCGGCGAGGTGCTGATGTTGAGTCAGTCACCGAACTTCAGCCAAATCGTCTGAAAGCCCGAATCAGAGCTGCCGAACAGGAAAATCTGTTTCGGCAGCACGTCGATAAACCCCAGCATGGTGTCTTCTATAAGAACATAGAAACACTGGGTTTATCAACCTGGCTGACCTTCGCCTTTCTAAGGTCAGCAGGGTTTAAGTCGGAGACCGAGGGATTCATTATGGCCTGTCAAGATGGTGTTATCAACACCTTGGTCTACCGTAGCCGCCTGTGGCGTGTAGAGGTTCCTGATATCAACTGCAGGACCTGCCATCAGGCGCTGGAATCGCTCATGCACTTACTATCTGCATGCCCTATATATGCGATTTCGGCCTACATCCACCGGCATAATGCGGCGTTACGAGTGCTATACTACCATCTAAGGCACTCGTACGGGGTAGACCAGACACCAGTGCTGCCTTACGTCCCCGGAGATATTGAGTCCGTTGTCGAGAACGAGAAATGCCGGATTTACTGGAACTACTCGTTCCCGACTGTCAGGCTAATCCAAGCCAACAAGCCTGACATAGTCCTCCTCTACCATCAACTCAAGGTGATGTATGTCATCGAGTTCTCGGCACCTGCAGAGAAAAACATCACCTTGAAGGAGGAGGAGAAACGGAGCAAATATCGCGATCTCCGGTACGAGCTCCAAGTGCTGTACCCAGGCTACTCGGTAAAAATGGTCGTCCTTATAATCGATGTACTCGGAGGGATAAAGCCTACGCTGCTCTCGAAACTGAAGATCATACCGGCCTGCCAAAAATCAGCCGAGTGGCTGGCAGGCCAAATGCAGAAGGCGGTCATTCTGGGTTCTCTCCGTCTGCTTAGGGCACATGATTCTGGTATCTACAGTCACTAACCCTGCGGGATGTGGGGAGTGGCTGTAGTTGATGCGCCGGCGTGACTCCCGTGAGGCGTCGGAGGCCACGGGAGGACTGACCGGCATCGGGAAACCGAAAAAAAAAAAAAAAAAGATAAATCGCTTTTATTTAAATTTCTGCCTTGGTGAAGTTTAGCCAGCTGTTCTACTACTTAACCAAGACAATTTACAATTTTACAATTTTACAAAATTTGGAAACAAATTATAAAATTTTGAAAACGTATAAAAAAAGTATTTAGTTACAACTAAATTATAATAAACAATTACAACGGTTTACTGAAATATAATAATAATAATAAACAAATAATATTTAAATATGGAAGGTCACTGGTCTACAAGAAATAATTTCTTTAGACTTTTCTTAAAGCTTAATTTTGAAGAAGTTTTTAGATTATTTTATAAATGGCTACTGCTTGATTTGAAGAGTATTTTGATACATAATCATGTTCTCATTCAGTTTCGACTTTTCTACTTCCACTTTTCAGTTGAATATTTCTTGATAAAACTGCTTATGCTCATCCATGATGTTGTTTTCATATTTTTTAGGATTCAGTCGCATTTTGTTGTTATAGATCTTGATGGAAGCAGTTGCTATATTAGCTTTAATATTTTCTACCAATTTGGAGGTATTTACAACCATACCACAGATAAAATCCTGTGTAACTATACATTTTTTCATAGCATCATATTACAAACTCATGTATGAGGAAGGAGTGAGGGAACATTTTTGGTCTTTTGGAAATTTCTTGCCATATGATTCAACGGATAAACAACATTTTTTTTATAGAACCCCTTTTTAAAATTATAAACATGATCTGCTAAGTTAAAGTATTCATCTAGCACGTAAACACGATTATATTTTCTGATTTTTTCTTAATAAGTTTTTCTTAAAAGTTAATGAAATACATACGTTCCTACACCTACAATCAAAGAGGTTGCTATATATTTAACAGCATTCTGTGAGAATAGCAATAATTGTCCTTAGTGGAGTATAAATCATAAATGACTTTCTTCCAGTCTTGGTGTTTTTTCTTTCATATACTTTCTTTCCTCTTTAGTTAATGTATTCCTTTCCTTTAATCTTAGTTTCTAATGTTTCTTTTGTAATTCAAAGAATTACATTTCATTTTCTTTTTCGGCTCGTGATCACTTTCCGAGTCACTTGATGACATTATAATATAGAAACTGAACAAATTGAAATGTTTGTCCATATTTGAGGTCAACCGCTGTAAGATCATTGCCAGCAATGTCCTTTAGTAGTAACTGTAAAAACTACATAAATCATGTTGTTTTTGCACAGAATGGCAAGTTTCCCGTACTGGCAATATAAATAAGACTAGCGTAGTATTTACAGTGAAGGCATAACTACTAGCTCTTCACATGCAAATCCTATACAGTCTTATTTCCAGGAAAAGGATAAATTATATTGTTTTTGAAATGACCGAATCAATTGAAATAAAACCTTTCAAATACGTAACTGATATGAAAATCAAATGCGTTGCAATTTTTGTAATCAAACAGGACCTGGCAAAATTTTTTGCAGTAAAAAAAAATTAAATATGGGGACATCACCTAGGGGCTTATTTGACCTTTCTTTCAGACCAACCACAGCGTCTTATTAAACTTAAAATTCAAGACAGTTTTAAATTTAGGAAACTTAATCAAATTAAAATACATTTAGCAGTAACTGACTCAAAGTCCTATCTAAATATGTATATTTCTTTTATCAAATGGATGAAAGTAGCTAGCCATCTAATACAACCAGTATGTATTTTCCATCCAATTAGAAAAAAACAATTTCATAATATTTATTTTGAGAGCTTGAAATATTAGTATGCATGTATTTTTATTACCGAGTACATCGTAGATCAGATTTGTGATTAGAGGAGAATGTACTGAAGCACAGATATGATTGAACAATTAATTCCATAATTTTGCTGTTTGTAGTGGGAATATCCGGTAAAATAATGTCAGGGAGTTATTTATCGTAAGAAAAAGAAAATGTGAGAGATATTTTGAAATATGAATTATCTCTGCTCCATTCCACCTTCGAAAAGTTGCTAAAATAATCGAAATTTCTAAAAAAAAAAAAAAAAGAAAAAATATGTCGATGTTATCTGGGAGTAAAAACAGTAAGATGCATTTTTGAAGAAAGCTAAAGGTGGTAAAGAAACATTTTCGATTAGATTATATCAAGTGCAACTTAATAATTCTAATATTTCTAAGACGTATTTATGTAGTTTACTGAGGACTGTTACTACAAACCTTTTCATCAAATAACGGCCAAAAAAAATAGAATAAAAACATTTCAAGAGGCTATTATATTCAATAGTCTGTAAAAATTATTAATTGCAGTACATTTTTTTTTTGTTTTATTTTGTGAAACTTCTGAACTATTTATTGATTAGCCATTATGTAATTAAAAATCGTGTGGAAATTTTGTCTCCATGTACATACGTATTGCCTATTGTTACCTTTTCAAGCATAAAACAGTTTTTCATAGTTCATCAACTTGAAAATGAACAAGAATTGCATTTGCAATAATACAATATTAAGTTGTATATTACAAAAGTGAAATAGAGGAGTTAAATGTAGTGATAATTAACAGAATTTAAATATCATCAAATGAAATAAACTTCTTCACATCAGGTGCACAGAAGAACAAATCAGAATACAATTTATAAACAAACTTCTTTAAGATTTGTGTTATATATGCCATATTCTTTTCATACGATCCTATATTGAATTTTTTAATTATTAATTGTATTAAATAGAAACATATAATTACATTTTACATAAAAATTCAAATAAATTGAAAGCATAAACATATTTTTGATTTTGCTGCCGTCAGTATTCTTGACATTTTTGTAAAATTATTGTTTTAGAAATATCAGAAGTATTATATTTGGCTTTTTCTGACCTTTCCACTTATTTTATTAAGCTTAGACCATATAGGTATATATTCTTGGAGTTTATGAAA
The DNA here is from genome assembly GCA_029963845.1 of Rhamnusium bicolor. Lineage (NCBI taxonomy): Eukaryota > Metazoa > Arthropoda > Insecta > Coleoptera > Cerambycidae > Rhamnusium > Rhamnusium bicolor. Next base: position 70,553 of record JANEYF010004711.1, read on the forward strand.
ACATAACGTATTTTCTATGAAAATAAGTCTAGATATCGTTGATAAAATTACTGTTTGATTAACTGATTTTATCTGTATTAAATTAATAAAGGGTGCAATATTTCAAGGTTCAATAAAACATGGCTTTCTGTAGCAAAGTATTGAAATATTTATTGAGTTATAATGCAGACATTTGGGAATTATGTACGGAACAACACATCTGGTAAATGGCCGCCACGGCTGTGCTGGCACATGCGTACTCTTTTGGCGAAATTTTTAATAACGGTGTTGCATACATGTGGCGGTATTTCGTTGATATGGCATCCAATTTCGACGTTCAATACCCCGGTATTCGCGAGCTTGTTGGAATAAACCTGCGACCTAAGATAACCTCACAGCCAAAAGTCCAAAGGTGTTAAATCGCAAAAGCGTGGCGGCCAATTCTGGTCACCAAACCGAGAGATGACACGACCAGGAAAAGACTCATGCAAGATCGTCAATGTTTCATGGGCGGTATGGCAAGTGGCACCGTCCTGCTGAAACTACATGTCGAAAGCAATATCTTCCAATTGAGGCACAAAAAACTGGGTTATTATAGTACTCTAACGTTCGCCATTCACCAATTCCAGTTCCAATTTAATACATTTATTCAATATTATATACATTTTGAGAAACTTAAATAAGGCACGTACACCTCGTGCATAACAATAAATATAAATATTTACAATATATACGCAGAGTGTTGATAGCCGGTTGGCTTTACAATAGACTCGCCTGAAATTTATTTCAGGCGACAAGCAGTAGAAAAGTTTTCCCTCTTGGACAAGGGAAGCCTAGACTGCCGGCCGGTGTTATGGCCCAAGGCGGCTCGGATGTGCCTCTTTTGTTGTTTATGGAAGGTAGACGTTTTCCTGTAATAACGTATGGAATAAATAACTTGTAAAAAACATAATGAAAATTATAATAAGGGCAATACTATAAATGTCGTTGTAGTCTGGTAATGCAGGAAAAAAGCTAGAGAAAAAACCTGCTTAAGAGAATTGAAATTTAATTGTCTGTAAAAATAGGGTGAAGAGGCGGGAGGAGCGGTCATCGGAGGAAGTTACGGTTGGGGGTGGGTAATAATAAATATGAAAAAGGGTAGAATGTGGATGTCTGTCATTGTATGTCTAAAAATAAGGTTATTCAAAAAAGATAGGTAAGTTTTCGTGAAGTAATCTGTGGGTATGTCTGTACTGGTGGTAATGTCGAATGTCTGTAATGTGTGCAGTAAATGTAGATTTCTGTATGTTTTGTCTAAAAAATTTCAAAGCCGTCTGTGTTATGTACTCTCTAATGTATTGTATGTTAGCAGTCTCGTGTAGTTGTTGAGTATTTACGTATCTGTTAGAGTTAGTGAGGAGGCGAAGCAGTTTGTTTTGCGTCGTCTGGAGACTGCCGAACTGGGTGTCCGACATCCTGTTCCAGACAACGACGCAACCATAGGTTAATATGGGTCTAATGACTGCTTTGTAGATTAACAATTTATTTTTGGTGTCTAGGAGAGATCTCCTATTCACCAAAGGGTACAGTTTATGCAGGGCCATAGCCATTCACCGTTACTGCATTACTTGCCTCGTCTTCGAAGAAAAACGACCCAATGATTCCTTCAGACCACAATGCATACCAAACAGTGACACGTTTTGGATGTATTGATTTCTCATAAAACACAAAACAACAGTTTTGCCTATTAATGAAGCCATCGAGGTGAAAATGGGCCTCATCACTGAAAATGATTTTGTCCGCAAAATCGGCATTCACTTCTTGTTGTTCAAGGATCCAATTGGTGAACTCTCTTCGCTGTGCATGGTCTGGTGGCAGAAGTTGATGAGTCAGTTGGATTTTGTAGGTATGGAGAATCTTTAGTGAGAATACGCTGAAGAGTGGCTGTTGTAACGTCCAATTCTTGTGCACGATGACGAATCGACGTCCCTGGACTCTAGGCCACGCTCTTGCGAACTGCTGTGATGTTTTGTTCTGAACGACCTCTAGGAGCTCGTGTAGTGTGTTTCACCGAACCAATTCTTTCGAATTTTTTGATTATTCTTTTCACAGTAGATGAATGAGGAACATTATTTCGGCCGAAAATTGAACGCACTTTACGAATCGTGGCAATCAAACTTTCACCATTTTGATAATAATATTTAACAATCAGAACGCGTTGTTTTATCGTATAATGTTCCATGTTTACTAACTCCCATCGACCTGGCATGTCATAATCTTGTGACACCGACTGGCGCTCTTATTGCAACACCTTTTACTAACTCGGTAAGTAAAAAATAATATTAACTATTTATTATTTTGAAGAATTACATCGAAAATTTAAGAAATTGATTCTACTTTCAATTTCATTAAGTGATGTAATATTTCTAGCTACAAAAATAGGACAAATCCGTCTAAATAAATATACTTACTGGGTAATCACTCTTAATATATAGTATGTTAAGAGTGATTACCTAGTATAATGTTTATCAACTTTAAATTCCTATGGTTTATGATCTATGGCCAAAAATCTTATCAATGCTCTGTATCCACAATATGAAGTATTTTAAAATACACACACCGACAAATTTAAAGAAACTTATAGAGAACGGATAGAAAATTAAATTTTTCTTTTAATTTCTTTTTTACTGGCTAGTTCTGGACAGCGGCGAATTGAGGTTTGGTAATTCAAAATTGATGATCCATCGTAGTGTTAAACGTTGGAGGCAGACTAAAGTGTATGTGAAAGGACGAGATTAATGCAGAAAACGCTCAGCCAGACTTTGCTCGGGAACACCAGAATTGGAATTATGATCAATGGGGTAAAATTTTATGGATGAGAGCCGTTTCTAGTAAATTCGATTGACGGCAGAAAAAGTTTGTATCGAGATTAAAGCGAACAAAATGCACAATTTAATTTTACTCTTACTGGCTCTTTTGCTGGAGACTCAGTTATGTTGTGGGGCGGCATATGTTTAGGGGCACGCACAGAGTTGGTGGCGATTGCCCTTTAAGTGCAGATAGGTACATTAGTGATATTCTGCAAGACCATGTGGTACCTTTCGCCCCCACATTTCGTGAAAACTTTCGTATTAATGCAAGACAATGCTCACCCGCATGTATCTCGCTGTGTAATTGACTTTTTAAACCAATTTGGTATAACTAAAATTAATTGGCCAGCATTTTCTCTTGACCTGAATCCGATTAAACATGTCTGCTAGGCAGACGACCTAGGTCAAGAATTCTTACTGTCCAAAACACAGAAGAAGTGAGAGCTGCTTAAATTGAAGAATGGGAGAGTTTGCTAAGGGCTTGTGGAGGAAACACGTGTTACTGAAAAAACAATGAGTGGAATTTTTCTTATTCATTAGATGTTTAAAACAAGTCAAAGTGTACATACAATTCTTCTGTTGGAAAGACACTGTCTTTTGTTATTTTTTTGAACAGACTTCAAAATAGTACAAATCTTTGCAAAACAAACTACAATTAGTTAGCTTAAGTTACATTTTTAAGAGATTTCGTTACAATTAATAAAAAAATCATGGGGAAACATTCGAATTTATCTCCGTCCCTTTAAATTTGCCACATACACATTATAATTTTTTTATTATAACTGTTTATACTAGTTATATAAGTCTGATATTTAAAACGTATCAACTTTGTACTAATATTTCTACCTGCAAAGGTAAAACGCTGTGTCAGAAATACGAGTAGTACCTGTTTGAGACAACCATCGTAAAATTGTATGTCCTTTTGAAAGATATACAGGGTGATTCATGAATGATGATAAACTATACATACTTCTGACGATGACAAAGGACTTCTTGGCTATTCAGGAACAGCTGTAGAAATCTATCTGTTCCGCTTAATTACTGAGATACAAGGTGATGAACTAAAATTTCATTTGGCCAGAATTTAATATTTATCAGAATGTGTTTAAATTTCATACATTTGGAGCACTTATCGCATTTAATATACAGTGTTATTCATTATAAATTACCCACCCCTTATCATAGTTATTATTGCCTATAGAAAAAAGTTTTAAATAAAATTTGTGTGGTTATAACTGAGTTTTGTTAAAATGCTATCAAAAGTACAGTAGTGTGCAGATTTCAGGGGGATACAAAAAAAATAATATATTTTTTAAATGGGATACCCTGTATATTATTAAATTTTTGGAATGCTCTTTTGTTCCTGATTTCAAAAATATACCATATCTTACCCATACCTTATAACGTTTTTGAGTTATGAAGCGTCGAATATCTTAGTTAAACTAGTTATGTAAATATGGAAAAGTTAACATTATAGCTATGCAAATGATAACTATGATGTTTGATAAGTGATATTTCTTTAATGAAATAATCAAAATGGTTTACAGTGGGGAAGAAAAAGTCCAAATATTTACTTGTTATATAAAAAATAACAAAAATAAACGTGCAGCAAAAAGAGCATATAGAGTGTTGTATCCAAATCATCCAACACCATTAGAAAATACGTTCAAAAATATTTACCGAAAGGTGAATAATATACCTCTAGTTTGAGTAGAAAAAAGCGTGGTAGTTCAAGCAAACCAGGAAGAACAGCTAGATATACTGCTTCGTTTCGAAGGTAAGCCCATCCATATTTATTCGTGAATAGACTTTTTTGAAACATTGTATTATTTTTTAGAAAATCCTGAATGTAGTATAAATAATGCAGTCGATCTATTAGGTAAAAATTATTTCAAAATCCAACGTACGTTAAAAAATAACAACTACAGACCATATAAAATTTTACTCATACAAGTTTTAACAGAGGCTCAGAAAAGGAAAAAGCTGGACTTTGCCGCCAGATGATTCAAAAGTTGGGTGAAGATCCCGATTTTTTTATTAAAATATTATGGACTGATGAATCATCTTTTTCTACGGCAGGAGTTGTTAATAGAAAAAAATCGAAGGTCGTGGGAAAACAAGCACAACAGAAAAAGATTGGTAAAACAAATGAAAAAATCAGGAAAAAAACTGTTATCGTTTGGTGTGGAATTTTCAGAAACAAAATTGTTGGTCCTATATTTTATAACTATACTATAACTGGAGTTACCTATATGGAAATAATTATCCCAGAAGCAGAACATATTTTTTTGCAGAATTTTCCGGAAGCCGAACTTGATGATATGATTTGGATGCAGGATGGGGCAATTCCGCATAGTGTCCTACCCGTTCGAGATCATTTGAATAATGTATTCCCAATATGGATAGCGAATAATGGATCTATTTAATGGCCACCTAATAGTCCGGATTTGACCCCTATGGATTAATTTTTTTGAGGATTTCTAAAAGACATTGTCAATAATAATAATAATAATAATAGTATTTAAGTAATTAAAGACATGACATGACTTGAAATAAACAATATGAATGTAAATAATGAAGCCATTTCCGATGCAATTATAAATATAAGAAGACGTTATCAATTATGCATTGACAATAATGGTGGACACATCGAACATCATTTATGAGTTATCATTTATTTATATTTAAATTTACTAAATAAATTTTTGTTATCTATTTTCTATAAATATTTGGTTTTTTCTTCCTCACTGTAAACTATTTTGATTATTTTATTAAAGAAATGTCACTTATCAAACATAATAGTTGTCATTTTCATAGCTCACTTTAATAATGTTAACGTTTCCATATTTACAGTAACTAGTTTAACTAAGATATTCGACATTTAATAACTCAAAAACGGTATATGGTAGGGGTAACACATGTATATTTTTGAAATCAGGAACAAAGAATAGTGAAAAAAATATAGAGCCGGACATTTTTAATTAGATTTTTCTTATACCTGTACAAAAGATCGCTATGTATATGTTTTTCCAACCTTCAGCAGTAAATTATAAAAGTCCATACGCCAGCAAACAAAACTTTGTGAATAGATTGCCTATATTGATTTTTTTACAAGATATTGATTTTGGCATAATTGAGAAATGAAAAATAAAACGATATAATTTACTTAAATAAATTATCTAATATATTTTAAAATCAACGAAAACAAGATCAATGAACAAATAAGTAAATCTCAGTTCAGGGATCATTAAACGGTTTTCTTTTTATTATAATCATAGTAGGCTGGATAGTTTAACATATCTAAAGTTTGTTGTCGTAAACAGTAAATTTGGTATAACTGTTAATTTAATTTGCAAATAGCACTGCCCAATGATTTTAGAAATGAGGAATACGTTGATATTACTTTCACGGGAATAATAAATTATGCTATAGGAAATACATATTTTTGAACTGATTCTGCATCGAAAAATTAAAATACATGTATGCCTTAAAGGTAACGTTTCCAAGATAAAGCGGCCGATGCATTTTCGGGATTCATGATAATTTTAACCGCCGTGATTACTCGACCGGTTTCAAGAACCTGCCCTCTCGTTTTTTTCTGTTCCGTCGTTAGTTCTGATCTGTCTTATAGTGTAATCAGTATGGTCTCGAGTATCCATAATAAAAATATTCCGCACAACTAATCATACAAAACAAGAAAAATAGCACGTATGGGTAAAACTGTGCCGGTGCCGTCGCCACACACTTAGGAAAATCAACTGTTCGGATAATCATGACATTTTAAACCGCAGAAAATCATCTGCCGCTTAAATTTGTTGTAGATAATTTATCAGGATTGTCACATACACTTTAGTGTATACTAGTGCTAGTGCGGTTTAATCATGTACAGTTAAAATTGTCATGAATCCTGAAAATGTATGGGCCCCATAAGACATTTCTATTCAGAATCACTTCAAAAACACACAATTTCTCTATGGACATTACGTTGCGGAACACTGTATATTAATTTTACAATATTATCATTAACATGCGAAAGCCAGTTGATTTGAGTTCAAAAATAATGTCCTCAATATGACTTTTTTCCATTTACAGTGCTTATTGTTATTTACTGATATGAAATACAAGATATTTTACATTTAATAAAATATTGAAATTAAACAACTACAGATAGTAAATTTTGTAATAAGGTTGAAATTCCAGGCAATGGAAGAAGATGAAACGATGGGCCTTATTCCTTTTTTCGTATCTACAACTTTAGGTACAACGTCATGTTGTTCATTTGACAATCTTCAAGAGATAGGACCTATATGTCAAAAATTTCCTTGTGTATGGTTACATGTGGATGGAGCTTATGCTGGTAATGCATTTATATGTCCAGAACTAAAATATCTGCTTTTGGGAATCGAATACGCAGATTCTTTTAACACGAATCCAAATAAATGGTTGTTGACCAACTTTGACTGTTCTACCATGTGGGTAAGTTATATAAAAACTCATTGTTGAACAGCATAAACGTTAACATTGATGAATTAGTATATGATAATGTCTATTTTTAATCCTAATAAAATCAAATTAAAGATCTAAGTATTAAGCACAAACTGTTGTTTGCCTTCTTAATTAAAAAAGTCGGTTATTGTGAAATAATAAAAAATAATGATTTACTGTAGTTGGTCCAGCTTTTCTGAGAACATCAAAATAATCATGTGCTTCAGTCGTAATAATTCCAAATTAGCAATGAGTCAAAGGAATGAAAAAAAATTAATTGTTCATTAGGATGCTGATTTAATTTGATTGATTTATATTAAATGGAAATGTTTATAGGTCAAATAGACAAATCAATTTACACTATGTAATAATAATAAAAAATAACCTCATGGGAGGCTCAGCAGATGATGTTAAATTATCTGAATATATAGGTCCAATTCCAATATATCTTACAAGATAGTAGATATAAATGTGGGCACAAAAACAAATTTTGAAGAAATCTAACCATAGGTAAATAAGAATATCATATCATCTCTCAGCATCGTCTGGAGATAGATCTAAAAACTAAATTTATACCGAGAGTGTAGTTTGTTATAATATAACTAAATTATTGTTATGGTTCGAACACCAAGACTAAAGTAAATTTGTCACTATTCGATTCCAATAAAAATTGTAAATTTTTTAAAATATTTTTTGGAAAAATTTATTTATATTCTTTTTGTAAAGAACTACATTTGTTTTTAATTTTTTTTAACATAATCATAAGAAACAATAATTAAGAAACCTATTCATATTCTTCATCACGTGTCAACGAGTCGTTGAAAAAGTGACTATATCTTCATAAAAATCTTTGAAATCTTCATCGATATATGGCTTTCTTAAATTCTCATCTTTTTTCTACTCTCTCTTCCAGTAGGGCACACAAGTTGCATATGTAAAGCAGATAAACTATATTTGGTTTAATTCAAAAGTGTGGCGTTGAGCCTATCAATACATTAAGAAGGTTCATTACATTCAGTCCGCTCCTAATCATATGTGAACTGACTGAATTTACTAATATTAAAGAAAACTTTTGATCCCCATTATTAATTTCGTTTCTAATGAAACTGCATTTTTTTAATAATAAATCTCGTCAATTGAAATATGACAAAAAACTTTATAATATTTAGCAATAATTTCTGTGAATTTATGAATTGTAAAAATCCTGTCTTGAAAATATCTTGGTTTCAATAGGGACAAGAAGCATTTTAATAAGTGCGTGGTTTCAGCATTTGTCCTGTAAAAATGAACTTCTGTAATATCGCCAGAATTGTTCTTATTTATATAGACAAGCGAAAAAAACTGATACCTATACTTGTTATATTTAATTTTCTTAATATTGTGTGTATTGTGTATATTAATGGTAAGCTAATTATAGTAAAAATACCTTTCCTACTGGAGTGATCGGAGTTAAATGTTTTGTCATGCCAAAATATAAAGACAAAGGTTGATATTTTTGTCAATCAAATTCAGATTTTAGGCTGGAATAAAATTGTTTACTTTTTGAAGATTACATTTTTATTCATTTTCTCTCGGGTTTTCCAAAAGCCCATCTTTTAAAACAAAAAATCCCTAGGCATCCTTATCTCTTTATTCTATAAAATATATTGAAAAAAATAGTACGCCAAATCATTCCTTCTAATCAATTATGCCACATATCGTGGAACACCTTTTTGGTTAAAACAGAAAAATGTTGATTTTCTGATAACCATTCATCACTCTGTATCTCGACAATGAAACTCGATTGGGTCCATGGGGATTTTTTGTCTGACGTAGTAATATCCTCTATTTATGCTGTGGATTGTTGGAACTCTCTCTCTCTCTCTCTCTCTCTCTATATATATATATATATATATATATATATATATATATATATATATATATATATATATATATATATATATATATATATATATTTTACAAAAACCAAGGCCTACTGCGTAATTTTTTAGGGATGAAAATTAATGAAATTGTATTAGCTATTTTTTACAAAATATCTGAGTACACCACTGGATTAAGCGCCCCCTGAAATGGACATGTCCCAAATTTCATAAAAAAATATTGCATATTAATAATTCTGTGGTAAAATTAAAAATCACATTCTTGTTATGAATTTATTTCTTGTGATGAAGCAAGCCATGGAATAAAACATCAAAAAGAACTGACTATAATTATTCGTGACAATATTCAATAAAATTATTGCAGTTCTAGAATAGAAAAGCATTTCAAATTCTTGTTGCTTCCACCAATCCGCCGTTTATTTCACGGTACTTATCATACCTTTTTCGTATATTCGTGGTTACTTTTCTCAATTGTTCTAGGGTAACATTTGCACATGCTTCGGTTATTCCAGCGCGTAATTCTTCTACTGACTGTGGTCTTGACATAAACTTTTTGCTTAAGGATGGCCCAAAGGAAAAAGTCGAGTGACATCAAGTCCGGTGATCTTGGCGACCATTCAATAAGAGGATTGTTTCTTCCTATCCACCGATTTTAAAAATTTTCGTTCAGCCATTCCCTCACCACTACTGCTTTATGCACGGCAGACCCATCTAATTGAAACTTCAAATTCAGGCGAACCAGAGGTGGTAAGTCATGCAGTGCGTCCCATAATTTATTTCTTAGAAAGTTAACATACAGATGTTCATTCAAATTACCCTCAAAGAAAAAAGGACCAATAATTCTGTTATCAAGTATATCATACATTTATTTTATGTGAATACTGGCTCTTTGCGTTTATGACCCATTCAGGATTTTCAGCAGACCAATACCGGGAATTTTGGGACGACAGCACCCCATTTGTTGTAAACGTGGCCTCGTCACTGAACAAAATTTCCCTTAAAAAGTTCCTATTTTCCAGATATTCTCCCTGGGCTTAACAAACAGAATTCCAATGTTCTTTTCTCATCTCCCAGTGGAAGAGTATGTAAAAATTTAGGCTTAAACGGATTTATTTTATTTTTTACAAGGCACCTTCTAATATTTTCTCCAGGGATATTTAAGTCTAGATTAGCCGTTCTCAAGCTTGAATTAGTATTATTGTGAAAATATTCCAATATTCGTTCCTTATTTCTAATCTCCCAACGTGGATTATTTCTGTTTTTGAGAACATGCCTTGATACACTGCCTGCTTCGTTGAAAACTTTATGGTGTACAGTACTGTTGCTCACTGCAGGTCTATCGGGATGTCTGTTATTAAATTCTCATTATCGCCAACAAGACGCATAAGTTCAATTTTGTCTCTTACACTTAGTTGTTCCATAATGACACCACTAAGTTGTACACTTTTTACAATATTTTCAAAGGCTCTAATCTGATAGAACTAATGCTTTAAGTCACTTTCTGATATTGTCAGTTATTTTTGACGTTATATTCCATGGCTTGCTTCATCAGAAGAAATAAATTCGCAACAAGAATGTGATTTTTAATTTTGCCACAGAATTATTAACAAGCAAAATTTTTTTATGAAATTTAGTACATGTCCATTTCAGGCGGAGCTTAATCCAGTGGTGTATTCAGATTTTTTTGTAAAAAAAATAGTTAATACGACTTCTTTAATTTTCATCCCTAAAAAATTACGCAGTAGGCCTTGGTTTTTGTAAAAAAATGTGACACTTTGTCCTAAAGTACAGTTTTTCCCGCTCTACAATCCAAAAAAAAGTTAGTCAAAATAGGAAGAAAAATTCAAATTTTATGGGGGTGTCCCGCTTTTAAGTGGGTCACACTCTATATGTGTGTATTTTTATAATTTTTATCAATCAGCCTAGTTAAACAAACGATATTAATTTTTAGAATCTTAATGATTACGTAACAAAATAGTGCAAATGCAAGATGCGATAACTGCATTAATATCAAAAGTATATAACTCATTTGATGACAGTAAACCAGTCATATGTGTTTTTGTGGATTTAGCAGAGGCTTTTGACACTGACTCATAAGCTTTTGCTAGAAAAATTGGAAAATATTTTAATCCGTGGAAATGTATTAAAGTTGTTTCGAAGCTATTTATCAAACCGAAAACAAAAAGTTATCGATGCTGTCACAAGTGAGGAAGAAATATAACTTATGGTGTACCTCAAGGCATACTTGTAGGGCCTGTTTTATTCACCATATGTATTAATGACTTACTTACCTTACCCACAAAAGGAAACATCATCTCTCATGATGATGACACTGCAAACTTTTTCCAAGGTTACAGCTGGAGGAATTACGTTATTCTGTATCGGCAGATCTAAAAAATTCAAAAGAGTGGAGTGGAGATATTGTGCTATATATATATTTAGCACAATACCTATTGATGACCAAAAAATCTATTCAGCTACAAGTATTAAATGTTTAGGGATAATGATTGACAGTCACCTACTATGGGATGTTCAAGCCAGTGGTATTATAAAAAATTTTAAATATTTAATATATAAATTTAGAATTGAAAAAAATTTCTTTACCTTCAAAACATTGAAAATGATGATTTATTATGTTCTTGTGGAATCCATACTTTAATATGGTATAATAGCGTGGGGTGATATAAATAAGACCGTTAGAAGTATTACAAAAAAGAATAAAAATAATGTTAATAGGTACTTTTTATTTGTGTAAAAGCTACTAAAGGTATAATAATTTAGCTTTAAGCGTTCGAAATAGTAAAATCCTTATGGATTGCAGTCTTTGAGGGCTAAGAGCTACTTCCTTCTTTACGTGTATATGTAAAGGGAAACAGGTCAAACAAGGCAGTGCTGCTGTTGGACTGGTAATGATCTAAATACTTATCAATATGCAATATTTTACTGAAATTGTGATCCATGATTAAAAAAAAATTTTAAAAGCAGTACAAAATTATTGACTGCAATAATTTGTTGTTTCAGGTTAGAGACCGTATTCGACTAACTTCTGCTTTGGTGGTTGATCCATTATATCTTCAACATGGATATTCTGATGCTACTATAGATTACAGGCATTGGGGAGTTCCCTTAAGCAGGAGATTTAGATCTTTAAAACTGTGGTTTGTGATAAGAAGTTATGGCATATCAGGGTTGCAGAAATATATTAGGCATCATATAAGATTAGCACAAAGATTTGAAGAGCACGTTATTAGGGATAAAAGATTTGAAATTTGCAATGAAGTCAAGGTAGGAATTAATATTAGTGTCTGAATTTTGAAACATTTAGTTTCTATTGGAGATATGTAAAAAATTACAGATGTTTTTAAATTGATATAGGTAGTAGAACATTTGTATTGTGTTGGCATGAATTACACTCATTGACAATTTTACTTACTGAAGTTGTGTTGCAAAAAACAACCGCAAATTAGTGCTTCTGTATTTTACACTGAGAAACAGTTTTAAGGAAAAATTATATTTATTCATAAAGCTGTTGACGCATTAGCATATCCTAATAATTTTGTATTTTTCTTTTAAAATATTCATCTTATATTTACAGTTGTTTCCTAAGCATATAATTTAAAAACTTCTTATACCTATACGTAACCATTAATTTCTAGGCTTCTAAAGAAACCTAAAACTTTCCTGGGGATGTGGTTGCCACTTCGGCAGATATTGTGGATACCTGCTCCAAGTGTCGTAGCCCCTTTGGTGGATTAGGACTTTGCATGAGCAAAGCATATGTTCCGCGGTTTCCGGTTCATTTGTGCAGAAGCGACATATGTCACTTTCAGCTCTGCCCATTTTTTTGAGATAGTATCTCAGTAGGCAATGACGTGTGAGAAGGTCTGTAGTATCCTTAACTCTGGTTTGCTGAGTTCGAATAGTTCTCTAGGTCTTTTTTGCAAGCAGTTTATAAACTTTTCGCTTATCTTTGATCTGAAGTTAACTTCCAGTAGGAAGATTTATTTTTTGTCTTATACCACCATACTAGTGATGCATAGATGACAATGGGTCTGACAACTGTTAAGTATGACCAATCGGTTTTAGGCCTCAAGTTTTATCGAAGAATCTGCGGCACATCCAGAGTGCCGCTGTTTCTTCTTTAGTAACCCTTGACGGGAGTTTGACCCAGGCGAGTTTTTGATCTATAGGATGACATCAAGATACTTTACCTCATCAGAGAAGTCAATTTGTAAACCAATCATTTTTGAGATTATTAAGCAAAGCATCCTTCTTTTTGTGAATGGTGTAATGATTGTTTTGCTTAGATTAACATATAAACCTTCATTCAAGCACCAAGCAAGTTTTGATGGCTTGAGATCATTCTATCATGCTTGCCTCTTATTATAATGACTAAGTCATCAGCGTATCCAAGAGCGTATCCTTGGATGTCGAATCCAGAGTCGCTTAGTTTAGTGAGAAGTTCATCAATAACTATAGACCATAGCAAAGGTGATGACATGAATAGTATCCATGTTATTGTTGAAGGCTCAAAACCTTTGCTTTGTGCAGCTCTTTTTATTGATTCATTGGAGATGTTATCAAAAGCCCCTTCTATATCTATGATCTACTTATTACATTATATCATCATTGCTAATTTATTGTCGTATCATTGATTAGGTCGGATTTTATAGTTTTCACATATCTGACTGACTGATATCTGACTGACATATCAATGGCAGTTAATATATTTTTTTAACAGGCTACATAAATTAAACCACCCCCCTAAGGCAGAAGTTGTCCGGAGGGAGGGGGTTACACGGAAAAAATGTAGACACACCTCCATGCTTGCTGTCTCTTGGAGCTGAAATTCATACTCAGGAGCAGATACACAGTATGACTAATTGACCTGATGTGAACTGGACCTCCGAAGATGCAATATGTTGGGAAAAAAAATGTATATCGAGACCTGGTGTTATGATTCGATAATTCTAAAAACGTGTAGAGGAAACTTATCACGTTTGATTGTATTGCCGTCAGAAATGATATGAAAAATTGTGTTCTTCTAACGAAGGCATTTTGACATTCTGGACAATTTCATTATTCACTTTATTGTATTTTATTTGAGAGTTTTCAAAAAATCTAAGTTAGATGCCCAATGAAACGAGCTTTAAGAAACTTTTGTTATGGATTATGCCAATCGAAAGTTACAATGTTTCAAAGTCGAACTAAATGTGTATTCAAATGTTTACCAGTTTATATTGTGTTCCTTATTCCTTTTGAATTACTATAATAGTTTTTTTAATTATTAAACGATTAGTATTAAATAAAACATGTTTTGATTTTGAGTAAAATAAAAGCATTCTAATTTTAAGATGGTGATTTGATGGGCATAAGTCAGTTTATGGAAATAGACCAATTATGGAATACCAGCTTTTGTTTTAGTCGACGTTTCGATTTATAATAAACCATCCTCAGAAATCTGGGAATAATAGTATATTATATAAATAATGCACGAACCATTATAAAATATATAAAATCAATAAAGCTAAGTTCAATTAGTGGTATGATATTACTAGCGTATGAAAATAGCAGAACTATACTTAAAATTCCAACAATTGTTTAAAAATTGCTAATTGATAATGCCCAGTAAAATAATAATTAGTCTAATAGAAACAAACATTGGTTTTCCATAAAATCCTGTCCTATTTCCATCTAATAACCATAATAATAGTTATTTACGCACCATGGGAGTAAAAGTGAGTGTTTTAATCCCGAGATGCAGCCAATAATTTTTGTAAGAACGAGCACAATTTTTATTACAAAAAAAAAAAAATTAAATGTAAAAACTAACGAAAAATAATTGGCCACAAATTTTATTCCGAATTTATCTATGTATCCTTGTATTTAATTGTCTGTTTGACATTATTTTTTATTTATTTCTGTTTGACGGACGTTTCGATTACTAAATATTACTAAATATTATTAATGACTAAATATTACCAACCTTATTAACATTACATTTAATTTGAAATAAGTTATATTTTATGGTTTATATTGTAAAGGCCCACCCCCCTCTATTATTTTATTGTTTATTGTTGTGTCGAGTACTTATTCTCGTAGATACTCTGGTTTTATTAATTTGATTATTTACTTAATTCCCCTTTTTATAAGTCTCACCTGTCGTGAAGCGAAAACTACATAACCTTTGAGCTAGTTGAACCTGCAATGCAATCAATCCTGGTTACATGCGCGGAAAATTCCACTTTTTTTTTTTGCATTAGGCCATTAGCCATACAGTCAGACACAATATGGTGATATAGAGTTCTACCTACATCTAACCTATACAAAAAGAAAGAGAAAAAAATTGTATTTGAAGACAGGCGAGGGAAAAAAACAAGGACACACGCTTCTCGTCCTGGGGTCTATCAGGACATTGTTTTTATTATAACAAACAGTTTTAGAGGACCACTTTAGTATAAAGGTTTAAAGACACAGGGAAACAACAAAGGATACAAAACTAACCTATGCTGAATACTTTTCAAAGTAACATTTCTGTTTCAACTAAAAAGCTGATAACGCAGTCAAACACTGTTTTACTATTGAGACTGAGTAGAGAAAGTATATTAAACGGAGACTGAATATTGCAATTCATAAGATTGTTATACAATTTGTTGCTAGTTGCTTGAAACTTCCACTTCGTAGTTTAAATAACATATATAAAACGTTATATATGAGTGCAAGAGAAACTTCCTCTGTATGAGGTGCCAGAACATCCTCTGTCACATAAGATGACCGGGCACAGATAACCATGCTTTAATTTAACTCGCGGACTTGTTGCTACAGTACTACGATACTATAAATACAACTAACGCTGCCAATTAATATTCGATGCATATTCGGAACCCCGACATATGGCAGACAACTGTCCGCGTTTGTTGGAGTGCACGAATTTATCCCGCCAGAGGCTTAAACCAAGATGAACTGAACTACCCCGTAGAGTTTTGTGTAGTGGTTAGCAGGAGTTAGCCGCACTTACGGCACGCGTACGGTGGCTGTGGTCAGAAAACATTAAACGATCCTCCCTGGATGCCGACCACTGGACCCCCTGTCGAGAGACAAGGCTCAGTGGTCAACACCTCAAAGGATAGGTTGAACTTAGCATGTGGTGTTATTGTCGCCTAGTCGTACCCATCTAACGATCCACGCTCGGGTCCCCATACAAGGAGTGAAAATTGATAAAGTTACCTACATGGCAGATTCAACTGAACCATATTCATTATTTATATTGTCTTATTTTTAAACCTGAACTAAACTGATGTGAGCAGGGGCATGAACAGTTACTGAGACCTGACCTTGTCAGAGTTAATAAAGAGTGTACTGATTATTAACAAAAAATGTATTGAGAAATGCATTATAAAAGAAAATAGGCCTAGCTGTAAATCATTTGGCACCACCGGTCAAATACTATCAAAAACCGCAATACCCAAGCATATAGTACTTTGATTAGCGTTGTCATTTCACTCGTAATAAAAGAAATTGTATGCCTTAATGAAATTTAGTGAGTCCGCGTACGGCGAGAATGGCACTACGGTATAAAAATTATTTAAATGCTAACCTTACCAACTCTTGTATACATGGAGAGTTCCGCGGGACCTACTCCCCCGGGTTCTTGAGGAACCCCTGAGTTACTCGTCTCCATGTCGACGGCGGCGTCGGTGGTTGTTGCACGCTAATGAAGCGCAGCTCTCTAGGTAGGTGGCTAGCTATAACGCGGAGGCAGGATCACACTCACAGTTTCCGATTCCGAAGAATCAAGGCGTATAGCCTAGGGCTGTCGGAGATGTGACCTGAAGTACAACTTAAGCCACGGAGAGCTGGACAATCTCTTCTTTCCCGGTTCCTAAGAATCAGAGCGTATTGCCTAGGGCTGTCAGAGAAGTGACCACGATTGAACGAAATCTCGCGTATTTATATGATTTACCGTGAGTGAGTTCGCTGTTCAAACCTGTAAGCTTGACGGAGATAGCCAAACGCTAACGTGTGCTCTTCCAACGAAACTATAACTCACGGTACTTAAAGTGAAAAATGACATAATGACTATCTTTACGAGCCTTTGACCTTATTCTTAGTAAATCTCTTACAACCCTACGTGTTTACGTCGGTTTGTTTATGTTACATATCCCTGGCTGGAGAACGCTTTGAGATTTGGTACAATTTTGTCAACGTTTTAAAATATTCAATGAATAGTGTGTGTTATTTTAATTAGGTGAATAATTTAGACTCTATAGTTTGAATACATACGTTTTTCTGCCAAAATTATAAGAAAATGATTTAACTCTTTTTATGTAATAATCAATTTGGAATTTATTGAGATAAATGCTTGAAAATGATTTAGTTTTATGTACAAAATATAGGAAATTTATCCGCGATGAAGCAGCCCAGGGCCGGGGTGCTTCACTATGTTTGATTCTTCATTTTTTGTTCTACCATTAAATGTTTGACATAATAAAAATGTTGATGTTACATTATGTTTATATTGTCCATTGATTTCCACGGCTACTTTAAATCCCTCAGGGAATAAACGATCGTTTTACTTACTGTTTCGAGGCACTAAAATGTTGTTTTATTCTCGTTCGTACAAAAAAATATTTTATACAATCTAAAATAACCTGGAATTTTAAATACCATTTCAAAAACAGAGGTAAGTGTTAAATTTTGATTGATCTTTTGAGCACTAGCCAACAATTTTGTGCAGTTGCCCTGTGATTATGTATTTACATGATATTCTACAATGCAAGTAATTTACTTTAAAAACATATTATTAATTTGTTTCATGAATAAAATGAGAGTTTTAAAGAAAAACACATATTTTGTTTGTATAGTATGAAAATAATAATTAAAAGCAGAAAATTTGTACACTTTATTAAATAATTTATATTTTATTAAAAAATTTGTATCTTTCAACATAAATAACTCCTTTTTTTAATATTCTTCGTTACAAAATAGTGAGTATAACCAGTATCTAAGAATCTAAATTGGGAGATACGACAGAAAAATAGTTGCCCGTTTCCTTGCTATGTATTTTCCGAACTGAAAAGCTTAAAAGCCGAAAAATGTATTATGTCTACGTGATGTTTACTTTTACTGTTATATGACAAGGACACAATTTTATTTGCCATTTCTCTTTGTTAATAAACTGTCATTCACTTAAGATTTGTGAGTAATTCTTGATTATTGGTATATTTGTGCTTTATAGGAGTGACATTTGTTGTATTTGATGTATATAACTGGAAAATATTGAGTGTAAAAAAATCATAATCTTATTTTATTGCTGGTTTTAATAACTTCTTATGTGGAGTCAAGAGTAAGACTACACAGCATGGAATTATAGAGATAGTGTATTTATTATGAAGCAGAAACACTGGAAGAAAATTTACAGATCTATGTGAGATGCCAGAGTGAGTTGATAATGTTTTTAAGAGTCCATATCAGATGCAAGTGAAATATAGTCCCGATTTTACCACACCCCGCGCAGGCCACGGTGCATATATACAGCCAAACCGAAATTATCGCGGCGAATGTCGAAGGTGGCCGATGTTCTAGTTACAGAACGGCATAGTGGAACATTTCAGATCGGGAGATGTTGAATTATCAGAGGCGGAGTACAAGAGGTTTCGTACGACATAAACCGACGAAAAAGTTGTATTGCGTCAAGCTTATAAGCTAAGCAGTAGCTAACCTTACCCTTCAAGCGTCCTTGTCCTGCAATTAATATGTAAAAACAATAAAAAAAACCCGAAATTATTTTATTTACTTTGTTTAAAAATAGCTAAAGAACTAAACAACAAAACAATTAAATCGTTAATCTACAAAAAAATTTCCATTTTACCGTTTCTTGTTAATGCATAGTATTATTTTAAAAAATTTTCCTATAAAATGGAAGTATCAATGTGTGTCATATCATTCAACTCAGAATGTTACATATATTGCTGAATTCAGAAAGAAATTTTTTTAAATTGAGCTGAATATACAGGATATATCATTTAGAATAAAAAAAATTAAGGCAATTTCCGGTCAAACCGGAAGTAAACGATATGTATGTGACGCGCATATTTAATCAGTATTCGGAATGTCATATGTCCATTTCCGCATATTAATGCGGGGTGTAATTTTTTTTATTTTTCAGTTTTTCGGCGTTTTCTTTTTATTTGACATTCAATTGTTTTTAATTTTCGGATTCCTTAGAAAAAAGCACATAAGTATAATTTTTGAAGTTTTTTCCTAGGTTAAAAATACAGCAGAAAAAACGAGTAAGGTGCACTTAAAATGATCACCCTGTACATGAGGTTACTGCGCTTAAAATAAATCAAAAATAAAAATTATCAGATTCACCTTTCATTGAGCCTTTCATTCTCCATATCAATATTTAGAGACGGCAAAATGGGAAAACTTTCATTTATATTAGTCTCTCTACAGAAATTACCGGAAATAAAAGAAAATTATTACTTTTATTAACGAAAAAAATTCAATTTTCACTAGTACTTTTTATATTTTCTCTTTTGGGCTAATGTTCGATTTTTCGGTTTTCTGCTAGGGTTTTTACGCTTATGATATGTTTTTATTTTTCCCATTGTTCTTTCACTGCACTAATAATCACTTTCAATAACACGTCTACTTAGGTGTACACTTGATTTAAAAAAAAACTGGTACAACTCTTGTAATCGAAAATCTTAATAGTTTAGTTGTGTGCATATGTCTGTAAATAGGGCTGGCCACTCAGGCATGTCGAGAGGGGGGTGGAGAAGAAGTGATTTACCCCGGACCTGGGTTTTTTGGAGGAGATCGGTTTTCTTTGTGTTTTTAAACTTATTAAACCTTTCGCTTTTATTTTAGTCAAATGGAATTTTTAAAAAATAATTAGAAAATAACTTTTCCAAGCCATTTTCAAGCCTGCCATATTATTGTTTAAAAAAATAATATTTGTTACGGATAATTCTACTAATGGTTGTAATTAAAATACTAACTGAATAATGATAATTCTATTTTTAAAATAAGAACACAAAAATACCACTTGAGATTAAAAAAAATGTAAACAATGCAAACTGAACATAAAAATACAATAAAAAAAATAAAATAAATGAACTTCAATTACGTAATACAGAATTAACTACTATTTTGTCATTGCTCCATTAGCGTCTAAAACTGCCTGAAGTCTTGCAGGCATGGACAAAATCAGATTTTTTGCAAGGTCAACTTCTTGTGACAAGTTCTCTCAAGCGTCTTCAATTATCCCTTCCAATTCTTGGGCATTATTTGGATGGTTATTTAATTTTCTTATATGTTTCACCATTAGTCCCCATACATTTTCAATACATTTAAATCCGGACTTTTAGATGGCCACGGTAACAACTCTATGTTTTTATTAAGAAACCATTGCCTGACACGATGGGCCGTATGTATGGAGCAGTTGTCTTGTTGGAAAATAAAATTATTTTCCGGAAACACCTCTATTACTGACGGCAACATAATATTGTCTAATATTTCAATATATTTAATGGAATTGAGATGGCCACCACTGTTCCAACACACACCTAACCTATTTAGACTCATCCAAGCCCAGACATTGACTGAAAACCTTCCTAATATTTGTGGATCGAAAGTATATTTTTCGTCGTATCTATTGGAAGGAGGCCTATATACGCGAACATGTCCATCGTTACAGGATTTAAAAACCTTTTCGTCAGAAAAGACAACTTGTCCCCCAGAAGTTTTCATCATTGATTATATAGTTGAGTGCAAAAATAATCCTACCCTGCTTCTTTTCTTCTGAAAGTTTGTATTTTTTAGCCGCTGAACAACTCTTCAAGTCGCTTTGTAGTTTTATTCTTCTGCAAGCAGTAGATACCGAAGCAGGGAAATTTGTCTCTGAAATTGCATTTACTGTAGTCTGAAAAGGGTTTTCTATTAGGTAATTTATAAGATTTTCATCTTCTTGATTATTGCTCTCTCTGGGCCTACCGGAACCAACTTTACGGGATACCGTTTGGTTGGTTTCCCATTGTTTTTTAACACTCATTATCATGGTTTTACTCAAATTGTATTCAGCAGCAAGTCTTCTTATGGACCAACCATCTTCAATTTTAGAAACAATTCGAAATTTTTGAATATCTGTTAGATGTCGAACCATTTTTAATAATGACGCCACTGATTAACGTCAAAGTGACATTTGTAAGATTGTTAATATCAATCAAAGAACGAATGATTTACATAGCTAAAAGAAAGTGTACCAGTTTTTTTGAAATCAAGTGTACCCACTTTATAACAAATAAGTAAATTTGAGATATCTCTAGAATACACACGCCATTGTTGTTTACGCAAATCGCAACGTGGTTCCTAAGTGCCCGATTCCCCCTCCCGCAAACGAGTCCAGTGTATGCAAGTGCATCCGTGTTTCCGAAATATCATGCGAGATGGCAGCTATTATCGGAATATAGATATGCAGTTTTTAGTTTTCTAATAAATTTATTTTCAACTAATCCAAGAGTTGGGTCATATGAATATAAACGGTACAAACAGTGACTAATGTCGGAATGTTAAAAAATTTGGATACAAAATATTTAAAATGCATGCGAAAATTTTTTGACGACTCTAAAAAAAAAAAATTACATTCCGACATTTTATACATATTTTTGAAAAATCTTGTAAAAATCGCACTCAAATCGGATAAGTTTTAAACGAGATATTCGAGAATTATGATTTAATAGGGTATATAAGACTCTTAATAAGACTACATAAACTTCAATTAGAGTGAGCAGGTCGAGAAAAGTTAGATATCTACAATCAAAATGTCGTCGGGTGGTAAATTAAAAATCCTTGTAGAGTTAAAATTTCTCTAGAATAGAATATGATGCTTTCCATTACTTTTGAAAGTATACATTTAATAATAATAATAAGTTTCACACCAGGACCCAGCACTTTTTCAGGCTAACTGGAAAATACCTTGTTTGTTGTTTGTAAGATAAAAGCATGTTGGAATGTATGCTGGAACAATCAGCATATTAGTAAAAAGTCTTCGGATTTTATGATGTGATAAAGTTTCTGGTTCTAGTATCAAAAAAATCGATATTTCTTCGACGTCAAAATGGAACTAGCAGATAATCTTTTTGATATTTTATTCTAAAGTTCAACTAATATTTACTACATCAGTGAAATTATTATCTGATTAACGCTATTATGACCTATAGTATTGAAGAAAAATGTTGTTGGGAAATGGATTTCACAACATTACTCCTGGCAGAAGATTTAAAATCATTTTCCAGATTTTCGGGAGACTATTTAATGAACCGATTAACTAAAATATTTCAGATTAGAAATATTAAGTCGACATTTCGGAAAGTGACTCTGTTTAATGGTTAAATATACTGTTCTACTTCCGTTTCTAACTTTCTTTGTTCCAATGTTTCAGATGGAAAGGGAAGGTGTTTTCTTATTCATTTGCAGTGTAGTAAGACATTAGCACAATCATCAGTAATGAGCTGTTATCTATTTTGTATTACTCCAGAAGAGTCTATTTAATGTAGACGTTTTTATAATTATATACAACTTTTTACAGATTGCAACCATATTTATATTGAACTAAATATATCAAAAACATTTTACAGTAATATAATCAGTACTATTTTTTTTCAGTTAGGATTAGTCTGCTTTCGCTTGAAAGGTTCTGACAAATTAAATGAAAAATTATTGAGTAATATAAATGCATCTGGAAAATTACACATGGTACCATCAAACGTAAATGATAAATACGTTATTAGATTCTGTGTGGTCGCTCCTGATGCAGGTGAATCAGATATAGGTAAGTTTTTAAAATAATTAAATTCTAAATATACCAGTTATATAATTTTTAACTATATTTTATTAATAAACGCTGACATCATTTTGAAAATATTTATGTTTTCATGGGATAATAATTAACGATCTGAATAATTAAGTAACCGTCAAAAATATTTAGATACGCCTTAATTTTTACATTTATTCGAATGCTGTACTAAGAGATTACTCACGCACATCTTTTAGAACAAACAGTAGTTAATTTTGGTTCTAATTTGTCATCAGAAAATTGTTGTAATGGAATTATTTCGAGGCTGTTCAAATAACGTAGCGTCTGTTTATAATAATAGATATATCGCCATTATCACTTATTCAAGAGTAAGTCTATTGAATTTTTAGAAGATTATTAAAAATCCAATAGTAAATCTATTGAATTTTTGGAAGATTATGGCGGCCAAGCTATTATAACCCTTTTATCTCCAAGATATTAAATTTTTTTAATTATATATCTTTTTCTCCGTTCTAATTTTAATATGTTAGAGGACCTTAATTAATTTTTTCACAATTTTGCCGCCTCTTCTACTAAGGGGTTGGGAGTGGGGACTCTGAAGTCCCGTCGAAACCAAAACAGTTTAAAATATCATGAATTAGTTTTATTCAGAAATTTCGTTGTATTGTGAAACATATATTTTTTTTCATGCACACATCATAATGTTACATTACACCCAGAACACTTCGAATGGGGGCGAGATACCCCATAATCCAATTGGTCTCTTTCCATGTTCTTATCAGCTATAATGCCTATTGGAAGCACAAGTTTGTTACTTCTAATAGTACCACAAGCCAAAGTTTCTTCAGTTTTGTCAACAAATAATCTGTCTATGTTTTGCATTGACGAAAATGATTTTCTACGGAGCCCTCAGATAGTAAATAATCTGGAATTGTGTCAAGATTCTATCGTTTCCATTTTCTATCAACTTCTTTTTTCTTTGTCTTATTAGAACTTTTCAATTTGTTTGCTTTTTCCTGTGATTTCTTAGTCCTTTTTCCTTTTTTCAGCTGGGCTACATCTTCATTTGTATCCACTACATATTCTTTCTTGTTTTCACTTTCCAACACATTATCAATAGTTTCGACATCTGGCGGAATATTTGAGCGGCCAGCTCTTGATTCGGGTATTAAAAAGCCTGGATTATTTAGATAAGCAGAATCTTCATTTACATCTCTCTCGTCATCGTCACTTTTTTCTTCATCTGTTACCATTTCATTGCCTACATGTATTATTTCTAATTCATAGACTGCATTTTCAGCGGCTTCCAAAAGTTCCTCGTCATTCAGAAAATAATGACTTCTCAAAGAGCCATTATTATGTATCTAATATAGCAAAAGAAAAAAAAAATATATGTACAATTAGTGTGTAAAGAGATACTTTTTTGAATGAGTAAGAAAAAGCTTATTACACATAAGCCCGCTAGTACACAAAGGGATAAATTATATAACTGTCGAACTTTTTTTTATCAAATATTTTTTTGACATACAATTATTAATATTCATTTGCCAAAGTTAATAGATACATGTATATTATAATATGCATTATGTTCAGGTCACAATTGGTATTTTGAAATAAATTTGAAATGTTTTCGTTCTCTCTCAAGTAATATTTATCTAAAAGCGTGACTATGTTCTTAGAATCAGCAAAATAAAATTCAATTCATGCAATATAATGTTAAGATTATTATTTTTGTAGATCATGCGTGGGAGGTAATAAGAGAATTTTCCGAGGATCTACTGGATAGCCAGGCTACAGAAAAAGAGCAAGTAAGTATTATTAAAAATTATTACAATTTCTACATGTAACATTTTTCTGTACGTGGAGGTTGTGCGCAACCTGCAACCGCAGAGTAAATATGTAATGAATCTATAAGTTAGAGTTTTGTTATGTTGTACTACATTAATATTATTAGATATATTATCCAAAAAAATGAGTGCCAAAATGATGCGAAACTAAGTTTGCCATAAAATTGTGTATGGATTACTTTCTGCGGTTTTAAATTGGATGTACAATCAGAGATGTAATTTCTGATGCGTTTCTTGATTTTTGGAACAAAGATTGGTATACAATAAAACACGTTTTATCTGTGAATACTGATCTTAATTGTAATATTTTGCTGTCTTTGTAGTTCAGAAGTGTTTTTATTGGTTTATAAATTATAATAATGCTGTATTAATTTTATTATGGTTTATAATTATTTAGTGTTTTTAACTTTGAACTTCCCAATGACTTTCGATCATAACCTGCATATTTATCGGGTTATTTAAAGTTGATCGAATTTTGTAAATTAGACAAACTTTTGAGGAGATCAGATAATTTTAGAAATCTTCCCATAACCATAAATCAGATATTGAAACTATCTTGTTATAACCGTCCCTACAAGAATCTCCACAGTTTAGGCCACATGTTACTCAAACAGCTTTTCCTTGTAAAGTGAAAACTCTAACACAGGACGCATGACACCATGCTAAAATTTCATAATAATATGAGATTTTTTTATTATATCAGGACATGAAATACAGTGGCTAGAACAGGCGTAGAAACTTTCTTTGATATATTACGAGAAACATAATATGTTCCAATATATTATATTGATGATGTTTTATTACAAACTTTATCTCTATCATTATATCATCTTAACTTTGGTTTTAAATTACTTCCAAGAAATTTCACATATTCAAGATTGTTTATCGAGAATGTATCACGTAAGGTAAATACATTTTGTTCATTTTAGGGTTGTTAAGACTAAGTTGATTGGCATGAAATCAGCTTGAGATTATGCATCGACTAGTGCTATTTTTAAGACATCCACATTTTTTCTTTTTTTAGAACAGTAGTATCATCGACAAACCTAATGAAGTTAGTGCCATGATCACTAGTTGATGTATCGTTAACATATATTAGAAACAGTAGTAGACCCAGCACTGATTCTTGAGGTACTACATAAACAACAGATCGAACATCTGAGTTATTCTTTTTAAAGGAATCAAGTTGTTGCCGGTTTTTTGATATGGTTCTATAAACTTAATGCTGTTCGCAGGAAAATTGTAACATTTTAATTTATCAGTTAATATACCAGCGGACACACAATCCAAGGCTTTGGTTAAGTCGCAAAAGAGCGCGGCTGTATAACTGCCTTCTTTATACCCTTTGTTAATGACAAAAATTAATTTATTAACAGCTGTTGTAGTTGATAGTGAGTTTCTAAATCTAAATTGCTGTTCGCTGAAGAGATTGTTATTTTCAAAATGTTCGTAAATTTTAGGTTCAAATATTTTTCGAGTTAATTTGAAAATATGGGTATCATATTTGTAAAAATATTTGAAAAACTTTTGAAACAAAATTTAATAGTTTTAATTAGATAATCTCGACACGTGTGACAAGTAATGGGCGTATTTGTGTAAAGAAATGTTATAGAACACACTTTCCTGGAATATTTAACTTAAACCTTTTTACACATTGGTTTTTAAGATGAAATATTTTTTAGGCAAGAGCCACAGTGTCAAGCAAATTATTATTAACGTGTATGTAGTTCATATTATTGCAATGAAAGGTTTCTAATGCAAAACTTAAGTTAAATACATATACCTCGTCGCGTGAATGCAGAACTACTTTATGTCAAAAATTTTCGATTTTCGATTTTGCGCTCAAAGTATACATCAAATAGCGCCAGGTTTGGTGCAGAAATAGCTTATCTCTATAACGTAGGGTAATCCCCAAAATATTTTTCGGAGCTCATTCTGTTTAATGTAGAGCTATATTCTAAATGTGACTGTGTATATTTATTCTAACCTCTAAAATTTACATTTTGTGACAACATATTTCTGCACTCAAGCGACAACCTATTTTTTGCGCATTAAAGAAAGATTTTTTTAGAGTAATGTAAATATTCATAATGAATAATTAAAACGTTTGACTTTCTAAAGTCGTGCTTAATTTTTTCTATCTTATTATAGTTTACGATATTCTGGTACCTAAAAATCATTCAAGACATCCACCCTTCAAGCCAGATATATCAACCCTTAATGTGTCAGTTTTAGTTTGTGCAGTTATTCTAAGAATTTAGATCTTTTACCGACACATACGTACATTTTTATGGCGACTAGAAATTAAAACTTTAAACTTTTTGCTGTTTGTTATTTTTATTAAATATTATTTAAATATTTACAAAAAAACGTATGTCTGGCATTTGTCGCACATCATTTTTGACACAAATTATGCAACAGTTACTACCGCATAAGCTTCAAAGTTGCCGACTAAATTATACAAATAAGGAAAAAAAAGATTAATTTACTCCAATCAATCACGCTTGTTATTAAATGATGTCATCAGTGTTAACATCAAAGATTATCTTATAAGATAATCAATTATTATAATTTGGCCACATAACTGTCAAATATTTATAATTAAAACACCTGAAGCATGATTCACACAAGTCTGGGATGATATGCAAGAAGCAAACCACAGTTAACAGATTTAACAGAAAGGTCATAGGTCCAGAAATGACAGTAATATGAAAAAAATATAATAGTGATTTTACAATATTTTTGATGTTTTGTGATTTAGAAGAGCTTTTTTGGTAATTTTAGCGGTTATTGCCCGTTGAAAATTTGCTCAGTAGTGTGTTATTGTTGCTTAGAAGGCAATCGCAATAGTTCTTTTCAACTCCCTTGAAAAAAGCAGACTTTTGGTTCCGCATATTCAGGTTGAAAATAAGCTACTCCCTCCCAGCGGGAGGAAAAGATTTTTAAGCACCTCCGGGAGTAAAGTTCTGATCTTACTTCTTAAAGTGACACATTTAATCCCTGGGGGATTAAACATTAATTTAATCTCCCAGGAATTAAATGATAAATAAACAAGTGTTATCATAGAAACGATTTTTTAAATTTAATTCATTTTGAATTGAAGTTAACAGTTATATTAACATTATTACAACTAACAAAATAAAACGAACGATTAGAATCATTTTCAACTTTTTTCGTACAATTTATTGAATCCATAGAGTGAATGGAAGAGGCCGTGCAACCTGAAATATTCATAGATGTCTATATTGTATCCTGCACGGTTGTATTATTGTTCCGTTTCATTCAAATTTTTATCGACGATGTCTTCTTTGTTATTAATTGATCTCTAAACATAACCCTCAGCATTAGCTAACAAAAATGCAGAGGTATGTCTATACAGTGGTCTCTGTACGAAGATGCCTCTGAATGATTTAGGAAGGAAGCGTGAATGCTCTGTATTAATTTTTCATAAGATATATTTCTTGCACAATTCTACAAATCCTGCATAGTTTTTTGAAATTTCAACAATGAACGTTAATAATCTGGTATTAGTGTTCCTTATGTTAAACAATACTGACGAACCTAAATCTTCAACATCATTGATAGACAAATTTAACAATTCATCCGCATGGTTCCACAATACCCAAGATAAGCGCAACCTATAGTATAAAGTTCGTAAATACATAATAGTTAAATTTTCTTTTTTTTACACGAATTTGTTACCTTGATCATCAAATAGTTTCAATTAAGAATTAATTAATTTGTTTTAATGTGAGTATTTCTAATTTCCTAGGCTTGTAGCCTTTTGAAAAAAGTCATTTATTTCAGAAATTTACATATGCCAGTATTATTTTTGACAACTATCGCTTCCAGCATTGAATATTGTGCAGAAAGTTGAAGCTTTAACATGTTTTGATCTATCCAGAAGATACGCTAGCGGTACATTTTCCGTGTGTTTTTGTATTTTTTTTTCTGGTTACACCACTTATTGAAGTCTTCATATTGTTTTTCATAAATTCTTCTTGACTTAGCTGGTAGTAATTCGAGTACCACACTTGAGTTATCTTCCTCAGCTTCTTCAATTTCAGGAGGGATAAAATATTCATAGAAACTTTCTAATTATTCATACTTATTTATTCAACGTTGATATCATACACCGAGCACTACAAAATTATACAAATTTTAAAATGGTTAACCTTGTTTACACCATTAACTTAGGTACTAACACAAATTCCATAATATTTTGCATAGCCTTCCATTTTTGAAGTAAAATATACATATTTAATTTTTTTTTCTGAAAATTAGTTTTTGTTTTAAAATACAGAACTCGAAGAGCATAAAATTGCGTATACAAGGTATTTAGTGAGTGACTGGCCATACGCTAGCTGATATATTTTTTTGTTTGCGGTACTGAATTATGAAGAATAGTGAAACATACTTATTAAATTTGATTCAATTCGGTAAAGCAATTATGGACGACCGAAATTTTGGCAAAAAAAACATGCTGTATATCAGAAATGAAGGACATAGGGGATAATAAAGGTTATTCTGAAATAGTCTCAGGATTCCGTACCCCTCACTAGCGTATGGCCAATCACTTACAAAACACCCTGTATAGCAAGGGACTAAAGGGTCTTTTTATCCCTCGTATGATATTACACTCAGATGCCGTTTTGTCCCTTAGTATATTATACTATTTTGCAGTTCGTTGTCTAAAAGTGATATTTTGATTCTCATTTTCGAGGACTAAAGAGTCACTTTTTAGTGTCACTTTTCCTCGCACAGGGATTAAACTAGCACTTTTAGACTTCAAAGTGAAAAATAACTATTATAATATGGTCCTCGGTAAACCGCTGCGACGTTTCGTTTCGGTTTTTCAGAGCTAATGATTTCCACATTCTTGTATTCAATATTTGGGGTTTTGTGTTACCGAAGATGTTCAAGTCCGTATTTTATGTGCCATAAATATGCATCAGAATAAAATCGTAGTCTCAATGTGGTCCAATTTTGAGATTATTTGTAAGATACTAAATTCCTTCAATTCATTATTTGCAAAATGTATGTAAAAGATGATAAGCTCCACTTTTATAAGTGATACTAATTGATCATTAACTACTAGAATTCAAATATATTGACACTTCCCTTTGACAACGAATGTCTCGAAAACGACTCTACAAAATGATCGTAACAGGATACGAATTCCAGTTATGTGATATTTCATTAAAACCTCTGGATACAATGTTTCTGAGCGAAGGTGAGAATAAACCAGTATCTGACAAAAAAAGGTTTGTTTAGCTCATTCAATAACAAAGAAATTTGCACTTACAGCTGTTTTGACACGAGAAGAATGGTAAGAATTGGTGATATCGGGGTTAATTAGTTTTGTTCATCCGTATTCATAGTTTCGATCTTATGATATGTGACATTTCCCAAATCAAGCCACAGCTATCGTAAATTTTGCTTGCGTGAAAATGTGTGGCCATTTTGCATGAAAAAAATGGGAAAAAATATTTCGTAACTGATTTGATATTAATAAAACATTGAAAACGTTTTTAAGGGTTCGTTTGATTTGGTAGATATATTTAACCTACGGTTAAAACGTGTTAGTTGAAATAGTGAGTATTCGTTTTATACTATTCAAATTCTGGCCCATATTGCATTATACTAAAGTAACGACTTTTACTAATAACAGTATTAAAATAAATTAACACAACACCGAGATCTTTTACCAAAACGTTACGATTAATTATCGGCTTAGAATTACCGTAGAAAAAAATTTAATGTTTACCTTCCGGTTCCTAAATTAAAATTTATTCTAACCCGCATAATTAAACAGGTGTTCCCTTCAAAAATGACATCATCGGCAGAAAATCTGAAATCTACCTTGAAGCATTGAATGGGAATACATTTATTATAGAAACTGTTAATTATGTTTATCAATTAAAGCATCTTTATGTAACTTTGTTCGGTGTTTAATTTAGAGGTCATTGGCGTAGTTGTGTGAATAGGTAGAAAGGTGAAATTTTATTATGTAACATGTTCTATTATACACTTGATTTCAATAAAAACTGGTACACTTTCTTTTAGCTATGTAAATCATTCGTTCTTTGATTGATATTAATAATCTTACAAATGTCACATTGACGTTAATCAGTGTCATTATTAAAAATGGTTCGACATCTAACAGATATCAAAAATTTCGAATTGTTTCTAAAATTGAAGATGGTTGGTCCATAAGAAGATTTGCTGCTGAATACAATGTGAGTAAAACCACGATAATGAGTGAAAAAACAGAAAACCCTTTTCAGAAGAAAAGAAGCAGGGTAGGATTAT
This sequence comes from Rhamnusium bicolor, assembly GCA_029963845.1. Lineage (NCBI taxonomy): Eukaryota > Metazoa > Arthropoda > Insecta > Coleoptera > Cerambycidae > Rhamnusium > Rhamnusium bicolor. Next base: position 101,730 of record JANEYF010004711.1, read on the forward strand.
TTTTGCACTCAACTATATAATCAATGATGAAAACTTCTGGGGACAAGTTGTCTTTTCTCACGAAAAGGTTTTTAAATCCTGTAACGATGGACATGTTCGCGTATATAGGCCTCCTTCCACTAGATACGACGAAAAATATACTTTCGATCCACAAATATCAGGAAGGTTTTCAGTCAATCTCTGGGCTTGGATGAACCTAAATGGGTTAGGTGTGTGTTGGAACAGTGGTGGTTATCTCAATTCCATTAAATATATTGAAATATTAGACAATATTATGTTGCCGTCAGTAATAGAGGTGGTTCCGGAAAATAGTTTTATTTTTTAACAAGGCAACTGCTCCATATATACGGCCCATCGTGTCAGGTAATGGTTTCTTAATAAAAACATAGAGTTGTTACCGTGGCCATCTAAAAGTCCGGATTTAAATCCAATTGAAAATGTATGGGGACTAATGGTGAAACATATAAGAAAATTAAATAACCATCCAAATAATGCCCAAGAATTGGAAGGGATAATTGAAGACGCTTGGGAGAACTTGTCGCAAGAAGTTGACCTTGCAAGAAATCTGATTTTGTCCATGCCTGCAAGACTTCAGGCAGTTTTAGACGCTAATGGAGCAATGACAAAATATTAGTTAATTCTGTATTACGTAATTGAAGTTCATTTATTTCATTTTTTTTATTGTATTTTTATGTTCAGTTTGCATTGTTTACATTTTTTTTAATCTCAAGTGATATTTTTGTGTTCTTATTTTAAAAATAGAATTATCATTATTCAGTTAGTATTTTAATTACAACCATTAGTAGAATTATCCGTAACAAATATTATTTTTTTAAACAATAATATGGCAGGCTTGAAAATGTTTTGAAAAAGTTATTTTCTAACTATTTTTTAAAATTCCATTTGAATAAAATAAAAGAGAAAGGTTTAATAAGTTTAAAAACACAAATAAAACCGATCTCCTCCAAAAAACCCAGGTCCGGGGTAAACCACCTCTTCTCCACCTCCTCTCGACATGCCTGGCCAGCCCTATTTACAGACATATGCACACAACTAAACTATTAAGATTTTCGATTACAAGAGTTGTACCAGTTTTTTTTAAATCAAGTGTACATTTAATTATTACTACATAATAATCGTATTATATGTATACATATTATATACATTTAATTACTCAGATTTAAATTAAGAAAACTGTAAAAATGTTAACGAAAACAACACATTTTTTCCAATACCTTAAAAGTGATTGTTTTAAAGATAAAATAGTTTAAATAAAAAGTACTGGCTATGTAATAATAAACGGTTTGAGACCTAAGTCCCGAAAATACGGTCTAGAAATACCAACGAGAATTCTGTGGAAATGGGAATGCAATGAGCATTTAAATTCCACTCAGAATAATAAATCACATCACGACAGAGAATGATTGGGGTGCGTGCTTCTGTGGATTTAATTCATATTTTTGATCCGCCTAATAATTTTTTAAGAAAGATAAAAAATCTTCTAATTTGGGTGTGTCGAAAACGAAGCATATAAACTATATGTCTATACAAAAATTTTCCCTTACTTTGATGAGTACAACACTTTGATTTGGTGAAGCATTTTGGAGATACTCTGTATAAAACGCAATTTTGAAGATTTTTCACATTTAAATTCATGGGAATTTTTAATTTAACGTTTTTACAGACCAGTGGCTTAGCGAGGTATTTTCTTCCATTCGTTAGCCACCCAGATCCTGAGTATCAATCTTTTCACAGAAGTTCGCCATCCCTATGGCATATGAAAGAATCGTATTTATAAAGCCATAGTAAAGAGTTGTTAAACGGACACTATCTCTTAATTGCATAATTACGAAATTTTTTGTTGCTAGTCTAGAAGAAAGATCATTTATGTGTATTTTCCATGAAAAATTTGTCCACATGCAAGCCTAAAAACCTGACATGATTATTTTGATTAATTGAGGTGCTTTTTGAGGTTACCAATAAACTGCTGTCTGGCGTTATTTCTTATTTCAATCGTAGTATATAAGAGTAGCAGTTTTTTAGAGTGTAGCACTAGGTCATTATTTCCACGCCATGTGTTTGTCTGTTCTACTAGATTTTAAAATGGTTTCTGTTTTTTTTGGGGTAATTAAACCACAAATTTTGTGACGTCACTTCCTTTCTCTTGTCCTTTGTGGGGGAAGTGTCACTTTGGCAATCTCTAGAATATATCGTTACTTTGAATTTTTATCACGGTACGGCCTCGAGCGCCAGTTTCTGTTTTAAAGTGTAGGAACACCACTTAATTCTGTCAGCCATATGGTAGAAGCTAGGTAACTCTGTGAAGATACGGTATGTCCAGGGGTCTGTATGTATTGTGGTTTAGTCTACTAACTCGTATCTTAGTATAAACTGTCCCTTAAACTCACTAGATCAGAGATATTACCATTTACTATTTACAGATTTTTATTAATTGTTCCACATTCTACATTTCAAGACCTTAAGCTATGTGTATTTCATTGTGTAATTTATTTTATTTTGCAATGTAAATAAATATATATGTGTTGACAGACGTTACAGTTACGTACCGCGGTAGACGCCCGTCTTGGCCGCTGTTGTGGCCCAAACACTGCAATGTTTCAGTTGTTATATATGTTAGGTTTTTTCCTTAACAAAGCAAAGCAACTGCCGTATTGAATAGAATACCTTTAAATAAATGAATATATTATCATGTTTTTGTCACCTTGAGTTCATTAATTTTTACAGGAAAAATAGACCAAAAAACCTGTTTAATTTTTAATTTTTATTGTTGTTTGTCATTAATGGTGTTTATGGAGTGGGGGAGTATCGAGGGGCGAGGTAGCTGGATGGGAGGGTTGTTACGTGTTTGTAAGATCAGAGATATGCGTGATTATTAGTAGATGTACGAAGTTAACTTACGGTAGTTAGTTATAGTTCCATGTAGTAGGTTATCATATCAACTTCGGGATTATCTTCTTTACAAGTTATATTCAGTGAGTACTCATGGAGGACGGATTGGTTGACAGATTACTTCCAGGAGCACTTCGTGAGATTCTATCTACATATGAGGTCTTAAAATCTCACATATGCCATTTCATGTTTACCTAGTGAAATCCTATCCACATACGATGCCTTAGAACCTCACTGGTAATTAAATTATGACTGAGATAGAATTGTATCCACATGCGAGGCATTAGAATTCTATTTTCACACCAACCTCAAACAATGACAACCGAATATTCCCGAATAGATGACCCTAGTTTTACTGAAATTTCCCGAATATCCCTGGCCGATCGGAAAGCAGGCATTCGTAGATAATTGACAATTTACGGAAAGAATAATAAAGCGGTCAATCGGTTACAATCAGTAAAATCAGTTAAATACAGAAACAATTCTTACCACGGTTTTCTACGGAGCACACGGATATCTCGGGCCGCTATTTGCTGATCTGCTGCTGGCTGTTGAGTTGAGAATGACAGAGCTAACTGATTGCTCTTTATTCTTGCCTACGTGTGTGGTCTTATTCCCAAACGGGGACGAGTAAGTCACGTGACTCTGCGCGATGAGCGGAGTTCTAGCTGATATGCGTGCGTTGCAAACGTATTATAAGCTAGCTTGGCATACAGCGCTTTAAATAAATCCCCTAAATCCCCTGCGTTATTTAATATAAACAAAGGTTTATAAAATATTCTGAGGTTGGGAATCTTTTTCTCATAATTTGAAAACTATGTTTTCAAAAAGAAACTACCTAAAATGGCCATATATTAATATTAAAGTTAAATCGACCAATGTTTTGTCCTGTAAATTATTAAAAACAAATAGAAACATATTTCTTTACCATTAATAAATTTTAACCTTAAAATTAAACTAAATTAAATTAAAATACTTTCCTCTTACTTGGCTTCAGCGAGTGGCTGTTTAGTATTAACCTAATAATTGCTTTATCTTTAATATATTTAAACAAACTAAGATCACCCTGTAAAGAAACAGTTATGTTTGGGACATAATTGTTGTTCCAAATGCTGGGCTTGTAAAATAAATTGAACTCTGGTTCAGAACGAAAAAGAAAAAATAATACTAGTAATCGTATGCAGCGTGTATCAAAGTGAAAGAAGAATTTTTTTAATAATAAAAATGCTACGATTTAATCTATAGCTAGGTACATTTTTTACAGTTTATTGTCTATTATATTTACTTACCAATTTTTCTTTCAAATTTACTGTTTTAATGGCTAACTTATCTACGCCCATGCGGATGATTAAATAAAATTGCAATATCCAGATTGAGACCGATGATCTCTAACGTATTCTACATTGAATGCGAGGGACAGTAAAAACAATTCTAAATATAGAAATTATGTAATGAGAAACATATTTTTGACTTACAGTGTCTATATATATTAATTTGTGAAAGGATTTGAAAGGGTGCAACTTGTTTAAATAGAGAGATTTATTTACTTTCTCAGCGGAGCTGTTTGTATCGAGGCAATAAACTAGTAATTAAATAACTCATCTGGTAAAAGTTAATAACACATTTGCATATATTGCATTAGATAGATACAATACTGGAAAAATGAAATAAACAATGAACTTGTCTCATATATTCAGAATTCTTCAATTTTTCCTTCCATTATCTGATTTTCATCATTTATAACTACATGATATTTGTATTGTGTTCAAATCACTACTATTTTACGTTTAATTTCAAATAAATTAAGTGGTGTAATTTCTTTAATATATCAATTGCTATTCTTTATACTGTTCCATTTACAAATAAAAAAATATTCAAAATTCAATTTTATCCTTTATATAAAAATTATATATTTTATACTGATCAGCCACTTACAGCATCATATTATGTGCATATACCTATATGGTCTATTCTATACCTGGCTCACATTCCCTCCAAGGTGTCATTGATAATTCGTTATTACTTACAAGTAATGGAACTTAAAGCTTTAAGTGTTGACTGGCTGTTTGGGAGGACATAGATTCTTGCTTCTCACTGCTAATACATAGCTGGATATACATGATTTTTTAGTAATGGCATGTTTCTTGCCCCATATCTATGTAAATAAATAATTATCTCAACATACATTCGTTTCTCTTCTCTTCTCTTCTCTTCTCTTCTCTTCTCTTCTCTTCTCTTCTCTTCTCTTCTCTTCTCTTCTCTTCTCTTCTCTTCTCTTCTCTTCTCTTCTCTTCTCTTCTCTTCTCTTCTCTTCTCTTCTCTTCTCTTCTCTTCTCTTCTCTTCTCTTCTCTTCTCTTCTCTTCTCTTCTCTTCTCTTCTCTTCTCTTCTCTTCTCTTCTCTTCTCTTCTCTTCTCTTCTCTTCTCTTCTCTTCTCTTCTCTTCTCTTCCCTTTTCTTCTCTTCTCTTCTCCTCTCTTCTCTTCCCCTCTCTTCTCGTCCCTCTCCCCAACATATATTATTTATCAAATTACAATTAGCAAATTCTGGCATTACGTTAATAATTCCTTGCATTTATAAAGCTAAATCTAAAGTTAATATTTACTTACTCTCTGTTGTCAGGAATGTTTTAAATCTGAATTGGAAGCACAAAAACTTTGGATTTTGAGCTGACACCCTAGCAGACAAGAAACTATTACCATTAATATAAATTACACTTTTATTAAATCAGTGTAAAAGTTATGTACACATATTAGTCTTAATAATTTACACAGAAATACTGTGTACAAAAACAATCACTGCGATTGACAATATTGATTCAGAATTTGCAAGAACCAATCAGAATTGTTCTAATTGTCGTGAAATATGTTTACCAGAAAAAATAAGTTAGTTAATTAATTCGACCTATAGCTTAATGAAAATTGATTATTGTTTGAAATATTGATCCAAACACTCTAAAATCAACGAACAATTAAAAATTTTGATCACAAAAAAAATACATAAAAGTTGAATTTTTATTTCAGTGAGAACTCTTCCGTTTAATTTGTTTTACAGTATCTGTGATATTAGTCTATTTGTTTACGTTTTCTCATGAAGTTAATGTAATTAATCTAATGTTTTTGATTTTAGGAATTGCATGATGAAGTGTTTGATCTGTTGGAAAGAAAAAAAAGGAAACCTTGGCACACAAAAGAAGCTTTTTCGTTCGCATGGTCAGTGATCCTAAAATATACAATCCATCTATAGCTAAATCTTTACCGTCCACAAGAAGACACTTAACCCAGTCTGCTGAATCACCAGAGAATATCACCGTTCAACCACCCACGTAAGTTGTATATTAATATTTTTGCTATTAATAATTTAACGTATTATAAATAAATATATATGGAAATAATACATTTAAATAAGTTACAAATATTTACGGGTGGGTGCACATAGTATATAATAACCTAGATTACTCATCTTCTTTATATTTAAATAGTTTTGTGGGTGGACTTTTTCAGAGAATCAGTACATATTTTGTTCTTTTTATGTGCTTATAAGGAAATTTTATATAATTCGCCGAGATTCGTCCAGAAATGCAGGAAAAAATTTTCTAAATTTTTTTCACGAAGGGGTGAGGAAGTAATATGAATAAATAAAACACCAGCAAGAATAAATAATAAATTTTCAAATATCTGAAAAGCAGAAAAAATATACCATAGCAAAATATGTGTGTTTTGAAATATTTTATTTTACAACATATACTAATAATAATTATTAAACTAAATGCGTTAAAAATTTCAATTATCAAATCTAAGCCCACAATCTAATTAGCATCTCAAATAACTTGGGTTTATTATTAAATAAATTGTCGATAAATATGCCCTACATAAAGACACTAAGTATGTTAAACAATAAAAAAATTAATTGTCGATCTGTTTATATAAAATCATCATTAATTATAAATATTTCTCAACAACAAAAGCAACATAAATTTTACGAGACGATCTAGTTCATGTTCGTAATTAAAAGAAAAGTAGCAACACACTTAAAATGCAATAAAAATGATAAATTTGCATATGATATAAACTAAGGCTTTTTCAAATGAATTTTTAACTTTAAATAGTTAACTTAATTAATCTCTAATTTTAGTTGATTTTAATGAATGAAGTAATAAAATATTAATTGCTCTATCAGTTTTAGATCCATAATTATTTTTGCGGCGTAAATAAAATCTTTCTGTTGATCCGGATTTTGATTAATTGATTTATTGTAACTAAGTGACACAATGAAATTAAAATGATTGTTTAATAAAATACCGAACAGGTATTTTATTATTTAAATTAACAGTTTTCCTTGAAATTATTTCATTACCTAATGAAATCCTGCTTTAATTAGTTGTAAATATACAATTACAAAAAGGTATGATGAATTGAAGTATACTGGGTGGGCGATTTAATTCATTAAATCATATCAAACGAAATAATTTATTTATCAGGTTACATACAAGTACCGTGGATTTATTTAAGTATTAATTATTCTTTTTTGCAAGTACACATCATGTCAAGAACATTATTAGTTGATCGATACATGTACGAACAAACAAATCCATAATCACAAAATAAGAGTATAGTAGACCACAACTTTAAGAGACACAAAAAATATCAAAGCTTTGCCTCGATGCTCCTGTGGATAGAGCGGGGCATACTTTATTTTTCTACAGCATATTAAATAATAAATATAATGTATTACTTAATATATAAAACATCATTATTCTCATGTAAAGTATGTTCTGGCATGATTAAAATAAGAAATTAACGGAAACACGCCTGTATCAATTATAATTTCAAATTATTTTGATATAATTACGCAACTCCCTCCTAAAATATTTTACGATTTAACGGTCACTTCCGACCCAGCAGTAAAAGCCTAATAACGAGAAAGCATGGGGACGGACGGTTATTATTCCGCGAAACATTGAACAATTCGTGCCTTTTAGAATTTATATAGGTTATGTGCTTTATAAAAAATACAGTGTGTTCTTCAGTGTTTACATTTTATTGGGATTGTGAGAGCCTAGAATGTATAATACTTAAACAGATAAGTGAAATTTTCCTTTGTGTTTAAGCGTATTTTATGTAGTTGTGTTTTTATAAATATTACGGCGGGTGGTGAATTATTCGAGTATTTTCCATTTATAAGTGGCTGTGTTAAAATAATATTGTGATAATGTTCAGGACTTCGGAAGATCTTCAACCTAACGCTAGCAGAGAATTTCACGAAGATATGTGGAATGGTAATGGCTCACAAATTACAGAGAAAATTTCAGACATCATTGCTACCAAATATAGAAAAAACCACCGTAATTGTTTTAGACAATGCTTCGTATCATTTGCGACAAATCGAAAAAATACCAAATACTGGAACAAAGAAAAAAGATATTCAAGAATTTCTCCGAAAACATAATTTGGAATTTCAAAAAAATTTTAAAAAGAAAGATCTTTTGGATATTGTTAAGACGTAAAATTTCTCAAAACAATATGTAATTGATAAAATGGCTGAAGCTCAAGGACATACATTTTTACGGTTGTCCCCATATTTTTGTATTTTCAACCCAATCGAACTAATATGGAGTCAGCTGAAAAGAAGTATTCGAAAAAATAACACCTTTCCCAAATTTGATGCTAAAGTAATCGACCTTATTAAAGCTGAAGTGAGAGAAATAACACCAAGTTAGTGGCAAAATCGTATTTAGCATGTCATTAAAATTGAAGATGAATACATTAAGTTAGGAAAAAGCATCAGCCCTAATCATGACCGTTTAATAATATATCTTGATTCAGATACCAATTTAGAAAGTGGTTGTGAAATGTTGAATGAGTATCGTTTTGAATAAAATATTATGTGATTAGTGTACATTGTGAATTTATCGTTTTATCAGTGTTTTATATACGCGCAAGTGCAATATAACATTATTTTTATTTATTATATTACAAAATATATATTATATATATATATATATATATATATATATATATATATATATATATATATATATATATATATATATATATATATATATATATATATATATATATATATATATATATATATATATATATATATATATATATATATATATATATATATATATATATATATATATATATATATATATATATATATATATATATATATATATATATATATATATATATATATATATATATATATATATATATATATATATAATACAAAATGTTATTTGATAATTATTTATTTGTTTTCCAAAATTGAATTTAATTATTTGATAATTATTTGTTTATTTTCTAGAATTTAATTTATTATTTAATCTAGATCAATTACATCAAGTTAGGGTTACTGATATAAATATAATATTTTATTTATTTAAAGAATTTAAAGATTTGCTTTATTTCTTTTACCTATTTTAATAATATCGATAACCTTAACTCTGAACCCACATTTTCTGGCAAGGAATTGCTCGTACTTCCTCGCTGAACAACAATAATAATTCGATATATTAAATTATTATTGGCTAAACTGAGCAACAAGAGAATAATGGATATAATTTTAATTTAGACTAACAAAATTCATCAATGCTCCACCAATATATAAAATATTATTCCTATCTTGACACAATCAAAACAGAGAAATTTTTTCTAATTTATCATGGTATCAAAACTATTTATTTATCAAAGGTACAATACTTTTAAATTTCTAACAATGTGTGTCTCAACGCACAACAATTTTAAGTACGGAACTGAGTCGCATGTAATTACGCCGGCTTTAACACTTTTATGGCCGGTTGTTATGGCCTTTTTTATGTATCTCTTAAAGTTGTGGTCTACTTTACCTAGTGAAAGAAATAACATTAAATTAATCAATATAAAAGATAACAAACAGAACAAAAACAAAAACATAATTCTGAAGTGGGTTTAAACATCTGATGTGAAGCCTAACACTACTGCACTCGATGTGGGTTTCGCCAACCAAGTTAACATCATTTGGAGATGAATAAAACTAACCCTATGCTAACAATGTAACCTATTTATACCTACATTATTGTTACGGTTTGGTGAACCGTGAGTGACTAACCAATATAGCTGACTATATGGGATTGGCCCTCTGCCATTATTCATACTATTTTTACACTTTTTAGTTTCCAAGCTTTCAGATATATCCAACTATCTAGTATTTGTTACATTTCTAATTATCCTTAAATTTCTACTATCTATTTTATGGTTGTTCTCGAACGCATGTTGGGCAACATTAGACTTATGCTCTTTGATCTAGTTTGAATTGATCATCTAGTTTGTCCAACGTACTTTTGATTACAGTCCTTACACCTAATTTCGTAAATACCCGATTATTTGTTTGTTTCAATTTTGTCTTTTAGATTGCCTAAAAGTTGTTTGTAGTCTATTACTCGTTGAATGAACCACTGTCATACCTATATCTTTAAAAATTATACCAATACCGCTGGTAAATCGTGAATCGTCTGAAATCAATACAACTATTGGATTTTCTCTTTCATTTTGAAATGTGTAGGAATTTTGTCTCTTTTTAAATTGGCGTTGCCTAATTGTTTTATCAACTAAACTTACAGAATATTCATTATTCACAGCTATATTCTTAATCAATGCCTTTTCTTTTTCAAACCCCTCCTTATTGTGGCCCCCCTCAATTGTTAATTACTTCTTTAATATTACACGAAATATATTTTTGAAATCAGAAAAAATAGACAAATCCAAATATGTATAAATATATAGGGTGTTTCGTTAAAGAAAAACACACCATGTATATTTTCAGATATCGATATGATCTGATAACATATTTAAAAAGGAAGTGAAAATGTCATAAGAAAAAATTTCTAATTTCTTTATTATTTTAAAAAATTAGGAAAATGTAGGGGGATAGCAAGTTACGTTGAACACTGTGTACATAGTTCCAGTTATTATTCAGTTTCTTTTCCCAATATTGCATTATTTTTCTGAACATGTATATATACAGGGTGAGCCACGGTGGGTGGAGTATTAGAAGTATATGGAGAATGGATCAACCGATTGCTTTGAAATTTTGGTTACCAAGATAATCGATTATGATCTCTCCAACTAAAATATTTTCGAAATTGCGGTGTTGCCACTTATACGTAAAACTGGCAACATCTTCGTTATTTTAAATGGAATACCCTATATATTTTTGCATTTTTTGGTTCGTCGTCTCTTTCTGAGTAACTTTTATTAATATTTCCCTATACCTATCTCAAGCCGTTTTCGAGATAATAATTCTTTTCTGAATTTATTGCCAAAAATTTGACTTTCAGTAAATCGTGTTTTCTCCTACCTACGCAGCAATTAAAAGATAATTTTTTAGTTGCGGCTAGGCAAGGCCTGCGGGCATCTTCTCCATTAATCAAATGTTTCGAATATCATACAGGATGAGTTAGAGAATGCTTTCTACAAGTGACTTAGAAAAATGCACGCAAGTCAATTTTTTTAAATGGAATGCCCTGTATATTATTACTGATTCGGAAAGGCGATACATTTACCTATTTAAAAATGTAATATACTCTATATCTAATGCACACCGTTTTCGATTTATGGGCACTTTTCTGTAACCTTACCAAGAATATTAGTCTTCTGGTATATCATAACGGGTGGGTCATGAAATTTTTGTTTTGTCATTTTGTAATGACAACAGATATTATTTTTCTAAATAAATTTGACGTTAGTGTTATTTGCACCTAATTTGAATAGCTATGTAGCACAAATATGGCAGAAAATAATTATACAAACACGGTTTTAATTGATTTGTTTATTATCCATGGACAGTGCAATAAAATTATCAGCAGAACTTGTAGAAGATTTAATGAGAAATATCCGAATTTGCCGCAGATCAGAGGAATTTTATAAATTTTGGTTCATCATTAAGAGAACAATAACAGTGTCAGTATTAGGAAAAAATAATAACTAAGCAGCAACAACAGTAACAAAGTCTAAGTAGCAATAACAAATAATACCAATAACAGTAATAAATATAAAAATCTTAAAAACATTGTTATAATTGTTTGAAATGTAGACCGTTAACTTCCAGACACTTTTGTATACGACGATGGATGACGTTTGTTGTAGCAGCTCTTATTTCAGCGGGATCCAAGTTTTCAATCTCTTGAATCACTCGACGTTCTAATTCTTCCCTATTGTGGATTGGAGTTTTATAAACACTATCTTTAAGAGTACCCCAAAGATAAAAATCTAACGGGGTAAGGTCAGGGGACCTCGGAGGCCAATTCCATGGTCCCAAACGTCTAATCCAACGATCATCGAAAAAGCGGTCCAACTCCATACTAATTTCGTGTGTACAATGTGCAGCAGCCCCGTCGAGTTGATACCAATAAATTATACATTTTTCAATTGACATAATATCAAGGAAGTCTTCCACAATTGTTCTAATTATATCTAAATATTTTCTGGAATACAATTTTTCGTCGTATATGTAATATTTTATTTTGTCATCCATTAACATACAAAACACATTGAAACTAAATTTGACTTGAAAGCCAGCCTCTCTAGTAACGTGGGGTTGTCTGTGGCCCAATGGTGACGATTTCGTGTGTTACAAATCCCTTCCCTAGAAAATTTTGATTCATCAGTCCATATAATTTTCTTTAAAAATTGGAGTCCTCTTGCATACGTACAAGTAACATTTCATAAAATTCTATTCTCTGTAGATAATCCTGAGGCATGAGAAATTGGACTCTTGTAAATTTGTAATTATGCATTTTATGGTTTGCTGGTATTCTTCGAATGGATGAATATGGCAATGCTAAATCCCGCTGGGCACAACGTATGGAATACTGGGGATTTGCATGAAAATATGCTAGCACATTGATTTCATTTACCTCGTCAGATGTCACAGGTTTAGGTAAATTTCTTGCTTCTCTTAATGACGAACCAAAATTTATAAAATTCCTCTGAATTCGTAAAAACTTTCTGTTGTTCATCTGCGGCAAATTCGGATATTCCTCATTAAATCTTCTGCTGAAGTTCTGCTGGTAATCTTATTGCACTCTCCATGGATAATAAACAAATCAATTAAAACCGTGTTTGTATAATTATTTTCTGCCATATTTGTGCTACATACCTATTCAAATTAGGTGCAAATATCACTAACGTCAAGATTATTTAGAAAAATAACATCTGTTGTCATTACAAAATGACAAAACAAAAAATTTCATGGCCCACCCGTTATGATATATCAAAAGACTAATATTCTTGGTAAAGTTACAGAAAAGTGCCCATAAATCGAAAACGGTGTGCATTAGATATAGAGTATATTACATTTTTAAATAGGTAAATGTATCGCCTTTCCGAATCAGTAATAATATACAGGGCATTCCATTTAAAAAAAATTGACTTTCGTGCTATTTTCTAAGTCACTTATAGAAAGCGTTCTCTAACTCATCCTGTATGATATTCGAAACATGTGATTAATGGAGGAGATGCCCCCAAGCCTTACCTAGCCGCAACTAAAAAATTATCTTTTAATTGCTGCGTAGGTAGGAGAAAACACGGTTTACTGAAAGTCAAATTTTTAGCAATAAATTCAGAAAAGAATTATTATCTCAAAAACGGTTTGAGATAGGTATAGGGAAATATTAATAAAAGTTACTCAGAAAGAGACGACGATCCAAAAAATGCAAAAATATACAGGGCATTCCATTTAAAATAACGAAGATGCTGCCAGTTTTACGTATAAGTGGCAACACCGCAATTTCGAAAATATTTTAGTTGGAGAGATCATACTCGATTATCTTGGTAACCAAAATTTCAAAGCAATCGGTTGATCCATTCTCTATATACTTCTAATACTCCACCCACAGTGGTTCACCCTGTATATATATAATAATATGCATATTTTAATATTAATGTAAATTTATTTAATAGAATTTAAAACGTGGAACTAAACTATTTAGTAGACATTGTTAAAGTTTATTTCAAACTTATTTGCAACATAAAAAAAGTCGGCATCTTTGACGACAGTAAAGGAGTCAGAGTCGCAGATGATTTTTTGGTGCAAATAAGTTTGAACTGAAATTTACTTAATTCTCTTTTGAACGACTTTTTTTTATAACCTATTATAGAATTAATTATATTATACATGGTTAAGTATCCTTGAAATTGTCAGCATGTATATAATATAAAAATAACCTTCAGGTATTTTCAAAATAATAACAAATAGTAGTTTTGAAAATTATTTAATATCAAATTAGTCAGACATGATTGCTATATTATTTTAATATATTGTTATGGTCTAAGGAATTAATGTGTTAAACATATTAATTGTTTTTTGACTGCCGGTATAATCATCTCGTCTGACTCATTTTTGTGGATCGGATGTATTTTATAATGAGTTTTTGGTTGTCAATCAACAACGTACTTTTTTTATATTTGTACTTTTTTTCAACATAGAATTTATTAGATCTGCAATTGCCTGTGTAAAAAATTAGAAACGACTTTGAAAGCTACAGTTGGATCTCAAATTTATATCTAGATGTCTGAATAATACATACATTATAAGAAAGAACAGTAATCACAATTTTTATCATAATAACTTTTATTATTTACATCTGTACTCAGAAAGTGAAAAGAAAAATTTAATTTCCGTCTAAAAAATACGATCATGTATTTCTTTAAAATAATTCCAGTAAGAAAAACTCGATTGTTTTGTGGTCAAAGCATGGTCACGCATATTCCTAAGTTCCACTACATCTCCTGAAAAAAAGAACAGTTTGGAGCATTTAGGAAAAGATATATGCCAAATTGGGATTCACCTTCAAGTAGAACAGCTGATCGTAAACTGAGGCATATAAAAAAGCTTAATTAAAAACAAAAAGGAAATCATGTGACACAGTGGCGGATTTAGGATTTGGCTAAAAGGGGTACAACAGTGGTGTATTTAGAGGAAGTAGTAGTAATAATAACCTAAGCAGAAATTTTGCGACCTCCGTCTACATTTGTACAGAAATTAACGTTGTATAAGGTGTGGAAAATCGTCATCATGTCACCCACAACCTCTGGCCGACTAGAGGATGCGCTTATTAGTTGTTTGTGACTAAAGTAAAATAAACACATTATAACAACGGCTTGCCGACTTCAATATACGACTGTAAACGTTGGTGTAGGTTCTGGGTTTATTATTGACGTTGCGGAAACGTAGTCATAAGATTGAATTATCAATGTATAGATTAGTCATACTTTAATGTTTTATGGACGACGCATCGTGGTGTGATGCGTGCATGATAAAGAGGTTAAATGAAGAAGAACTAAACGAAATAGATTAACCTATAGATTTTCGTTGAGTTATTCTATTATTCTCGGTATCAGTGTAGAGAGACCGGTCATTTAAATATTCAACCACTTTTTACAACTAAGCAGTCAGATACGAGACATATTTTAAAAGGATTCATATATAATAGGGAACTTGCCTATAATTTTAAAAATAAAAATAATACTAAAAAACATAGCGTAACGTTGTAATAAAACGTGTACTTCACAAAAAAAATAAGATTTCTAATTCCACGCGATCAGTATGAAGGATCTAAACAGCGATAAAATTGAAGTGGCCCGAAACGAGCTACTATTGACTGTGACGTCTCACCATACAATATTCGGTAGTCGTCGCGCCGGGAAGCAACACAATCAGATGTTTACCAATTCCAATTCCAATTTAAAATCTTTAGTCACAATTAAGTAGATTATTTACAACTTGTATGGGGTACAGAGTAAGATTTATATTAATATATACATATATACAGAAAAAAGGAAACTAAAAATCAATTCATTCATAAAATACTTAAAAATAATAATACAAACAAATTAACAAAGTATGACATTCTATATAAACATATGTACAATATGGTGTTATTAGACTGTGGTTGATTTGTTAGTGACTGTTCTGATATAAATATATAATTGTGTTTTATAGTACCGCTTATTGTAGTTGTACAGATATTTTAAAATGACTGATCAAGGTTTTTCTAAGGGCTAATCTGATAATTTGCCTAAAGTGGATATGTTTATGGTGGCATCTTTTATACAAAATCATGAAAGTTTTTCCCTTGGAGAGGTCCGCGGGGTCAACGCAGAGAAGTATGTATTTTTTTAGATTTTAGTAATAATAATTTATAAACATAAAATAGTTATGACTTGATCACGGAATAAAAACAAATAACTACAAAATGCTTAGTCGCAACTAAGCATTTTTCGCAGACTTAGTCTTATGTTTGAAAGAATTTAGGATAATTCTTTGCAACAGCCACTTCTATATTTTTCGTGTTTTTTTTTTGTATACACGCGTAAAGTGTCTCCATAGAAGACATTTGCTGCAAAGGAAATGTTACGCAAATACATAATTACCTACCGTAGGTATTTTCGTACTATGTTTTGGGGCAAGGGAAATAAGTGATTGTGTCGTGTTATCATTCACATAATAGATAAATGTAAGATTTGAATAGAATAAATTAAAGGACAAGGAAAAGGTATTTGCAATATGCTATATATACTAGAGGTAAACATTTTACTCTTCGCAGACAGTAGTGTTATTAAACTTTTATATAATTGTTGCACATTCTGTAGGATACTCTTCGCAGTTTTTTGAAAAGAATCTTGTGTTTGTCTTATAAACTTCATTCTTACAATACCTAATGTATTGACTACATATTTAATTTTCTCTCCCGATGGTGCCGACTGTATTGGCGAAACGCGTGGCAGTATATTTTATAGTATAAACTAAGATTCAT
Organism: Rhamnusium bicolor; assembly: GCA_029963845.1. NCBI lineage: Eukaryota > Metazoa > Arthropoda > Insecta > Coleoptera > Cerambycidae > Rhamnusium > Rhamnusium bicolor. Next base: position 118,442 of record JANEYF010004711.1, read on the forward strand.
TCTCACAATACCTAATATATTAATCACATATTTAATTTTCATTTTTTTTTTCATCTCCCGATGATGCCGACTGCGTAGGCGAAATTTGTGGTAGTATATTTTACAGCATTTTGGTGTCTATAGAAAATTACTTCAATTTTAGTAGCACATTGAAAATTGTAACCCTCTGTAGATTCATATTTTTAAATAAAATGTCCTATAACTTTTTTTATTTACTATTTGACTTTTTTTCAAAAAAATGGATTTCTTCCTCTAACTAACACTAACTTATAGTCCAAATTTCAATTCGATCGGACTTTTCTTTCTTTAGTTATCGTGCTTACAAGAAACGTGACGAACGGACAGACGGACGGACATTTTGAAAGTTGTTCAGAATTCGATGACGAACGAAATGATTTTTTCTCTGCGAGCGATATTAACGATTTTAGAAATGTCCCGATCAAATGCAATATACTCTTCGTAATCGTATTTGCGAAGAGTATAATAATAAACAGCTGTTTACTTTCGCACCAGGAAATTACCTTTACTTAGTATCACTAAATTACATTATATCTACTAATCTTATTTTCTAACATTGTATACACATTCTTTCTTTAATCCTACCCTAATTAAAATTCAATAATTCGGAATTCGGAATATTTTATTGCCCGCCTGCGAAAAACTAGTAGATAGACATATAGTATTTAATAATGTACTTACATTAAAATGATCTTCACACACATGTAGAGACCTACTGCTCTGTGAAATGTCTTTTTCATTTCTTCTACACGCTTTTAGCCATTTTGATCGACGAATCTTATCTTCTGGCAATATTATAAATATTTTATCTGGCACTTTCACTGTAGTATTTTTACACAACGGTACAATGCAATATTTAAAATATGGAGTTTTTGTTTCCATTTTAAGTATACACTTAAAATATATGGCGATGCTGGTATTCTTACGGCTGAAATCAAGCGGTCGAGTGCTGGGATCTCCGTCGTCGCTTGTAAATTGTATGGTGTGATGTCACGACTACTCCCGCGCTTTTGAACCTGTTTGAAACGGTTCGCTCGCGCGCGAAACTTTAATAATTTATTACAAATTTATTATTGGGAATTAAGGCGTCATATTTTGCATATCTTATTTTTTGGTATTGTAGAACATTTTTATGAAGTAAAAAAAAATGTGCAAGTTCCCTATTACGACGGAGGTTGCTCTACACAACTCCGCCATTTTTTCAAGACCAGCTCGAGGACAAACGTACATACTGTTGTCCGCCATCGTGATGTTGACAGATAAAGTGAAAAACATTTAAATTTAGGAATTTTTGGAAAATCTAATATGCTACTTTAAGTTTAAAACCATTAAGTCATTACATTGTGTGTTGACAGTTTAATCATTCAAACTTGTGTATCCATGAAGTCTAAATTTTTTTTCTAAAAAATCAGTGCCTGGGTGCACTTGCTTTTTCGGCCTACAATGTACATATTTTACCACGAACTGGTCCGCGTTAAAACATTTTGGTACCACAAAGCTCTCAAAATCTACTGAAAACATCACAATAAAACACAGGTGAAGCCTTTACTTTCTGTCTTTCTATGTTTAGGTAAGAACAGATGTGGTGTTGATTCCAGTAAACACAAGTGGTCCAAACGTCTAACAGTAATATTTTTAGTTAGAAAAACATGCAATAAAATTTCGCCAATATTGATGTAAAAATTGGTTTTCCGCGCAACGCAACGTTCAAACGACGTCATTGGTCATCATCAGTCACATGTCGATGTTGTAGCGACCCTGATTTTATCCACCGAATTTGGTGCAAAAGCGGATCGGATAATCGTTGTTATGACATCATCCAGCAACGTCAGGACCCGACGGATGATATTGATACAATGTTAAAGGGCTGCTTGGGAAAACATCAATTTTTTTCCTTCTTTCTAAGGGGTGTTTTATAAATCCCGAAACTAAATCCTGGCTGCTATGAGCCGCAAAATTTGGATCTTGTTCGACATTAAAACTAAATTTTCATTTGTGATGAGATAAAACAACCATGTATATATTTCCTAATTTTATAGGGTGAAGAAGATAAAACCCTAAGGGGGGGCGTTCCCCTTGTGCACCCCAAATCCGTCACTGATCTGACAAATGTTTTAGCACGCGATTAAAAAACGCATGACATAAAGCCTGTGGCAGTTACGGATGTTAGCCACTGCTGCTAGCTGCACTGGAGGTTCTGCTATGCTTGCCAACGCTTCCCTCGTGGATAAAGAGGGAGGCTATGGCGGCCTATTTGAGAATGAAGAGGCTGAGGTTAGAAACGGGGCGGAAACGATGGTATACATCTGCTTCAGTGGGGGCTGGTGGATTTAGGTTATACCATATCTCAATATTGGAGCATGGAATGCAAACAACATTTTAAGGCACGACTATCAGTACTGATTGAAGAAGTTTTATAGAAAAAAAAAATTGAAAAAAGTTACAAAATGCGCTGCCACCCCAGATTTCCTCTAGACCATTAGTAAAATATTTGTAAACTATTTTTTTTATTCAGAAGGAAAATTTATCATCCCGTTTTTTTTGGTTCTCGAAAGTTTTGATTGATGTAGTTTTATTAGTCGGTTTGGATAAAAAATTAGTAAAGAAAACCTCAAATTCTCATTTAGTCGACGTTTCGACAAAATTTATTGTCTTCCTCAGGACTACAACATATAACATAAATTATGTATAAATTGAAATAAATAAATAAAGATATAGAACATTAAAGACATAGTATGGCTCGATAACAATATTTTAAAAATTGAAAAAATTTTTTAAATTAAAAAGTTCCATAAAAACAAAGTTATAAGTAACAAAGCGAGGAAAAATTTATTATTTAAAAGGTAAAAAATATTTTTGTTTGAATAAAAAGTAACAAAAATTAATAAAATATTATATTAAGAAATCACGCTTACCTAATGAGGTCTTTGGTTTTCTGTCAATATAATCATAATCGTCAAATAAATAAATAATAACGTCACTTATAATAACAGGATTATTTTGGACAAACAATGACCTTTGCGTAATAAATTAATGGCTTTTTAACTATTTCCAATGCAGGTCAATATGAGTGTAAAGGCAAAACAATAAGATATTTACACCCTTAAATGACGAGCCTCACCGCTATCCATAACAGTAAATACTGCAAACTAACTTTGTTTTTGCTGGTGGATGCCTTATTCATCGAGTAGTTTGGGCAAAAGAAGGTCCTTCTGCCGATGTTTATGCCGCTTTTCTTTTATTCGAGGACGCTATGGTATTTTGATGGCTATTCCGAGAATAATTTTAGCAGAAAGAACATTGAACGTCAAAGATGACTGCCCAAACATACATCGACTGAGGTTAATTTTTCTGAAGATACAATTTTGGCAGAACCGCAAAATAGATTTCTTAGTAACTTGGCGAAAAATGTACGCTCTCAACTTACTGAACACCTGAGAAAAATTGGCATAAGTACAATTTATTTCAAACTTATTCGTAACATAAGAAACGTCAGCTTATTCGGTCCCTTTATCGCAGTAGCGATTCAGAATATTTGACAACAGTTATAATATCATTAAAATAAATTAATAACATTAATATGCCCAAATTACTACCTTGTGTTACACATCAACAGCTTTTATAATTGTGTGACTTGAAATTGTTAATGATAACAGACTTTGATCATTCAAGTAGTTTTCTCTCGAGTTTCCAAGCTGATTAAGTTTGATGGAAAACTATAACACTCAAGCTTTACTATAAAATACGATTTTATGAAATTCAAAAACAGTTTGGAGTCCTGTAATATTGTACACCTTTTCGGGGGGTTACTAAATATTCATCACAAGCTGCTCTTATGTTATTTTTTACACGTCTTCATAAGTCGTTATACTTTATTTTAAGTTTTATTTTCCATATTTTTTGTACATTTTCCTATAATATTTCGTTTTTTTAATATTTTTGATTTCTCTGATATACCATACTGGATATTTTACAGTATACACTCTTAGTGAAGCAAAAGGTCATAAAATCTCATCAGGGTATTTGTATTGAGGCAAAACTGACCAGTCAGTATCTCTAATTAATTCATATAAACGGCGAAAATTAGCTTCTTTAAAAATGTAATACTCGTTTTACTTTTACTTACTTTCAATGCTTATTAATATTTGCAAGCTGAGGTGATGATGGTCCTTATAAATTAAGGGATATTCTTTTATCACAACATTGTCAATTTCAAAACTACATAGAACTAGATCAAGAAATACATTATTATAATTCTATATAAAATTCACTTGAGTTAAATTAAAGAAAGTCAAACTATTAAATTCTATTATGATTTACAACATTTTATACAACATTACATTGATGTATATTTCTGGGCTTTTAACTCTAACCAGTGAATATAATAACATGTATAATAATAATAAATCTTCTGTAAGGTAAAACATAAAAAAAGATGATGCAGATTTTTTTTACGCAATCGTAAGGTAGACTGATTAACATGCGTCAAATTTATTTTTATTTTATGCGCGTTAGGTATTTTAGGATCAAGAGCATATTTTAATCCGCTTTAATTTGAATTCCCACGTAGAAATGTTGTGATTATTGACCTCGGCCTCGGCTAATAAGGAGGTCCGCTTAGACTCCCTCTTGAAAATGCTATTAGTAATTCAAGTATCTTGGATATTTGTTTATCAATAGAGCAACGTTCATTCAAATTTGTCTAAATGATTTGCCATTTCGTTTTCAGAAGTGCATCATGGATCAGCTGGCCTTTAGCGTTTTTGTTTCAAGGAATAACCGAAGACGGTGCCTCAAGTGACGTTCCAATTCGGTAAGAATTTCTTTCATTATTAACAGACGGAAATTGTTCGGATACCTTCTTATATAATGTCTTCAACGGACATCCAAGAACTATAATGAAATTTTTTATCACTCAATTTCATAACGTAACGAATATAAATGATCAACATATTGTGTTCAGAATACCTACTTAATAAGTTTTTAATTATTTCTATGAGGCTATTAAACGTCTTAATTATTATACGGTTGTATAAACAGATAATATTATATAAGATACAATCAAAGAAAAATGAAATGACTCGAACCAAGTGTTATAACTGGCCCGTTATTATGTAAATAACTAATAGATTTGTATTTCCTTTTGTATGGATTTTATTTGAATAACAATCACAAGTCTGTAGTACAAAAATAATGATGTGAAATTAAATTAAATTTCAATAACATATTAGAAAGAAATTGTAATTATTAAATTATGTGGCATATATTAAGCGCATATTTTATTTAAAAGTACGTTTTATTCACGACAATAATAATCATTAAAAGTTGTGGTCTAATGTTTCCGAGTTATTGTTATTAGAATTTAATATTTTCTCTATAACTTCAAATATATATGATATATATGATTTGAAAATATATTTAATACTAGTTATATTTTATCAATACTAAAATTTCTTGAGTACTTGCAGGATTAATATAAATAACAATGATAAATAAGTACATCCATATCCTCTCAATAAAATATATCAAACACAAACATCAGGCCTTATACCCAGGTGCTTTACCCGCGAAAAATTACATCTCACACTGGTTAGGGACATTTCCTTTTTCTCCGATTTTTTATGTAATACAACAATCTTGGAATGTGAATTTGTCAAACGACAAATTATTTTGAAGAAATTATTTTACATACCATAACAAAATGTCTTCAGAATCTTCAGAGCAGGTAAAAGGAAAGTTGTTAGAGGTCAAAATAACAATACGCATATACTTTACCTATACCTATTGTTCGAACCAACACATAACAAATAGAAAATAAATAATAATAAACTTGAATTGTTTGTTGGCAGGAAAAGCACAATTGGATAAATTCAAATTTTCTTTAAATCCGGTGGGATTTTTTTTTATGAAAACATAGTGGAAACCTTAAAAAGGTACAATAGATTAATAATTTCTGAATGTTTCAGGACATCATACATAAAAATCGATCAAAGGGTGTGGAGCTGGACTCCAAAATATAAAATCATTTTATTCTAATTTTGTTGAAATTCAATGCATGTGGTCCAACGTCGATAATGGTTTTAGTAAAAACTTCATTAATGCTAGTCCGATTCTGGTGATTTAAAAACCAATTTAGAGCTGATAGATTAAAGTTAAAGATATAAGTAATAAAATAAAGCTGGCTTTCTTGAACCACTTGGTATAGTCTGACACTTCTTTGTTACACTGCAGCAACCAATTGACGTCTGGTGTTAACAAGCAATTGATAGCTAGGTTTTTTCTGTTCCTGATATGTTGGGTCGATCTATACAGAGTGGGGCAATAGTGCTTCCGACTTCGATATATCGAATTCTATGATAGCTAGAAAGTTGATTTAAAAACATAAATAAATTAGACAAAAAAAGTCTATAACCGGAAATTATTTTCGATAATACAGAGTGTGCCAAGACGATTCTACAGGGTCAACTACAATTTTTTTAAATGGAATGCCATGTATATCAGAACATTTTTTTGAAACTTCTTTGTGGTCTCCTTCCACTCCTGGCTTAACTTTCTCTCAACCACTTGGATGTAATGATTTTTTTTGTTGTTGAAATTATGCCATTTACACATGTATATTAATAAAATCACTACAGTCACAATTACTGATTTTAAGAAAAAATATGTTAGTACCAGTTATGAGACATCTGTGTGTTGACCCTCAGCCATTTTCACTTCCGAAAAGTATACAGGGTTGCCAAAAATAATTTTTAAATTTATAACTATTTGAACTGACTTTTCTCAATATTCTCAAATGAAACACCCTGTATATTTTTGGACGATGTGATGTAGAATTGAAAATAAATATTTTTTATACCTACATCCCTATAGCTATTTGTAACCATTTTCGATTTATTGAACAATAACTGCAAGATTCACAATTAAAAATTGAAAATATATATTTTTTTTGTAATTCAAAAGAAGATATTATAAAAAGTACTCCACATGTTGCCCATTTTGACTGACACAAACTTCTATACGTCTTTGGAATGATGTTTCTACTGTTCATAAAATTGCCGGACTGATACTTCTAAAAGCATTTATTATCCTTTCCTTCAAATTTTGGATTGTTATTGGTGTATGTTTTATGGGCATCATGTAACACGCTTATTATAATACCTTCTCTTGAATTATTTGAAAAGAAACTCTTATTTTTAATTTTTATTGTTGCATTTTGCAGTTATTTTTCAATAAATTGAAAATGGTCACAAATAGCCATAGGAATGTACGTACAAAAAGAGTTCGTTTTTTAATCCTACATCACATCATTCAAAAATATACAGGGTGTTCCATTTGCAAAAATGGATAAAATTCAATTCAAAAAGTTGTATATTTAAAAATCTTTTTTGGCCACCCCTGTATACTTTTAGGAAGTGAAAATGGCTGAGTGTCATAAAGATGTCTCATAATTGGTACACATATTTTTTCTTAAAATCGATAGTTGTGATTGTAGTGATATTTTTAATATATAAATGTAAATAGAATAGAATAGAATAGAAAATGTTTATTCACAATTTACCATCCTACATTTTTTTACGATTTTGTTCGGGACATTTGACAATAGTAACATGAAAAAATAGTGATTAAACAAAATACTCAATGAAATACTGGAAATATTTGTGCATGAGTGAAAGAAAAAGGTCTTTCAAATTTAGATATTAAGCATAAATTGTTGGAAAATTTTTTTGTGTTTGGGGCCTTTTTTTTTAAAAAAAACCTTTTTTTTCCCCCCCCCCGCTTTTTTTTTTTTTTTCCCCCCCCCCCTTTTTATTTTTTTTTTTTTTTTTTTTTTTTCCTCAAAAAAAAAAAAAAAAAAAAAAAAAAAAATATATTATTAATTTGTTTTTTTTTTTTTTTTTTTTTTATTATATAATTCCCTTTATATATTTTTTTTAAATTAAATAATTTTTTTTCCTCCTTTTTTTTTTTTTTTTTTTTTCCCCTTTTTTTTCTCCCCCCCCCCCCCCTTTTTATTCCCCCTTTTTTTTATTTTTTTTTTTTTTTTTTTTTTTTTTTTTTTTTATTTTTTTTTTTTTTTTTTTTTTTCTCCTTTTTTTTTTTTTTTTTTTTTTTTTTTTTTTTATTTTTTTTTTTTTCCCCCCCCCCCTTTTTTTTTTATTTTCTTTTTTCCCCCTTTTTTTTTTTTTTTTTTTTACCCATATACTAACCACCCCCCCTCCCCCTTTATTAAGCATAAAGTAAAATATAAATAAAACAATTTGATTTATCCCTACCAAAACCCGCCAGACTGCCCAATGAGGTCCACTAATCGCTATAGTATCAAGGATATGTACAACCTCGCTGGTGATAGTCTGTACAGTTCCTGCATCAGTAACCCCAATTTTAAAATCTTAAATACTAAGTACTAAATAACTCTACAAAAGTATATGTGGTGGTACTGTTTAGTATCTTGAGATACGAGTGTAGCAGTTATAAATTATTATTAAAGGTAACACAGCTTTGAAGTAGAAAGTTTGATTAAGTATTATTTTGTTTCTGAATTTAAAACGCTTGTGTTACTAAAAACACATATATTTATTTATATGTAACACGTATCTCCACACCTAAACATATAAACATAGAATCGTCTTGGCTCACCCTGTATATTCAAAGACAATTTCCGGTTACATACTTTTTTGTCTAGTTTACTTATGTTTTTAAATCAAGTTTCTAGCGATCATAAAACTCGACATATGGAAGTTGGACGCACTATTGTCCCACCCTGTATAATATGTAATAAGTATTTGCGTATTGTTGAATCATAGAAGTCTAAAAATTTCCTAACACCCTCAATAATTCCATCATGTTTTAGGACAAAGATGTAATTTAAAATATTGAATACGAAAGTTGGCATAACTTATAAAAAAACAAATTGTGACTGTCGGTATACACTTTAACGATGATTTCAGCTTCCGGCATCTTGATACCAAAGTTCGTCTAAAAACAGCAGGAAAAGGATCTAACGGTGGATCACCTTCTCCTGAGGGTGAAAACAGTAAATCACCGAAACGTTCGCCAGTTTTATCTAGGAAAATAACTGGTTCACCACATAATGAAAACAGACATAAATAAAGGCTAGCTGACAGCTGAAATGATTTAAATGATTTAAAACTAGATAGATACCTACTTGTTTTCAGATTTTAGTATATGTTAGGACTAGTTAGCAAATTTAGGTTTAGCTAGATAGTCAGTTTATTTATTGTTTATAACACCATGTTTCTGTTCATAACAATTATAAGATTTTTAATTTCCTCCTAATATTTAATATTGTATAGAATGCTGAAAGTCAAATAAATCTTGTGAAAATAATATATTAGTTTACCTCATTTTACCCAGATGGAATCTTATACGAGAAATGGTTTCATACGATTATTAAACCATGCTAAAACATAAAACAAATGCGAGTAGCATCTACCAAAGTAGCACAAACTGATTTTTAAAAGCACTAAAAATATCTACTCCACCTTCTTACAAAGCTTAATGCTGTATACTGAAGAGTTAACAACAATATTTTAGTATTATAGAAGTTTCTAGATATTCCAAATACACACAGTTTATACAGGCTCGGTAGACTTCATAAATAGTACAGAAATGCTTAAGTGGCAATATAGCAACATCTCTTTCATTTTACCAGCTTTTATAAACCATATTATAGGGCTGTTAAGAAGTTGTTGTATAAGAACTACAAGTACGTTTTTATGCAGTAAAAGATTGCTTTAAATGTGAGGTACGGTTTGCAGTTATAAAACAACCGTTTTATAGTGTCTGTAGCAACTCCAATGTAGTAACTTGTTAGTTCTTATATTGCAGAGATATAACTGAAATGAAAAAAGTATATAAATGCTTAAAAAGCAAGAACTTTTTGTTGTAAAAGAAAATTATGGTTTTCAATATATTTTAAAAAAATACTTTTTACACTATTACGGCTGTGTTATAGTTAGCCTGTTTTCATTTTATACACACACACATTAGCTGACATAATATGTCTTCTGTAGGGAGAGCGATGTAAAAATTGTTATCGCGAATTAGTAGGAAACTGAATGAAGATTTTTGCCTACAAATTAGTAGATGCTGTCGTCCGTAGAAAACAAAACTTGTCATGTGAAGAAAACTTTTCTGTTGAAATATGCTATGTTACTTCGAAATAACAGACGAGCCTCCAAAATTTCTTGAATTTGATATTATTAAAAATTATTTAAAAAAAATATATTTTTTTATAAAATTGTCATAAAATAATGCAGCCATGTATTCTGAATACCCCATAAGGGATTGTTGTAAATGTTCACCAAAATTTTCCTTTTCAAGTGGTAAAAAGTTAATTACACCTCGAACTGATAACAGTGGCCGCCCCGTTACATTTACTTTTAGAAAATATAATATGGCTGCTTGAAAGAATCCGAAGAAAGTCACTACAGAAGCAGTTATAAATCCCTTAAACAGCACTTTGGCTGTATATAAGAGCTACTTACTTTATAAGAGATGTTTTTTCGAGGAAGCTCACTTATAAAACAATTATAATAAAAGAGTACTCTAGCCTTTGGCTGTGTAGAAGTGACATTAATAGCATTTCGAGATATAAGATATTCTAATGAAACCTTCATAGAGCAATTTTGTATTCAGTGACATATCAATAAAATCCTTAGACAGGTGAATTTGATTATTAAAAATCCACATTTTATGTAATAATTCAATTCATGATGACATAATCTTTGTCTAGAGGAATATATGTTATTGAAACTTTATATTATGGCAACTTATAGAACCAATTGGTTATATTGAAGCACTAAATTGCTTATAAAGCAAATGGGTGGAATAAGATTGCTGGTAAAACGACCTCACAGTATAAATATGAAGCTACTTTATTAAAGCATCTTATACATTTTTTTTATTTCATAAAATGCGTAGTAAGATCCTTTAAACAGATACAAACTACGTGAAATTGTAACAGGTGTATATATTATATAACATATGTATGCAACTGTTTTACAGTTTAGCTATTTCTCGATAGTGGCTATATTACATTGAGTTTTAAAGGCTTTTAAAGCAAAATTTTATAGAAATAGCTGTATAACAATTGTAATAACTGTTATATAAAGGTTTATACACCATTTAAAAAAGATCTTACTAAGCCTCTTATTAAGTAAACAAAACTTGTATAAGCCGCTTTAATAAATCAGCTTTATATTTATGCTGTGAGATAGTTTTACCAGCAATCTTATTCCACGCAATTGCTACATAAGCAATTTAGTGCTGAATAAATCCTCAATATAACCAATTAGTGCTATAAGTTGCCATAACATATTATTTATAAAGTTTTAAGCATAATAAGAGGACCACATGTGTTACTTGGGTAGTCCAAGGTTGGACTGGCCAGGTCCGTTGCCAAATGATCACGAGGGGCCTTACATGCCAAGGAATCCGAAGTGCCCAAAGGTTATAGACCTGGAAGGTTTTTCTAAATACACAATTTGATAATTGGTCAATTTTTTTTGTGCGAAATTTTATTCCCCAAGTATCCTGCAATTTATGTTTGTTCGGCATTAAAACTGCCTAGTCCTCACCAAATTTCGTATGTGACTTTTTAGGTTTAGCGCACATCGGCTCGGTGGTGTGAGTGGTGCGTTCCACCCAGAGATCCAGATCAGGCCAATTTGAGGAAGTGGACGAGCTGACCTGAAGCCAGATTATGAATCGTAATACGATACGTATTCGCCATATTTACGATCTTGGATGACTCTGTCTCTAATGTACTTTATACTTTAAATAATTTTCGCTTACTATAAACTCAAATACGGTTCATATCAAGAGGTCATAATCTGCTTACTGCTCGTGTCACCGTTTTACAAAATGATGGGATCCTTATATTTGCGAGGTAAGTACGATGTTATACATAAATACGTATTAACTGTACCGCGCATACAAAATACATTGGGAAGAGTTCTTGCCAAATTAAAAAATAAATAAATAAAGAAACTTGAATAAAGTGGACTTTCTGAGAATACATTGGGCCCATTGTTGCTCATGTATGTTGAAAATAATATATTGTTATGCCAATGGACCGTGATAATTCCAAAATGTGCCCAAATATGGCGTTACCGATACTAAAACTAATTAAATAGCCAGGGTAGTCTGGACTTATAATAAAGAGGATCTAGAATTGTTCAAGAAGGGTCAGGAATAATCAAAAAAGTTCTAAACTGTACAAAGTCATCACGCGAAAATGTCATAACATGGTTATATTTGAAGTTATTAAAAAACTATTTTAACTATTTTTTTCACAGAATCCATTGCGTTTAAGAAATATGATACCTTTCTTTGTTTTTTTTTTTAATACATTTTAAAATAATTCAATTTTTCCCATTTTTCTGAATTAGAAAATAACAACACATGACATGTTATCTCAAAAAGTTTTTGAGATATTTGGATTGTAGTATTGAAATATAGTTAACGATTTTGTTAAACGTAGTTGCCTTTGAAAACAAAATAGCTGCATTTCTGAAATAAGCACTCAGTTTACTTGTCCAAATAATGTCTCTTAAAAATCAATAACTGTTATGGTTAATTCTTCTTCTTCTTTTCAAAGGCAACTATGTTTAACAAAAGTCCAAATATCTCAAAAACTTTTTGAGATAACATGACACATGTTGGTATTTTCTCAATCAGAACAATTAGGAAAATCTAATTGTTTTAAAATATACAGGGTGTTCCTTTTAAAAAACAAAGTAAGATGTCACATTTCTTAAATGCAACGCGTAATTTTATGAAGGTCTTGACACCTTTTTGATAACTTCAAAAATAACCAAGTTTTCCTGTATTCCGCTTTCTAACCGTCACTCTTTGTAGAATGGTGGGGTGAATCGCATGATTTATCTCAGATGTGGGACCCAATGATAAATTTACCGAACGTGTATAAGGCGTGTATCAAAGAGCTCAGTACTGATTTGGAATTATGCTATTAAAGAAGAAATAAGTTAGAAGTGGGTTTTCTGAAAATACATTGAGCCCATTGTTGCTCATGTATGATGAAAATAATATATTCTTAAGCCCATAAACCGTGATAATTCCAAAATGTGCCCAGATATGGCGTTACCGATACTAAAACAAATTAAATAGTCTAGATAGTCTGGACTTACAAAGAGGATCTAGAATTGTTCAAGAAGGGTCAGGAATAATCAAAAAAAGTTCTAGACTGTACAGTCATCATGTGAAAATGTTATAACTTGGTTATTTTTGAAGTTATTAAAAAGGTGTAAAAACCTTTTTAACTATTTTTTTTCACAGAATCCATTGCGTTTAAGAAATATGATATCTTACTTTGTTTTTTTAACATCCTGTACATTTTAAAATAATTCGATTTTCTGCATTTTTCTGAATTCGAAAATACCAACATATACCCTGTTATCTCAAAAATTCTTCTTTTTGAGATATTTGGATTGTAGTATTGAAATATAGTTAATGATTTTGTTAAACGTAGTTGCCTTTGAAAACAAAATAGCTAGATACATTTCATAAATAAGTTCTCAGTTTACTTGTCAAAATAATGTCAGTTTTTTCATAATAGTATATTTTCACGTGATAACCTTGAACATAGATGGATACACATTCGGGAAATTTACGAATCGGATACAAGTGCCCTCTCCAGCAAATATCAGCCTGTGTGAGTGGAGTGCAAGGGTAACAGATGACATTCGCATCTAAGCGCACGACTGTATTCCTCTTCCAAACCGTCAAACTTTGTACAATGGTGAGGTGATGTAGGACTCAGATGTAGGACCCAAATAATAAATTTATCGAACTTGTGTAAGGCACCCAGTGGGTCAAAAAGCTCAGTACTGATTTGGAATTGTGCTTTTAGAGAAGAAATAAGTTAGTTAGATAACTAAAGTAGTGATTTCTAAGTGTTTAATAATAAGGCATTCAATAAGTTATTATTGTTAAATATTAATTAGTTAATAAAGTAGTGAATAAGTGTTAACGAATCCAGTTTGAGGCGTTTGTAGGGACAGTAATCACTTAACAATTTGGTATCGAAAGTAGATTGGAAGAGAATAGATATTTTTGGATTAATTGAGAAGGTTCAGCAGTGATCTTCTCTGGAATTTGTAATAACACAGATAAGCTACACATGTTTTGTTGTTAACACCAACGTATTTGGTGATTTTCGATAAACAGCAACTATTTGCTTATTTATAAGAAATGATCAAATCGTTTCTGCTAAGTGCTGAGTAAAAACATCATAAGCTAGCTTAATAAATTAAGCAAGTTATTCTTGTCGAGTTTAACTAACTTATATTGTGGTTATAAGAATCAAGCAATTGTTTAACAGTAGTTCGCTTTCCATCTGAATTTAAGACAATATCATTCACTAATTTTGCGAACCGGAACATTTATCTTTCTGATATAATTCTAAAATAGTTTTATTATTAAACTGTGGCCACTATGGTTAATCTAATAAAACATTTTTAATATAAATCAAAACGACTTGTTATTTTATGTACCTAATTAATATTATGTTTGTAAAACAAATAGTAACACAATTTCTTAAAAAATAAAAAAAGACAATAACATCTGAAAATTTAAACAAACAGAACATTCCTTCGCCTATTTCTTTCGATGCATATTGTCACTTTTCTAAAGATGGGTTTACAGATAGCAAACGAAGGTGAACGAACCACAGTGAATGCCATTGTTTGGCCATTTGGACATTTACAGCTACAAAACATTCACATTTTTCGCATTTGTTTAGATTTTCTCTCATGAAAAGGTTGCTCGTGACGACAGTGTGGTTTGATTTTATTGCAGAAGCTGAAGTACAATAATTTTTCATTAATAGAATGTCAGACGACTAAAATATCATTATTGCAAGTACATCGTTCATCGTAAAAGTAAATTTTTAAAAAAGAAATCCATTAAGAAAAGATGATGGTGGATGACTATGTTATTTAGAAGTAGATAGAAATACAGTGGTACCAATTTAATAACTGATTTACGACTAGAAATAGATTACGGACTATTAAAGAACTTTTGTTGATTGCATTAATAAAATAGATTTTTTTCCCCTATTTTCCTCCACACATAATTTTTTCTTGTTTTTAATTGTGACGTACAAAAATGCTATTTTGCGTTATGTGTCACTTTGGCACACTTAAGTACAGCTGCGGTACTTTGAATTTTTATGTACTGTACGGTCACGAGCGCCAGCTCCTGTTTTAAAGTGTAGGAACATCACATGAACAACTTCACCTTACCTGCCGAAAATGATTCTTGTTGTATAACCAAATTGATTACTTATGCTTTAAATAAATGACAGAATTTCATCTTTACTTACTCTATTTTATTTAAGACTGACCTCATAAAAAACAATAAATTAAACAATGTAACCAATAACACAGGTATCAGAAAAAACAGGGCAATAAACCAAGCAAGAGGTTGTGATAATGCAAGCAGGTATATCAAATGCGGCTAAGCTATGGAAATTACTATTTTTTTACTGGTATTTAGCAAGCGGTTAATGTGTTTACAGCGGATAGTGCGGAGGCGATATTACAGCAGGTGGTGTGTGTAAAACGGTCCAGGTGCAAGTGGTTACAGTATACAAGCGAGACACTACGGCAGAACATCAATCTAGGGACTACTGGTTACTTGAGAAATGTATAATCGCAAGTATATAGCTAAGTTAGTTTTATGTCCCCTACTAGGGTAAAACGTGTTTTAGCTTGCGGACAACTTGGCCAGATTCTATCCTCAAACGAGTGGCTACTAGTGTTTCTTAACTATAACACTGAGATTGGATTCTATTCTCAAGGAGTGACACTAGAATCCAATCTGTGTTTAGTATCATAAAACCTAAACTGAAAGACCCGGATGATCTGGAACGGCGTCTAGTGTGTACTTTACCGGGCGTTATATAGCTGTTGGTCTTTTATTCCCCTTAACGTGTCACAATCGTGGTTTAATACGCGGACTACTTGGTAAGATTCCATCCTTAAACGAGTGACACTAAAAATCTGACTAGTAGTGTTTAGTAACTATAACACTGGGATTGGATTTTGTTCTCAATGAGTGACGCTAGAATCCAATCGGTGTTTAGTAAAATACAATCTAAATTGAAAACCGGATGATTTTGAGAATCTGAACATCTATCTTTCTGATATAATTCTACATTAGTTTTATTATTACTGTGGCCACTCCGGTTAATCTAATGATATATTTTTAATATAAATGAAAACGACTTGTTCTTTTTAATATTATGTTTATAAAACAAATAGTAACTTAAGATTACCTTGAAAAAGAAAACAATTTTAACCAATTGAGGAACAATTGTTTAAAATAAACATTAAATACAAATTGTTGTATACAGGGTGTACCAAAGTGCAGAAGAGTCCAGATTATGTATTAAAATAACGGAAAATTAATAGCAGAAAAATCACTTTATTACATAATTTGTAATTATTATCTTTCGGATCCCATAAACACGGTGTTTGCTGATATTAATGTATTAAATGTAGTGTGTTTTCATTTGACGACTCCATCGCCATTACCATTGCGTACAATAATATACATGCTTTTTTTTGTTGCCTGCTCGTCAATATCTGCGAATGCCAACGATTGGGTAATTTCACCGTTCACAGTGAGCAAGAACTTGTACTGCTCCGCTAACGAATTCCATCGAAGGCAAGCATATATTCGCTCATGTTCACTGATCTGTTTACAGCATGCGAATTTTGCCATTCGCTAATGTTCATTTGCCTTCGTTGGGTAGCTGTAAACGCATCTTAATAAGTACAAGTCAAGGTCAGTACTTGTTCTGGAATTTTCTAAATCACCTTCTATTTTAAATGTCGTTTAAATTTACAAAAGTTCAATTCTTTTAAATACACTTTTTTTAAAATCCTACACAGAGGTTTATATATACCTATTTTTAATACACTCAATATTAAACTAGTCTTGCTGAGTGTGCTGGACAACCATAATATTGATAAATATCATGCTAACTAATCATTAATCAGGCATTCAAGAGCGGATTTTCTGGTGTCAACCATCTACAGTTTTGGGGCAAACTGTGCATTTTATTCCAGGATATAAATAGTAAAAAGTGTTTCTTTCTGAACTTTAAAATACTCGGTGTATTTACAAAATTCTAATATACTTACATATTTTTTTAAATTATTGTTTTAAATTTAATAATTTGCAGTTAAAATGTCGTTCCAATACGTTGAAAAAGGTTGTTGTATTTGTTAGGTACATACAGAAATACTACGTTAACTACTAACTAAAATATGTTTCAATAAGAGAGCAAGATTTGAATTGCTCGCCAATTTGGCTGTCATGATGTTACAATATTATGACATGCCAGGTCGACAGGAGACAGATTGTAGTAAACATGGAGCGTTACATGATAGAACAAATCGTCCCGATTGTTAAACATTATTATCAAATGGTGAAAGTTTGATTGCCACCATTCGTAAAGTGCGTCCAATTTTCGGTCGAAATAATGTTTCTCATTCATCTACTGCGAAAAGAATAATCGAAAAATTCGAAGGTACTGGTTCGGTTAGTGATGTGAAACACACAACACGAGCTCATAAAGATCGTTCAGGACAAAACGTCACGACAGTTCGCGAGATCGTTGCCTAGAGTCCAGGGACGTCGATTCGTTATCATGCACAAGAAATGGACGTTACAATAGCCACTCTTCAGCGTATTCTCACTAAATATTCGCATCTCCATGCCTACAAAGTCCAATTGACTCAACAACTTCTGCCAACAGACCATGCACAACGAAGATAGTTCACTAATTGGATCCCTGAACAACAAGAAGTGAATGTCGATTTTGCGGACAAAATCATTTCCAGTGATGAGGCTCATTTTCAGCTCGATGGCTTCGTTAATAGGCTAAACTGCCGCATTTGGGGATCAAAAAAATCCACGAATGATTCATGAGAAAGCAATGCATCCACCACGTGTCACTGTCTGGTGTGCATTGTAGTCTGGAGGAATCGTTGGGCCGTTTTTCTTCGAAGACGAGGCAAGTAATGCAGTAACGGTGAATGGGGAACGTTATCGTGCTATGATAACCCAGTTTTTTGGGCCTCAATTGGAAGATATTGCTCTCGACGACATGTGGTTTCAGCAGGACGGTGCCACTTGCCATACCGCCCGTGAAACATTGATGGTCTTGCACGAGTCTTTTCCTGGTCATGTTATCTCTCGGTTTGATGACCAGAATTGGCCGCCACGTTCTTGCGATTTAACACCTTTGGATTTTTGACTGTGGGGTTATCTGAAGTCACAGGTTTATGCTGAGAATCCCGCGACCACCGAAGCATTGAAGGCCGAAATTAGACGATATATCAACGAAATATCGCCAAAAGAGTACGCATGTGCCAGCAAAGTCGTGGCGGCCATTTACCAGATGTGTTGTTCCATACATGACTCCTAAATGTCTACATTATAAATCAATAAATATTTCAATACTTTACTACAGAAAACCATGTTTTATTGAACCTTGAAATATTGCGCTCTTATTGAAACACCTCTTATATTAAATAAAAAATATCAATGGCGTACCTGAGGTGAATTTCATAAAATAGGAAAAACGTGAAAGTCCGAATATTCTAGCAAAGTTTTATGTTTGATGTTATTGTTTTAAATATACAAATAGATTGAAATACATAAATTTTGGAAAATAGTGGTATTCTCATTTGAGTCGCTTTCAAGAATTTCAAATTTACCGCTCTAATATAGGCATTCCGGCAAATGCGATATACACCAAATTTATAAAAAATCAATTTTTCTGAGAAATTAGTAACAGAATTTTCACACTATTCCAAAATTTATTGTATCTGTACATAAGGTATGTGAAATTAAAAGCAGTATTTAGAGAATTACAAAATTAAAGATGATGTAGACTAGAAATTAATCATCTCAAATTTTTTTGCAAATAAATCTCGCATCGTACTAAATTTATAGCCCAAAATTCCTTATACATATCTATAAATCTCTCAGAGGTTATACACCAAACAACGCACGATGTGAACGTGAAAAATACCATGCAGTAATTTTGTGTTCTCCATTTTTTTCTGCAAGTCTCAGAATAATGTATGTATGTATATATATATATATATATATATATATATATATATATATATATATATATATATATATATATATATATATATATATATATATATATATACAGGTGTAATTTTTCAAAAGTTCAATGTAAATGTTTAGATTTATTCAGATAAAACAGTCGATGACGTAGATATGTACTTAGAACAAATTTATTGAAAGTAAATATTTAAAATATAATAATAAATAAGGATAGAGATTTGCATAATCAGGTAGGTGGAACAGGTACCTATTTAGGTTATGTCGTACGCAAAAATGTTCATGGTTGTGAGTGCATGCAGACAAAAATCTCGTTTAATTTTATGATTAGCTCTTTCAGGGTTGGTTTATCGAAATTTTAGGAGTGGTGCTGACATTATTCAACATTAAAATCCACACACAAATTTGTGCTAGCCAAAATTATTTAGGTTTGATTCATTTAAAATAACATCACAGGTTTCTAATATATTTTTTTTTAGTATTAGGTAACTAGGTCACATTCAAATAATTTTTATTACAAGAGAGGAGATTTAAATAAAATGATTTCATGATAATATGATATAATAATACATTTTTAATTGAAAAAAATCTTTTGATCGTATACTGTTAGAAAAAAATTTCAATAATGGTTTGACCACTTAGGTAATTTTTAGACAATTTTTAAAATATTGGCAATATTTTTGTTTTTTATAATCATCTCTTTAAAGAATCAAAATTTCTTAATGAAATTTGAAACGTGTCGGTAAAATATTGTCCCAGAAATTACATGGGTAGGCAAACCATTTTTACAAACTTTTTTCTAAAATTTAATTTCAAAACTTCTTTATTTAAATATTGAGAGTTATGCCTTAAAATGTTATTTGGGACCCATGGCCCAATATTAAAATAACATAACCAAATTTCACCAGCCGCCACTGTTTTGTATTAACGTCATTTATTTTTTGGTTCCATTATATTGTTCTCAAGCTTAAAAAATTTCTTTCAAATTTTATTTCTTTCATTTCTTTCATTTACTGAAATTGGA
This sequence comes from Rhamnusium bicolor, assembly GCA_029963845.1. Classification (NCBI taxonomy): domain Eukaryota; kingdom Metazoa; phylum Arthropoda; class Insecta; order Coleoptera; family Cerambycidae; genus Rhamnusium; species Rhamnusium bicolor. Next base: position 138,636 of record JANEYF010004711.1, read on the forward strand.
CTAATATCAATATCTTTGACGACATTCACAAATTAATATCGACTAACTAACTGAAATAATTATAAAAAAACATTAAAACTTTAAACACCACAGGTAGCTAATATTAGTCTTTAATCAATACTACTCTATATATCTATAAAGTAACTTGTACGGGAGGGGATACTCATTTGGAGACAACAACGTAACAATGGACTAATGCAACAATTTTCATTAACTACGTTATCAGATTGTAGTTGATAAGAGGGGTTTATGGAATTTTTTGTGAATTTTTTTAACTGTTTATCCGTAAAAAAAATAATAAAGCTGAACAATTTTCCACTCTGACGTCAATTTACCCGTGATGTCACGAAATGAAGCCGGCAACAATGCATTGTCCCGTTCCTAAATCTTCAGTTCTGTATTCAGTTGACAGTTGTCACTTCTTGTCAAGTACGGGTTATGGTAATTAGTAGTTTTTTCGATTCTTTCTTGTTAAAATTAAAGTGTCCTGTATTAATTGAGACATGGAAACAAAATCATGTTTTGTGCTTTGTTGATCAAATACTTCGAAAAATTCTTTAAAGTTATTTTTGTCAGTTCCTAGAGAGGAAAATCGCCGAAATCGATGGCTAAAAGCAGTTAATATTGAGAGAACAACAAAAACAAGCAGACTATTCTGCTGTGAGAACCATTTTGAAGTAAGTATCAATAAAATGTCTATTTATTCAGTCTGGCATAATACCTACGTATCTACATAAATATAAACAAAATAACAAAAATCACAATGCACTAAAATATTCATAATACATATAATATAAAAAACTGCGGCTTGAATCAGTTTTTACTCGAGAAATTGGTAAAACTAAGTATCAAAAATAATTGAGATTCTGTTCAGCAAATTTTGACAACTTGTTGAAATAGTTCAATGTCACAGAACATAACAGGAATATATCGCGGCGTTGTCGATTCTTGTAATCAATTAAAATTTAATAATTTGAAACCCAATGAATCGCCATATTTGCCATTTACTTTGGCATCAATAAAAAGCAAACTTATACACATTTCAAACAGATTATGTTTATTATAGGATAATTGCGAGGATAATTGTAATTAAACGGCAATTTAATGCAGGTAAAATCACCGGGGATAATGACGTCACGACCACCAATTTATTTAATTTTTACCTAATCCAGGTATTAAGTAATTAGGGTAATAATTATTTTGGCATTATTTAGGCCTCACCGATCGGACCATATAATTAAAAGATAACAAAAATCCTAAGTGTATTAGTCCATTGACATAAAAAACTCAAGCAACAGTTTATGAACAACAACAAAGTTTTTGGACAATACAGGTCTTGTATTTACCGAAATGGCAGACAAACTGGCAAAAAACGCCTGTGAAAATTGTGACATAAATTTGCAACCCTCTAGTCAGATTGTCATCATTGAATCAACTAAAAACTCAAAGATCAGTGGCAATATTTAAGAGTACCGACAGGAATTTTTTATGAAAGCATGCAACCTAATACCGTTTTCCATTGGCCGAACTGGGGCCGCACTCGGGCGGCACTGACACTGCATTGGTTTCTTTCAGAAATATGTTCTAGTGCAATCCCAATGAAATGGGAGTTCGACCCTCGACACGTATTTTTTTTGCGTTTGCGGTGTGGAGTGTAGAGGTTATGTCACGGTTTCCGTGCACATAAAATGAAATTTTCGTCAACTACACTACTGCTTAAAAATGAACAAATTGCTGTAGCAGCTTTTTTCCTTCGCATATTTTCCGCCATTTTTTAATTGCGCTGGCAGCAGCACTAGTTTCCCAATGGAATTTAAAAGTGTACGCTGGCCTCACCAAATACCTTTGAAAATTTAAGCGTCAAATTCGATTAGTAATTACTATATATCAGGAGCTAGCGGAAATTACGTAAATTCCAGGGTTCACGCTAGGTGATGTGTCACCGCATAAATATGTTTATGCATATATGACAAAATATCTTACCTTGTTGTTATTTTGGCGAGTTCGGTAACATCCAAAGTTAATATGAAGATGGCTGAAAGTATTAGTGAATGAAACACTAACACACGTATGTACATATTTTTAACTAACAATCACGAAAGTAATAGTATATTACTAATATTAATGCACCCACTAAAACATTTGCTATCTTCCAGTCGCAAGCATTAGTGGTTTCAGCCACGTTAATCCAGAGTCCAGATGTATTTATCATTTAGTTCAGAAAAGTTTTTTTGTTTAATACTGTCACATTTCTATGCTAAATATTATTTCAAAATGTCATTTTCGATGGCACCTGAACATTGCTATACTGCACAATAATATACTTTTGCAAGAATTGTCTAAATAGTAGATTATCTGTAACATTACCACTTACAGATTTTTTATGACTATGAGAAAATGTATCTTTTAATGTGTGCTTTGCCGTTATACGAAAGAACTTTTTTTTCAGCTTGTGCAATATAATTCTCTTCCGTTCAATTACAACTTCGAGAAATCACTAATCCACAAGTTCATTTTATCCTCTGGAGGAATAGAACAAGATATTTAACAAAGTTTACCGTGTTATCGTTAATTTCGCACTGTTTACGTATCTACTTGTTATTCACATATACGTTTTATAAATACTACGTATTTAGAGTGTATTCAACATGGGGCAGTGGGCGTAAACGTGAGAGTCACAGCAGATCGCCTGTATTTATCTATGCATTCGCATTGCTATTGGACACTCGGCGATAACGCGCAGCCCCGTCAAGATAACAGTCAGTAAGTAATTATTTTTATAGTTGCAAGCCATCGATTTACCTGATAGAACCTATAATTTTTTGTTCCAATTTTTATAAAAAAAAAACAGATTTATTGCATAGTACATTCAAATATTTTATCATTTCGTATTGTTTGCAAATGTTTCATTATCATTAGTTGTTTACAATTAATATTACAATTACCTATGTCGTTTCTGGAATTTATTGCTACCTCCCGATCTCTAGTGATTACTAATAATGGGGGCTAAATAGAAAAATAATAAATATAAGCGTAATTAACTTGGTTTTGTATAGTATAGTACAGAAAAGTACTTAATCGATTCAGAGTCATTAAATTGAATGATCTAATTCGTACGAGCCGGTCCTGTTTACACAATTCACTTCGTGTTATTGAATGCAATAATTTACATATACGCAGACGTTGTACTACAAAGAACGAGATTTGATGCTTTTTTTGTCATAATAAATATTCATTTAGTAAAGTACTTTATACAAGTTTTGGTCTTTAGTTTACCATAAATCAATAATATAAAACAGACAGTAACCGCTTGCATGCGATGATATTACCTTTAATTTCTTTTATCTAAATCAATCTGACATTACTCAATGTTATTTATATGATTTATTTCCATGAACAAACTTTCTGACAATGAAGTGTTCCAGCTACAGATCCGGGCAGGTGGGAAAAGTTGTCCAAATAATTGATATACTGGTACTGGTTATTATTAATTTCCTTCTCTACCCGCTCGCTTATCTTCATAATAAGTCGTGATAATGCATTTTTGAGTAACGTAAAACTCTTTGGCAAATATTTATATAGATAATTATATGTTAAATATAAAATAGCTATAGTGGTGAGAGGTATGAAACTTCTCATATGGTCTGAATGCTACTATCCGACCGACATCCTAGATGTCTCTGTGGCGGATAGCGACTTGCATCACAGCAAGTACCGAGAGCGGCGACCCCTAGCCCAGGTGGACTAAACTAATGTTATTAAATATGATTTGAAGGAAACAACTACTCAGCGGGCAAATACCCCGACCTGCATTGAATTACACCTTCAAATCATGATAGATGGAAAGCCAATATCATTTGTCAATTCCTAACCAGACATAGATCGATTTCGAACTTATTTGTTCTCTTCAGTATGCCATAGGTTATGGAACAGACAAATGATAGTGGCCAACCTGCTAGTTATATACTAACTAAGGTGAAGTGAATAGTGGTGAGAGGTTAGGAATTGACAAATGATATTGGCTTTCCATCTATCATGATTTGAAGGTGTAATTCAATGCAGGTCGGGGTATTTGCCTGCTGAGTAGTTGTTTCCCTCAAATCATATTTAATAACATTAGTTTAGTCTACCTGGGCTAGGGGTCGCCGCTCTCGGTACTTGCTGTGATGCAAGTCGCTATCCGCCACAGAGACATCTAGGATGTCGGTCGGATAGTAGCATTCAGACCATATGAGAAGTTTCATACCTCTCACCACTATTCACTTCACCTTAGTTAGTATATAACTAGCAGGTTGGCCACTATCATTTGTCTGTTCCATAACGTATGGCATACTGAAGAGAACAAATAAGTTCGAAATCGATCTATGTCTGGTTAGGAATTGACAAATGGTATTGGCTTTCCATCTATCATGATTTGAAGGTGTAATTCAATGCAGGTCGGGGTATTTGCCCGCTGAGTAGTTGTTTCCTTCAAATCATATTTAATAATAAAATAGCTATGTTCAAATTAGAATTTGGGGGGGCGTAGAGTTCCTCTGACATTTCTACTATTCCGTGGTCCGTGTTCCGTCTTATTTGAAATTTCTCTTATCGATGCTATCGGATTATCATTACTGTTTTCTAAGACAGTATTATTGTGTACCTTATTGCCGCTGTAAGTATTATTTCTAATTTGACTAAATGACCCATTTTTTAATAAATTGATTACAAGAGTTCTGAGGTAATTCTTATCGGGTTGAACTCTTTCAGGAAAATTTTCCTCATAATTCCTGGACAGTTGCATTTCTATATGATTTAAAGTAAATTTCAAGCATATTTGTTTTTACCTCAATAGAATGTTTTAATGTTATATTCTTATTTAAAATTACTAACACATACACTATTGAACCAAAAAAAAAAAACAAAAAGGACCCATTAACGATAAAACTCAACAACAATAAACAAAGAAATAAAACAAAATAACAAAAACCAGCAAATATAACTCATAAAACCACACTTTATAAAAACTACGCACAATTTTTTGACAAACTATCACAATAATTATTGACTGCATTTGGTTCTTTAATGTTTATTATTACCTACTGGACATGTTTACATGTATGGGTATTGTCAATATGAACTACTTACTAGACTAGATAAATAAATAAATAAATACAACATTTAGTAGACGTAACTAAACATAGTTACATCCAGTCACAGTTCACAAATTCGGACACAGTATAAAAACTGTATTTTAATAATAGTTCCTTTAGGCTTTCTTTGAATTTACTTAACTTGTGAAACCTGGCGGCCCTTTTATTGTAACAGAAACACACTCGACTATTGAAAACAAACGTATATTGTCTAAATATTCAAAACTGCACAAATGGATTTATTTTATAACGAACAAAACCTCTATTTAACAACTACTAAACTAACAGAGCACTTAAACATTCTAAAGTAGGCGTCAGACTGAATATATTTTATTATCTTATTCTAACTTATCATGTTTTTTCACCATCATCAGCAAAAACATAAGAACTGTAACATTCAACAGTAAGCCTAAAGTCCGGGTGCTTACATTCGGCCTTCCTGACTGGATGATGGTCGGCAGTGCATCTGAAACAAACCAAAAACAGGAATAAATGCACCGCCCTATTTTTAAGCTTAGCTGCCTTCTCTTTTTTTATCTATATAACCCAGGGATAAATCCCGACGGTTTTTTTTAAACTCAGAGATACATGGTAGACTCCCGATAGCACTTAGCTCAGGGACACCCAGGATCAGCATCATCCTCGACAGTCAAAACCCAGAGGATGATGATTATCCGATTGCGCTCAACAACACCCAGGGACTGCTAGTCCCGATGGCATCCAACAAGACCTATACGCGTCCCTAGTTTGTGCAAAATCTCGAAGTCGTATTCCTGCAGATCCAAAACCCATCTTCCTATTCTGCGATTTAAGTCCTTTTTCGTCATAGCACTTCTCACAGCAGAACAGTCCGTATAGATCTTGAAGGTCACCCCTACTAAGTAATGCCTGAATCTCTTCACCAAGGCCACAATAGCGAGTGTCTCTAGCTCGAAAGAGTGGTACCGTTGTTCGGTCGGGGAGGTGGTTCTACTGTAGTAGCCAACGACCTTTTCATTCCCCTCCTCTACCTGCACCAACATCACGGTCAATCCTACTCGACTGGCATCTGTATACAAGATTATTTCCTTTCGACTATCGAAAAGGGTTAGAATAGGGGATGACGTCATATATCCTTTGAGGCATTCGTATGATTTTTGTTGCTCATCCGCCCATACCCACTGCTTACATTTCTTTAATAGGCTGGTGAGGGGCTTGGCCGTTTGCGCAAAGTGTGGCACAAATTTTCTAAAATGACCAACCAGACCCAGAAATTGTCGGGTCTGATGTACGTCTCTCGGTACGGGAAATTTATCGATTGCCGTTATTTTCGCCGAACTTGGTTTCACTTGGCCATTTTTCACAATGTAACCCAGGTATTCAATTTCTTCGATAAGAAAGTGACACTTCTCGAAATTTAAACTAACTCCATGCTCTTCCAGACGAGTTAAAATCAATTCTAAGGTCGCCAAGCCTTCGTCAATGGTCATTGAAGAAACCAAAATATCGTCCAAATATACTAACACCTTATTAAATCTCAAGTCACCTAAGATCGTATCCATAGCACGTTGGAAGACATATGGAGCGTTGGTCAAACCAAATGGTACCTTCAGGTACTCATATTTTCCATCTGGAGTAATAAAAGCAGTGACAGGTATCGATTCTTCGGAAAGTCTAATTTGATGGTAACCTGAACGACAATCTAAGCTAGTGAAATATTTTTGACCAGCCAATCTATCTATTAGGTCCTCAATTACTGGGAGGGGGTAGTTCTCCTTGACAGATTACTTGCTGACCAACCTGTAGTCTACGCACAGCCTTGATCGTCCGGTTCTTTTCTTCACCATGATGACTGGACTGGCAAAAGGTGACTGTGATGGTCTTATAGTTTCGTCTTGCATAAGCTCGTCAACAAGTTCACGCAGAGCAACTTTCTCGGCTTCAGCTAACCTATAGGGTCGTTGAACGATAGGAGTATCTGATTTTAACTTACTAGTCATTTTCACACCGGAAATACATCCCAACCTAGAGTTTTCACTCGGAAAGCATGTTGGAAAACCCTCAATGATAATTTTGATTCGAGACTGGACCTCCGGTTGGTCAATGCCGATTCTGATAACTTGACGGTCGTGTACTTCGTGCACGGATTCTATAACGTTGACGTTTAATGACGCGTTAGTGAACAACAGCTCGTGACCTATACGGGAGTATTTAATTTGGTAATCTTCCGTAAAATTTTGACCTATGACCACCTCAATGCCTGGAATACATCTCTCGACGACGAGTAACTCGATCGGCAGACTAACAGAATCAACGGAAAGTTTACATGATGTCAGAAAGAAAACCTCGATTCAGATCCTCCAAAAACGGTCAAAGCCACAGGTTTCGGGAGAATAACAATTTCTAAATACAGTTGTTTTACCAATCCTGCGGTAATTAGCGAACATTCACTACCAAAATCAATAAAACACTGGATTTCGATTGTCTCATTAATTAAATTTATTTTTGTCACCGTCCCTTGATATCAAGAGTACCTGCTTATCACTTCTAGCAATTGTCTATTGTGTGTCCCTTGTTGCGGCAATAATTACAATGTAATTTACTACGATCACCTAACGTAAAATTTTGCGGACAATTATATTGTTTATGTCCAGGCTGTTTACATTTATAACACGGGCCAACCTTTTTACTTTCGTACCTGCTATTGACCTCTAAAGATTAACTATCACCCTTTTTAAACGGCAATACTTGATTATTGTATTTTTGGGGTATCACAGAAAACGTTCCCGTATCAAATGATTTCAAATAAACAGCTAATTTAGAAGGATCAGTTATACAGGCTGCTTTAACTGCAAATTTTACATTTTGATTATCTAAACTGCCTACGATAAGATTAACCTCATCACTACCGCTTAAATTTAAGTTCATTCTACGAATTAACGACAGTTTTTCAAAGCAGTATTCATAGAGACTTTGATTAGCTTTAGGTTTAAATAGCAGCATTTCTGTCATTAAGCTATGTAAATCACGCGTGGAAGGAAATGTTGTCGCCAATAGCGACTTCCACACGCGCCAGGATTTCGGAATAGTTTATAAACTTTTATACCAAGTTTCCGCGGGCCCTTTTAATTTATTTATTGCTAAATGACAGACATTAATATCGCCCCAATTATAAATAACAGCATGCTCCTCATTTTTTGAAATCCACTCATTTATATCGTGAAACATCGGGTTAAAGTCAGTGATATCGATATCTCTAACGGACATGCCTATGTTGGGCCGCTGCTCGTTTTTTAGCATATTAACTATATCTAGCAAACCTGAGTTCAAACTTGGTGTATCTACACTTGGAGGTGGTAATTCTGGAGTAAAACAACGCTCGCCAGCAACACGGTCCTTTGCTCTTTTAGGGCTGTCCATGTCCGTGAAGAACTCGAACTACTGCGACGGCGGCGATGATGCCTATGCTTCCTCTTTCCCATGATGTCACGCACAATGATTGCACTTTGCAGTTCAAAAGGTCACAATGTCCCACTTCTGATGAAATCTGGAGGCCCTTTTATTGTAACAGAAACACACGCGACTATTGAAAACAAACGTATATTGTCTAAATATTCAAAACTGCACAAATGGATTTATTTTAGAACGAACAAAACCTCTATTTAACAACTACTAAACTAACAGAGCACTTAAGCATTCTAAAGTAGGTATCAGACTGAATATATTTTATTATCTTATTCTAACTTATCATGTTTTTTCATCATCATCAGCAAAAACATAAGAACTGTAACATTCAACAGTAAGCCTATAGTCCGGGCGCTTACACTTGTTTATTGATTTTAAACTTAGAGGTAAGTGATTATAAAGTTTGGGTGCCATAATATGAGGTCCATTGGAAGTTTGAACTAATCGACAAAAATCAATGAACAAGTTTTCTGCCTGACGTGTTTTATAAAAATTTTTAACTTTACACGGGGGGAAACTGATTTGTGTTTTTTTTTACATAAACACAGCACGCAAAAATATACAACGATGGAACCGTCAGTATACATAGGTTCTTAAATAATTCTTTACACGTAGTTTGAATAGGCACATTAGAAATGATTCTGATAATTCTTTTTTTGTATAATAAGAAGGTCTGAAACGGCAGTATCATTGCCCCACCATAAATTACAATAATTTAGTCTGGACTGTACAAACGTATAATAAAAAGATATTACTACTTCTAGTCTGACAGAAAACATCAGACGTCTGACAACAAAACACAATGAAGAGAGCTTGCTATAAAGTTGGAATATATGTGTGGTCCAAGTGCAATTTGCGTCCATAGTGACTCCTAGGAATTTAACTTTATCAGATTGAATTATTGAGTTGTCGTTAATTTTAACTAACATGCTTTTGTCAGTGTTATGTCCCCTACTAGTGAACATTACAGTGTGCGTCTTAGAGCTATTTAACGCCAACCCATTATTACAGCACCACAAATTCATGTCGTTTATGGAATTCTGGGCCTGGTTTCGTAAGGACAGAAACGTGTCATTACTTAGAGTGACTAAGGTATCATCTGCAAATAAAGTTAGATGTTGATGACTGACATTAGAAGCTGTCATTTACGAAAATGATGAAAAGTAGAGGAACTAGAACACTACCTTGAGGTACTTCTGTAGCAATATTCAATTTAGACGATTCGGCTTGTATATAGTTCACGTTTCTTGAGACATATTGTACTCGGTTTGATAAATACGAGTTTAACCAATTATGTGCTGGACCTCTGACACCATATCTGTAAAGTTTGCTGAGTATCAGCTAGTGGTTCAGGGTGTCAAAGGCTTTGGTTAAGTCATAATATATAGTAATTGTTTTTGTTTTTTTCATCGATCATATTTAAAATATAGGTATAAAAATGATAAATCGCATCGCATTCCTATCACATCAACAAGTCGTATAACCGACTTGATATTAAATAAATATTTTTTACTGTATCGCTCGTTCCTAGCAAGGAAATTCAATAACATGATCTGATGTCATCGGTGGTTATTTAGAAAATGGAAAAATTCCATATCTAAATAATAATAATAATAATGTTTCTCAAGATCTACTTGTCAAAAAACTGTTTATCAATTAACGAAACATAAACACAATCATTTTTGAAGCTGTGATACATTTTTTAAAAGCACATGAAAAAGGTTATTTAATCAAGGAAAAATCAAATATGGCGCCCCATAAGAAATTCAAAAGTTAGTGTACCTATCTCGGAAACAAGGGAAGACAAATTTTTGCTATCACTGTTTAGATGTATTTTCAGAAAGTGTTCTAATAATGTACACGTTTCCAACCTGTATAAATAATGATTAAGAAGTTATGGCAAAAACGAAAAGGGTTCGAAATAACATTTGGAAATAGACCATAAAAAATTGCAAAATTTTTTACCATTTAACCATGATTCTACCTTTGTTAATAAACAAGATCACAATATATCCATTACCAATTTGGGATACACTGTATATCAAATTTCTTCTCTAACCTCCTACTTCATATCATAGTATTGATGGAAATTCATAAAATATTCTCTGCTCACTTTGGTGTTCGACAAAGATCTAGCCCAATTTCTACCTTACGGCATCTACTCGTTTTCGTTATGATGGGGAAATAATTAAATTTCATATTAAAATTTCCTATAATATTGTGTGTTGCACACAATTCGGTGGATGTGGAACCCTCACTCGATTTCCTGGATTTGTTCTTAGGTTCTTAGGAAAAAAATTGGAACACTGAGATTATAGTTTTTTTCCTAGGGAAATCAAATATGGAAACAAAAAAAAACAACTGAACATCAACAAAAGCAGATATGATCGACTTTCGACATACATAATAATATGCAGTGTAGAATTTAAAAATAGATAACATTTTGATGCCACTCCTATACTGAACATAATTATTTTAAAGTGAGAATGTAATTAATTGATTGATATTTCTGTAAAGTTTCGCCCAGTTTTAGTAAATATCATAAATTTGGATGGATTAATTTTATATTAGTTTATTTTGAAAAATTATAAATTCGGTTATTTAATTGATGAAATTCCACGTAAATCATCCAACACATACTAGGAATACAGATCTAAACCAAATAACTACATAATTTATGTCGACATTAATCAAGAAATATAAGAATAATTTATATACAATTTACTAGAAATGAATTATTTTACTTACTAATGAATGGCTATTATTAATTAATATGATGATGATTTATATCATCAACTGCTCAATTAGTATTTTAGTATATTGTGAAGTTTCTATATTAGTGTTAATATATCACATAAATACATAATTAAATGTATGTATATGTTTCAGTTTATCAAATATGATGTGATTCTACATACACACATACAAAGTTGTACAAAGCTGTTAAAAATTGCTAGGTATACATGGTGGGGCAATAGTGCGTCGGACTTCGATATCTCAAGCTCTACGATAGCTAGAAATTAAAAAAAAAATACAAGTAAACTAGATAAAAAAGTCTATAACCGGAAATTATTTTCGATTATACAGGGCGAGCCAAGGCGAAATTACAGGATCAAGTGCCTTTTTTTTAAATGGAACGCTATGTATGTCAGTACATTTTGTCAAGCTTCTTTCTAGACTCTATGCATTTCTATATTACTATTGACTAAGTATCTCCCAATCACTTGGATGTAATGAATTTTTATGTTGAAATAATGCCAACTGCAGATGCATATTGAAAATATCACCAGTCACAATTATGGGTTTTAAGAAAAACTTATGTGAATACTAGTTACGAAACATCTAATTAATGTTTTTGAATCATTTTTACTTCCTAAAAATGCACAGGGTGACCAAAAATTATTTTTCAATTAAGAACTTTTTAAATTGAATTTTCTCAATTTTTTCAAATAGAACACCCTGTATATTTTTCAACTATGTGATGAATACTAGGTTTATCGACCAGGCAGACGTTCGCCTTTTTCAAGCGGGCTTAAGTCACAGGCCGAGAGATTCATTATGACCTGCTAGATTGATATCACCACCTTGGTCGACCGTAGCCCCGTATGGCGGGTAGAGGTTCCTGATATCAAGGGCAGGACTTGCCCTCAGGCGTAGTAATCGTTCATGCACTTACTCTCTGCGTGCACCATATATGCAATTTCGGCCTACACCCACCGACATAACGTGGCGTTACGAGTGCTATATTACCACCTAAGGCACTCATACGGGGTAAACCAGACACCAGTGCTGCTTTATGTCCCCGGAGATATTGAGTCTGTTGTCGAGAACCAGAAATGTTGCATTTATTTGAACTACACGTTCCCGACCATCAAACCAAAATAATGTATGTCATCGAATTTTCGGACCCTGCCGAGAAAAACATCACCTTGAAGAAAGAGGAAAAGCGAACCAAATATCGCGATCTCCAGTACGAGCTCCAAGTACTGTCAGACTTCTCAGTTAAGATGGTCGTCCTAATAATCGGTGTGCTCGGAGGTATAAGGCCTACCCTGCTTTCGAATTTCGAAAAAGTCCATACCGATCTGTTAAAAATCAACCGAGTGGCTGGCAGGGCAAATGCATACGGCGTCATTCTGGGTTTTCTACATCTACTTAGGGCACGTGTTTTTGGGATCTACAGCCATTAACCCTGTTAGATGTGAGGAGTGGTTGTAGGTAATTTTTCGGCGTGCTACCCGTAAGGTTTGGAGGCCAGGGGAGGACTTTCCATCGTTGGGCAACCAGAAAAAAATAATGTTATTTTTATGTATGATATTACTCATAATAATATTACTAGCAATAAATAATCTGCGTGACTTCATACCAAATAATGGCGTACAAGTGATAATTGTGCCGCTGCCCATTTGACCTTATGATTGTAGGAAAACTGTTTGGGCTACAACAAAAGAAATATGAATTTTTCTTTGTAGGGAATTTCGTGTTCTTTTCTACTCAACACATTTTTGTCAGAAGTAAACTTCAAGATAATCACAAAAAAACTGGCCTCACTCGGTTTTTTTCAATATGGTCGATGAAAAAAAAGAGTTTTTGGTTGGGCACTATCTCACATTTTAGTCGTCGAGAAAAACCTCAGTGCCAAATGTCATGTCAGTTTGTTTACTATATAAATATGGATTTCATCAGCTTCTAACCTAACTTCACACCACATAAAACATTAACATGCAACAAATAATTTGATACAAATAATTTACACTAGGATAGTCTTTAAAATATTTACCAGTATAGCAGGGTAGAAGATTATACCTCTGATTTCACCCCCAACTTATATCTTTCGATGCTTGTTCTAGCTATAAATCTTTGTCGAATACAAACTGTTTATATATCAAATGATTGGAAATTTTAATCTCTATAAAAAAGGTGCGTATTTAGCGAAATATTCAAAAATTTTGAGAAAATGGAAAATAACTCAAAAATTGCACCTTATAAAAGGTGGCTTTGTGGTGGTTCGGCCAATAGGATTTTTTAGATTTTTATTTAGTTCCAAAGCATACTCTTTGCAATAAAATGTCGCAAAAATTAGCTAGTCACAAATTTGTTTTAGGTCAAATATTAATTTTATTGTACCAAAATGATTTCACTACAATTTCGCACTATTCATGGTCGTAGTCTTATGATATTTTTACTAATTTTATATAAAAATATTACTTAATATATTCGTCTTAATATAAGAAATATAATACATGAAAAGGTAAATAATTTGCAAATTAGTGAATCATCCATGACATTAACTATCATTAATAAATGTCCAGGGATAAAAATCTTTATTACGAAATAGAATATTAAATATTTGTATTGCGCATTGGTAATAGTAATAGTATATTGTCAATATATGAAGTTTTTTGCATATAATTTTGTACCGTCATGTCACATGAATTTATTTAGAACATAATCAGAATAACTTACAATTTTACATTTTCTATACTTTCTGTAGACTGAAGTTACCTAAGTACTTTTCAAATGCATTCTTTCTTACCGCTTATACGTTACTATAGTCCGTTTAATGAACATATAGAATTGTCTAGGAGCTTATTGAATTTCCGGTTGCAAAACCCCGTTTCACACACTACAAACAATTTTTTGTTTTTTGGAGAATTAAAATAATTAGGTTAGGTTAGGTGACTGGTTAAAATTATTTATTATTTATGACAAAAAAAAACGATAGGTATATAACATCATAAAAAATACAAATATTATTGGAATGTAAATCCACCACGACAGCGCATTTCGTATAAGTGGTATGATTTATTTTAATACGGAGGTTTGTAGGATAAAAATATTTTTTTTTAAATTCAAGATAATTACAATATTTTTAATGTGCAATTTATATCCAATTTAATATTCAATTGTCGACCAACAGAAGGCGGCACTCTGACAGAATTGAAATAAAGTATTCTGTGGCATAACCTAACTATCAGCTGTTGCAATTTAGACGTGTTTTTGATAATTTTTATAACTGGGCAATATAGGTAAGTTTTGTTTTGTAAAAATATTAGTTTAACCTCTCAGTATCTGTTTGTCATGTAGTATGGCCTAGTAATATGTATTTGTGAAGGCATGTAATTTTTTTATTTTTTGGCAAATACAATGTTCCCGATTGGGGGACATTATGCATAACAGGTAGATTTTAGGTGTTTACTATTTTCAGATGTTCATAATGGATATTGACCTAGAGAAATTTAGTACTCTGATACCCAAAGTCTTTTATGGAGAAAACTCGACGCACATAAGAGATCTTTCTTCTGACAGCGAGGGTTCCATTTTGGAGGATGATATTGATGAGTACAACATTTCGATGGAAAATAATACACAGCATGAAGAACTAGTTTGTTATAGTAGTGATGATGAAGTACCTTTAGTTGGCCTACTTCCTAATGTGCCCTCGACAAGTAAAGTATCTGAAGCCAAATGAAAGAATTCCATTACGAATACCAATGCAGAAGGTACCAAGGAAATTACTTCCTCCAAAAGTTCTACAGTTGACAACTCCTTATAAGATTTTAAAGGTTTTCTTTGATGTAATCTTTTTAGGTAGTATTGTTTATCAAACAATTGTATTTAGTATTCAGATACGGCCTAACAAGCCACTGCATTTATCAAAGGAAAAGTTAGAAAGATTTTTGGGTATCATCATATGGATGTCAATTATAAACAGCCAAATGCAAGGTGATATTGGTCCCCTAATATACGAGCTGATCAAGTTGCTGATGTTATACCCTTAAAAAGTGGGATGCAAGGGTAAAAGTAGAATGTAAAGTACACCTGTGTTTTTATGCGAAAAGCAATAGATTTGTAGTTTCATACAATTTAAATTGTATTAAAGTGCAGCTTATAAGCGTACTATGCCCAATTGGGAACATATTTTTCTTAAGTTTAAATAAAAAGTGTGTCTCAGAATGTTTTATTTACACCTTTAAATATCATATCTCTAAAAAAAAATGTCTGTTTTTGATGTCAAAAAGACAGAAAAATTAAATCACGCAATAGAGGGTTAACAAGGTTTCGATTACTGCTCCTATGAAGAACCAAGAAGAAATTTACGTGAGATCAGACTACATTATAAGAAAATATAAATGGAGAAACATAAACAATAACAAATTTGCATACTGCGCCCTGTATAAAAATAAATACTAAACCTCGACCTCTATTACTAAGTACGTGACGTCTATTGAGCCACCAGTAGTAATTTGATTGGTTTCTGAAATAAAAACGTTTTTTTATGTTATTGTCCAATTTCAGGCCTGTCAATTATATTCCAATTATTTCATGAATAGTTATCAAACATAGTAACAATATCTTCGAATATTCCACTCGAACGCCATTAGGCCTGTCAATTATATTCCAATTATTTCATGAATAGTTATCAAACATAGTAACAATATCTTCGAATATTCCACTCGAACGCCATTAGGCACAACTGGGCCTTAGTCCGAGTCAGATTCGGACGAAGAAGAATCATCCCCACATAATTGTTCAGTGGCTCTACTAAGATGTCCATTACAATGACAAGCTGCCACATTTTTTCCTCTTGACTTTGCGCATGACGAATGGCATTCTTCCAATTTTCAGCAGAAACATTTCCAATGGCTTTTTCAAATAATGGGCGAAGATCTTTCATTTTGAACCTTCATCGCGACTTCCCCTTTTATTTGCCCCTATATTAATTCAATAGGATTAAATTCACAATGATATGGGGGCAATCGCAAAACCTTAGGATTCTGTTGTTTTGCCATCTCATCGACCACATATTTAGGCGTAATGGCGGCCTGTTTGACAAGATCCAGGAGCTCACGTCTCACCATGTCTGCTTTGTAAATAATTGATTTACTTGTTAACCAGGCTTGTATGTCCGCTTTCTTCGAACCAGCATTCGGAATCTTCTCCATTTTTGGACTGTGATAGGAAGCGTTGTCCATCACAACCACAGAATTGCTCATCCACGCATCCCAAAATGTGAGTGAACCAGTTTTCGAAAACTGCACCAGTCATTTCTTCATGGTAATCTCCAATTATATTTAATTCGAAGCATAGTAAACCATCCTCATTGAAATCGTCCTCGGATCTTATATGGAGGACTATAAGACGACCTTCCCTTGCTTGATGAATCCTTTAACCCCGTCGTTAATCTTGGATGAAAACCTGCCTTGAAGACAAGATTCTTGTTTCCTTCCATACTTTACTTACAGTGTGGCCAGGATTCACCCACGTTTCATCTAAGAAGTACAATTTCCTGCCTTCTTCCCGGTATTTCCTCCAGGCGATGATCTCATTTTTTTCCCTAAGGAAACTATTGCGTGATCTCTTTGCAAGCCTATAGTGCCAAACACAATAATTACATTACAACATGTAGAAATTAAAACTTGGTTTACACAGCGAAAGGCAATTTCTGTTATCAATGGCCTCGAGTACTCCTTTTAATCGAGGTAGATGTTCATCTTCATGCACCACCGTTAACATTTTATTCAGAGTTGGTGGTTCGTTCCTTTCAAAAATTGAATGAATCAAACGTCTGAGAGCACTTTTAGTTCCATCATCAATGTTATCCAAAATTATTCGTTGTCTGAGGTACACTTTCGGTGAATGAAGTTGGTGTGCTTCTTTATATTCACGAATAATGTTGTAAACACTTGCAGTACACACACTTAAATTAATATGCATAATAATACTACACTATTTATTAGGTAAATGTGAATAACACCAAATAAATAGAAACAACGAATTGCAATAAATAACTGTAATCTTCACGAAACACTAAAACAAAACGTATTTGACAGTTAAAAATCTTTCAAGTTAAGAATATCTTGTTATATAGTTTTAAAAATACGACCAATAGAAAAATTTTAATCGAATTTGGCGCAATTTATGGGGCGGGGCATAATTCTATTTGTTCGTTAAATGGAGTATAATTAGATTCCATTACTTTTCCAACACCTACAATGTCTTTTAGTATTTATATTTGCTTGATAATTATGGAATCCATAGATCTCAATATTTGCAAATAAGTACAATACCTATATTTTGATCTATGCCAGAATATTTAATCAATTTTATCGCTTTCCTCTCTTTTTATCTTCTCAGACAATTCTTTATAATCCTTGCCTATCTTTGATTCTTGTTATTAAACATTTCACTTTTTTCTTACGTCAGCTCATTTTGTACTAAACAACTGAGGTGGACCTTATTTTAGATTGTTGGCTTTCACACAAGCAAATTGAGATTCGGTGAAATTGAAGGTGTCATGTCGTTCAGATATTTTTTGTAGTTGAAATGTGTTTGTCATGCTTAGTCAATGCAATATACAAGTTTTAATGTTTAATTTAATCAGAGTCATTGTAGTTATTTTCAGTTTTACTATGTATTATTTATACTGATTGTACACTGTGATAACAGAGTATGTGTTCCAAGTGAAATTTGCATCATTTTAGTTTACATTTTCAATCGCAATCAGAACCGCAATTGATAATGTTAATCTGCAATGTAACGCGTTCATAACCACAAGAAAATGGTAACGTACAGAAACGATAACTTTTTCCTTATCTTACATGTAACACAAACTAAACAATTATAACTATTTATATACTACAATATACTTATTTATATACCTATGTGGTTTTATTAAAAAGCTACATTGAAATAATGAAATAAATATAAAATCTACTGATGCCACCTATTAGAAATTTGAAAATTGAAGTATGCTGTTAGCAAAGTTTTTTATTGCTTCTAAAAGGTGACACTTCCAAGTATCTTCTGGTGGTAAAAATTCAACTTGGGCAAACTCTGGTAATAGTTAAAAGTTTCATTAAGAGATGGAAGCTTCAAAAATTTATATAATTCGTTTTTCATTTGATTATTTAATCTACATGGACTTTTAGTACTATTTAGTTTGCTTCAATATGATAGCAAATCAGTATTGTGTAAAGAAAAAAATAAATATGTACACCTTTCCGATTCCGAAGTAAAAAAAAATCAAGAAATACTTTCACGCTAAAATTCGTAATAATGCATACAACTGAAAAAAACTCAACTTTGAACGGTCATAATAAATCATCGGTGAATGATAAAGAACACATCAGATCTTTTCAAGATGTGGTATATAACAATATCCATGAAAATATAATGCACTACACTATAATTTCTTTCAATGTTGGAGTAAATCTGGATAGCACGATACGGTGCTGGAAGAAAGATTTTTGTCGACTACTGCCTTGCTGGCAACATGGGCGATTGCACTAGTTGGATTTTTAAACATAAAATCGACAAGAGGATGTTATCAGGATTTCAAGGAGGATATATCGGCACCACTATCTTTACACGCATCAATTAAAAGAATCAGGAGGTAAATAATTAAGTGATTTATAAACACTACGGTATTTCTTGAGGAAAAGTTGCTTAACATTTTTTTGTGGTAGAATTTTGTGTAGAATTTGCTTAACTCGGCCAATTGTAGCCTTTTGGTCTTTAACTTAAGCACTCATACTTAATGACCCAAACATAAATTTAAAACATGAATGTTGAATTTTTTAAGGAAACAGTTTTCTCATAAGTAATAATTTAATAAATTAATACAATTGAATGATGTAGACCAGTATATTCCTGGACTACCTACTAATATATAATACCATCTCAAAGACTCATCACTAGAGTTGGCATATCAGTCCGCAAGTCATGGGCGGTGGTAGGTGGAGAAATACCCAAATATGTAAGCGGACTGTTTACTATTTTAGCAAAGACTAACATTTGATTTTAGTCTATTGTTATGCCATGTGGTGTGTACAACGTAATTTATTGCTCTGCGTGTTGTATTGTTGATAATTTTATTTGTTGTATTTTATTCTTGATATTAATTTAATAACAAAGTATGTCAGACCTGTCCAAGGGTAAAAAACGGCCATATGCTGAAAAAGTGAATAAATTTATCAGTGAATTCCCAGTTCCAATTCCAGTTTAATCAGCTTATTTCCTATTTATATACATTTGTAATTAAGGATACTTTTTATTTAATTTATTTCATATATAAATATATAAAAATAAACAAACAGTATAACATGAGGGACAAAGTTGAATGGTATCCAGCCAGGACGACAATACTCTCCAGGTACGGCTGGGCCCTCTTGGTTGCCGGTGTTGTGGCAGCTCATGTCAGTTTTCACCTACAACAAACAATGCCTTCAACAAAATATTAAAAAAAGTTTTTAATAATTAAAAATATCAGTTTACAGAGAACATGTGGGTGATTGTATGTACACAGGAAAAATTCCAAAAAACCTGCTCAAAATAATGATTTTTTTATTTTAAAAAAGAGAAATTGACTGTACGTCCGCGGTGGCGTTTGGAGTAGGGAAGGCGTGTCTACGCATTGTAAGGAGTGAATTCTCGGATTTATTCTACAATGGTATTATAATAATTTGTGAGGTGTGCGAGGCAGACATGATGTGTTGGGACAAACGTGATTGTAAACGTCACGTAAATTCTGTGCAACATAAAACTAAAAAAAATGGCGTGCCTTCAACAACACGGTTTATGTTCGATTTACTCTTAATGCTGATTGCATGTGATGTTCCGCTGCACATACTCGATAAATAACTATGTCAGGAGTTCTGTAATAAATACAATCCCAAGGTGACGTTACCAAGTCGCACAACGTTGCATAACTATATACCAACTGTAAACGAAGACATTGTAAATAATACTAAAAAATACACGGCTGTGGTCATGTGGTGACGAGCCGACAGATTGTAAAAAAAATCTATTACGTGTAAAGTGCATGCTTTACACCTTGTGGCGGAAACTATTCGACAGGTTTTCCAGAGGTAGATGCATTAATAGCAAGTACAAGAAAAGTGTTTCTTAAATGTCCCCAACGTCTACTCACATTTCATAACATACATACATTATGCTGCAAAGTTTTTACAGATCTTTTTCAGTTTGTGATATTCAAGCTAGTTAAGAGGGTAAGTTGTGCATACATTGTTGGATAGAAAATAAGTGGCATTAATACAGGTTCTTACTAAAAGTTAAAAAATTTCGTAAACATACGACGAATGTCAAAAACTTATTTAATTTTAAAGAGAATCCCCTATATATTTTTACGAATATTGACATAAATCCTCGAAGATAACGGAACTGTATATGTCATATTTTTTTTCGGCTGTATGCGAGTAAAATTTATTCTAAATAATAATAATGGTAGAGACGGCACTATTAATTGACTTTCAGGTAGTCCAGATCTTATGTCGACGGATTTTTATTTGGGGGGGCATTTGGAAAATGAAGCATATAAGTAAAGACATACCCGTTCAACACTTCTTGATTATTTCGAAAAGTTGCGAACTTGTTAACGATTCGCTGTCATTCTTTTTTCATTTCAGTTTGATTTTAAATAGCCCCAAAATGAAAAACCAAGCGAATTGAGATTAGGCGACCGTGCAGGACATTACTCCTCTACCAATCCACCTTTTTGGAAAATAAGATTGCACTATCCTAGTGAAATGAGAAGCACCATTGCACATAAAAAAATGTTTGACGTCTGTTAATTGGAATATCCCTAAGAATTTGAAATAAATTATTGTATTTAAAATGTTGTGGTACCTATATTAGACCATTCATTCGCCGAAAAATACAAGGGTTCCCTAATGTGGCTGACCAAATATTTACTTTAAAATATGCTGATAGTTACTTTTATTACTTTTGGATTTTCATCAGCTCAAAGATGAGCATTATAAAAATTAAATATCCCTTGCCTGGTAAATGTCGTCTTGTCTGTGAACAGAATATTATCTACAAAATCTGTACAGTTTTCATCATTCATGTATTACTTCACAAAAATCAACGCGCACAGTTATCACGGGGTAACAATTCTTGAGCTTGTTGAATATGAAACAGCTGCAAATGCTGCTCGTGTTGGTTAGTGGTTTGAAACACATCTGTTCTGAGAGCTATTTGTCTAGTACTAATAATTGGATTTTCTGATACAAAAATTCAATATATTTTCTTCTAATTCTATAAATCTTACATTTCCTGGGCGCTCTGCATACCTTTTTTGGACTTATTCTGGTAATTTTTATCTCAACAGTTGAAAACAAAAAAGTACAGAGGGAAAAGACGGGAAGACCCTCCAAAAACCTTAAAAATGAGGAGAGAATTATTCCAAGAGGCCACCCAAAAATGGGTTCTACTACCTTTTACTCCTGCCTAAAATTAGAATTAAATGTTTCAAGCAGTTTAGAAGTAAGCGCTAAATAGGTAACTTTCGTGACCACCATTTGGGGGTATAACCCTTATTATGCAGTATCGGACCATGGGTCTATATAACTACAATTTTAATTTTTATCTCTAAAGTATTGCCCCCTAATTATAAATCACCCTATACAACGAATTACCATTTTGCCAAACTTTTCGATATAGGTGTATAATAAATACATACAAAATATAATCTCTAGAACTATTAACTTTTATTACTTAATTATTTACTTAGTTTTAATCTGTAAGTTATTACCACAGTGTTTCTAATTTTATAGTTGAATCAAACAAAAACATACTTTTTGTGAAAGGTTTTCCAAAATAAATATTTTACTTGCGTGTCGAGTAATTAAGGAAGCCTTGTAAATAGTTTTATTGGATCATTGTTATTTTCAAATGACATATATATATTTGTTACGTCTTTACACGTTTGCGTCTGTCCGTATACGAAATGGTTGAAATTGGTCGATGAATAATAACAATAATAATAGAAAAGCATATCCTCTATATCATAAACATTGAAATGGAGGTAAGTGATGTAATTTGACGTAAGAGACATATTGGTATGTAGCATTTACAAAAACATGGCGTTAATAATATGGAAATACGAGACTGAAAACGTTTTTTAACTTATTCTTTTAGTATGTTTATATAAATTATTATTTTTAAATTTATTAAAATTGTAAATCTTGTAAGATTTTAAATTAATAAAATATGCAGGATAGATATAAGCGAAATTTTACTGTATATGGGCAATGGGGCTTTGATTATAATTAATAGAGCTCGGAATTTAGGGATTAATGACGTCAAAACCAGGATTGGCTGCAGGTTAGACATAGCTGATCCAAAAATGTTCATGGTTCAGGTCCAAACTGATTCAGTCTAGGCAAATACCTAGTCCAAAGATCAGGTCCAGTTCCTAATTCGGGCCAGCCTATTCGCGCTTTGAGTAGGTCCGTTTTTTTAGCGACTAGTGAAGGATTGGAAGGGTACTCGCTCAGCGTGTAGCGTCTTGTTTTTTTTTGTTAGTTCGATAGTTCGATCAGCCGAAGTGCTTTATGGATCTTGCAACCAGTTCATAGTCCAAGAATATAGAAAAGTCCGTATTCCTGCCGTCTGCATCATAGAAATAAATTGGCCACCAGCCGGACTCGGAGTGATACTCGTACCTGATTTAATTATCAGTTGGGATCAGTTCCAATGTTCTAACCTACCGGACCTCTTCCAATGTATCAGTTATCAGTTCCATTATTGGTTAGCCATCCCCACTGTAGATTATGTATCAGCGCGTAAACATGTTCATGCAAGTATGAGAAAATTGATCTTACCTTGTAATTTTATTGCGAGTTCCGTAATATCCAAAGTTGCTAAAGTCAATTTATTATAAACACTCACTCGAAGAGGACTGGAGAAATTGGGTATATTAAACTAACACACACATAAATATTTCTCACTACCAGTTACGTACAAGAATAAAAGTATATTACTAATATATTCTAAATATTTTGGAGTTAAACTATAAGTATTGGCAAAATTTACTAAATAATATTATTTAGTAAACTTTGGTATTGGGTAACTTGGGCGTGGGAACTTTTTAAAGACCGTGGGAACTTTCATGTTTATCTATATACACCTATTTTGTCATGAGAACCTCTGTCGGCATACATCAAAGAAATCCGCCGGTCAGGTGTTAATTGGCTGCCGCCATATGTGATCGACCTTGAACTACCTATCTGTACCAACCCCTGTTGCTTCCGTATTAGAGCCACCGCCTATGGCCCCCCACACTAGCTTCTAGCCCTAGTACGGAAACCCAAGTATAAGTAAAGCATTACATATAATTCGCTTGAGTATAAGTTTCTTGAGTCATTCTATCTATAAACAGAAATTTAGGAATCAGAAGGGCAATAGGTACGGTGTTGAAACCCCTATCGCTGAGTAGCCCTTGACAAGGAACCAATCAAATGTGCTTTCATCATATCTAAGACAACAAATATACTCAATGCTTTACGTTTTGTATAAGGTAGAATTGAAGTATTTTGTTTAAGCAGTATTTGGTGAATTGGCCATTCTATCTATAAGTATAATCAAAAATTTAGGAACCAGAAAACTCTACCGTTGAGTAACCCATAACAAGGAACTAATCAAACGTCTTTACAGAATTTAGATATCTCCAGGCAAAATATAGTGTAACTTCATCCCCAAATTTAGCTGGTGTAAAAATATAAATTTTTACTTTCCTATAGCTAATATAAGGAAGTATGGTAATCCTGATTTTTTTTAGATTTCGACATATTGATTGATATATACGTTTTGAATCCTCCTAAATCCATTCTGACTATTTTCCGAATGATGTCTGTCGGTTGGCGCGCGCGTGTGTGTGTGTGTGTGTGTGTATATATGTGGTCAAAATAACTCAAAAAATACTAATGGGAGACTTCTCAAATTTGGCAATTAAGATTTTGAACAACATTTTAGGTGACACATTAAATGTGGTGAATGTGGTACCACCAGAAGAGACACAATGAATGAAAGAAGAAAAAAGGTACAATTTCGCAAAAAAAAAAGATTAAAAAACTTTTATTACATTTCTGGACGAATCTCGACGAAATATATGACATGAATTACTATTGACAGTATCGAATGACGCTGATAATTAATTATTTAAAAATTTTAATTTTACATTTCAAGATACGCTATTAAAATTTAATTAAGGCAAGTGAAGAATTAAATAGATTGATTTCTTAGATCAGGATGATATATACTAGTATAAGAAAGTTATGTGCTGGACACATCAGATATTTTGGTTTTTGTCATACGGTTTCCGATAAAACTAGTTTACGTATTAACATTTTAAAATAAAATAAAACTAACTTTATCATGTTGTATACATTTCTGTTTTTCTGTTATTTGAGAATGTTTCAGTAGGTGTTTAAAATATAATATTGTGTCTGCATAAAAACCGCCACTGGGAACCGATGCCTCCGTCCGATCTCTAATAATTACTGCAGTGGGAGGTCAGTAGCAGCTTCATTGCTAAATTTAAAAATATATGAATTCTAATTTTAGAACAAATTTGTCTAAAATGAGTTTTTTAAGAATGATAAATAAATTTTATAATATAAGAAATATAAGAAATACAATAACAGTTGAAGGTTTTATGTCAAAGGATTTCTCCCTAAAAATCAGGATGTTTAATTTTAAATGGAATACCATGTTTAACGTATTAATTAAATGGGAAGATTGTTCAAACATTCAGCAAGAGGATATCTGTGATCCACTATTTCCAAAAGCCTATAGTAATTCTGTGAAAAATAAATAACAATTAATTGTGACAATTTATTGAATTTAAACTGCTTTATTTATATGTTTTATGATCTTTTAAGAAATATTCTCAAATTAGATACTGATATATTGGCGGTAATCCCTAGCCACAGCAATTTTTTACAGACTGATACTTTCTTAACTTTGGAAAGATCAGAATAGACAATGGGAAATAACAGATCACATTTATTCAATCACCAATTAATATGTTTCCAGAATATTTCAATTTTAGACTAAAGTATTATTTGTTAAATAAAAATTCCAGAACATTCAAAAATGTTATATCGGATAATATACAGAGTGTTTTTGGAGTAAAATACATTTTTATAATTTAACATAATGTTAGATTTGCCACCAGGATTTGGATTTTATTAGATATATTATTATATTAACATAAAATAAAAACAAAAGATATTTTATCAAAAACTTTCTAACAAGTTCAAAATAAAAAAGAAAAATTAATACGTTGTCTCTTTAAAACATACATCAATAATTTATAAAACATTGTGAAAGCAAAATTTTTTTTCAAAAAATATTTGAGTAATATTTTAGATGTTTTTTTTTTAAGAAAAATCAGTATTATTTTTCTATTTTATTTTAATCTGACGTTTTTCGTGTGTATTATTTGTTTACCTAGGTTGACGAAATATCTTTAGTGTATCCTCAGATTTTGAGGCCACACGTATTTTTGTTACTTTATTTTCGATTTATAGAAGTGGAAAAAACCCAGTATGTCTAAAAAAAACAAAACAAAAATACAAAATTTATACTTTTTGAGTGTATCTAACAATACAAAGGATATTTATAATTGATTAGAACACGTATTAATTAATTTTATAGGATACATTATACACCGTTACTGCACTAAGTGCACGCTAACCGCTCTCCCTTGCTAAGTAAACCTCCCTTATGTTTTTTTCAAAAGTAAATTCGAAGCTGCTATTTCTTACAGTTTGAAACTAAAAAATAATTCCATAAAATATGTCTAAATATGTGACAATATCAATTCTAATATGGGTATTTCCAAAATACTTGATATGGTAGTAAATATAAAACACAGCAAAATGTCCTTGCTAAATTAGAATGTCGCAAAAATCATAAGTCACGGTGAATTTATAATTAACGGATGTATTTCTAAGTAAATGTATGTACGCTAATTATAAAGTCACAGTAGCCTATAACTTTTGTCGAATACTATCTATTGTTTTAAAGGTATTGCAAGATATTTACCTACAGGTTTCACTTAAAAACGTTTCATTTCGAAAAAACTTAAGATCAAAGAAGTTGGTACATGGAAATACTCCCCTTAATTATTCAAGACAAAAATCGTAATAAAAGAATAAAATATTGTTAGAAAGAATATGGTTAGTTGGTTAACAGAACACCTCCTGTCATTCATGTTGGATGAAATTGACACAAAATTGTTATTTTTGTCTCATACATTCTGATGTGGATTGGAACATTAAATCTGACGATACTAACACTGAAGTAGATTTTAGAAGCACCAAAACACTTGACGTGCTTTTTACCAACCAAGTTGGCATCATCAGGAGATGGTTAGAACTAAACTTATAGTATTAATGCGGTCTACTTATATCTAGCTCTCGTCTCGGTTAGACGAGCCGAGACTAATTAGTCCGCGCGACTAACTGTACGGTAAATCAGACTATTTTGGATATGTTCTCTGTCGCTATACATACTATTATTTGTTATGTTTCCAGTTAATCTTAAATTACTAATATCTATCTTATGGTTGTTCTCAAATGCAAGTAAGGCAAAATAATCTTTTCTCTTCTTTCATGCTTGAGACGAGCCATATGTTCTTTAAACCTAGTCTGAAACTACTGTCTTGTTTGCTCAATATATTATTGGTTACAGTCGTTACAACTAATTTCGTATATCCTCAACCATTCATTCATTCTAATTTAGTTTTTTGGGTTTTCTAAAAGTTGTTGTTAATTTATTCACGATGTAAGAACCACTATCATACAAATATCTTCAATTCAATTCAATTGAGACCACCGGTAAACCATGGTTCCTATTGATTCGCTATAAATTTTCTCGCTCAGTTTGAAAGGTCGAAGAATTTTGAAGTTACTTAAATTTAATTTTCCTAATTACTTTAATCATATATTTCTAGCTATAACCTTCATCAATACTTTTTCTTTTTCAAATTTTCTTTAATTGAGAGATATGAACAAGTGACGAACTAGGAAATTGAAGTTCGCTATTTTGTGCTGTAGACAATGGTGAGAGTCATTAGGTATACCATATTGAAAAAAAAATAATAATAAGAAAGCCTGCATTAGGTGTGTGCATAAAGGATGAAAATAAAAGTCATGTGTGCAACAGAAGGAGACTTATACATCGCCATTGCTTTTTGTATTTTGTATTTGCAAAGTAACGGCGACATGATTCGTAGTACACCTTCCCTTTCTACACTCAGTTTCCTCCATCTTTGATCCATCTGTATACCAGATAAGGGATCCGTGTTAAAATTTGGGTCTTACAGAACTAAATATTTGGTGATCAGTTATTACCACTTCTAATATCTGCCTAAATCCAAGCCTCATTGACATTGTGTCTGTAGTCTCAATGACCAAACGGTCATTGAGACTAATTGAAATTGATTTAGAATACTTAGATGTCCAACCAGATTTCCTGATTTTAATTTCCTTATGGATTCCAGTCTTTGCACACTGAGGGATGCTTCCATTTTTACATGCATATGTAGGGGGGGATCAGATCAAGCAAGGCTCCCATTGCTGCCATTGGACAGGTTGTCATGGCTCTTGTGGTTCAGAGACATGTTAACCGTTGCACTTTTAACAACTTGTTTTGTGCTTTTTATCTTTTGTTTTTTTTTTTGCCTTGACAATGAGTTTGACAACTGTTAAGTATGACTAATAGATCATTTTCAGTTTTAGGCACCAACTTTTATCAAAGAGCTTGCATTATATCCGTAGAGTAACTGTTTTCCTTTCGGTAACCCTTGTCAGGTGTTTGTTCTAGATGAGTTCTTGGTTTAGGATTACACCTAGATATTTTACCTCATTAAAGACGTCAATTTATATACCATTCATTTTTGGGAGAGCTTCCTTCTATTTGTGAATGTTTTTATTGACTATTTTGCTTGGATGAACATGTAAACCTTCATCCGAACACCAAGTTTTGAAGACGTTGAGTGCAATTTGTATTAGGCTTGAGATCATCCTATTATGCTTTCTTCTTATTGTAATAACTAGGTCATTAGCGTATACTTGGATATCGATTGAATAACTATATTAAAATCTTAACTAGAAATAAAAGACAATAATTATTAAGAACTAATACTACAATAAAGTTTGCAATTATTGAATTTGACAGTAATTTTGTAGTAATATTCCTCTCTTTTAATATATCAACAAACAATTTTTTTTTATATTTAAGTTTGTAATTATTGTATGTAATGCTATTTTTATACTACTATTCCACTCTTTAAATGTATCAGCAAACATACTGAATATTTCTTAAAAATTTTGTTACTAGGAGTTTGCCTGTTTTTTTTTCTATATTTTATTATGTTAATATCCTTCTAATGGCTCAAGTGTAAAAGATTTGTTCGTTTAGACAAATTATAAATGTTTGTATCCATCTATTTATAATAATGTTTCAGGTGTTTATCGGATAAATGTTGATTCATCTTAGTATTTACTTTAGAAACACTTTGTATACACTTTTAAAAATAAACCACCTGCTTTTACTAGAAAGCTAAGTTTATATACCAACGTGTTAAATGTTTTTATTATATTTTTATAAAAACGAAAACAAATGCTATTTTAATTCAATCATGTGTTCTTTATTTTATTATTATTGAGCCATCTGAACATAAAAATATTTAGTACAATATTTATCTACATAAACATTTAAACAAAAAATATTATATCATCATAAATGTGTCAAATATTTCTACTTTGAGCATGTTTCTGGTACTACACGCTTGAGCTTTCCAAATTGGTTATTTGCCAAATACACTGAAAATTAGGAAACTGTTTGCAAGACTAGAGTTTAATATCACTACATTTATGAGATTTGCACAAAGTAAAATAAACAGCGATGTTATGTTATAACTTTACAATATGTTTATTTAACTATGTCATCGCTGGGAATCGATCAGCTAGAATTTTCATAAAAACTGACGTTAACACATCAAACTGAATGTGACGTTCATTTTATTAAAATTACGTAGAAATTTGCTAGTCAGAGGGAATATCCACAAATTTGGTGATAAGAATAAGAACATTTAATTTTGTATGTTATAATTATTTTTATAAAATACAAAACTGTACATCTACAAATTGTTCTCTCTATGGATTATAAGATCATTTATGGCTTTGTAAGAATGGCTACGCAGACATAGATCATTTCTCAGATCATTTTATAACGAGGAACTTATTTTTAAAGGGTATAGACTGGGTGTTTCGAAATTGCACTGACAAACTATGCGGTTCTACATCAATGAAAAGGGCGATTTAACCAATACTGTTTTTTTTAAAGAAATATTTTCAAAATTCGGGGGTTGCACTTAAAAGCGTTTGTTTATACTAGGTAGTGAATATCGATGGTGTGACCCCATACCAGGGGAAACTGAAAATTTTGTAGGTACAACAAAGAATTTTACATATTCTTTAGAACACTTAAGATATTCTCATTCCTCGTTAATATACGTCGGTTTTTTGGATCTGTTGAGGGAACATACTTCCTTCACGAATAAAATGAAAGAGATAAAAAATATCTTTTCCATTTTTCATTGAGTGACAGGTGACAGAATCTCTATCGGTCACCTCAAAGCTTGTGTATCTGTATCACTCCGCACTTTATTGTCTATTTTATTCGTGTAAAACATTTGTCTCAAATCTGATTTAGCAGCGGCGGCAAATATTACGGCAATTCGACCCTATTCTTCTACCATGAGGTCTTCTGTAAATGTTAGCCGATTCTAACATAAATGCCCAGTAATTTTCCGCCCTGCTTTAAAATATTTAGAAGAACAGGGACAGATATAATGTTCTTTAGGATCGGATTGAAAATCTAATAAATAAGTTGGTCGAAGGTGATGATAAGGTCAGTTCAAATTAAATGCCATTTCCGACTAGAGTGGAAGTTTATTAAGCGATTATAATTACCGCCAATAGATAAAAAAAATAATTTTGATTGTACAGAAATTACCATTTCTTAAATGTTCTTCCCTTTTCCCATTCCATTACAAAAATACCACGATATGGGAAAATTTCTACGGGTTGGCAAAACTGGGGTAGATCCTTCCACATTCATTTATTAATAGGAGAGATTACTTTCGCTTGTGCCAATGATTCGTGGACAAAGTGATCATTATTTGTTCCAGTACTTCTGACAGTTCATTAATTACCTTGCACATAGAGCTTGTATTCCCTTGACAGAAAGTACGAAAGGGAACCCTGATTACTTTGTTCACTACGGGCGAGAGCAGCTAGTGAATCCAGTTCAGTATTCAGTGAATATTTCTTACATTGTATACGCCAATCAGATTATTTATTACCCATTTTTACTAAAGTTATTTTGCATTGAAATAAGGTGAGTTTTTAAATTATTTTATTTATCTAATTTATTTTGTGTTAAAAAAATATTTTTCGTTGAAAAATATTTTCTGTTGTATTGTTTTTAAATACTGTCACCTAAAAAAAAATTCTCCTGTTTCTATATAGCAGTTTACTGCTTTCCTGCGAGACTTTCTACTGTTGAGGGGGATGAGGTATGGACATCCGTTTAATTTCCGATATTCGATCAGTGAAGTTAAGCAGCACTGATCGAGTCCGGCAATTGGATGGATGAACGATAGCTCATCTAACAGTCGGTAGGCTGTCAACAGACAATCCCGGGAAGGCCGCTAGCCTGATGCAGACGGAGAGGCAAGCCCGGATGGAGGGTCGAAGAGACCTACCCAGGAGGTTTGCCACTCTGCTAGCGGTGCAGGCGGGCAGGCCCAGGCGGTGGGTTAGTTGACAGTCGAGGACCGTGGTTCGGAGTCCACGCTAAACTGTAGGGCTCTAGGTAAAAAGGGCCCATTGTGGCCTACTTGCCTAGTAAAATAAGTAGCTACTACTACTACTACTACTACTTCTACTGTTGAGCTGAAAAATGATCTGGTAACACTGGCCAGTATGGTTTCGGCACTTCAAACGCATAGTTTGACGAGAAATTAAAAAGGATTAGGTCTCCTGGGATAACCAATTAAAAAAACGCGCCAGCAGCCCTACCTCAAGAGTGGTATGGAAATGAGCTCCAACTTCAAAAGGCACCACAGTGCAAAAAGGTTAAAACAATGGAAAAAGAGTCTCAGAAGCATAGATTTTATCAAATATTTCGCTTTCAAGATAATACGAAACGCGCGTCGAGTTTCATGTAACCCCCTTCTTCAATCGCTCATTGCTCGAAATCTATTGCATTTATTGACTCTAGTAATACAAACTTTTTTGCAGAAAATTTAAGGAATATTTTCTGTAAGTATAAAATTTTTTGTGGCGCCAACGGTTTCTGAGAAAAACGCTGAAAACTATGACAGGGTGCGTTTGGGGTGGTTTTTGAGGGTTAAGCGACCACTTTCTATTTTGGAACTTTTTGACTTTGAAAACTATCCACTTGACGCGTATAATCCCCGAGCGACAAAACTTTATATATTTTTTTCCTATTATGCTAATATTAATGGACTATGTGTTGCTACACAGTATTTAAGCAACACTTGTGGAATACGTAGAATACAAGCTTGTCGTGATTCTAATGGTGGTTATATTGAACACTTCTTACGGTTTAAATGTTTTTGCAAGAAGATTAGTATTATATTTGTCAATTGATTATTCTGTAAAGACAATTCTGTAAAGATATTCCCAAAATTCAAATTTTAAATGCAAATCGTTTAATAGAAATGAAGAAAAAATGATAGCTACTCTTGTGACAAACGTAAAATAATCAATAATCTCGTAATTGTTGATCGAAGCGACTTTCAACGAAAGTACTTTTTGTGTATTAAAAATAAGAGGAATTAAAAAAAATTTTAAACTTGCGAAAAATTCAAGGGTTAAAAAGTTATTGACAGAATTAAAGTTGTGGCCCGTCTATTTACCAATAACGAGGGCAACACTGACGGTCTAAACTACCTCAAAATAGTAACCTTAATTAGCCAGTGATTATTTTCAAAATTTGAAATTTTTTCATTTAACCGAAAAAACAATTATGATCCCCTTCCACAGATGTGGTATAGCCCCTCTGCAACAAGGAATGTCCGAAACCATGTTAATACGAACTTTTCGTTTTATTTTGATGAGAGGAATGCGGTTTACTTTTGAATCCCCCAGTATATGCAATGCAAATGTACTTGATATTATTGTACATTTTTATTAACCTTTAACTGGGTGAGACGTATTTCTACAGTAAAAGGATGCATTTTTCGAGAAAACGATAATACTTCAAAGTTGATTTCTGTGGTTATATTTTGTCGATGCAAGTTCGAGATGTGAATGGAAGTAAAGCATTCTCAATGTTCAAATACCAATTATTTAATGCTTTTCATTATTTCTAGTTGGAAATAAAAATTGTTAAATTTTTTTTTTATTAGAGATTGGCATGATGTCAGAATTCCATTCTAAAGTTCACAAAACCGTGATCAACTAAATAATAATAAATATACACATTGCATATGTTTGTATAATCATTGTATTATATTATACATCATCATTAAATATAAATAATGTAAATATAAACAAATAATACCAAATTATAATTATATAACATTACATGACAAGGTGACTTCACAAAAAATAACATCACTGACCTAAAACGTTTCGTCCAATCATATGGTATTTTTTATAATAATGTTACGTGTTTGCTATCCACACCAACTCCTCTACACGTAGATTCGTTAATTGAAAGTTCAGGTTACACTTATTCACTACTTTATTTACTAATTAACAATTAACAATAGATTAATTACTGCCTTAACTATAATCACACTTGAACACTTATAAGTCTCTTTCTTATTTCTTCTTTACTCGTTCACGTTCAATTTAAGATTCAGTCCACTGTGTGTCTTATTTATACATCCATTCACACGATCTAGAGCAGTCCAGAATATTCCCGGCCGTTAGCGTACAATTCCAGTCTCATCTAACCAGTCTACACAGTCCAGTGGCGTAACACTGCCCCCTCCTTAAGCCTGAACGTCCCGATCAGGCAATTCATTATTACCTGCATACTTGGCTAGTCTCTCTATATGCACCACCTTCATCTTAGATTTTGGATTTTGCTGAATTCTATATACAACGTCGTTTAATTTGGTGACGACAGTGTAAGGTCCTTCCCAAGGATGGTGAAGTTTCGGGGACCTGCTTTTTTTCCGTTGTAGGTTATATAGCCAAACCAACTCTCCCACCTGGTACCCTCCTGAATTAGCCTTAAGATCATAACGAGCCTACATACGGTCACTTGCTATGGCAATTCGCTCAAAAGGAGCCCTGGCTTTATATGCTTATTTCTTATTTGTGGCCCAATTCTTGCCGCACAAACTTCACATTGGCGGTACCAAGCCTCCACATCTTGACGACTGTTTACCCAGTAGAAACGTTCTCTTACATTAGTCAAGGTTTTGTTGATGCTAAAATGTCCGCCAGACGTTCCATTATGCACTTGCTGAAGTACATTTGCTACATGACACCTCGGGATTAACAATTTCAAAGTAACTTTCCTCCCATCTGGACGCTCTCTTTAGCAGTCCATCCTCTACTATAAGGGAGTCCTATTGTGCCCATAGAGCCTTCAGCCCCACTGATTTATTTGAAATGTCACTCCAATCGGCCGGGTTCCTCTTTCTTTCCATTTCAGAACAGGACCAGTTTCCTTATCGTTTAACTGCGCTTCCCTTAACGACTCTTTTGTCCAATAATCCGGAACTTGAACATTTATAAGTCTCTTTCTTATTTCTTCTTTACCCGTTCACGTTCATCTTAAGATTTAGATTCAGCCCCCGTGTGTCTTATTTATACATCCATTCACACGATCTAGAGCAGTCCAGAATATTCCCGGCCGTTAGCGTACAATTCCAGTCTCATCTAACCAGTTTACACAGTCCAGTGGCGTAACAATAATGTACTCAATTCAATTATCTGCAATGTCTCACTTTACATAGGAAACACCCGTATTTTGCTTAATGATTGATTTATTCCAAATTTGTATTAGTTGTACATGTCCCAAAACCAAATATTTTAAAGCGGTTAATATGATTTTTGGATATAATATCCACTTACCACGATTTTTTAAACAGCAATTTTCTGAAAAGTATATTAAGGTCCGAGATAGAACAAAAAAGATACTAACAACAGTTGGTTATAATTAGAGATCGGGAGGCACAGATAAATTCCAGTGACGACTTTTACGTAGATATAATATTATATTATAAACAACCACGCCTTTAGCGCGTGTTTCATTAGTTCGTGCTTGTATTTTCTGCATATTTAACATCAATCTCCTAATAATTTCCTGTTTTGATTTTTCAAAACATTATTTTTCCGTTCGAAGGGCTTGAGATTTTTGCACATGATAGCAGGCTACCAAAGTCGACAAGTAGTGTGGGGGTGTTTTAATTTTTTTTTTTTCGATATCTGCATCCCTTCTCAAGTTGGTTTTGTCAGTTTATGCTTTACATATTTAACATCTATTCGATCTTTTAAATAATTTTTAAAAACTTTTTTGCTTTTCGTCCAAAGGGCCTGAGACTTTTGCACAGAATAGTAGGCCAAAATCGACACAGGGTGTGGGGGTGTTTCTTTATTTATTTTTTTCAATATTTAAATCCATTCGCGAGTTATAAGGAGTTTTTGGTTTTTTTGTCAGTTTATGATTTACATATTTAACATTTATTCGACCTTTTAAAGACTTTTTCAAAACTTTTTTGTTTTTGAATTTTCCAGGGCATTGTTCTGCGGGGTGGCAGATGTCACACCTGATCCATTCTATCGACATTGAACGGTCTCTCTCACAATACAAATGAATTTTTAATGAGAGGCGCCAGAGATTAACTGGAACATTTACAACAAATATTATTAATATGCTTTTACTATTGTGATCGTATTAACTTTGGATGCTACCGAACCACCAAAATAATTACAAGGTAAGATAATTATTGTGTCATACATGCATGAACATATTTACGCGGTGACACAACACCTTGCGGCAACCCTGGAATTGATGTCATTTATCGCTACCTCTCGATCTCTAGTTACAACTGCCTGTTTCTCTACAAAATTTAAATTAGTTAATTTGTAGAAATTGATAGTTAATCGAAAGAATGTCCCAGCTAGCTCCAAAGGCAAACAGAGAATCGCTAAGGTGTGGGCAGGTGGAATTAGAATTAAATCTATTTTTTATTTGTTTTTCTTGAGTGCCATTGGTTTTTATTTGTTTATTCTTAATAATCATAAAATAAATTGAGATTATTTACAACAAAGATAAAGTACATCTCATGGTAAAATTGGTGTGCGAACTTGTTTCAATAAATTCCAACTATTTCTTAGTGGACAGCTCGAAGAAACTAGCAAGAAGCTGGTTCTTTAGATTAGTCTTCTTCTGAAAGAAATTCCCTCGTAGTGGACTGTATGGGGGGATACTATACCAGGGAAATAATCCAAAATTTCAAAACACAAATTTTAATAATAATAAAATTAAAGAGTACATGAGCGATATATACTCAATTAGTCTGTGTAACGTACTGATCAGTGATCACTGATTAATGATTATTAGAATACAACGGTTCTTTGTCCTCTATATGTGACAGAGCCCCGGCCGGGGTAAAGACTTGTGTATTATGATTATGAGGATAACATAACGAACAATGTTTTACTCAATCGAAATAAAGAATAATAATGAAATCATCAATAATTTACCTGAAACTCCAACAACTGGAAAAGCAATGGCGTTGGTTTCAAACTGAAAAGATTTATCTTATTCGAAGATAACCACATAACTTTCAGTGCACTATAGGTAGGCTACATAATAATTACTGATACTTATTTTGAGTTTCACATGAATTGCTGTATTTAAAACATATACTGATTTGAAAAAATAAAACAAAGCCCTCTTAACACTAATTTACATAAGTACATATATTAATTTTCAACAACTGAGTAAAAGTTTACAACTCTAGTTTTGATACCAATAAATAATAAAGTGTCTATACTAATAGAAATATAACTAAAACATTAATACAACAAAGTGGAATGTATTATATCATTTGTTCGTTGCTCGCTATTCATTTCTTTGTTTACATAATCTTTTATTATTGCAATAACTTGTGGTTAAATTTAAATATATTACTGTTTTATTTTTGATTTGTTACCGTGCCATACTGGGCAATTGGTAACTTAATCAATCACCAAATCCTCCAATCCAATCCCATTTGTTAATTTGTTCTTGCCACAATACAGTGTAATGTAAATCAACACAATATACGAAATTGTTAAAATTCAACATCGATTATCTCATATAGGGCCAACAACAATAGCGGGTTCGTTAGCGTTTTGTAGCGCTGTGTAAAAATAAACATCATCAATAGTTCCTCCATATAATTGGAATAAAACACAATTATTATATTGCTATAATTTTATGATTCTACACATGGAAAATGAAAACAAAACATTGTTTTTTTTTAATGTATTTTGTCTATAAAGGGAAAAGGAAATTGAAAAATATTTTATTTAATTTCCAACAACTTCCTATCAATGTTTTTCTTTATGTAAAACATATATCGAATTTTCAGAAGTTATTTTCTTACAGATACGCCTCAATATTTATATCAGGCTATGAGCTCGAGAACGGCCTAATTCTAAAAAGCATTTTGAGTAAAATACTATTTAGGTTATGTGACTGTAAATATTTGTTGATACTTTACATCTCGTCTTGGTATAATAATATATACATTTTTATTTTACAGTGAGTGAAAAGTATTGTGAAATTTTAAAAAGTTCCTACGATTTTGAAAAAAATATAGATAGGTGAGAAAGTATAGTAAATTTTTGCATTTATCTTTAATGAACTAATAATGTATTATATTTTTCTCTGTTTCATCTCTCTGATATCTCGCATTATCTGACAAATATAAACATTGTTTATGTCAAAATAAAATTATTAAGGAATAAGGTTTTTTAATTGACAGCATAGTAACGTTAATACAACTCTCGTTATCCGTAGCGAAAACACTAACAGATAACAGATGTACATCCAACATCTGAGTATATTAAGATTATCTCTTTGCAAAAAAGCCCAATTTTACAGTCAAAGATCGAATACAATATTTCAGTTCGAAAGTCGAAGACACTTGTTATACCAATGAGAAGCTTTAGATTATTTAAATTAGGAAATACATTTTTGATACCAAAATTTTCATAGAATTAACGTAAGGCAAATATATTTTGCAACATATTTATTACTCAAAAAAGAAATCACAGACAGCCGTGTATTGATGAAAAATCGATTCATTTGTCATTTCCGAGAAACATATGAATAGATGGGTAGGCCGTTGGGACCAGAAGTTAAATGGAATTAGTTTGGAAACACATGTCAATTAATAGTATTTTATATAACAAGTGGGGCATTTATAGTAGGAGTCGAAGGCGGTAGTCCGTTGGCCATTATGATTTTCTTGATATATGTGATATGTTAAAACACGATTGCCACGTAGAGCACACCAAACACTAAAACCAAAGCGTCCCTGAGATCGCCAGTCAACCGTAGAGTTCATCAATAGTGTTCGTTATGCCTGTTGACAATCCCTGCACTGCTAATGCAGGCTTTATCTGTCCAAACTACATTTCAAGAGACGAATGAATCTTGTTGACTTTTTTTGACGATACCATATGCAAAACTCGAATCGTTGCTGAAGATCAGTTGGTTGCAGGTAATGTTGTTTCCTTATTGTATAAGGCCTGAAAGCACGACGTCTTGAAATCCCAGAATCAGCTTCAATTTGGCGACTTGAAATTGAAGGATTTGCAACCGCCATTCCAATTACAGTTATAGAAGTTTCTTCAGCATCTTTAATGTGGTAATTTTTTGGTATTGGCTTGTTGAAGGACCCACAATTAATGAGATTTTCTTTTATCCACTTAAAAATAGCTTTATTAGGTTGCCTTCTTTTTGGATAGCGATTGAAATATAATTCGGATGCAATATCACAATTATTGTTATTGCATTAAATAAAGCATTCTAGCATATCATATTTCTCGTAATTTTTGATAGACATCTTCACTTTTACGATTAAATGGGGTGTAGTTATGACGGAAACAAAATTATTAATATGCAATTTACTGAAAAACGAATAAACACTGTCATAGATGACACACGCCTACTTGGAATAAATATAAAAAACGAAAAAAGTAATGCACGAAAAGATTATTTTCGCTATTAAATACTTACACATCAAAAGCAACCCCACACATGATCTATAGTTTGAAAGAGAAAAAATTTCCTTTTTAACTAAATTATAGCCAACTATGATTCCCATTTAAAAAATACAACTTTACGTAACTCGAAATTTCACATTTTTTAAAATTTTCTCAATGCCACTATGTTATACAGAGAAAAGTATCTCAAGAATGCAAAAATTGTTATTTTATAACTTTACAAACGACCAAGATATTGACTTGTGTCTAAAAGTCGAAAAATCGAACTTTTGTTTATAAGTTACCCTATACAAACATCGAAATTTGCTCACCCTGTACGTGTGATTATATTATATTTTTAATATTTTACAACGCGTGAATCAGTAGAACCGAATGAAACAGAAATGCCGCCCGCACGTCTATTGATATTTGTCTGTGCATGTGTAGCAGCAACGGGTCTGTCTTCCGAATCTCAAAGCCCCAGGTCCAGATACAATTCCCAACATTCTCTACAAAAAATTGCCACGTAAAACACTTGTCCAGATCACCTACATAATAAACGCGTCGATACGGCTGCAGTATTTCCCCACAGCGTGGAAAACCTCCATAATTGTGCCCTTCCTGAAGCCAGCAAGTTACCGACCAATTTCACTGCTTAATACTCTCGGCAAAATAGCCGAGAAAATATATCTCATTAATTTGAATAAACTTATTAATAAAGGTAACTTGCTGCCCAACATACAATTTGGCTTCAGAGGGGGGCACAATACCACGCTGTCGTTGTGCAGAGTTGTGCACGATGTTATCGAGGGTTACAACAAACACCATTGTACAAAAGTGCTGCTCCTGGACATCCAGAAGACATTCGATACTGTCTGGCATGGAGGCCTCCTGCATAAACTCACACACATCCATAAATTATCTACTTATTTTATATCTCTAATTAAATCTTATCTTGTTGACCGCACTTTCGCGGTTAAGATTAATAATACTACATCCGATTTTTATCAAATACGGGCGGGGGTGCCGCAAGGGACGGTGCTCTCCCCGGCTTTGTTTAACTTATATGTTGCCGATATTCCCACACATCCCCTAACACAAACAATAATGTACGCAGACGACACGACAATTTACGCCCAGTCCTTTTATGCTCAAACCGCAACTACCAAGTTGCGGTATCACCTTACTAATAATTTAAAATATTACAAGGACTGGAAAATCGTAATCAACGAGACAAAAATAGAGACAATCAACTTTACGAAGAAATTTACTAATATTAAAACTTTCACTCCCTTGACCATCAACAATAGAGTTATTGAGGAGGCCAAAGTGGTAAAATATCTAGGGGTCCACCTTGACCAAAGATTGTCATTTAAACCACATATCACTAAAACGCTCAACAGGGCCTATATGGCCCTGCATAAATTGTACCCCCTGGTGAACAGGAGGTCCGTCCTGGACACCAAAAATAAGCTATTGATTTATGAAACAGTCATTCGACCTATATTAACTTATGGTTGCGTCGTCTGGAACAGGATGTCGGACACCCAGTTCGGCCGCCTCCAGACGACGCAAAACAAACTGCTCCGCCTCCTCACTAACTCTAACAGATACGTAAATACTCAACAACTACACGAGACTGCTAACATACAATACATTAGAGATTACATTACACAGACGGCTTTAAAATTTTTTAGACAAAACATACAGAAATCTATACTCACTGCACACATTACAGACATACGACATTACCACCAGTACACACATACTCACAAATTACTCCACGGAAATTTGCCTATCTTTTTTTGAATAACCTTAACTTCAGACATACAATGACAGACATCCGCATTCTACCCTTTTCCATATTTATTATTACCCACCCCCAACCTTAACTTCCTCGGATGACCGCCCCTCCCGCCTCTTCACCCCATCTTTTACAGACAATCTAAATTTCAATTCTTTTAAGCAGGTTTTTTTCTCTAGCTTTTTCCTGCATGACCAGACTATAACGACATTTATAGTATTGCCCTTATTTTAATTCTCAATATGTTTTATACAAGTTTATTTATTTTACACGTTATTACAGGAAAACGTCTACCCGCCAAAAAACAACAAAAAAGGCACACCTGAGCCTTGGGCCATAACACCGGCCAGCAGTCTAGGCCTCCCTTGTCCAATAGGGAATAACTATTCTACTGCTTTTCGAGTAAAGCCAACCGGCTACTATCACTCTGAATGTATTGTAAATATTTTTATTTATTGTTATGCACATAGTGTATGTGCTTCATTTAAGTTCCTTATAATGTAAATAATGTTGAACAAATGTATTAAATTGGAATTGGAATTGGGTCTGTCTGCAGACAAATCCGCCCATATGTAGCTCACGACGGATTTGTCTGTCGGACAGATTCGTCGGATAAATTTGCATTTGAATACGTCTCTTAGTACCAAAGTAATGAGGAGTTCCGAAAAAAGTTGTATTGTGATGTGGCAAGGCTAGTAGTCATTATGGAGAGTATTGTAGTTATGATAATTGGCGTTGGTTTTGAATCGGTTAATGTTACGTTTAACATATTTCAGCACTGAAAAAAAATAGACAGAATGCACTGTCTGTGATTTCTATAAGAGTTTTTACAAGCTGTTGTAAAATTAAAATTAAAAATCAATCTTATAATACGGTTTTGGAAAACAAAAACTCATTGTAAATTACTGGCTTATCCCAAACGATAAAAACTTATAAGAAATATGACAATATGCTATAAAATAATACACATTTAATAACGCAGTGTGGTCTAATTAATCCTTGAGCTTGCAGATGCCGTAATATGCTTTATTAAGTTTTTACAAACTTCGTCGATTAGTTTTGAGTCTACTGAATCAGCTAAAAATTTAACGCTTTGGCTAAAACGTATAATAATATTGAAATTTGCCATATTATAGTGATAGTGATTTTCTCTATAAAAAGTGAACGTACGTTTTATCAACATTTAATATTAGGTTAGTATTGTTACAATACTTTCAAATTTCTTTATAATAGCAATAGTTTATCAAGGAGTTTCGCAACTTTGGTATAGATATACCAAATGAGTTATCATCAGCGAAAATAGTAATGTTCCCCCCGCAAATATGAATGATGGTGATTCATTTACAAATAGTAAAAAAATCAATTATACTAGCATCAAACCCTGCGGAACGACAAGATTTACTTCATAATAATTTGAAATTATGTCATTAATTTAAGTTTAAGTTAAAATGACTTAATCCAATAAAGAAAGATTCCTCGAATTCCCAACTTAAACAATGTTTCTTTAACAAAAGTCAGATTGAGGGAGTCGAAGACTCATAAGTCAAAGAATAATCCTATGACAAACTTTCCATTGTCCATTCCCTCTAAAACAAATTGCAAAAATTGAATGATAGCTGTGTCCGTGGAACAAATTTTTCTGAAACCATGCTGAGATCAGTTAAAAGCTTGAAAAAATTTAAAAATGCCATTATTTTTCCATTATTTTTGAAATAACACTTATGAATGATATTGGTCTATAATGTTCAGATTCTAAGGGACCTTTTGTTCTTAATATGGGGATTATAGTTGCTATTTTTAACATAGATGGAAAAATACCCACCTGGAAGGATGTGATAATCAAGATACTCAAAGGCTCTATAATGAATTCACTTGCATACTTGATGAGCTTAGGATCGCTTATTTTTAATTCCGATAATATTTGTCTTATTTTACCTATAGTAACAGAATAAATAAAAACGGATTGTTTACTAAATTCACAAGAAGAACAAATGTCAGTGAGTAATGTCTCGTATCTTGCATTTATTCTATGTTCCTGATGATGCATGCAGTCTTTATATTTCATTTGATGGCTGAAGCTCCAAATACATAGATAAAATTCATAAGCTAGATTTATTCATGTTCTTGATATGTGCAAATTATTATCAAATATAAAGAGAAATCTGCGTATTATGAAAAGTATTAGTAATTTTCAGATCATTAAATGTGAGGTTGGTTTACAATTAGTTAAGATATTGTCATTCCCATAAATTCAATTTTGAGAGCAAACACTTTTTACAGTCAAGAATTTCCGTTCCTAAATAATTTAAAAATATCTTCTGTGCTGAATGGTTTAGATTAAATGCATAATTTCAGGTATGATGTCATACCAACTCATTCAGACTTTGTGCTTCGTTGATAATAATTTGATAACGTTACTGAAGGATAATCAGTGGATAAGTAGCTAACTCATGGTGCTATAAAATTTTACAACAAATTTATAAATATATCGGATATCCGATGTCGATCTACCTAAATATATTTTCGGAAATTTTATTTTCACTTAATATGGAATTTTTAAATCTCAAAGCGCGAACCTTAATTTTGTTTATATAAAAATGTACACCTACATCTACTTTAAGTGATCGGAGGACGCTGCTATCCATGTCTGCTTTCGGAGACGGAGTAAGGTTGTTATTGAAACATGTTAGCTCAAATAGTATATGATATATCATTTTAATACAACTGAGCTATCCTGTTTCAATAATAAGCTTAGTCCCCCATCGCCTTTGGTCATTTAAAGTAGACGAAGCTGTACCTATTCTTCGTTATTTCACAATACTGCATAATTCATTCCAAGATTATATCTACATAGAACAGTGCAAATAATGAAAATTAATTGAAGATAATAATAGTATTTTTTAAATTGGCGTGTGTTTTGTTAATAGCCATTGTTAACAATATAATAATATATTATTATACAAACCGACAGACATGCATTTTTACATGTAACTCTGTTAAGACGTTGTAACAATATGAAAGTAGGAAGTGTTATTTTTGATTCGGCTTGACAAAAACAAATTAGTACTGGTGTTCGATCGGAAATCATTTAACATTTTCAGTCGAAAAAATGATTGCATTATACGAATAATATGAATTGCTTTGTAGGACTAATAGAAACTTGGAAATAAAGCAGGCTAAATTTAAATAAATATGTATTGTTTGCGACTTTTCAAGGACTATGAACATCTGGCAAGATAAAAGATTGATGATATGCATAAAATATATGCATTATATGTTCATATGCATTAACTGTTACAAAATATAATTGACATTGTTTAAACACACATTTATTTACGCTTTTTTACAGAGCTCAGTTTCAGTTTCTGTTTTAGTTTCAATTTCAGTTTTAGTTTTAATTGCAGTTTCAGTGTCAGTTTCAGTTTATTATTATCATCCAACACAATATTTACAATAATATTTAACAAGAATTTCGTATCCATCACTGCTCAATATGCTGATATTTTATCGGCACCAATTGAATGAAAAATGTATAAAAACTTCAAATTCTTATTTAGTCGATGTTTCGATAATATTTATTGTCTTCCCCAGGACTAATGAGGTATCTGGTTTTTAGTCCACACAATCATCATCGTCAAATGTAGCAAAAATAAAAATAACAACCTATATAGGATTCCTGTGCAATTATTTAGTATCAACTACTAGTTCAAGTCTCTATTTTAAAATATGGACATGAAATAGTAGTTTGTTTGTTATAATTAAAATTTGCTATCTAATAATGAAAGTAAGTAGGTGTATATTCATTGTCAGTTCATAAATTTTAATTTCAACAAAAATTTCCAAGTAAAAATTTATATTGTTATGGTCGTTAGAACAATAACAAAGTTCTTAAACCATTTTACACATATTACTATGTTTGGATTTCTAAGTATTTATAAGAAACTAAAAACAAATGCCTACGTTCTCTCACTCTGCGAAATATCAGCCTTAAACCCTGTTTTGACATGCCGGCAAAGTCACATTAAAGCAGAACATACTCCTTATGTGACCGATAGAAAATACAATTTTAACAGATTGTAACACTGAAGATGAAGGAAAAGATTTTTTTGGTTTTAAATTTTTTATTATTTTACAGCATTTATTTCATCCCAAACTACAATATCATGGAGATACATCATAAATAAAACTTTGAAGAACGTGAAGAATCTCAAATATAGAAACCACCATTAGAAAAGTGCGTGTGATATCATCTCCCAACTCTGTCTTTACTTATGTAGAAAAACAAATATAAAAGTACGTGTTCTCGTCAGACCATATTCACATAGAAAAAAATACGTACGTCATACCTGTACAACAACTTAGGTTCGGAGAGCCAGTGCAGATGCATCATTGCATCCATATAATCAGCTGCTTTTTTGCTTCCAGAGATAATCTCAGAATATAGTCGATTATTATTTAAAATTAAAGACATGTCGCAGACCGTGCTCTGAAGTACAAGGTCGCCCTCGCGCAATGACATAAATGTCGGCTTTG
This sequence comes from Rhamnusium bicolor, assembly GCA_029963845.1. Taxonomy (NCBI): domain Eukaryota; kingdom Metazoa; phylum Arthropoda; class Insecta; order Coleoptera; family Cerambycidae; genus Rhamnusium; species Rhamnusium bicolor. Next base: position 183,614 of record JANEYF010004711.1, read on the forward strand.
TGGATACAGTCATTAAATAAATCGACGATACAGTCTACCTCAACCTGACAGTTATCCTACTACTACTACTACTACCATCTTGTATATTTAATTTCCTGGTATTTAATAGAATATTTCTAGATAAATATGGGATGTAGTATCTGTTGTTAATATAAAAAATAATTTTTAATGCTATATTCATTTAATGTATAAGATAATTTATGGATTTTCGCTGCCTACAGAACATTATTGAAACATTAATTATTATTCTTGACATATCTGATTCAAAATTCTACCAATATTAAATAAAAATACCTATAAAGTGTTAACGGAAACAACGAATAAAACGGTAATTTGTTATTTTTGTCTGTGACTGATAAGATAATCTATTAAAGAAACAATTTTTTTTGTTTCCTTACCACAATCACGGTATCATTATTAATTTACTATACATTAATCTTAAATATACGACAAATCGTTCAGAATAATAAATATTCTAATAATTTAATTAAGGTAAATTATATTATGTTTAATAAAGTGTATTGAATATATTTTATTTTTCACCTCAGTACCAAGACTATGTTTTCTGCGATCTTGACATTGGCCAAGGTCCAAATAAGTGTCTGGTCGACGACTGATCTAGGTACAAAATCTTTAGATCGCAGATTCCCACCACACTGAATCACGAGCCCGAAATTACGTTAGGTTTTTGTGCCCTTGAAATAATTGTAGTCTATTTTATTCGCTGGGAATAAATTATGAATTACACTCTTGCTATATAGGAAGTGAAACGCATGTAATAGTATTGAAATATTGAGTCATTCATTTGAATCTCAATACGAATTACGTATTTAATGTTTAGTAGATTAATGTTAAATAAAACTGTTGTTGAATCCCGGAAACTGATCTAATTAACAAAAAAAGTTATGAGTAGGAATTAACCAGTTACTGATGGCATAATTATTTATTACACAAATAATAATAATAACATTGTGGATTCATTCAAAATGTTTTAAAGTTTTCATTCATGAAATTCTTTTGTATGTACATTAGACAATAAAATACCTATTTAAAAGAATGTAAATGCAAGCATGTTTCTTTCCAACATTATTTTCTGCTTTATTGTCCAAATAACAATGATAGCAATTAATACATATATTGTATAATGAGCAGGTAATGGTACTCATCTTTTTACAAGTATCATATGGGTAAAAAATGGGTATTCCGTGCTAGTTATACGCTATAATTTTTCTACGACTAACTTTGTTATTCCTTTTAAATTAAAAAAAAACGTTTGACAGCGTGGATGTGTTTGTAAATTACTTAAGTCGTGTTGCTATGACAGTAATCATAGCTTCCTCGATTTCATTTTACCTGAATCACATTAGGCTTAGTTACTATGGCAACTAGCGGGAAATAAAAAGTCATATACAATGTACTAGATTTACTAACCACTGACACACATATAATGAACACAGCGTTAATAACTATTATTGTAAAACTATAACATTGAATCCTATAAACATTACTTCAATAGAATGAATTCAAATTAATATGAATAAACATGATTTTAACATATCTGATGACATCTAATAAGGAAGAATTTAATTACTATTTAAAAAGAAGAATACTAAATAAATAAATTAATAAATTAACTAGGATACCGTACACGATCCACACATTGTATATTATTATTATATTGTATAAGCAGGAAAAATCAAGAACTTTACAGAAAATCCTTATTTTGCTGAAAAATCCAAAAAAAAATTAAACCATCAAGTTGGTCTTCACACTCCATGCTGAGGTTTTCTGATAATTGAAGATAACATGGACATCTCGAAGTTCCCAAAGCTAACTGCTTTCCTGAAAAGCAAATCTATGGGATAGGTATAAAGTAATAAAATTCCTATATTTTCTAGAGACGAGATCAATAGATTTTTTGTTCAAACACCAGATGAATTATTTTTGATGATGAAGATAAAAGATGATATTTTGTTTTACAGTTTATCATATGTCTAGCGCCAAGTGTGGCCAGTTAGAAAAAGAATACGAGCTATGGCCGTGAACTAGGATGAAATAAGATGGAATAAGACACACCCAGCGAACATAGGGAGAGGCTCGATCTATTCCCCACTAGCCAACTATAATACACACACTATTACGTCCATCTCGCTTGTTCAATCGGTTTTTTTTAACAGTTGACTACATTAGCCATTTTACACACGGTATATTTCTTAATTAATAATAATGTTTATTATAGATTTCATTAATATTGGGGGTAGCTGGTGTTTGTCGAGAAGAAACTAATGAAACTGATTATAGATGACATACAAGAGGATGATGATGTGGTGATGATACCTGATACTAAGACACATATACCACGGAGTTTCACACTAACCAGTGGAGAAGAAGACTGGTTAAAGTCGGTGTCAGACTATTAAATATTAGATCAAACTGAATTTATCAAACTGTGAATGTGACGCCATGGTCATAGTTTGAAAAGTTTGTTAGATAGAAGAAGGACATGCTCTATTTTAAAATCAGTACGCCACTACGCCCCCAGATGATTTTCACAGTCTATAGCAAGGGGAAGTTAAACCAGTGGGTTTGAGCAAGAAATATCTCCAAAAAATTGCCGAATTCTTGGGGTTATCCAACTCTTCTGCATATACCGGCTTGCTTCTGGGCAATGTTTGCAACATTACTTGGTAAGCCGGAGCAGACATTCTTTGTCTGAAAAGATAAGGCGAGTGGAAATCCTCCACAGTTGCAGAGAATATAGATGATTGCGTCCAAAATAAAGTAAAAATGACTAAAAATCATTAAGCAAGCCTACCACTCGAGACCTCAGTACTTTCTAAAATTAAACCACTGAAAATTACACTATAATTAGTCGTTACTGATATATTTTCAAAACATGTTGAAAATTGAAGTTCTCCACGGTTTTTCGTTAGCACTTTCCGCACGCTGATTACATTTGTTCGTCAAAAGTCTATTTTCAATACTCGTTTCCATGGTGATGAGTTCAGAAAAGTCTACTTTCCACGCTGGCTGCAGAAAAAAGTTATTTACGTAACAAGACCGAAAAGTGATTCTTTACTGGGCGAGTTGGCAATTTTCATTTACAATAAATCCAGAATACGTTGTAGCACAATTTTCATACTTAACACAGGCGCTTGTCTATTGGTAGTACATTCTTCACGTCAATATTGTCTAAATCTTCCACAGGGCTCGCTGCATTCGGCAATGTGCAACATATTTTCTCTAATATCTTTTTCACTCTATATAAAAATACATATCTGTTTAAATGTTTAGATAGAAGCACTAAAACAAAATTTTTTCTCATATTTTTTTTTAAAGCAATAGTTGTTGAGATATTCGTCAGAAACGATGAATGGCGTGCGCCATTTTACACGATAAGTTCATATAATAGCTACTTCTTGTTTTGAAGAGTATAATCGATACTTTGTATTCAATTGATGTTTTTGTGCCACCCAAACCAGTGCAGTGGAGGTATATCATCATAATCGACCATAAAAAATATACCGCTTTATGGACCGTTTTTCCTACAGGGGCAAACCCGGTTTCACATAACTATATTTAAGGAAAAGCTCAGCAGTAGTATGTAAAGTAGATATCTGTAACAACTTTTGAATTAATTCGCTAGATGCCTATAGTTGTAAAAAAGGCGCCTCATTTAATGTTTGTCGCAGAACTAGAATTTAGAGACAATAAAATAAAAGAAGGTAAGACATATAATGTATTCTAGTGTCTATCTATTTATTTGTGCCCACTATTTTTAACATGTCTATTATGTGGTAATGTTTCTTCTTTGCTACGTAAGAGTAATATAAGTAAAACAATATTTACGTAATATTGATAAAATAATATTTTATAAATCATATGAAACACAAATTTATAATATTAATGTTATCGTTATCAATACTAAGTAACGGATTCCATATTAGGCGCATACTGAGGTTTTGTTAATATTACGTAAAATGTAGTAAATTTGTACAATAATTTACAAAGATTGTGATGCAAATACTGTTGTTTTATCATAACTCCATAAGGATAAAGATACCTTTTTTTATTAAATTTATATTGATTATAAAAAATAATGAAATATAATAGTGATAAATGTTATGTGCATGGTTTTCGGAACACAATACATGTACATATGTGCATATCGTACTTGACCATTAACTTAACCTAAAACAACAGTATGTTTTTAGCAGTCTGTCAGTTTTTGTTTTCTTTAACTGCTATTAGTGTTGTGCATGTTTCAAATTTCTTTAAATCATTTTAATCTACTTAATATGCCTAGAAATACATATTTAGATTTACGAATTGTTGAAGCTGTTGAACAAGTTGAGGGTATCGTTGTCAATAAAGAAAAAACAATTTCATTTACAGATGGCACTGGTAGTGTTACTAGAAACTCCAGTGACACAGCTGAAATAATTCCTAACCACACACTGTTTGTAATGAACTAAATCCACTTGAAGACAGCGAGATATCATTTTTTTTTTAATGAAACAACCGTACTGAACAAAATATGTTACGGAACATAGTGCTGAAAATAATCTAAAATATAAAGGTATATTACAGAATGATTTAAGAATGTCGACAAATAAATATTTACCAAGTCATTCCGCAGTCAATGACATTGGAAATTTTAACGGCGAACTTGCCCGAGATGCGATTAGCTAAGGATGCTCAAACCCTCTTGAATACCCCAAGAGTCGTTAAGACTATTTATGTTGCACCAGGTTCCAGTATGTAGGTTTACGAGTAGAAGTATGTAAGTGTTAAAAATATTTAGGGTGGTATCTCAAATTTCACTCGACTATATGCATCTTTAATTCGATTTATTATTAAAACGGCTAATTAACACAACTCGTTTAATAACAAGAATTATTTATTTAGCAAAACTTTTTGTATATATATAATAGAACACCAATGATATTTAAAAACAAACTTATTCACCCTTCTCTCTTTAATGACATGACATTAATGCAGTGTTGAAAATTTATTTTTTTCTTACACCAAAATATTTCTACATTTAAATAAAGATCTTAACATTATAAATTATTACTAAATTATATAGATTTGTTGCCTTGTTGGCATAAACCTGTGATTTCAGATAACCCCACAGCCAAAAGTAAAAGCAGTTAAATCGCAAGAACGTGGCGGTCAATTCTGGTCACCAAACCAAGATATGACACGACCAGGAAAAGACTCGTGCAAGATCGTCAATGTTTCACGGGCGGTATGGCAAGTGGCACCGTCCTGCTAAAACCACATGTCGTCGAGAGCAACATTTTCCAATTGAGGCACAAAAAACTGGGTTATCATAGCACGATAACGTTCGCCATTCACCTTTACTGCATTACTTGCGTCGTCTTTGAAGAAAAGCGACCCAATGATTCCTCCAGACCACAATGCACACCAAACGGTGATACGTTTTGGATGCATCGCTTTCTCATGAATCATTCGTTGATTTTCTGAGCCCCAAATGCGGCAGTTTTGCTTATTAACGAAGACATCCAGGTGAAAATGGGCTTCATCACTGAAAATAATTTTGTGCGCAAAATCGGTATTCACTTCTTGTTATTCAAGGATCCAATTGGTGAACTCTCTTTGCTGTGCATGGACTGTTGACAGAAGTTGATGAGTCAATTGCACTTTGTAGGCATGGAGATGAAAATCTTTAGTAAGAACACGCTGAGTGGCTGTTGTAACTTCCAATTCTTGTGCGCGATAACGAATCGACGTCCCTGGACTCTTCGCCACGCTCTCGCGAACTACCGTGATGTTTTATTCTGAACGACTTCTACGAGCTCGAGTCATGTCGTCAGTAACCGAAACAGTACTTACAAATTTTTCGATTACTCTTTTCACAGTGGATTAATGAGGAACATTATTTCGAGCGAAAATTGAATGCATTTTACGCATCATGGCAATCAAACTTTCACCATTTTGATAAAAATGTTTAACAATCAAGACACGTTGTTCTATCGTGTAATGCTCCATGTTTACTAATTCCCATCTGTCTCCCTCAACCTGGCATGTCATAATCTTGTGGCATTATGACAGCCAATCTTGCGCTCTTATTGAAACACCTTTTATAATAGATACAAGATTTGGTTGACTGGGTGTGTCAATAAAAATATTGTTTATAATCACAATGTTTGATACACATTTTAATAAATTATGTATTATAATGGCATTTTATATAATATGCTATCATCCTCATTATCTCATTAATCATTATTACCTATCCAGAGTAAACAAAATACTTAAATTCGTATGTACATATATACACAATACACTTAATACCAGGACATCTACAATTACTTTTTTGTATGTAGAGATAATACATCTGACGGGAACATTAAACTACATTTAGCAATTTTTTTGATCACATTTATCTTGCCACTTATTACGTTATCATATGCTTAAAAACTGCCGCAAAAGAATATTACAAGTTTTTTTAATAGGTTAATGAACTGACTAACGTTTATGTAGTCTTGTTAGAAATATTTGATATTTTGTGTTTAGCTAATATTTTCCTAAAATGAGAACTTATTGTTAAATATAAATACGTATAAAAAATTTTCTGATATGAAAAAAAAACAGTTATGTTATTATTATAAGTAGCGGTAACTGTTATTTTCTCAACAAGCTTTCAAACTCTGGTACCTAAGTTATATATTATAGAAGATTTTAGATTATTTACAAAGTTTTGTGTAAGGTTGAGGAAATAAAACAGATTATTTCTTTAATAGTCTATTACGTCAGAAGTTCATTTTATTAACATTAAAAATATTGCTTTAAAATATAAATAATACAAGTATATATGCAACACAATAGTTGACATTATCACTTAAATAACGTGAAGATTTGGAATTAAAATTTCCTCCAAAAATATTACAAAATTGTTATACTTGTGCACATTCTATAACAGGAATTGACTATTTTCGGATTTTTTTTGTTAAAAAACAAGTACCTATACTTAGCACTTAGGTGATATGGGAGGTAAGCCTCCAGGACAAAGGTATAGCACCTAATTTTTATCGGCCCCATATTCTCCGATCTAGACACTGAGCACCATTTTTGAAACATGCCAAACTGTTAATTATTTTTTTAATTTGGTTAAAGTCTCTCTTTCCGGATACTAAAAAATTACTTAAAATTTAGTTTCTGTAGCACTTGTACAATTTGGATCAATTCTTTTGGTGGAATTTTAGCATTATTTTTATATTATATATTAAAAGGTTCTCTTCTCAGTTTTTGCAGCACTTAGTATCTGCAGACTCTTGCCTCTTTCCGCAGACTATTAACAGTAGTAGTTATGCCACAGTATAATCAGTAGATTATTTCAGCTACATTTCATACATAAATCCACTGAGCACTCTGGGACCTCGAATGTAGGTGGTTGCGTCACAGTCGTAGTATTTTACAAGGATACCATGGGTGTACGAAGCAAATTTAGCGTTGTTGATTAATTAATAAAATAAATAATTGTTAGTTCGGAAAGAGATCACGGGTTATTAATGTTTGTGCAGCCAGGTGTATATATTTCATTTCTTAACATTTTATATGATTAAACTAAAAAATCTGTAGATTCTCTAGACAAATGAAATAAAATACACAATAGGCATACTATTTTATTATTAGTAATTGAATAATGAATGCTAAACATTTCTTAAATTACCAAATAAAATAGCTAAATATAAAAAAACACAAATAAATTATTGATGATTCCAAATTATTAATTTTGTATTTTGTTTGCCAGTTTCAAAATTTCTATTAATAAATTTAAGACTGTAAAATATATTCGTATTTTTTTCTTAAGGCACTTATTCTCAATAATTTAGACAAACTGCCGATACACAGCGCTTCTACTCACATGATGTGGTGTGGAAGTAAACTATTATACTTTTAATTTACATTATTAAAATTACTTTATTAATGGTTCTTGCTTTTGTAAAACAATAACTCCTATACTAAAATCAATAGACTAATGTAACCGTTTTTTCACGAGGAAATATGAAGAAAACTTTCTGTAACTATTGCAATAAATGTTAATTTTACATTTATTTATTATTTCGCCAATATAAACTTACAAGGAAAGTCTAGGGCTATTTTTACAAAATTATACAAGACAAAAAACACATTTGCTTGTTTTTCTTTTCTAAATCAATTAAAAAAAATAGGTACGTATATTTATAAAAATGGCCCTAGACTTTTCTTGTGAGGACATAAAAGAAATCACTGTTTGCGTAGTTTATCATTCTATACGTATTATAGAATATATACAGGGTGTTCTAACATAAATGGCATTCTAAATAGGTATTTTACATCGAAGAAGAAACAATCGTAATGGAAGAGAATAGCCCTTATTAAAAATGCAAACCACTTAACGGATGGTCAACATAAATTTAAGGATTCCAAACAATTTATATACAGGGTGTCCCATAATTAAGTGCCTCGCTTCAAGAGGGTAACAGAACTATAAAAAATAAGTTGAGTTTTGTATATAAACAGTTTCCTTAAATTAGTTTATAGATAACGGAGCCGAATTATTTTTGTAGAGGTATATAGTTACCTATCGATTATTGTACACCCATTCTGCATTGCAATATTTATGTACAAATAACTTTAAAACGACAGCTTATATCGAGATTTAGTAAGAGGACCTCTTTTATTCAGTTTTTAACACTAGCGTTTCTTTCCTCTATAAATGTGTAAGAAAATAAGACAAAGAGTTATGGCGAAAATTCACCCCCATCCCCTTTGTAATTACTCCAATAAATCATGATATGTTGATAGAAATTTAACAAAATATGTAACATTATAAAATTAATCATGATGCAAATTTATTTTTTGCAATTTAAGATGCTTCGAATTTATTGGCAAATAACTATATTGTACTTACCCACTTTAAGGGATTGTAGCTCCCTTATGAACTGACTTAAGGCAACTGTTTACAAAACTTAACTTATTTTTTATAGTCCTATTAGCCCCTTGAAAGAAGGTATTTAATTATGGGACACCCTGTATATGCTTTCACTTTTTTTAACTCTCTCACCCTGTAAATGACCCTTAAATAATAGTACCTCAAGATACGTTGTGTTAAAAATAATCGCCGATATATTGCTAATAACAACCCGTCGTCGCCTGGCTGAAATTATCGCTGTTGAATTAAAAAATATGGATTTACAAAACGAAAGTTCCAATAATCATTTAAAAACTGACTAAACTTTTCATAAATTGACTAATTTGTAATTTGTTTACAATATACACTCATTTTAAAATTTGTTCTGTAATATTTTTAAAAATTATTCAAAATAGATGCAGAAAATTGTAAATACAAAACTAAAGATTTTATTTTTTTATTCTATTTCGTATTTTATTTATATTTTCAATTTGTATTATTAAAATTACTTCAATAATGGTTCTTGTTTTTGCTATACTAAATTCAATATGTTTTATGCTTGCAATATTATAACAATTTTTCACATAGCTTTCGACATCACGAGGAAGTAAATAAAACTTTTCATTACTACAATCACTTTTATTTGTACACCCTTTACATGAGCAAACCATTCCCCCTCTTCTCTTATCATTCCCTATTTTAAAATAAAATAAAATGTATAGAATTATCACAATAAACTAATTACACGTGAAGCACTTATATCACAAGTTATTTTTTATTTCGCTGAAAACATATACGCCGCTCTAACGGCCACTACTACACTGATCCTTTTCATTATAACGGGTCAATTTAACCGCTTTTGAAGGTTCCCGGCGGCGAGGCCTTGCAATAAGGAGAAAGAACTTAACTTACTGGTTATACTGTGGTTATGCTGCAACTTGTAAATACAAATACTGTCTGAACGTTATTTGTGGCATTCTCTAAATTTTCTATTTCTTCCTTGGGACTTACTACCACATGAATAATTCTTGGTTATAAATATATTAGTGATATACTGCCCTAGAAACTAGACAAATAATTAGTTGTCCATATATTCTGCAGTTTTTTTGGACCACTTATATATTATTCAAATTGGGCTTTTTAGATTCGGGTACACTCTTATTATCAGAATATACTTTCTTCGCTTGTCAAAGGTGAGCTGAACAATGAACACGAATAAATAGGTCAATGAATGAGAAAAAAATAACTGCGATAGAGATTCGGTAATAATCCATCCTCAATTCTCTTTTGGGGTTATTTTATTTATTTATACGTCTATTGCATAAATATTATTCTTATTTTTTCAGTTTATTTAATACCAACATTACTTACCTCGGTAGTTAGCCATTGTACACTGTTATGCTATTTTACAAATTAATAATAATAATCGATAATGTGTCTGATAATAATAAACACCAATTTTTTTAAGACCACACGACATATTTCTTCTGCACTTGCGCTATACAATGAATTGGTTAGTGGTTTTGAAAAAAAAACATAAATAAACTGGAATTGACACTAAATAAGAAAAGAACAACAAAATAAAACGAATAATGTCGAAATGTTAATATAACATTCAAATTTGTTGTTAGGTTAAGTAGTGTCAGATGTCAAAAGGTTGTTGATTTATGAAACGTTTGTTGCCAAATTTTCCCTCATTTTTATTTTCCTATTTAATTTTAAATATACCACAAAATGAAGCAAAAATGTTCCTTATCTTTATACAATATCATCAAATGTTTTTATCTTTGATTTATTTTATAATAATTTTGAATGAATTTCAATTATTTTAATGTTCATATTCCTGCAAGTGTGTCTTGCAAACTGACAGGCTATGAGTTTCAATTATATTAAAACTGCTATAAAAAATTAATTGAATTAAGAGAAATGCTTCCAAATTGTACAAGTTCAAATTAAATAAATGTGTATATTACAAATTATTTCGCGCGCGCCAATATCCTTTTGGCTTGATGACGGTCTCGGATGCTAGGGCCAGGCAGGACTATTGCCTTTTTACCCTAGTCATCGCTGTAGACCTGGACCGGCCTCGTGCAGGGCGGGTTAGCTTACTTTACAAACGGCCCCACTCACAAATGTGAGCGGTGCCGAAGATTTCGGCCAACCTCCCTGGGTCCTGGCTGATGAACCCTGCTGGCGCTCTTCTGTCTTCGTCTTCTTTCTTCGCCAGCTTGTCACCCCCCGGGAGTTGTCTTCTGTCTGTCAGGGACTGTGCGGATATTTTTTGACTTGGGATTGACTGCCAGTACACAAAGTGTCAGTTGACACATTGTCATCTGGATCATCGGACAAGGTGAGGATGAGCTCTGTAGCTCTAGGAGGTGAAGGCCTAAGTGCTTTCTTAGCACTTTCGTCCTTCACCGAGCCAGGGGGACAACGGACACTGGTCGGCTTACTGACCGGCGCCCGCAAGGTCTGTGGGAAGGTGGTTGGTTAGTCGTGTCTTTTCCGTGGTTTGGTCCATCTGTAAGGAAAGGATTAGTTATACTCACCCGTTATCCAGTAACTGTACTTTCGGCCTCTTGTACCTCGGTGCGTCGGCCGGATCATAGGAGGTGGCCTCCCTGATCAGCGGGTTCCTGTGCTCCTCGGCCAAGGTGTACAGTTTCTTCGCTCTATCCCGGATGACTTCGGTGACTGGTGTGTACTCCAGGTCCCTGAAGATGTCAGCGTTTCTAACGTACCATGGTGCGCTTACTGCCGTCCTGATGGCCACGTTTTCCACGGCTTGGATCTTCTTCAGATAGGTCTTCGCTTGGTATCCCCATGCTACGGAGGCGTAGGTCAGCTGTGGTCTGATGAGGGCTTTGACTAGCAGAAGCTTGTTCCTCAGACTGAGCCTGCTCTGGTTCCCTACCATTGGGTAGATCAGAGCTCTCGTCCGCTTGGCCTTTACCACGATGGCTTCGGTGTTCTGTCTCCATGTCGGCCTTTGTCCATGATTACGCCAAGGTATTTGACGGAATCGTGCCATTGGATGTCTTCACCAAACATGGAAACATGTCCTGTGGGGGTTTCCTTGCGTCCTTTCCTGAAGAGAATCGTCTGGCTTTTCTCCGCGTTGACTGCGACTTTCCACTTGATGCACCATTCTTCCAGAAGAGAGGCTGCCTCTTGGAGTCTTCTGGTGGCTGTTCTCGCTCTCCAAGATCTGGCCATGAGGGCCGTGTCGTCCGCGTAGAGTGCCATAGCGGTGCCTTCGGCCCTTGGGAGATCAGAGGTGAAGATAGCGAACAGATGGGGTGACAGCACAGAGCCTTGGGGAACTCCGGCTTCCATCGGTCGATAAGTGGACACACAGTCCCTGATCTTCACTCGCATCTGTCTCTCGTGCAGGTATGATCTAACTAGTTTGACGAGTGCATTTCGTGCATCACTCTTAAAATTATATCGAGCGAGCGAGGCTGAAAAACAACCAATCAGAATTAGGAATTTTAAATTTTCCTGGTTTGAATTTGCCCCTGTAGAAAAAACGAACCATAGTTAGAACTTCATGTAAAGTCGGTGATGTCGTGATGTCATAACTATTGCAGTTTAACTAAGAAAATATAATAAATAAATGTATACTAATGGAACGTTACCGTATTTACAGTATTTAATCTGTATTACTGCTAATGCAATAAAGCAGTCAATTTTTAACTGAAAGACTTAAATAATTAAGTTTCCTAGAAAAGTTACATTTATTTGTGAAATGTGAGGTAATTTACTATCATTAACTGATTTATTTTTATACAATTTCGTAGGTTTTTGGAGAGCGTAGTATTAAGTATAACTATTAACCTTCTCACTCCATATTTAGTTACTTTTACATTATTTTTGAATTTTAACTCACTATTAAATTCATTAACAATTTATGTAGCTTTTAACTGACCAATTTACCTACGAGTAAAATAAATGAAATATTATTTAACTCAGATAAGTTAAAAGTAACATGATGAAATCTGATTGAGCTTAAATTTACATTCTGGACGTTTTGTGCAGTTTGAGTGACAGATAACAGTGATAAAGATAACTTTGAAGTAGTCTGACATATGTGTCTAAACGGTATGCGTCAGGTTTATTCGATAAAGTACAGGGTTATTCATTATAAATTACCCACCCCTTATCTTCGTTATTATTGCCAAAATTTCAGTAGCGTGCAGATTTCAGGGGATACAAAAAAATTATATATTTTTTTAAATGGGATACCCTGTATATTATTAAATTTTTAGAATGGTCCTTTGTTCTTGATTTCAAAAATATACTATATGTTACCCCTACCATATACCGTTTTTGAGTTATTATACGTCGAATATCTTAGTTAAACTAGTTACTGTAAATACGGAAAAGTTAACATTATTAAAGTGAGCTATGAAAATGACAACTATTATGTTTAATAAGTAGAGCTGTCCGAGGTCACCTGGCCGACAGAGCCCTCATATGACTCATATGTTTACATCATATCATAATACTTGAATAAGTACAGTAAATGGAAATAAATTTTAACAATAATGTTACATTTTATAAAAATTTGTATAAAACTCACCCTTTTAAGCAGATTTATGAAGTAGTTTGGTTGTCGTCATCACAAAGTGGGGTGAAAAAATATGTTTTGCATTTTGAAAATGACCATTCGACATCTACGGATGTAATACAGGCATAAGTAAAACAATCTGTGAACTCACTTAACGAAGTTGTAGATGCACCATCACAAATTTGTCTTAATTTGCTAAAATCAGAATCTTTCTGTAATACACTCTCGAATTTTTCACTAACGCGATTATTTTTTGCGTCATTTATAGTCTGTAGCTGTGTATTTACGTCGTCCACTATTTGCAGCGATTCCACTAACGACAACGAACTATTTTGCAATTTTTCTATTGCGTCGTGTAGTCCTCTATAATTATTATTAATAGTTTTTAAATCTGTTTCAAGGGAAACGTCTTGAAAGCTTGTCTGGTTTTCCCTAATAGCTGCAGCCTCGTTAGGGTTGAACTGTAGTATCACAGCTTTTATTTGTTGAAAATATTCAGCTAATAAAAAGCCGCTTTCAACCACGTTCTTCAACGTGTAAGAATCGGCTCTGGTGGTTCAGGGATACCAGGACACTGTCTGTGAAATGCTCGAAGCCGTTTAGGAGATTTGAGAAAAACTTTTTTTGTATTTGCTATTAATGCATCTACCTCTGGAAAACATTTTCGAATCGTTTCTGCCCCAAGATGTAACGCATGCACTTTACACGTAACATGTAAAAACCTACAATTGTCTCTTTGAAAAGAACGGCCTACCATGCGCATTGTCGCAGCACCATCAGTCACAAACATCAATACTTGACTTGTTGAAAGTTCAAATTTTTCGAATGTCTCCAACACCCCACGCGTAATTATTTCGCCAGTACACGCAGTTAGTCTTTTACTAGCTAGTAAAAGTGGAAATGTTAGTTTAAGAGGGCCCAGTACACGTACTATAATATTTAAAATAGAATTTTTTTTACAATCTGTCGTCTCGTCAATACATAACCAGAGCCGTGTATTTTTTAATCCACATTTAATCCTATTTACAATGTCTTCACGAACAGCTGGAATATATGTACGTAACGATGTACGACTTGGTAAGTTCACCTGGGGATTGTATTTATTCCAAAACTTCCGAAATGGTTGTTTATCCAGTATGTGTAGCGGAATATTACAGGCTATTAACATTAACAATAAATCAAACATAAACTGAGTTGTCAAAGGCATGCCTTTTTTTTTATTTTGATGTTGCACGGTGTTGATATGACGACGACAATCTGTTTTGTGCCAGCACATTAAGTCTTGTTTACAAACTTTACAAATTATTTTGCATCCGTCATAGAATAAATAATCCGGAAATTCACCGATAAATTTATTCACTGTGTCCGCGTACGGTCGTTTTTTACTCTTTGGCGCGTTTGACATTATGTATAATTTATAGGTACAACCTCACGCATTAACCTTTCAAATAAGACTGCAGCGTAAATCACTTCTAAATCGGCACGTATGACGCCATCGCAAGACCGTGGCTGTACTCCAGCCACCTCGGACAGCTCTATTAATAAGTGACATCTCTTTAATGAAATAATCAAAATGGTTTACAGTGAGGAAGAAAAAGTCCAAATATTTACTTGTTATATGCAAAATAACAAAAATAAACATGCAGCAAAAAGAGCATATAGGGTATTGTATCCAAATCGTCCAACACCATCAGAAAATACATTCAAAAATATTTACCGAAAGGTGAATAATACGACATCATTCGGAAAATAGTCAGAATGGATTTAGGAGAGTTCAAAACGTATATATCAATCAAAATCTCGAGATTACTTGAGGAATCTACTTGCAAATATTACATTATAGGGTTCACAAGGATAATTATAGATTCCATAGAGATTTTTTTAACACTTTTACTTGTTAACATATTTTACAAGATTTTTTTCTATTATTATATCACGGTTGATATTAAATAGGATTAGATTCAATTCAAAACAATGTCTTTAATAATTCATTGTCAAACAGTTTAAAAACTACATATTTATACCTACTTTTGTTTATCAACGATTTATTTCATATCAATTAACCTGAATACCTATAAACGTAAAAAATTGCCGTACCTGTTCTATTAAACAAAAATAACAACAGGGTCTACAAATTTAGGTAGTATCCTTAAACACATAATTTTATAAATTAGGCCATTGACCTTCGAATATTCTATTTATATACCATACCATGATTTCAAATGCACATATAAATTATAATAAATTTTCAAACGCCTAATAAGCTCAAGTTGAATCCAAAGAATGATTGACCTATCAAAAAACGGAGGCGATAGTAGGTATAGTGACTTGGGGTTTTTCACGACCTAGTCTAAAGTATGTTTGTTCGCGGATCTCCTCGAAGTCAGATTATGCTTCCATTTGCAAACTGGTAGGTGCCCTTAGATAGCCCACATATTTCAATTGATTGCGTAATATTTGTATTGATAGGTGAAATAATTTAGAAAATTATGAAAGGCTGACTAGATTCTATTACCAGAAGATGCTCTGTGTAAATAAAAGATAAAAAGTTGAGTAAATATGATCAGATTACAATTAAATTATTAAATGTAAGTATTTACGTACCTATATTTATTCAGGTTTTTTTAAGTTAGATAATATATTTGAGTAATTACGTGAATATGATGATGACTAATTTTGTACACATATAATTTCAATATCATTGTGTTAAGTTCTAAAAACTGCCCTCTTATATTATATTAACATAATTTAAATTCAACGTTAAAATAAATAATATTATGATTTATGAACTTTCTTAAAAAAATACGTTTTGTCTCTTATTTGTAAAATATGCTCACAATATCAAATTTTCTGGCAGTATATAGTTTAGCCCACCAGGGTTAGAGGTCGAAGCTCTTGGTACCTGCTTTGCAGGTCGCTATCAGTCATTAAGACATTAAGACTGGTAGTAGCACTGATCACCAGAGGGATACACTTATCACTCACTATGACAAAAATATTAATCAAAAGAAGTAACAATAAACCTCATTACGCGATATGAAAACCCAATATAAATAGGTATATACGGCTAAAATAGATAAATATCTTTTTTGAACTGATGGTTATTTCTATATTTTCACATAGCAAAAAAATGATACACTACATATATTGAGTAGTGGTGAGAGGTATGTGAAACTGCTCATATGATTCAAATGTTACTATCCGACCGACATCATAGATGTCTCTGTGGCGGATAGCGACTTGCGAAGCAAGTACCGGGAGAGGCGACCTCCCGCCCAGGTGGACTAAACTAATGTTATTAAATATGATTTGAACGAAACAACTACTCAGCGGGCAAATACCCTGACCTGCATTGGATTATACCTTTAAATCACGATAAATCGATAGTCAATATCATTTGTCAATTCCTAACCAGACATAGACCGGTTTCGAACTTATTAGTTCTCCTCAGTATACCATAGGTCATGGAACAGACAAATGATAGTGGCCAACCTGCTAGTCATATACTGAACTAAGGTACTCCACTACTCAATTTACTTTAGTCAGCATCCATCCGTCAATGTTTCACGGGCGGTATGGCAAGTGGCACCGTCCTGCTGAAACCACATGTCGTCGAGAGCAATATCTTCAATTGAGGCACAAAAAACTGGGTTATCATAGCACGATAACGTTCGCCATTCACCGTTACTGCATTACTTGCCTCATCTTTGAAAAAAAAAACGGCTCAGTGATTCCTCTAGACCACAATGTACACCAAATAGTACCACGTTTTGGATGCATTGCTTTCTCATAAATCATTCGTGGATTTTCTGAACCCCAAATGCGGCAGTTTTACCTATTAACGAGGCCATCGAGATGAAAATGGGCCTCATCACTGAAAATGATTTTGTCCGCAAAATCGGCATTCACTTCTTATTCCTCCTCGTTCAAGGATCCAGTTGGTGGACTCTCTTCGCTGTACATGGTCTGTTGGCAGAAGTTGTTGAGTCAGCTGGTCTTTGTAGGCATTGAGATGCAAATCTTTAGTGAGAATACGCTGAAGAGTGGCTGTTGTAACGTCCAATTCTTGGCACGATGACAAATCGACGTCTCTAGACCTTCGGCCACGCTCTCGTGAACTGTCGTGATGTTTTGTTCTCAACTAACTCTATGAGCGTGTGTTTCACATCACTAACCGAACCAGTACTTTCGAATTTTTCAATTATTCTTTTCACAGTAGACGAATGAGGGACATTATTTCGACCGAAAATTGGACGCACTTTACGAGTCGTCGCAATCAAACTTTCACCATTTTGATAATAATGTTTAACAATCAGGACGCATTGTTCTATCATGTAATATTCCATGTTTGCTAACTCCCATCCTGTCTCTTATCGACCTGGCATGTTATGATCTTGTGACATCATGACAGCCAAACTGGCGCGCAATTCGTATCTTGTGCTTTTATTGAAACACCTTTTATATGTACCTATTTATTATTCCTGTTTCTTAAAATATACCTATGAAGTCTATTGGGACTATAAAATTGATGTATTTGGTTCCGCGGTCTAATATTTTTAAAATTCGCGCAATCTTCATCCATGCTCCAAAACGTCGGCTAGCTACTTTAACAGCGCAGTAGCGCACTGACATTGTATTGCGCATTGCGCAACAAATATGCGTAGTGAAGTGTTAACTAAAATGGCGAATGACGCACAACATCCTTGTTGTGATTTTGTTATACATATCTGCATATTCTTCATTGAAATAAGTAACAAGATGCATGAAGATAAAAATCTAACGGTTAATTTCTCTTTAAGCGAGGACAAAGGACAGAGAAGGGGGCAGAAGGGCTAGATAACTTAAGTTTATTATATTTCTATTAAAAATCTAATAAAGAATGTAAATGTATGCCCTATATTAATAAAACCACATTCCCCCCTTAAAGTAAATCAATATAGGCCAATAATAGATACAATATGTTCCCAATAAAGAAACCAAACATAGGCGTAATATTGGCAAGACTAATAGGACCAATATAAAGGAATGTGATGTTTATATGTTAATCCAATATATCTGAAACATATTGGACCAATAAAGTTGTATTGCTGGGGAAATTACAACAACTTTTAAGCAATTAAAATAACAAAATTGAAACAAATGAAAAGTCAGGATTCACGAAATTAGCTGTAATGACTTTAATCGAAAGTAATGTTGGACGAACTAGACGATCAATTCAAACTAGATTCAAGGGCCATATGGTTCATCGCAAATACGGTAGAACAGATAGTTTAGTGTTGTCCAACATGCATTTGAGACTTTTGAGAGAAATTATAAAATAGATAGTAGCAATTTAAGATTAATTAGGAATGTAACAAATACTAGACAGCTGAATGCATTTGAAAGCTTGGAAATTACACAGTACAAAAATAGTGTGATTAGTGACAGAGGGCTAATCCCATATTAGTCTGCTCTATTGGTTAGTTAGTCACGGTTCACTAAACTGTAACAATAATTTAGGTATAAATAGGATACATTGTTAGCACAAGGTTAGTTTAATCATCTCCAGATGATGCCAACTTGTTTAACGAAACGCGCGTCGAGTGCAGTATTTTAGTGTTTTGTAGAAAACTACGTTAGTGTCAACTTTAACCTAATTATTTGCTTACAAGTAATATTATCGCAAGGTTGCTATATTAATAAAAAAAATATGATATAAAGCTAAACGAACACTAATATTTTAGTAAATATAGAAAGATTAAAAATCCAGTAGAGAAGATTTTAACATTTATTTGGTATTATTTAATTACCATAAGATTACTGTTATCACATCCATTTCATTATAAGGATAACATTTATATATTATAATGTAATTTGGTAGCAAATTTTACTTTTCCAATTCTGTTTTCTAATATTTGACAAAACGGAGCAAGATTTACAACATTAAGTCATAACCTATCAATATAATCTTATATTTCTAGAAAATTGGAGATATGAAAAAAAGGAGTCTTACTGGAATTACAGTTTTTTGTACTCGAAAGTGTAGAAATAACTTTTTTTACGACGCAAATAAATAATAGCAAAATGTCAGATGTATTTATTATATTTTAGAATTTTTATTAACGAAAAAAATGTTTCCTGACACCTCCGTCAGTCATTTATTTGTTAACAATTAAAAGATTAAAAAAAGAGGACCCAACCTAAGTCACAGCAAAATGGACGAATTTGTTTTTAAACGATGACTGACTCATGATGACTGAAAAAATACTACCTGACGCTTTAGTCAGTTATAAAAAAAGTTAAGAAAGAAAAAACCGTTACAATGTATTTTCGTGTACCATACATGCGTGTACAATTATTAAGTGCAAAAACTATAAATTATTAAGTGCAAAAATTATATCTCACGTTACAGAGCACCGGTGTTCATAGCATCTGTTGCGCATCATCTTTCCCCCTTTTCCCCACTCGTTTACGAACACGATTATAGGCGCAGCTGTCATTTATATATAGAAACTTGGTATGATAGTTTTGTAGCAGATTTTTGTAGTACTACACGTATTTTCCTTAAAAAATAGTAGGCATAGTGAATTCATTATTTGTATTTTATGACGATAAATCGGTAGATAGTTTAAAGCCTTTCAATGAATTATTAGAAAAAAAATTAAAATTAGTGAGTAAATTTTTATTTTTTAGAAAATGATTTAGATGATTTAGATGTTGAGGATGAAGATAGTTATTCATCAGAATCAGAAGACAAAAAGTTTAACTTGATAAATCACAAATTTGTGATAATTAGAGTTGGCAAAAAATGCTCCGCAGGACATAGGCGAACGCATCACAATAAGTGTAATAATAAAAAGAAATTAACTAGTAATAAAAGCAATAAACTGCTACAATTTATAATAATGTATGCACAACTTACCCTCTTAACTAGCTTGGTAATCACAAACTGGAAAAGATCTGTAAAAACTTTGTAGGCATCATGTATGTTTCTATGGTTGTCTCCGAGAGCAATGTTCGATGTGGTGAAAAAATATACTTATATTTTGAGAATGGCCGTTCAACATCTATTGATGTAATACAAGCACACTTAAAATAGTCTTTAAACTCACTTAACGGATCTGCAGATGCACCATCAGTACCATCACAAATTTGTCTTAATCTGGTAAAACTGGTGTCTTGCTTTAACACAAGTGCAAACTTTTCTCCAACTGGCTCATTTTTTGCGTCACCTATAGTGTAGCTGTCGATTTACTTAGTCCACTATTTGCAGTGAATCCGTTAACGACAACGAACTGTTTTGTACGTTTTGTATGACGTCATGTAATCCTTTATAGTTCTTGTGAATAGTTTTTAAAGCTGTTTCCACAGAAACATCTTCGAATTTTGTCTGGCTTTCCATAATGGATGCAGCCTCATCTGGATAGAATTGTAGTATCACAGCTTTTGATTTAAAAATTATAAACACTTTTTTACTTGTCTTATTTTCACATTATTTGTTATTTTACAACTAGTTTCATCAAATAACAAATAAAGTGAAAATTAGACAAGTAAAAAAGTGTTTATAATTTTTAAATCAAAATGGATTTTCACAAAGTAACTTCATCTTCAATCAACTTTTTGATCACAGCTTTTATTTATTGTAAATATTCGGCATAATAGAAAGCTGCCTTCAACCATATTCCCCAACGTGTAAAAATCGGCAGTGGTGGTACAGAAATACCGGGACATTGCTATTAAATACGCGAAGTCGTTTAGGAGATTTAAGAAACACTTTTTTTGTACTTGCTGCATCTACCTCTGGAAAACCTGATCGAATAGTTTCTACAACAAAGTCTAAAGCATGCACTTTACACGTAATATGTACCAACCTACAACCGTCTTCTTGAAAGAGAACGACCTACCAAACGCATTGTCGCGGCACCATCATCGATCAAAACATCAACACTTGATTTTTTGACAGGTCAAATTTTTCTAATGTCTCCAGCACCACCTGCATAATTTTTTGGCCAGTACACTCAGTTGGTATTTTGCTATCTAGTAACAGTAGAAAGCTTGGTTTAAAGGGTCCAGGACAAGTACTATAACATTAAATTTTTTATTAAATCTATCGTTTCAACATAATTATAACCACAGCAGTGTATTTTTTAGTACACATTTAATCTTATTTACAATGTCTTCGTTTACAGTTGGTACATAGTTACGCAACGTTTTTCGACTTGGTAACATCACCTTAGGATTGTATTTATTCCAGAACTCCTGAAATGGTTGTTTATCAAGTGTGTGCAGCGGAACATCACAGGCAATCAGCATTAAAAGTAAATCGCACATAAAGTTGTCGAAGGCACGCAATTTTTTTTAGTTTTATGTTGCACAGAATTTACGTAACGTTTACAATCACATTTGTCCCAGCACATCAGGTCTGACTCGCACACATTACAAATTATAATAGCACCATTATAGAATTAATTCGAAATTCACTGATAAATTTATTCACTTTGTCAGCCTATAACCGTTTTCTACCCTTGGGCAGGTCTGACATACTTTATTATTGAATTAATATCAAGAATAAAATACAACAAATAAAATTATCAACAATACAACGGAGAGGAATAAATTACGTTGTACATACCACGAGGAATAATAATAGACTAAAATCAAGTGTTAGTCTTTGTTAAAATAGTAAACAAGTCTCGCTTACGTAATTGGGTATTTCTCTACCTGGCACCGCCCGTGACATTTGGGGATTAAAACTTCCTCACCGTAGTAAAACTCGACGTGTGGTGATTTATAATAAAAGCAATTTTTGACGTTTCAAAAAAGTCACATATTTTGACGTTTCAAAAAAGTTACATTTTGACGTTTCAAAAAAAGTCACTTTGACGTTTCAAAAAAAGTCACATTGGTGGAATGTCACTAATATTTTTTTTAGACATTGGGACCGATTTTGCTCATCAACGAACTCAATCTCTTCCTTGGCCTCTAGAATGTGTGTACCAAATTTGAAAGCTTTATCTCAAAACTGTAGCTGCTATCGCGAACCAGACAGACACACAGACAGAAAATTTTTTCTGTCTGAAATTTTGTGTATCGTCATAATTTGTCGAGATTCGTCCAGAAATGCAATAAAATTTTTCAAAATTTTTTTCACGAATACATAACCTCCTCACTTTGAGGGGTGAGGAAGTAATTAAGTACAAATAAATATATGATATAACGGGTGATTATAAAGTAAGGGGTATATTTTAACTTATTATATATTCTTAACAAATCAAATTAATAACAAAAAGTAAATGGAATCTAGTTGCTTACATAATGGGATTTCTGATGTCAAACACAAGTTACCGCAAATGCTCGATATGACCTCCATTTTGTTGTTGTAAAATTACCAACCGTTCCTCCAAATTGTATACAGCACTATTCAACATTTCTGGTTGAATTGCACGAATTTGCTCTCTAATACTGTCCTTTAATTCCTCCAGCGTTGTTGGCCGTGTTCTAAACACCAAATTTTTTAAATAACCCCACAGCCAGTAATCCACTGGGTTAATATCAGGCGATCTTAGTGGCCATGAATTTGCAAAATGTCTGCTTATAACGCGATCTTGAAAAGCCGCAGTTAACAATTCTTTAACTGGTTGGTAAATGTGCGGAGGTGCTCCATCCTGCATAAAAATCATGTTTTCAATTCCTTCGTGTTTGTTTTCCAACTGTGGAATTGCATAATCCATTAACATTTGCAGGTATCGTTCACCAGTAACAGTTACAGATACGACCTCCCCATTCTGTATTTCCTCGAAAAAGTATGGACCAATGATGAAATTAGCTGTAAAACCGCACCAAACGGTGACTTTTTTTGTCATGAAGGCCTTGCTGAACGATTTCACGTGGATTTTCTGTTGACCATATTCGACAGTTTTGAGTATTAATTCCACCATTAAGAGAGAAATGGACCTCATCTGTCCATAAAATACGGGATAACTATTCGGGTTCAATTTCCATCTGAGCCAATACGTGTAATGAAAAATCGTACCTGAGAGCAAAATCTACGTCCTTTAATTCAAACAGCAGTTGCAGTTTATAGGTATACATTTTTAGGATTTTCCCGTAAAATTTTCCAAACCGTGGTGTATGGCATTTGTAATCGTTTTGATATCGCATTCACACTACTGATTGCTAGCGGATTAGTATTGGCTACGTTTTGATTTTCCTGCAACTTGGATATCACTAATCCTAGGTCTTCCTGACCTCGGAAGGTCTTTTACAGATCCTGTTCTTTCAAATTTGCTAATCAAATTACGATACGCCTTCATTTTGCACGGCCCTGCTCTCAAACCCATTTTCGTATGAAATCTTCTTAATCCAGTAGTGTAATTTTTACCGCCTTCATAATAACATTGCACTAAACCAATTCTTGTTTGCAGATCCATATTGAAATTGTTACAATTTACATTACGCGAGTTTTATTTTGAGAGCAATTCTCTAAATTACGATTATTTCGTTTGACACTTTTATCAATAGTTGTCACGACAATTCTTTTGTTTTCCATAGATACACTAAAATCCAATTATTGAGGCAACTAGATTCTGTTTACTTTCTGCTACTAGCATAATTTCTTAAAACTATATAAGAATTTAAAATAGACCCCTTACTTTATGATAACTCCATATTTTATCATTTTAATAAACATAACCAACTAACACACAAAACTAAATTAAAATTAGAACATTTTAATGATACAGAATCGTATGCTTCTTCACATTCGACATTTCCTCTTAGTGTTTCCTCTACTTCTACTAGCCAGTTGAATATTTTTTGATAAAACTGCTTATTTATACTCATCGATGATGCTATTTTCAACATTTTTTAGGAATCATTTGCACTTTGTTGTCGGATGGAAGGAGAAGATTTTATATTTATATATTTATATTATATATATATATATATATATATATATATATATATATATATATATATATATATATATATATATATATATATATATATATATATATATATATACACACTTCTTAATAAACAACATTTTT
Source organism: Rhamnusium bicolor (assembly GCA_029963845.1). Lineage (NCBI taxonomy): Eukaryota > Metazoa > Arthropoda > Insecta > Coleoptera > Cerambycidae > Rhamnusium > Rhamnusium bicolor. The sequence continues at coordinate 208,134 of JANEYF010004711.1, forward strand.
TATAGAAGGACGGCCACAACTTTTTAAAATCATAAATTTGATCTCTTTAAAATTGAAAATTTATCACTTTTCATCTACAATCTTAAGCGGCCTACACACACTGAAAGATGTTGCGTTGCATGCATCGTCTCCTAGGTTTCATGAAACTTGCATCAGTGTCAGTTCCCCCACATTACTCCGATACGCCAATACCAGTCTACACACACTGCAACTTGCATCATGAAACCTGGGAGTTGATGCGTGCATCGCAACATGTTTCATTGTGTGTAGGCCACGTAACACGGTTATGTTTTCTTCCCTTTTTCTTAATAAATTTGTCTTAAAAGTTAATGAAACGCACAAGTTCTTACACCTGTGATCAAGAAAGTTGTTATAACTTACCAGTTATTATTTGACCTATTTTGAATTTTACGTCAAATTGTAATTATTTATCTTGCACATAATCATAAAATGGAAACTTGTTATTTTTACTGACGAAGATAAAATATTGAAAAATACACGTTTGATTATGGCTTTGCGAAAATTGTTTGATTGCCGTAGAACTCAGCTCTTCACATCGTTTTGACAATCAAACTCGTTTCGTTAAAAATGCCATAAACTTGTATCGTAAATAACGATAACAGCGTCCTATAAAAATAATAATAGTTATCTTTAGAGTACAAATCATAAATGATTTACTTCCAGTCTTGGCCTGTTTTTGCATACTTTCTTTCCTCTCTAATTGGTGTATTCCTTGCTTTTAACCTTAGTTTCTAATAATATTTCTTTTGTAATTCGAAGGATTATAGGTTCTTTTTTTCGACTCATGATCACGTTCCGATTTACTTGCTGACATGATATACATACAAATTGACCATCGTGAGATGTTACAATAAACTGAAATGTTTGTTCACATTTAAGATCAACAGGTGAAAGATCATTAGCCAGCAGTGTCCTTTGGGAGTGATTGAGAAACTACATAAGTCATTGACTAATGTTGTTTTTGTAGTGACTTCAGTATAGAATGGCAAGTTTCTCGTACTTGGCAATCTGAGTGGATGTAGTATGGGAATGCATTATTTACAAGGAATGTGTAACAAGCTCTTACGTAACTAACTTTCAACATAACATATTCTATACAACCTCATTTCAAAAAAAGGGTGACTTATGTTGTTATGTTGTCATTAAGGTGTTTCTGTTAAATTTTGTTAATTTTTTGATACTAGTAATATTAGTGTATTTGTAAAAATGGCTAATTGATATTAGTCTACTTGAACAAATTAAATACTAAAAATGAATATTTGCCTTTTGTAATTGCATTATGATGCGCACTTAATCTGACGGCTATTAGTGTCACAGATGTGAGGCCACGATAGCATATTAATAGTTTCAAGATTAGCATCAACTTGAATATTCTTAAAATATTGTCCCTGATCTCTAGCAAATTTCTCACGTTCACGCGAAAAATGTCATAAACTAAAAACAAACGCCTGACAAAATAACTTTATTGCATCATCAATTTAGGTCAATCTCCGACGTGCAAGAGATGGGGAAATTAGAATATCTAAATATTTATTTGATTCAGTTCGTGATATTTATTTTTTGTGTGACGCATTTTTGGTACATAAAATGTTCTTTTATCGGTTCCACAGTGAATCACTGAAGGTTTCCAGAAAATGCGTTAAAAATGAGAAAGTCGTCTACATAGTTTCCAAAATATTTACCACCTAACAACCCACAATTTGATTCTTAAATAACCACAGAGTTATCGCCTATTGGCATCTATAAATCATTTGCTAATAATATTTGGGATTATTTTTACACGCAATAATGGATTAACAGGTTATTTTGATGTAAGTAATAATAACGTTCAAGTCTATTTATACATACATTTTCGTTGGGGGTGTGGCTGTTTCTAATTAAAGAAGCTGTTATTTGACAAAATCCTGCTTTTAGTACCTCCTCCAACTTAAAATTTTCACAGTATTGGTCACAGGATAAATATACCTTTATTTACAATCTACACACAAAAATATATTTTGCATACGAGCTTTGCTTTATCAGTTCTTAACAAAATATAATTTTATAGATGTTTATCTGCTCAGTCCAGTCGATGATGGCACATGTGATTGCTAAGTGGTCTTTCTTACCATTAAATCTTTATATTTAAAGGCAAACAAAATAAAACCTTTTGTTAAAAACTACGAGACTGGGGTATTTCGAAAAGTATAAAAAAGTTCGTAACATCCAAACACCTCACATTTACATAAGAGCATAAAATTGAAACTTTGATATGTTCATAAATTTTCTTTTAGTTTTTCTCAGCAAATCATATTTTGAGGCCTCGCCTCGTTTCTAAAATCATTATTCTAAAAGAAAACAAGCACTGACGTGGTTTTCCACAAGACACCATAAATTGCACTCGACGCGCGTTTCGCTACCTAAGTTTAATTTTTCAAATGCATCCAGCTATCTAGTATTTGCTACACTCCTAATTAATCTTAAATTGCTACTATTTATGTTATAGTTGTTCTCAAACGCATATGAGCAACACTAAATTTGTCTGTTTTACTATATTTGAGATGAGCCATATGCTCCTTGAATCTAGTTTGAATTGATCGTTTAGTTTGTCCAACATCCTTTTAAGTACAATTTTGTATTTTGGATTGCCTAAAAGTTGTAATTCATTTCCTGATGAATGAACCACTGTCATACTTATATCTTTAAAAATCTTACCAATTCCACGGGTGATTTGAGGGTATTATGAAATTAATACAAATTTCGGATTTTCTCTTTTCTCATTTTGAAAGGTCGAGAAATTTCGAAGCGTCTCTTTAAATTTCCGTTTCATAATTATTTTATCAATTTTACTTACAGAATATCCATTTTACACAGCTATCTCTTTAATTAATGCATCTCTTTTTCAAACTTCTCCTTATCGACAGGGAATCTTAGTGGACGATGAACTGGAAAATTAAACCTCGGCTTTTGGGTTGAGCACAATGGTGAAGTATTAAAATGAATCACCTTCATGTAAGTCGCTGAATTAACCCATTAAAACTAACCATTTGTATGGAACAGAGACTCAAATTTATCGTTTCTATAAAATTAGAACTACTTATTGAAGACAATTGCTTGAACCCACTTATTACAAACTTATTTAATAGATTTTGCCAGTAATTTTCATCTGGGGTATATATATATATATATATATATATATATATATATATATATATATATATATATATATATATATATATATATATATATATATACGCAGACTTATTACGTTGATAAATTAGGGCAGAACGAAAATTTAAATATATTTTTTAAATAGCTATTGCAATAAACTGAAAAGTATGGTATTACCAAATGATGCTGAGGATAGGTAGTTAGCTTTTTGTTGTTGCCAGTATATATTTGGGCAGTGTTCCTCCCATAACTAAATCGTTTATTTTATTCATATTACTAATTCCTTAATACGAGTATGTAATCAAATCATCTGTACTCTCAAATTTTTGTGACAAAGCAAATTCTTTAATATCATCACAAATACCGTGAATAATCATGTTTACTTTATCTCTTTTAAAAATATCCTAATTTAATCTTTTAATCTTTTTAATTTTAACTCAACTATAGTTTAATAATGAATTTTGTCAAGACAAAACCTAATTTGCTGCATCATCAAACAGAAATCCTATTCTATTCAGGTCGAAATGAAAGGTATTTATCAGGGCCGTTTTCAATTCTCCTCGGTTTTTACAAACCACATATTTTTCCAAATACCGCTGCTTTACTCGTCCTTTAAGTTTCACTATCGTAGATTTAGTTCAGTAGTTTTTGAGTGGGATACCATGGAGGTGGCTTCCTTTGCTACCGAAACATTTTGATACTTTGTAAAAAGGGCAGTGCATTTGGAGATGGTTGTTATTCAAGAAAAAGAGGTAGTGGAATTAAAAAATTATTAGCAAAACTATGAAATGCAAATGTTAGTGTTTGTGTTGGCGATAAGGTAGGTACATTCTTCTAGTCGTAAACGTTTTACGAATTAAAAAAGACACTGAAATATCAAGAAAACCAATCTGAAATAAGCATCCTCAACGGCAAATAGAAAATGCTGATGAAACGTCGATTCCTTTAATAACCGAACAAATTGATATAACAAAAGAATCATTTTACTTTGTTGTTTATCACTAATTTATTGTAATCAAAGTTATTGTAGTTTCGGCACTTTAATGTGCTATTTCAAATTATTCTAAAGTGAATAAATATACAAAGAAACCGAACCAGTTGCTGTCAGTGTTCCAGTGATTGACACTTTACTAACTTTGTTTGAAAATAAGACAACCTGGCTGAACATTAATGATTTCATTAAAATTTCGAAAGTTTAGTATGTTTGGTCACGTTGTAATAGATAGAACACATCTCAGCTGATTTAATATTCAGTTACACAATAGTGGAAGTTCACTTGTAATGTTGCTCTCGTTTCTAAATAAAATTGTTAAGGTAAGCATTTCTAATATTTTGGTGTTCTTGCAATATATTTTATTTATTTGTTAACACTTATGGGTCCATAATACAGACAATTAAAACCTTTTCCATCAATAATTTGTACTGCAAAATTATTTAACCTCAGTTTTACAAGTTGTCAAAGACTGTGTCGTGTAAACGATGCATGTTTCATTTATTGACATGCATGTCAAGAACTGGTATATGGGCCAATTTTTAACTGGCTCTAATGTTAAAGAAGTTATGTTGAAGAGTTCCTTCAAATTTGAGCTTAATTAAATGTTTGGGTCCAATATTTGACAGGGGTGTCGATAACTGGAACACTAGGTATCAATTACTGGAACATTTTCTCTATTAGTAATGGCGCTAAGAAAGGAGTATTCTCAGTACCAGATGAATGCAACTATTGAAGCTGTGGCAAGAGAAATGCCAGTAGCTACAGTTGCATTTTCCGATCCTAGAACGACATTGCCTTATAAATCGTCAGGGAAAACATCCACAAATTTTCGAATGGGTCCAAACACAATACTTACCAGTAATAAGGAGACTTTACTAGAGCAGTGGATACTGCCACTTACGAAAGTCCATTTTGAAAATCAGAACTGGTCAGGAAACGTGGAAGATGTTTCACTGTTTGGCATATGGAGAGCATTGAATGAAAAGGAATAAAAGACAGAATAAATGACAAAAAATTTATGAAGTTAATGAAAATACTGAATCAGGATGCTCTGGAGTCAATTTGGCAAAGCTAAATCCGGAAAATCAAGTTTCACCAAAAACAAAATTATAATGCATTGCATCCACATTCTATCGCCTTCATTAGAGTCATCTCCATTAAAATCAAAAAGCTCACGCAATACATCACGCCATTAATTTTTAGGCAAGCTCGATTTAGTCCACAATCATTAAGGGATTTCCATAAGTCAGAAACACTATTTTTATTTATACCTTTCGATGTTATATATCACTGAAAGCTCGAATCACAATGCAGGCAAATCAAAATTTTGTGAATAATGTTTTTCAAAGAATCAAAACGCCTTCCAGAATTGTAGTAGTATGGCTATTAAAATGTTCTCTAAAAATTTTAAGTTGTTAAAATCTTTGAATCTGGAATCAGTGTGTAGAAATATTGTCAATCATTTCTGAAAATAAGCTCCGAAAACACATTTTTTGGTTTCCTATGATATCAGTACGTATTCTTTTTTTTTTGGTGGTTGAGTTTCTATGTACAATTGCTCAAGTTTATTCCATAGGTGGTCAAGATAAAACAATTGATTTGAATTCCTAGATCTTTTTATGCAGATATCAATCGATTTATTTTGTAAAACTGCAAATACGTTATCGCAAAACGGAAATATTTCAGAGAAAAAGGGAAGTAAAAGATTAAAAATAGTGTCTGTTTTCACACGTCTAAATAACCTCTAGAGCAAACTACTTTTTCGTGATCCCATCCTCCTGGTGATCTAATATTTTTTTCAGAAAAATGTCGATATTCAAACACAGTTTATACCAATCTACCATTATAATTCCATCGTGTTGGAGCTAGTCTGGGCATTCTTTTATGAACTTCGTAATCTAATGCACTCGTCCGTTTTGACGATTTTCAAAAAAATTGCGATGCCGCTTAAAGTAGTAAAAAACACCTTGCATTACTTGATACTGCTAACAGATTGTTGTAACACTAAATTTAATCGATGCGCCATACAGTGTATAAAATGTGCATTTGGGTAAGTTTGTCTTGCTTTAGCGTGTAGTCTCCTAATTCACATGCCATTGGAGATGTGTTGTATTTGTATGATTCGTATAAATTATACGACTCTTTCCGATGAATCGTATGGTACAAATCTTTGGCACCGGTAGTTTTGTATTAGTACTAAAATATACTAAGATACCCAGATAGAAATGACTAAAAGACAAAGACACGAGTCGAAGTTTACTGATTCCGATCTCGTATCGTGTTTTTGTATTGTATTAATCATACTAACGCATCGAAATAATACAGTACGAGCGTGGTCGTGACAAATCGTATCGGTCTTCGATACGATTTTTACTGTAGGCTGATTCTTGGCATAGCACGGCGAACGATGCAGTGATAAGAAACATACGAATCTTTTGGTACGAATTTTTTCTATTACAGGGTCAGTACGACACGATTCCTTGGAAAGAGTCGTATTGCTCATCTTACCTGTCATTGCTGCCTCTCCGTCGTAACTTAACTCGACTAATTTTGAAGCAAAATAAGTTTACCAATTATAGATTGCACAACGTTAAGAGCATTTACTGGTCTTTGCGCGTAAACTTCTGAAAATCCTAAAAAGCGTTCTTTAATGTCACCTTTTTTTTGTAACATAACGTACAACCTTTGCTAACTGGCAAATATTTCCAACGTCACTAGTTTCATCTAGTATAATTGCAATAAACAAAGTTTCCTCTATTTTGCCCTGTATTTTTTCCCTACGCACGAAATTAAATCATTTTGGAAGTGCCTCTAATGCTGTCGAATTTGCTAAATAGAATTGCAATGTACCATCATATTTTGCCAGCGAATTATTGAAATCCACATAATTCCCCCCTATTTGCAGAATTTTCCGAATCATCGTGACTCCGAAAACCAAGCTCATGTTTACCTAGGAAACACATAACATTTATAAATCTTTTACGGATTTCACGAATTTTTCGTACTTCTTAATTATGTTGTTCATGTTCATGCCTTATTCTCAATTGATTGTCCAAAGCATGCTCTATTCTTGTTTTACCGAACGTTTTCAAAATAAAAGTGACTTAATGTTGCAACCAGTGAGCCATTCACATTTTTGATAATTTTTGGACATGTCTTTCATTTAATTTAGTCTGTTTGCTAACGGTCCCAAAGGTCTTACAGATCCTTCTTGATTTGTGAGAATAAATAAGTAGCCAAGAAATTAAAATTTATACAATTTATTAATAAAATATTAATAAGAAAAAACCACAAAATTACAATTACAATGCAGTAAATATAGAATGTTTTTTAGGGTTTAAAATTACTATAATTTCTTAATTAGTAACAAATTTAAAGATGTACTAGAATTTAGAAAAACGAAAATTGTACAAAAATTAAGTATTAAGAATATGCCTATATATACATATATATATATATATATATATATATATATATATATATATATATATATATATATATATATATATATATATATATATATATATATATATATATATATATATATATTTCAGTTCGAGTTACCAGAAGCCGCAGTAAGCAGTTATCTGTTAGAACCTGAAGATGGCAGATGAGATTCTGCCGAAACGTCGTTCAGACAACCACGGTCCCTCTCGGGGCCTATCACCTACGCGGGAGTATACCCGGAAAACGAATTTAACATTCACCACCCGCGAAAACCTGAAAAACAACATATATATATATATATATATATATATATATATATATATATATATATATATATATATATATATATATATATATATATATATACAGGGTGTCCCAACCAAAAGTACGCACCCTGAATAATTTTGGAGATGACATTTTTTTTGAAAAATTGGTGAAACACTTCGACCTTGTTTCCAAGGGGGACATATTTTAATGTAATACTTGTATACCTATCATCATACCTCTACCCTACACGGCCACCCCCTCAAAAAAATTCAAATGGCAAAGGGGGTCGAGTGATACATCTTTTGAAAGGTCTTTCAATTCTCTACATACCTGTATATTTTTTAAAACTTTTATATATTCGTTCCTGAGAAATAATTATTTCATTATTTTAGGTTCGGGAAATAAAAATAAAAGAAGCAGTTTAAATTATCGTATGTATTGTTCAAACTGACCCCCACCGACTTCCATACAGTAGTATAATCTGTCTTGAAATTCTGTACGAACATTTCTGAACACATCTGGAGTCAATAAACGGCATTCTCAAACAATTCTTTCACGTAACTCGAACAGAGATGCGGGTTTTGTTGCAAATACCTTCGATTTCAAATGTCCCCACAGAAAGAAATTTTAAATCGGGTGACCTAGCGGGCCACTCCACAGGACCTCTTCTTCCAATCCATCGCTCAGGAAACCGATTATCCAAAAATTGACGGACTGCTATGGCAAAATGTGGGGGTGCCCCATCCTGTTGAAAAAACAGTTCGCCCTCTAAAAGATTATCGTCTTCTTCAAGGATTTGGGTAATCATTGGGTCGATGTTATTTTTTAACAGATCGAGGTACCTTTCGCCATTTAAATTGTCAGAAATGAAAAACGGCCCGGCAATGTGATCCCATAAGATGCCAGCCCAACATTTAACTTCTGAGGCCTTTGTGTATGAGTTTCCATGAACAAATGTGGATTGGTTTCACTCCAATACCTACAATTGTACCTGTTTACCTCCCCATTTAACTGAAATGTCGATTCCTCAGAAAAACACGTATTGTACAGCAGATTAGCATTACCGTTTAATTGTTCACTAAAAATCTCACAGAATTCAAGCCGATGATCGGGATCATCTTCGTTTAATTCATGTACAAATTTAAATTTATACGGATGAAATTTGTGGGACTTTACAATTTGATGAACACTGCTTCGTGATACACCGGAAACCTCAGCTACTTTCCTGATCGATTGAATATTATCGATCTGCAAATGACCCAAAACTGCCATGTCGACTGCTTCATTGCTAATCGGTCGCTGAAGTTCATGCTTTTTGTTTCCTATAGAACCTGTTTCCATAAATTTTGTCAATAATTGTTAAACAAACTGAGAACCAACCCTTCTATCTGGGTGATTTCTATTGAATACGTGCTCCGTAGCTCTAGCACAATAATAGTTTTTAAAATAAAAGCTGACAATTTCTATTCTCTCCTGAAAGGTATATTTTGAGAACTCACTCTGGTAAAATATATCGCGATTTAAAATTGGTTGTGAACAAATTAATGTTCAAGGACTATCAAATACTTATGAATCTTTTATTATTCTAAAACTAAACGGACAAGGAAAGTGTTTTTTGTCAAAAAAACTCGTGTTAATTTGAGAGCACTAAAAAAATGTAGTTTTCTTATAAATTCCAATACCCAGTGCCGTGTATTTTAGATTTTTTAAACGATTTCGATTGTGTGTAATCATCAAAAATAAAATTATTTTCTTTAAGAACGAATCGATAAAAGTTAAAAAAAAAATATACAGTTATGTAGAGAATTGAAAGATCTTTGAAAAAATGTATCACTCGACCCCCTTGCCATTTGAATTTTTATATATACATGGAAAACCACTAGGGTAGCTGAAAGGTAAAATATATTTATCATAAACTATAGAATACAAGATATCAAAAGTTTTAGACAATTTTTTCCGAAAGTATTTTAGAAGCAAACAACAATCACATGTACTTTAACAACAGTTACCACTTCGGCAATACTAAGATACTTTATTAATTTCTTGACAAAAGAAGAATGAATGTTTTTTGAATTTCACAGGGTATGTTAACAAAACATGACACATGACTAACATCGTTTAAAGATACATGGTACGCTTCAGTTTTTGCAATGTGTTGAATTTTATATTTAGTGACAAATTATCCGCAAATTGTATATCATATACAAGTGCGTAAATTTTATCAATTAAACCATTTGCGTGATTTATGCTATCAAATTAAGTTATTAATTCAAATATGAACTGAAAAGCTTAATAGTCACCCACGCGAATGCTGGCATACTTCACTTATTTCTCTCAGACATTTTGTCACAACAAAACAGACATGTACGTCTATAAATAAATGTGAGTGTTACATTTGTACTACAGCCTGTAAGTAAATCATGGGTCGTTTATATATTTAAAAAAAATAAATTCGGTACTGCAGATGAGTAAGAGTTTCCTGAAATTTAAGACTAATCTGGATTTGATTGCGCTAACAATATTACGTTATATCTTCTGAATGGTTCTTTGAATTGTGTTAAAGAAATATTTCAGAAGTCACGGTTTTTCCTAAGTTAAATAAATTCTCGGTAGGTATATGTAAATTATAATACGAAAGTTGACATTTTTAGAGTTTTTAGAACTTATACTAAGAAATGATTGTCACCATGCCTGATTGTTCCATCTTCATTTAAACTTCGCTATATGATTTCAACTAAAATTGTGACTGTTATAAATACAAAGCTTTAGCCATAGTACGAATATTATTTGTAGGTTCATTCCGATTATATGATTTTAATATGACTTTAGCTTTTATTAGATCATAACTGTTATCAGTTGCAATTCATTGAAATAAATGTTTGAACTAAAAGGATTTTTATGATGCAATTACATGCTTGTTAATTAAAACAAATGAACATGTCAATTTATTGGAAAAATAGTGCAGTTTTTAGTTAAATAATTGGTTTTTAAAAATAATGTTAGGTAAATGTCCGCCTTGGGTTATAATGCCGCTTGTGAAAGCTCCTCAATACTTCATTCAATAATTCTTGATTTTTCAGTCGAATTTCGCGAGTAATTGCATCCTTCCGTTCTTGTAGAGTTTGGGGATGATTAATATAGAGGTAAAGTAGCCCTTGAGGGACAGTTAATATTGCTGTGTCGGAAAATAGTGCGCCCACGAAACAATTATATTCCTTAACACACTTATTGCAGCAGCAGACGTATGGAGCGTCGCCCCATTCTGTTGAAACCATAGGTGTCGATGATTATCCATTCCTAGTCTTTGCAATTCGCCAGGTAAAAAGTTCTGAAGCATGTTAACATACCGCTCTGAATTTACAGATACTGTTTGTCTATCTTCTTCAAAAAGTGGGTCTGAGAATTCCAAAAGCAGATACACCAGATCAAACTGTAACTATTTCTGAGTAATGTGGTTTATCAAGCATGTGTTTGGATTAGTTGGAGGCTCAATATCTACAGTTTTGCTTGTTAACATTTCCTGATAAATAAAAGTGTGCTTCATCAGACACAATGAGATTGTTTGAGATATCCGCATTTTCATCAATCATGTTGCAAAATTGAGTACTAAACTCTAATCTTGTTTGAAATTTTCTGGCAAGAGCTTTTGCACAATTAGAATTTTGTGAGAATGAATTTCAAGAAGTTTATGAAGAATTCGTCTAAGACCGCGACTGGATAACTGCATCGCGTGTGCGTGTTTGATTGCAGAGCGTTTTGGACTTTTTTGTACAGCTAAGCGCACCCTTTCAATGACATCGAGAATACGAACTATTATTTTGTGAATCCTAGAATTTGAAAATGCTGGTACAAGTTCAAAATCATATTTTTTAGTGGAATTCTTCCCCGCCTAGCACATTAAATTGAAAGCGAAACCGTGATTCAGTTTTAATGTATGCATTAACGCAAAACACACGATATTGCCCAAGCCAGTGAACCATTGTTAACGTCTTTTTTTCGAATTTTATAAACACCTTGATAATAATATTTTTGAACTGTCATTATGTAACAAAAATAAAATGAAGCCGCCCTAGATAAATTTTATATTGTTTTATTGCACTTTTTAGCATCAAACAAAAATTAGGTATGACCTACTGCAAGTTAGTGCAATGGTATCGATATACCCACATACGTCAACAAACTGCACCATTACTGAGTAATATTTAGTAAAGTAAACTAAAGAAATTTTTTAAATAAATCAGTAGTAAATGCCGTCCCTTATACATTCTTAGATAATTTCTAAATCAAAATTATAACTAAAGTTTTAAATTGCACTAGTACAAATTTAATCAAAACTGTGATAATAAAATTATAATTTCTCATGCCTTTTTCCAATCGCAATAGATTTTTAGTATCAATTAACTCAGTTTCGTAAAATTAAAAAAATATGTTAATATTAAATAATGTGAAGAAATTTAACAAAGAGGTTTTAGTAAGTAATGAATATCCCGAAGTCATTACTTGAAAAGGCCTTTAAATCAATGGAAGAAATATAAGCAAATTTTAGCAATCTCATATGGCAGAAAATGGAAATTGTTATTAATGTAAATATGCTAACATAAGAATTTTATTTGCATCTCCCCTTCTTAGTAAATTAAAAACCTCATTTATAAGTTATCAGTGTATGATGAATTTTGTCGATAAGTTTAGAAATGACGGGTATAGATATCGACCTATAGACTCAATTGTCAAGTACTACAAGCCGCACTTTTTTCTTATGAACGTGTAGATTGTATAGGTAAACATTACATCATATTATTTAATACCATTATCTGAATATCAAAAATGAATTTAGGACTTTAGATAGATGCAGAGTTTTGTTAATTGATTTATAAAAATTCTATTAAGATAAACTTATACATCTAAAAATGTATGCCAACATATGGCTAGCCACTAGTTATTAGTGGATGATTTTCAAAAACTCTTTCACACTGACGAGTCGTTAAAAATGTCAGACATTGTGGAAATACTAAGTACAAATTTTTGGGTTATTAGGTCCAATGTAATTAAAACACTACTGTATTAACTTGCCGACGTTTCGGTATAATTTATTACCATCCTCAGGGCACTGTAAGATATAAATAAATTGATTGTAAGTTATTCTATAACTATATGGGTGATAACTTCTAATCCAAACTAATAGTGATGAAATAATATTGAACAGTTAATTAATTATTCTATAACATATTGTAGGAAACATGTACTTATTTTAGGCACTTCAATTATTATTCAGAATTAGTTATAGGTTAGTGATATATAAAAATTATAAACAAATACTCACATTAAAATTTAGTGTTTCTCGTGCATAAAAAACATAATGGCAGGAACATACTTCGTAGCTATAATATTGAGTTTATTGAAAATTACTCAGTATACAGGCGCATACAGAAATAAGAAATGTTTGTATACTTCTTGAAATGTGTGTTATTCTCGTCGAGGCTGACACTAATGAGATTATTTTTTAGCACTGTTAAACTTACTGCAGATAAGGGATGAATAAGTGTTTGGGAACTAAAATGGTTGTTTATATAATAAGTAAACAAGCTTAAAGTAGAATGGAACGAAAGATGTAAATAGGTTGATAATTTTAAAATATCTAATGTATCATAAAGTTTTCATTTTATTAATTAGATTGAAATAACAAGAGTTTAAATTTTCAGTGCCTTTTCTTGAATTTACTGATTCGAATTTGTTAATGTTTATCATTTCTTGAAATATTCTTTTTTCTAGATTAGATTGTTTACCTATTACTGCGGTTTCGTCAAAGTTAAATTCATGATTTAAAAATTTACAATGTTCTACCAAAGATGTGATATTAAGCTTATTTTTGTTTTTGACAACTCTCATATGTTCTTTATTCCTTGTTTTTAGATAACTACCTGTTTGACCTATATAACTTTTATTACAATAATAATAGTCACTGTTCGGGCATGTTCAAGATCTCGACGGCCCGTCTACATATTGAATCGTTTTATGATTACTCTTCATGCGACTTGAAATACTTCTTTTCTAACTCTGCTTTGTGAAATTGTATGAAGATAGACAGCATTCGGGATACAATGTTCTAAATTCACCCAATACGTATATTTGTTCAAATAATGGAGGTGTCCAAAATCTTCTACCACGCCTCTTCTTGACTTTAGGGCGGCGATGTAACAAATATAACATTATTAATTACTTATTCATCACCGAACGACCAAACAAATTTAAAGCAACAACTTTATAAGTTACACTGGAGGAAGGAAAATGTCAAAGCATCCCAAATTCGTTTATTTTGAAGTTACCGAACTGTGGGTAAGTTTTTGCTCTTAATTTTTCCGTTTCGCTAGTTTACTGGACTGTTTCAAAGATCTCTAAAGGAAGAAGTTCCAAGGTGTTTCCTTCTTACTTAAATCATCAACAAACTGCATAAAGTTTTGACACCAATCACCGACATCAAGAGACGAGTTACACCATACCTGGGAATTTAGCCGAACCTTTTCTTTTGTCGAAGGGTAGGGATCTATTACTTGTCTAACATCTTACAGACAAAGGACCGTCAGCATTATCAGTAGTACCTGATTATTATCGAGTTCGACACGTGTAAAATGAGTGCTACGCTTGCTTCTGGAATTAAAGAAATATCGTTAATAATTGGTACATTTTTTAATATAAATTAGCAAATATTCTAATGTGTCACATAATAATAATAGTAACTGTGATTATAGGAAGCTAGCGCCTAGTAAGTAGGCCGCAAACGGGCCTTTTTTTACGGACATTTTCAACCATTTACTCTACTTGCTACATCTTCAAACATTTTGATAAAGATCAGAATATTGTTTCATGAAAGGAAGCTCATCTTCTCCATCAGAAGCACCTCCATACGGAAGGTATCTCACCTTAGTCGTCTAAACGCCTCACTCTACGCCAAGAAATAGTAGAATGTCTTCATCTTCTCCGCATTTTGAAAATGTAGGATCTTTCTGAACACCTATAAGTGACAGGTCTTCTAAGTTTGATAAATTTTCCAATTAAATAGTTTAGAGTTTTTCAATTCTCACCGAATAACCAGGACGACTGTAATATGTTCTGTCCTTTTACAAAGTCTCGAAATTGTCTGCAGTCGCTACTTAACCTCCAGTACACCTTTATTGCCTTGTAAGCCCAATCATTGAGGGCTGTGGTGACATGCCGCTTTATGATACCCAAAATAGATTCAGGTCCGAAACAGGGCTCCTCGGTTCCAAGTCTAGATAGTTCACCTGCCTTCTCGTTCCCTGGAACCCCGGTATAGCATTAACTCACACAAGACTTACCTCTTTGCATCTGACACGCTCTGCCAAAGATTCTACACACTCCCTTGTCCTAGGAGAACAGATTGCTTTCAGAGTCGTCTGGTTGTCGGAATATATGTATATTAATTACCCCGTGCCATTTATTACTTCTTCCTTATATGTCACTTATAGAATGGCAAATACCTTTGACTGCAAAACCATTATGTATGATCTTAGAGTATAGCTTTCTTGTACTCCTCTGCCATCCAGATCTATGCATTTCCTCGAGAATGGTCCGTCGGCCACACGACATCCATCTGTGTAGCACACCAGAGAGCCCAGGGGAGAATTATTTTTTTTCCTTCCATTCTTCTCTGATCGGAAGAGTGAAAGTATACATCCTCTCTAACCTCGACTGGCTTTTCGCTTCCATCACTTTGAAAGAGAAGATGGGAATTTCCCTTTCTGCAAGTTTAATAATTGCTGTGTCTATTTCACCAGCTTTCTGAATCTCCCATTCTGAAGTATCTCACGTAAATTATTCAAGTTTTAGTGAATGGTTTACAACTGACATAGAATGGACACATAATTTTCTTCTGCTATGCAGTTTTTTAGATAGTCGTCAAAGAGGTACGTCAATACGTTTGATCATATAGCAGGACCGTCATCTTTAAGAAATTATATTTACGACTTTAAAATTTTCTTGACTAAACATGTTTTGTTAAGAAAATATGTTTAAAGGCCTTTCAAATGGTGTATTGTAAGCTGAGTATACCCGGATAAAAAAAATACAGTAAAAGCAATCTTCTTATTGAAACAAGTTAGCTCAAAAAGTATTAAAGTGATATATCATTGTAATACCAATGAGTTACCCTATCTCAATAATAAGTTTAGTTCCCATCCGAACAAGTAACACATGGATACCAGCGCCCTCTGTTGATTTCAAGTAGACGAAAATGTATGTAAGATGCTTAAAGTGTTAAATAAAAAATATTAAATTTATGAAATACATGTTTATTGTGGCTGTAGAATCTACACGTTCGGAAAATTTACGATTTGGGTGCAAGTAACCTCTCCAGGAAACATCAGCTTTTGTACGTGGAGTGGGGGAGCAATAGACAACATTCGCATCCAAGCAGTGGTGGATGGTGAAAGTTAGGTTATTTAATATCTTAATATTTAAGCATGAGACCCAAGCGATCCTTTAAGACATACATAACTCAAGGCTAAATGAAGAAATTTAAAAAAAAATTATAATTACGAAAAGAGAAATTGAAAAATATATGTGCCAGCATTATATTTTTTAAACTATTTGTAAAATATTTCCAAAATATATTTTTTTTTTCAAAATCGAGTGGAAAATATATCGACAGATTTCTGACTTCGTCAAAAAATATTCCTTTTTTACAAAGTTACACCGTTTTGAAATTTTATTTCAGATTCTTTTTCACTATGCAAATTTTAAAAAAAGTGAAACAAAAAAATTTTATAAAATATGAAATTTGTCGATATATATTTTCCACCTGATTTAAAAAAAAATATGTTTTGCAAATATTTTATAAATTGTTTAAAAAAATAATAATCTAGCCTACCCTGAAATAGCGAAGCGGAAATCCTCATGGACATTCCGCGGGATGATGTCACTTCCGTGAGGTAGTGCCTAACTCCTACAGGCTAAAACCACTTCCCTCTTCATGCAGCACCCAGGGACCGCTTAACGAATTACTTCTGGTCGCCGGTTATCTAAGTACACTGCTCTTTCCCTCCTTATCTTCAGGCTTTCCTCTCCTGTCCATTTAGTAAGGGGAGTGCTCATCATTGATGCACTGGCGTTGTGTTCCTCGCTACCACACCTATAACAAGGCTCAGGTGTTTGAAAGACCAAGACTTGTAGCATCGACTCATCTGGATTTTTTTTTTCTTTTTGACAGAACAATTAACAATTCCAACTCTAATCCCATTTCCTTCCAATATGGCTTTCGCAACCGCGCTATCTACAGAAACCGTGACCGCTTATGTGCCTCTATCATTGTCTCTCAGATTTCCCTAGGTTAACTACTTTGCCTTCAAGGCTATCAATTTTCTCATGTATGGCCTCCATAATCTCATCTTTACCAGTGTCAGCATCAAGTCCCCTTACGTGGGGGGTCTTCATTATATTCGTATCTCCTATTGCTCTAGCTTTCACTCCTGGTTCAGTAGTTATTACCCTTTTGATTTCCTCTAGGGCCTTCATGTCTTTGTCTATGTAAATAAGCAGCTGCCCCTTTTTTTGTTCTCCTGAGACCGCAAATAGCCTTACTAGCTGAGTTGTATCTAATTTTGTCTTTGACGCTATTCTGTAAGGCTTTATACTCTATTCCTTTTTGTTCAACTATCAGCGCAAAGGTTTTATAAACTTTGGCTTGTGGCTCTCTGTTACCGGCATTTTTACTAACTTATAGGTTAACATAAATGATAATTTTAACCTCTGTCTTATGGAATATCGATTTCACACCATCTTCCTAAACTTCCCCGTTATTAATGAAGCTGAGACTGTGAAGTGCCAACTACTCGTCGTTAATCATTTCTGACCTTATCCTTACAAGTTTGTCCCACATCATTTTCAGTGCCATTAAGTATTACTCTTACAGCTCTTCTAGTTGCCTGTTCAGCATCACATCTAGACCTTAAGTTAATGACGTGCTCGATCATTTCAAAATCATCAGTTATAGTGGCCATTTCAGGGAAGCGATCCCTGTATAGTTTCTGAATGCTCTTGCTAATTGTTGGGTCCCCAGGCTCCACAAAAACAGCCTTGGTGGTCGAATCCTTTGTGTCTAATGGGTTGCCCACCTTTATTTCTGTGTTCTGGTATAATGTTGGATCCCAGAGTTTGCTCTCAGCTGTGATAGGGTTCAACTCTTGAATCCATTTTGACTAATTTCCGAATGATGTCTGTCGGTGCATGTGTGTGGATGTGTGTGTGTGTGTGTGTGTGTGTGTGTGTGTGTATGTATGTATCCGCGATTACTCAAACAATACTAATGGGAGACTTCCCAAATTTGGTAGTTAAGATTGTCAACAATATTTTAGGTGACACATTAAATTTGGTGAATGTGGTACCATCAGAAGAGACATAATGAATGAAAGAATAAAAAAAGGTACAATTTCGCGAAAAAAAAAAATTAAAAATTTTTATTGCATTTCTGGACGAATCTCAACGAATTATAATAAAAAAATAACTGTATCGAAAAAAAATCTGTCTGCATGTCTGTAGTATCGCGATAGCAGCCACAGTTTTTGAGATAAAGCTTTCAAATTTGGTACACATGTTCTAAAGGCCAAAGACAATGATAAATTCGATGATGAGCAAAATTGGTCAGCTGAAAGGAGGTCTACGGGACCCAAACTTTTTTGTTTTTGCAGAGGTTTTTACTTTTACTAAAAAAATATATTCTTGATGAAAGATTGTAAATCATGTCTATTATATCAAGCCAATAAAATATATTTTTCAAGTACTTAAATAAAGCTGATGTAAATTAAATTTTTTTACACATTTGACCTCATAAAATGGGGTTAGGATAAATTTAACAGTTTGACATTTGAAATGTCTAATTTAGTTACAAAAATATCAATGTCAATAAGAAGACATTAAAATATATGACATGAATTATTATTGACAGTATCAAATGACGCAGATGATTAATTTTAAAAAGTTTAATAAAACGTTTCAAGGTACGCTATTAAAATTTAATTGAGGTAAGTGAAGATTTAAATAGAATGATTTTCTTTTTCATCAGGATGATATATACTGGTATAAGAAAGTTATGTGCTGGCCACATCAGATATTTTTGTTAAACAGTGTAATAATAGTGATTGTCTAATTCACTGTGTATACTAAAAGTCCAAACACTTAAAATATGAGATTCGCCTAATTTTTCCTAAATAATAAATATGTCATTTTTGTTCAATTACAGGTATCTAAATGAGCAAATACCGTGTTCTAATTGTTTTAACCTTCTGGTAGAAATAAAAGCAGGAAAAATTTCCACACTCAGTGAAGCAAATAAAATATCAGATTTTTTAAAGAAGAATTCAAACACAATAATGTAATTTTCAAGAACAACGATTTGATGTTGGTGTAATGGAAAAATGAAACAGAAAGGTTTTGTTAAAATACCATATATGTTAAATTGTTAGTTTATATTTACGTTAACATATTTTTTAGTGGATAATAATTATACCTAAAAAACAATTACATGATCCACTACTTAAACTATGACTAAATTTGAAAACTACGAAAAAAGCTAGACAAACAATATATATGTTTATTAAAAATAATCCAACCTCTTCTCAATTGACATTGACGTCTATACGATTGTCTATAACATATGATCTAGGAATCAATTTTTTAACACAAGTAGGAGTATTATTAGCAATATCGAAGATATACAAACAAATACGTTCTTTTAGACTTTCAACTTGCAGTCACTAAGATAACACTTTACAGGAAAAATATTTATTATTTTGTAAAATATGTTAATAGGGTAATTAAATTTATAATGATTCCTTAAGAAAGCAACGTACCAGTTGGTTTTTAAAACTTTTTTAGCAGTTATTCAGATCTGTGTAGAGTGTTTGCTCTATATCACCTCTTATTCAGACTTTCCAAATTTTCTAACTCGTTCCTGTATGCCTTACTTTTGAGATGCCTCCATAAAAATAAATCGAGGTGTGGTAGATCGGGAAACATAGCAGGCTCATCATCTACGAATCGATCTATCGAGAAGCATCTGATGTAAATATTCACTCACTCAAACCTCTGAGACCATACAGGAATAAAGCAGCGTATGTAAATATCACATTGTTTTCTACGCGTTATAAGTATTTTTGAGTAGTTAATTTTCCATCTACAAAGAATGACCCAATAATATGATACGATGCTAAAAAATACCCGTCCAAATCTGTGCCATTCAGTGTGGATTATTTCTCGACCAAAATTGAAATTTATGTTGGTTCACCGTTTCGCAAAAGGATGCTTCGTCGAAGAATAGAATTTGAGGACTAAAGTAATCACTGTTTTACAACTCTCCAACATCAGAGCAAAATTGAACTCCGTTTACTTCTTGGACTAAATGCATCTTATGAGGACACAATTTTTCTTTTTTAAGAACATTTCTGATAAACTTGAAGTCTACATCGTGATCTACAATAAATTATCTCATTAATAATAATGCATTTCTTCTAATGTAAACAATATCTTGAAAGTTTCTCGCCCCCTTATCACCGATTTTGATCTTCCAGTTTTTGGAGAATTTTTAACATTTCTTGTCTCTAAACATTTTCACAAATCTGCTTACAGAACAGTATACAATAGCAACTCTGTTGGGATATAAAGTTCGTTAAACAAAGTGCAAACCTCTTCTTGTATCTTTCTTCTATCGTAATATCTTATCATAACTAAAACTGCCATACTCCCTTTTCCATTTAATTTAATTTAGATATTTTGTATAAGTTAACTATTTTAATGCGCACAGCAATTTAAAACTAACCAATTGAAATTTAAACTAATGAATTTCGTGTTGTCTTACATTTTCTTGTCATGTTTTATTTCTATCACTACTACCTTATCTTTTTTTATAAAAAACATTATCATTATTCAATTATTTTTACCACCATGTATAGTGCAATAGGAAATCTATTAAAAACTTCAAAAAACGTTTGATTTCTGGAAATATAGTATTTTTAATACGCTGGATTGAATATGTGGTAGGTTCCTTGTGAAACATCTTAAAAATAATTATTTTGAAGAAAAATACTGATTTTAGATGTTTCAAAAATGTATTTCGATACACTCTACATATGTTTCGGCTTGTTAGGCCTTTCTCAAGAGCATTATAGATGAATACTAAAGCTATGAGGGCAATTATTCTAATATTTATGCAATAACACTTAATCAGGTTAAATTACAGGCATTTCCAGGGTAATAAAACTAAGTACCTATCTACTCGGAATATAATTCAATGGGGAATTCTTAATACCTTATCTATTATAAGTGTTTTTATGAAATTTAGTTGGTCATTGGTGGTATAAGGATTGTTTTTAGGGATTTTTTTATTTCTAGTTGTTCAAGAAGGTTTAATCATTTTCCTTTTCTTTCTATATGAATTAAATTTATATTCTCTGTGTCGATAAAATGATTATTTTGAATGCAATGAGTTGGACATTCCTGTATTTTTATTGGTTTTTAAAATTGATTTTTTGTGTTCATTTACTACCCTATTAGCTATACTACTCTGGCCAATATAGACCGCATTGCAATCCTTACATTTAATTTCATATACACCCGATTTGTTGTTTTTTTTTTTTTTTTGTTGACCAAAATGCTTCTTAAGTTTGTTTTGTTTACACTTATTGTGGAGATATCTAAATTATTTAATTTTTTACTAATTTTCTCACTATACCTCGAAATATAATTAATGAAATTGTACTTTGTCGTTTTGTTAGGTACAGTAAAGGCCTAACAAGCCGAAACATATGTAGAGTGTATCGAAATACATTTTTGAAACAACTAAAAGCAGTATTTTTTCTTCAAAATAAATAGTATTTTGTGTGTTTTATTTTGAAGATTTCTATCAACGAAAGCACACGAACATAATATTTTATTACTTTTACACAATGTATATAGAGTATTTTCATTTTCTTTGGATGCTTGTTTTAACTCGAATAATGTTTATAATTCCTAATATTCTGCTATAATGGAAAAAAAAGAATTGTAATCTTCTTAAGAAAAGTAACGGTTGATATTTATACTTTTCAAAGCACGTGTTTGACAGCACTTAGTATTTGTTTTATTTGCAGAGGCGAAAACCTTTCAAATAAATATTTCATATCATCTATATTTTACGCAAAATTTAATAATTAATAAAGGTCAGTTGTTTCAAATTCATAAATCGATACATGAAGTTATAATTTCAATTGAAATTATAGGACAATTCTAAATTGAAATGAAACTAATAATGTAATTTTCTTGTGTAATTTTCAGTTTTCAAAGAGATAGGAGGTATCGAGATGCGGCCTTGAAGATTTTCTTGTATATTTCATCAGAAATAAACTGACTTAACGATGACATTAAACTATGATAGAAGACGTTGTATACAGGGTGCATAATGAAATCCTTACAATTTTTTAAAATTTCATTGGTTCCGAAAAATGAAAAAAGCCGGTTGTAAATTTGTATTTGCCATATTAGGATCTATAGACTAATGGAAAAAACGGGGTTGGGTGTTATTGGGTAATATCTCTGATATTTCTAGAGATACAATTTTTATTTTCTGAACATGATTCACACTTTTACACCTTGACCTATCACTCTTCAGTGAACAGTTGAAACAAAGGTTTTTTAATTCGAATTTTATTCAGCAGACATGCCTTTAACCCCTTACAAAACTCGCAATTTAAATGTAGTATTCAATATTATTCAAGAGCGGAAATTTAACGACCTACTCCCGATTTTACAGTTATCTGTCCGGTGCTCTGCCAAATGAAAACGAATATGAATTTAACAATTTTCAAGTACGTTTCGGAAAAGTTGCAGAAAATCACCGAAACGGTTTTTAAGTTAATTGTCCACTCTTAAACAATGTTCAATACTACATTTAAATTGAGAGTATTCTGGGGAGGTTAACGACATGTCTACTGCATCGAATTCGAGTA
Source organism: Rhamnusium bicolor (assembly GCA_029963845.1). NCBI lineage: Eukaryota > Metazoa > Arthropoda > Insecta > Coleoptera > Cerambycidae > Rhamnusium > Rhamnusium bicolor. Next base: position 231,003 of record JANEYF010004711.1, read on the forward strand.
GAAAACCTTTGTTTCAACTGCTCTCTGAAGAGTGATAGGTCAATGTGTAAAAGTGTGACTCGTTTTCAGAAAAAAAATGTATCTCTAGAAATATCAGATATCAAAAAGCACCCAAAACTGTTTTTTCCCATTTGTTCATATACTAATATGACAAATGCAAACCTACAACTGCTTTTTTTTAATTTTTGTATCCAATGAAATTTTGAAGAATTGTAACGGTTTAATTGTGCACTCTGTATACAATGTCATCTATCGTAGTTTAAGCCAGATTATTTCTGATGAGATTTGTAAGAAAATCTTCAAGACCGCATCTCGACAGCTCCTATCGTTTTAAGGATATTCTTATTCAAAATAACAAGAAAATTACATTATTAGTTTCGTTTGGCCAGTAGTTTTTTTCACAAAACTATATTTTGAGCGGTTTTCAAACAACCATACCATTATTTTTATTTAAACGCATGGCTAAAATTTTTTTTCCAAATTTTAATAACAAGAAATGTGAAACTTAGATAATCATTTACAAGTTTTTGAAGATCAACTACATACAGTTTTTAAAACAATTCTTATAAAAATAACGCAAAATAGAAATTTTAAATTATCTTGTAAATATGTCTCATGACTCATTCCCTAAATTGAAATGATATAATACAATACACGTTTAAGGTCAACGTATCACATCACCAAGAGAAAGTTTCTGAATGTTATAATTAGATGTGTATTCTATAATTTAATAGGTATATCAAAGCTAATGTCAAATTTGGCGAATGCGCTGGATATAATTAGAAAATTTATTATATATATTAACATTCATTTTCTAAAAGCAATAATACACATTCTGATTGCTAGAAATGAACAGTTTAGATCTTTTTAATACCCAATAAATTGTGTTTTACACACTCATTGTCTAAAAAAATTGTTGAAATTACATTTATAACTTAAGCTATAAAGAACATCCACACGGTATTAAAGTTTACACTGCACTATATGAGCAGAACAAGGTATTAACTGTTATAAATCTGCTGCAAGTCTCAGACAAATTTTCATTTAAACCAAATACAAAGTTGTCAACTTCCTAGTAAACTCACAAATTAATTAAAGTATGTAGAATGAAATGCAATAATCCTGTGGGTAAACTAGGACATTAAAATGTCGACGACTTGATATAATAGCTCGATGTAGGTTTGTATAATTAATGCAAATTGGAGTATGTATATTAAAATAATATATTTACATGATCGCTTCAATTAAGTACATGAAAAATATAAACAAAATAAAATAATAAATAAATAAGTAAATAAAAATCACTTAAATCTAATAATACTGAGATATATACATTGGTCCTACAAAAATGTATATAATACTTATAGGTCCTTGCAAATTCATACATTAAATAAATTGTCCTCGCACACAAATCACGATAGTTCATACACCATTACATGAAATTTCCTTAGGAGTCGTCGCATGGTGTATTCTAAAATCATCCTCACAATCTTTATTAAACACATCGTCATCCTCTGGTAGAATTTTACAGTTTGTTAATGCTTCTAAAATATCATCATTTTCTGTAGGAGGTGTTTCATTTTCTTCGTCTGAATCAGCCACGAGAATAGGAGTCGCACCATCGTGCAAATTTGATTTGCTCTTTGACCTCTTGTACATTTCCTTGGACACACTCCTGGTGAATGAAAATCTCTTTTGATTTTTTGTCTGGTGAGGGGTGGTCTGACAAAGATTTCTTTTCTCTGCAACGTTCCCAAAAGTTCGGAAGCGTGCTCCGTAATTATCCTCCATGCATGTTCTATATCTTCCTGTACAGCATTTTCAGATGTTACGCAAAAACGAATTATATATTTGTCTTTGACCATGGAAGGAATCATATGAAGTTTACCCGAAGCATTAATTGTAGCCAGTAATGTTTGGTTAACTGTGTCTGGTGCTAATAGTCTAAAGCAAACTAATCCTAATTTTACATCATTTACTACCTCAAATTTGGAGTCTTTCCTTACCAGAGATTCAAAATGTTTAGCAAGTTTAATATGATTTCTAATATATTTTTGTAGTCCAGAGAGACCATACTTTCTAATCACAAACCACAACTTAAGAGATCTAAACCTTCTACTAAGAGGAATGCCCCAGTGTCTGTAGTCAATAGCTTCATCTGAGTTGGCATGTTGAAGGTACAATGGATCAACTACCAATGCATGGGTTAATCTTATCCTGCAACGCACCCAAAGACAGGAACAGTCAAAATTAACTAACAACCATTTATTTGGATTAGTGTTAAAAGAGTCTGCATATTCAATTCCTTTAAGGTAGTGTTTGAGTTCTGGGCAAATGAATGCGTTGCCGGCATATGCAGCATCTACGTGCAACCAAGTACATGGTTCAGCTTTGCAAATGGGTCCGATTTCCTGAAGGTTATCGAATGAGCAGCTGGAGGTAGATCCTAAAATTGTCGATACAAAAAATGGTACCAAACCATTTGCTTTGTCTTTCTCCATCGCATCGAGCAGTGTTTCTCTTCTCAGACTACCGTTCTCGTCAGGGTCAAGGATTCTTAATTTTACGAGAAGGATTTTAGCAGCCTTTTCTACGCAAGAGTGGGCTTCCCTCGAACAATAACCTACAAGTTTGGGAAGGAATACGTTGTCCTCTACATGCGGTTTGTTTTTCTTTAAATATTGGATGGCTTGATTTCTTGCAGCTAACATACTGACCAACACGCATTCGCTGGCTGATGTTTGAATAACGCCACCTCCTCGGCTACCTTTAACGGAAGTAATGAAATCATTGGGAAGGCCGATAGCTTTTCCCAGCCAATCCATCACTATTGTTTCGAGTTCTGTGCAGGCGGGACTGGCAGCCTGTAACGAAAAGAATAATATTTAATCAAATTGCCTATTTTTCAGACGATACAATGATTTAACTAAAACAATGCACCAATATACACCATTATAAATTAATTGTTAATTACATTTTATTTGTTAATTTAACTTAGATATATGTAGGTGCGAGATCAAACAACAGCACCAAAATTTTTGGTATTCTTAGAAAAGTTATAAATTACTAGGTAGGAGGCAGTAGTTTAACTACTTATAATTATATCTTATAACAGAAAACTTTTAATATAGGTATACAGTTTTTGTAAATTGACTATAAATGAAACACTTTTCCACAGTTAGTAGCGGTTAGTTAAATTAACACTTAGTTAATGAATATTAACTTTTGCAATAATGGTAAAGTTTGGAGTTCTCAGAAAATAATGATTAAGTTTACAGCAATAAATTTTACTTATAAATATTCCCATAATATATAACGAGATTTTTTTCTTATTTAAAATGTAAAATATACAATGTATATAAAAAATATGTATGCTGCTGTATGTTTTAATAAATGTTGTTTATCATATTCATTTATGTAGAATACATCATGAACAAGCTATAAGTTTATCACTTACTATGTGTATATTTTTGTATTACAATGTAAATAATGACATACATAATTCACATGTTTCCTTAAACTAAATCGTGAGACTTTTACTTTATGAAATTTATAATCTTGTAAATGAGATGTAATATTTGTCTCCAAAACAATTACTTCAGGAAAATTTAATATAGTAAAAAATGTATAAATAGTGTGTTGTCTATTTTTAAATTAAATTGATCTATTTTTGATGCTGAATTTTATTACATTCATGCTGTAATAGCTAATAAATCTATGTAATATATACATAAAAAATACCTTTAATACTTTTGAAGGATGCATACCTGGAATGGTATGGATCACAGTTATAAAAAAGAAATATTTCGAGTTATTATGTAAGTACATATGAGTTTAGTAAAATCAACATTATTCTTAAAATTTATTGGTTTTAGTGGCTAATCAACGTACTACAAAAAAATAGTGTCATGATTTTACTGTGTATTATGAGAAAAATTATGTTTGACTTATTTTAAATGATTATTTTTTTCTCTTCTTGTGAAAATTGGTCTATTATTTATTCTATCGAGAAGTTAAAACAACTGAAGGGTAAAAATAAATAAGTAAACCTACCCATGAAAATCCAATGCATCCAATGGCATCAGAGAGCATATCAGCCAATATAGAAGGGTAAGAATTTCCACTAGGAAAATAGGCGTGAAAACGTGGATGTTGCCAGTGTGTCACTCCGGGCATAATTTTCTTATCCACATCTTCCATAATGTTGTCCCATTCTTCTGGTTCCACTGGGGCTTCGTTTGGAATTAACTTTCTTAAATAACCGGGTTCCACATCAGGCGTCACTCGTTGATTTCCTAAATTTGTCATATATTGACAGATATAGTCCACCATTTCTTTACCACGCGTTCTAAACTCTTCCACGTCCATTGTTTTTTATTTAAACTTAATTTTACTAAGAACAAATCTGTATATTTTAGATTATAGTATTATATGCCGCGTAATTTAATTTATCTAAACGCGATTGCAGCGCACGCTCATCCAATGTTCGCGTTAGAACTGATGTTGAGCAGGTACTTTCAAACTACTTTTATATAAAAAGGCTTGGTGGGGGAGGTATCTGAGATTACGCTCTTGGGATCTCTCAAATTAATGTTGTGTTATGGTAATACGGTAATTTTTTTATACAATTTGGTGTCATTTTGAAACGGAAATTAAGAAAAGTTATTTTTAGATAACGTATGTAAATGACATATTACATGATTAAATATTTGAAATAGTTAACATTACTTTTAGTAGTCCATTCTTTATTAATGTATGTCTTAATATAGTTAGAATTGTTGGTCAAACCTAAGTACCATATGGATTTTTTATTAGATGTTTTATTTCCTAGTAAAAGTTTGCTTCAATTAAGACTAGACGATTATCCAAAAACTATGTATATCTCACAAAGTCTGCTACGGGTGCTACGGAGTAATTAAATAATTCTTTTTAAAATTCGAAAATAAATGTAGGTATTACAAAGAAAACGCGCAAATTAGGGTAATGCAATAAAAGTTGAACTGATAACAGAATACTGGTAAAAAATATAAATAAGGAATTTATTTCTTTAAAAGTGTTTTGAGAAAATTGCAAAGTTCCATATTTTATGTTTTACATTTTTATTTTAACGTGAAAATTTACGCTAGACGCTATTATTACTGTTTTTAAATTTTTTGTCAATTCCTAAGAAAAATATACATCACTTTACGCTTAAAAATTCAAATTGATATTTTAACAAATCTTGATGTTTGAGGTTCTAAAGAACATTTCGTTAACGGTTAAAGCGTCTTCAAACCGGATAGACCGAATTAAAAAAAGATATATACCTGGTCTATGTCATCAGTTATGAATAATTTTTGGTTAATACTTTTGCCACAATGATTTTCATAACTTTAATACGTCTAATGGAATTTCAATGAAAATTTCGCCAAATATTTCTTATTATTATTATTATATAATAGAACACTTTATTTCGGAAACAGTTACATATATCAAAACGTATACAATAAGTGATACTATCAAAGATAGTCTTTGATACTATGTACACGTAAAAAAAGGTCTAATTAGAAGAACTTTATATACAGTGTGTCTCACTTAAGACTGCAACACGCCTACAATTTTTTTTAATTCTTATCCAATTTAAACCAAATTGGCCTCAAGAGATAGTAGTTATTAAGATCTACTTAAATCATTTTTACCCTCTTTAAATGCAAAGCCACCTACCTTATAATATCGAATAAAAAGAATAAAACAATCATATTAAGCATTTTTTATGAAAACATTTTATTTACAAAAGTTGTTCAGAATCATCCATAAAACTTAAAATTTAAGAAATTTTGAAATATATAACTTCTAAGTAAAATTTTAATAACTCGTGTTACAAAAACTTTAAAATATTAAATACTATTTCTTATCAAACCCCTCAAGGGCCCTGATACAAGCTTCTAATCGTTTTCTGTTATTATGCATAACTGTTTCTCCTGATCTACCTTTCTGATCTAACTATCACTGAGTCGTGGATTGAGGCACCAACAAGTTGAAAATACATTCACTTAATTTTTTTTTTTTTGTAAATTCATCCTGCAAAAAATTGAAAAAAACGTCAATGTTTAAAGAAATATCGTACAATTATACGATTGTTCAAAATACAGCACCACACGTTTGTTTTTTCTGAGTATTGTCGTTGACAGTTTATAACCCAATGGAGGTTTTCAACGCACCAATGTCGGGTATTCTGAGCACAAACTGTATCATTACTTGTGAAAGTAGCTTCATCGAAAAATAAAATAATTCTAAAAAAAATCAGCATTATTCAAAAACTCGCCCTGGCTCCAATGAACACATTCCAGCCGCCTTTCTTCATCACCCTCTTTTAATGTATTAGACTTGTAGGGATACAACTTATTTCGACGCAAGCATTGCCAAATTTTACTTCTGTTGACGATTAATATTGTAAACATTCTTCTTACGCTACAAGTTGGATTTTCTCTAACAAATGGAGTAATTTCTTCATCGTCCGCATGGTCTCTTCTACGCTTTTCTTTTTTGTTGTTCACTTTACCTGTTCCATTAAATAATGCGTTGATTCGCCAAATTTGCACGAGTTATAGATGGCCGGTCTGGATGTCGAAAATTAAATTCCGTAGCAACTTGTCTTGCGGATCTGACATTGTCACCAACTAACAATTTCCACTTTTTCCGCAGTTATAAGCATTTTAATAAAAATGAAATGTCACAGTCGAAAAAAGTAAACAAAATAACAAGATATTTACTTTGACAGTTACATTAACAATGTTTTAGTAGAAACAAAAGAATCACCGCATGTTTTTCGAAAAGAGTAATCTGCGTTAAATGATACTTTGGGGCTTTTTTTATCAAAATCTGTTAAATCGAACAAAACATTGGATTTCAGCTTTTTGGATGATTCCAAACAACTTTTGTTAATAACATTTTTTCATAACAAATTTCTAATACGATTATTTTATCTTGGTAAATGTCATAAATAGACCTAAATGACCTCTATCTTTTAAGGCTAATTTGGTTTGAATCTAATAAAAACCAAAAAAAGTTATAATAGTATTACAGTCTTAAGAGAGATACATTGTACATTGTAAATAGCCAAAAGATAGACAATATTACTCAAAATGTGTATATTTAGTAGTTGTAGTAGGGTCAGTTGTTTTCTTGTAGAATATTTTTCAAAATGTTAACTCTAGTCAAAAATTGAAAGAGGGCAGAAGGCATGTAAACCCAGTCTAAACTTCTCGGTTGTTCATTTTGTTAACAAAAATTAAAGTAAACGGACAGTATACAGATAATCAAATATAGTCAAAATTGAAACAAATGCATGTATAATATTTACCTATTGAATATACAAAGGAATTTATCTTACGGAAATGATTCACTTTGTTTCATAGGAACCAAATATTTAAAAAAAAGTTATCGGTCACTGGTTAATTCTTATTGTTAAGTTTTTCTTGGAAGCAATCTAGGTACTTCAGTAAAACCAAATTGCGAGTTCCTCTTGTTATTTTATAATATTTACAATCACATTACATCATTGGCAATCATCTCTGAGGAAAAACTATTGTCACAGTATCCCTATCGCGGTGTAACGGATATACAAATTTGACCGTGAACACATGTCACAAAAAAATAAAAGAAAGGTATTTATAACACCTCTAAAATGACTGAAACAAACAGGAAGAACGATTATTAAAAGATAAATGAAAATGTATATAGGTGTATAATTACCAATAATAATACCATTTAATGCTTTTGCAGTTATGATAAATTTGATATTTTAAATATGTTATAAGATAAATATTTATATTTAATTTCCATGCGGATTGTTATGTGGCATTTTTACTTGTTTTTTCACTTTTCAAACAGTCCGGTGAATGGATTTCTTTTCATTTCAGATTAATTCAACGATATGCTTTGACGATTTAAAAGAATTAATTGTATCAGAAACTTTTCAAATTTTAGCAGTAACGGAAATCTGGTTAAACAATGACTTGAATAACGATGTAGGTCAGATTCCAGGTTATAGGAATTAGGAAAGATAGAGTGGGAAGGTGTTATTTTGTATTGAAAAAATTTTTGCATTATAGTACAGTACATGTTGATAGAGACCCAGTTTAAACAGGCATTGAGCAATTATGGATTACTTGTAAGTCTTGATTGGGGGTAGTATATAGGATAGGTCCACTACTGTTAATATTAACGATGTTATTCGAGTATTAGAGAACAATCTAACTAAACCAAAAGTTGAACAGTGAATTTGTGTGAGGGACATAAATATTAATCAATATCGATTGTAACATAAAAACATAAAATGTAGTTCTGTTTGATGCTGCAAGTGGTTCAAGAACCAACAAGAGTTACCAGCATTAGCGAAACTCTGATAGATATTGTATCTACCAACTACTAAAGATATATTTTTTTTATTATTTTATTTATTTCCTCAGTATATAACAGGTTACAAACCCAAATATTACAAAATTGATATAAACCTTAACGAACCCTAAAGAAATTATATTTAAACTAAATAGTATATAATATTTCAAATATAATGTGGTTGATGATGATGTGGTAATATCTTTGATCATAGCCTATTAATATGTAATCTGTCATTCTTATTCGAAGAATGAAAACGTTTTTTTTTTATAATTATAGGAAATTTAGGGATTTCAATTATAATAGTTTCTTAGTAGATTTGTTTCAGGACCTTGTTTGATATTCATTCTTCGTTAAAAACTGTCAAAATTTCTAAACTTTTGTTAATGAGCAAAAACTCCAGGAAAATCCATTAGCGGACTGACACTTGTTGATGGTTGTGGTTATTTGTACCGAGGGGCGGCGAGGGCACAGTTCCACGAAGGCATTGTATATTGTAAGGGGGATAAAAATATGAAAAAACACTATTCACAGAATCACATATTTTTATTTGATTTAGCATAGGTAATTACAAAATAAATTTTATAAAAATGAACTTTAAACTCTTTGGTTGTAAGCACTATTTAAAAATATAACAAGCAATTAATTAATAATAATAATACTAAAAGAAATGTATAAAAACAGAACTTTTAATATAACAGAAGTTAATTATGAAATATATATACAGATTTTCTTTATGCACCTAATCTTGGAATACTTTTTTTTAGCAAAAGAACAAAAGAGCACATTTTGGGATCGAGTTTTGGACCCGGGGCGTTGTGACGATCGCCACCACGCCAACCAAAAAAAGCTAGATTTAGATATAACTGGGCGTATTATAAAATGATTCGTAATTATACAACTTCTGCAATAAGGCATGAAAAAAAGCATATATTCTGCATGTTCAGAATTATAAAAGTAGTAAAGAATTATGGAAAACACTTTAATTAAACATTACAAAATCGCAGCACTCCGACATGCCAATCTAGTTAATAACTTTTTTATAACTGCCAGTTACACTAATTTAAATATCGACAAGGAACTTACAACTATGAAAACGAAATTTTTAAAATTGAGGTAATATTTGGTTTTCAGACATTTACGAATGATGATGTATCTAACGCAATAAACAGTATAAAATCCAATGTATTTCGAAAAAAAATCATTTCCCGATTCATGGAAAATTGCAGTGGTTAAGCCATTGAAGAAAATAAAAAATTCAGTAACTTGTTAGATTTACGACCAATAAGTCTTCTATTAATATTTTCTATAATTTTCGAACGTTTAATGTATAACTAAATTACGACGTCTTTTAAAGCACATGACCATTCTTCCTGACACTCAGTCAGATTTTCGAACAGTCCAATTAGTACTCTTCTGAAAGTAACAAAATGATATAATTAGTGGTACTGACAATGATAATGAAAACTCAATTTTTGTAATGCTGTCAAAATTAGAATTCTATGGTTTTACTGATAATAATGATAATACACTGAGGCTTATTCAATCATATTTTTCTTCTAGGATGCAAAAAAGTCTCTAGGTCCAATTAGTAAATCTTCGTATTACCAGTCATTTACTCTTTGATGTAAATGTAGATTTATTCATTGCCGATAAAAATGTGGACAGTAATTGTTTTTTGGATCCCTCTGGTTCCACATTTTGTGTCAATTTTAACATAGTACAAATACTTGTTTTGTTATCCTTGTTAAATTATTTAATGTGAATATTCATTACCAGAATTGGCAAAAATGCGCCACAGGACATAGGCGTAAGCACCATAATAAGTGTAAGAAAAGAAATTAACTAGTAATAAAAGCAATAAACTGTTACAATTTATAACAACGTATGCATAACTTACTCTCTTAACTAGCTTGGTTATCACAAACTGGAAAAGATCTGTAAAACTTTGCATCATCATAAATGTTTCTATGGTTGCCCCCGAGAGTAATGTTCACCGTGTTGAAAAAATATGCGTATATTTTGAGAACGACCGTTCGACATCTATTGATGTAATACAAGCATACTTAAAATAGTCTTTGAACTCACTTAACGGATCTGCAGATGCACCATCAGTACCATTATAAATTTGCCTTAATCTGGTAAAACCGGTGTCTTGCTTTAACACACGTGCGAACTTTTCTCCAACAAGCTCATTTCTTGCGTGTCCTATACAGTGTAGTTGTCTATTTACTTCGTCCACTATTTGCAGTGACTCCGCTAACGATAACGAACTGTTTTGTACGTTTTGTATGGCGTCATGTAATCCTTTATAGTTGTTGTGAATAGTTTTTAAAGCTGTTTCAACAGAAACATCTTCGAATTTTGTCTGGCTTTCCATAATGGATGCAGCCTCATCTGGATTGAATTGTAATATCACAGCTTTTATTTGTTGTAAATATTCAGCTTAATAAAATGCTGTCTCCAACTATGTTTCCCAACGTGGTTCTGAAATACCGGGACACTTGCTATGAAATGCGCGAAGACGTCACTATTTTAGTACTTGCTATTAATGCATCTACCTCTGGAAAACCTTGTCGAATAGTTTCTCCACAAGATGTAAAGCATGCACTTTACACGTAACATGTACTTACCTACAACCGTGTTCTTGAAGAGAACGGCCTACCAAACGCATTGTTGCGGCACCATCGGTCACAAACATCAACACTTGACTTTTTGACAGATAAAATTTTTCTAACGTCTCCAGCACCACCCGCGTAATTGTTTTGCCAGTACACTCAATTAGTCTTTTGCTAGCTAGTAACAGTGGAAATGTTGGTTTAAGAGGGTCTAGTACACGTACTATAACATTTACAATAGAATTTTTTTACAATCTGTCGTCTCGTCAACACATAACCACTGCCGTGTATTTTTTAGTACACATTTGATCTTACTTATAATGTCTTCGCTTATAATTGGTACCTAGTTACGCAACGTTGTGCGACTTGGTAACGTCACCTTGGGATTGTATTTATTCCAGAACTCCTGAAATGGTTATTAATGGAGTATGTGCAGCGGAACATCACAGGCAATCAGCATTAAGAGTAAATCGAACATAAACTGTGTTGTCGAAGACACGTAATTTTTTTTAGTTTAATGTTGCACACAATTTACGTGACGTTTACAATCACGTTTATCCCAGCACATCAGGTCAGTCTCGCACACCTTACAAATTATTATAGCATCATTGTAGAATAAATCCGGGAATTCACTGATATATTTATTCAATTTGTCAGCGTAGGGCCGTTTTTATCCTTGGGCAGGTCTGACATACTTTATTATTAAATTAACATCAAGAGTAAAATACAAAAAAATAAAATTATCAACAATACAACGGAGAAAAATAAATTACGTTAGACACCTCGACGCATAACAGTAGACTAAAATAATAAGCAAGTCTTGCTTACGTACTTGTGTATTTCTCTACCTGGCACCGCCCATGATTTGCTGATTGAAATGCCAACTCTATTCATTACGATAATATTGATAATTTTAGTAATACGTTGTTTCTTTTTTTTATAGTTTTATATCTCTAACTAAAAAAAATCTGAATTCTTTGTCAAATCTATTTTTCTTCCTAGAAGATTAATTGTATGATATTTTGTTGGATAAGTAATTATTATAAATGTGTTGATAATAAACTGTTAGTCACCGATTACTTCTTCTATTTATCTTAATGTTGACAAAATTTAATTCTTTAACACAATAAAATTTAGCAGAGGGTTATAAAATTTGGTTTAACAACATAAATACTTAGTAGACAGTATGTTATACTACACATAAACTTAATATATAACGTAAATACACAACCAAAACATAACTACTTGATAAGTAATAATAAAACATGTGCGTGTATTTATTAAGGCTGGGAATCGAATACGAATAATTCGAGTATTCGAATATTCGAGTATTCGAATACGAATTATTCTAATGGGAAATTATTCGAATATTCGAAATATTCGAATACTCGAATATATTTGAATTTTCGATTATTCGAATATTCGAATACTCGAATACTCGAATATATTCGAGTATTTGAATAATCGATTATATTTGAGTAAATTTGAATATTAAAACATATTATTAAATTATGTACGAATAGGTATGCAGTATGCATCCAACCAAAGTAGGTAGATGTAGGTATAGGTAGGTACCTATTCTAAAATCCAAATATATAAATATACCACATTAGTGGCACGTTTTACTCCCAGTCAAACTATTCCATCTCTTTCTCACCTCGACCTTATTCTTACTGTACTAAGGCAAGGGTTAAAATTAAATTTTAAATTTTAGAAAAGTTGTAAATATTTAACTATTGACTTTTCATGTATTTGTTTTACCTTCACAATCTGCGTCTTTTTTAAAAACATCCTAATTTTAGAGCACTTTTATTTTTTCGAAAAGGAAAAATAGTTATGACACAGAAGTATAATAAACTAGCTCTGTTTTAGTTTTATTTAAGCTTCAATAGTTAAATGTGAACAATAGCGCCTCAATCCTAAAATAAAATACTAACTAAATAATTCTGACCCTTAAAGCACATGTACAGGAGACATACCCTATTGTGGGTATGGAAAGCAAATCAAATTGTCTGCTTAGTGGATTACGTCACGACTATTATTGTGGTCTATCCAACCAAATACTCAAATAGAGTATTCACTATTCACTAGTACTCAGAGCTATACCTATTAATAATGAATATTCGAGGATCCGGATTATTCGGATACCTATTCGAATAATTCGGATTATTCGAGTATTCGAATATTCGAATAATTCGAATTATTCAAATATCCCTATACTCGAATAATTCAGATATCCGAATATTCGAATATCCGAATAATTCGAATAGCTATTTGAATAATTCGAATAATCCGAATATTCGATTATCCGAATAGTTCGAATATTCGAATATTTTTTCGAACAAATATTCGAATACTAAAATCTGGAAAATTCCCAGCCTTAATATTTATTAAACTTATTCTTACACCCTCACCTAGCGGAGTCTGAGCAGCCGACAGGTCATTGAAAATTTTGTACAGCAAGAGTCTAATAAGAAGGTAAATATAAATTCTATAATTTCGTTTGTAAAGTAAATCATCAAGCAACATTTATTATAAAAGTAACGTTACAGTTTACAGTTTAAATCTTCATAGCAACATTTTGGGAACTTTAACCTGTTTAATGCCAGAAACCTATATGTATACGCTGCATCGGATCACCTTTGAGCAAGAATATTTGTATTAATATGAACTTTTATACACTTCCATAGAGCCTCAAAATAATATAAAAGGTACAACATTTACATAACACAGTACCGTCGATATATTCCAATTTATTGCTAGCGATTTTAAGAAAAAATGTTGACTTGAGTTCAAGAAAATTGTGTCATATATTTTTGGTATTTAAACAAAAATCGTACTGGGTTTCCATTACTTGTAAGTGAAAAATTTAAAAAAAAAAACAACAGAGTAATAACATTAACATTAGGTAAAAAAAAAACTAAACAAGGACAGAAAGCTAAAGCAGAGCGAAAAGTAGACTAGAATGACACACTTTAACAAGAAACAAGAAAACTAGAGTGGAAGTGGAAGATAGTATATAGTAAAATTACGATTTTCAGAAGCAAGCAGGTAAAACTAAAGTGCAAAAAAGAAGAAATGATACCTATACATATAAATCAAGTTGCAAAATTACGATGAATTAGAAAATTCTGCAAATTATGTGGATTTCATTAATTTGCTACCAAAATATGATAAAACATTGCAATTTCATTTAGCAAATTCTACAGCATTTAAACGCATTTCCAATCTAATACAAAATTTTGAGCGTAGAAGTTGTATTAAGGAAAATACGGGGCAAAATAGAGGAAACGTTTATTGCAATTATACTAGATAAAACTACTGACGTTGGTAATATTTGCTAGTTATCTAAGGTTTTACGTTATGTTATCAAAAAGGTTACATTAGAGAACGCTTTTTAGGATTTTTAGACGTTTCTACATAAACAATACAAATGCTCTTTATAACGTAAAATTAGTCGTACAAAATTACGACCGACGGAGTGGCAGTAACGGCAGGTGAATTAAGGGGACTACAGGTTAAAGTAAAAAAAATTACCCAAATGCACTTTGTATACACTGTATGGCGCATTGATTAAATTTAATGTTACAACAATCTGTTAGCAGTATCAAGGAATGCAAGGTGTTTTTTCTATTTTAAGCGGCATCGCATCATTTTTTCAAAATCGTCAAAATGAACGAGTGTTTTAGATTCCGAAGTTCATGAAAGAATGTCTAAAGTAGTTTCAACTCAATGGAATTATAATGGTAGATTAGTGCAAACTGTGTTTGAATATCGCCAACTACTTATTAATTTTTTTGAACAACTATTAGATCACCAGGAGGAATGGGATCACGAAATAGTAGTTTGCTCAAGAGGTTATTTAAACATGTTAAAAACAGACACTATTTTTAATCTTTTACTTCCCTTTTTCTCTGAAATATTTTCGTTTTGTGATAACGTATTAGCAGTTTTACAAATTAAATCGACTGATATAAATTTCTGCATAAAAAAAGATTCAGAAATTTAATTCAATTGTTTTATCTAAGAGAGAACAATTTGATCGCCAATGGAATAAACTTGCGCAATTGAAGGTAGAAAATCAACCACAAAAAAGAATATGTACTGATATCGTAGGAGACCAAAAAAATCTATTATCGGAGATTATTTTCAGAAACAATTGACAATAACAGATACCAGATTCAAAGATTTTAATAACTTAAAATTTTTAGAGTTAACAAATTTTAATGGCCATACTACTACAATTCCGGAAGGTGCTTTTGATTCTTTGAAAAAAAATTATTCACAATATCTTGATTTTCCTGCGTGCGATCCGAACTTTCAGTGATATACAACACATCGAAAGGTTTAAATAAAATTTAGTGTTTGAAACTTATGGAAATCCCTTAACGATTGTGGTTAGTCCACAATCAAGCTTGCCTTGAAATTCTTAAATTATGTGAATTAACTCTCACTATTCCTGCCACAAGTGCATCGACCGAACGTAGTTTTTCCGCGTTAAAAAGAATTAAAAACTTCATTAGAAATTCTACCGGCAAAGAAAGATTGACTAATCTAGCGCTTCATCCGCAAAATGTGGATTTATAAGGGTAAATAAGTGGAAATGAAGGAATAAAAAATGTTCGATTTCACCTCGTTATTTTATTGTCAAAAATGCTGAAACAATGTGGTTTTTGAGGTAGAATAAAAATTAGTTAATAATTTGTAGCATTATTATTATTTTTAAGAGAATCAACTAAACAGTTATGGGTTAACTTTAAATTAATTAAAAAAGATGTTCATATAATCCACCACCAACATGAATGAACAAGTAAAAGAGAATCTCTCCGCAGAATTTGCCCATCTAATAATACTATTATTGCTTCTTGAATTCGGGGAATTATGTTCCCTTGATTTCAATTGCTAATACACATTTTCTTCGATGCGTGCTCAAAGAAAGACGTCGACCGATGTTATGTTAGGTGACCGAGGGGGCTAACAAATTAGTTTTCCCCCCTTCCAGTCTATCGTTGTGGAAAACGTTGGTTTAGAAAATTACGTACTTGAATTCCAAAATGCACCGGCGCTCCGACATGTTTGTGTCAAATATTCTGTCTAATATTAGAAATATATTCATGTAGTGGGGGTAAATCTTTAAATAAAAATTCAACATACAAACAGGCATACACACAAAAAAAGTTCAGTAGTTTAAATCAACACCATGTTTCCTTATGTATTTTGATGTGCTGAAACCAAATCTGCCCATAAAGATTACGACTATTACATCAATTTTTAGCTACGGGACATTTTTTAGCTACAGATATCGTAAAAATCACCTTTTCTTAAACAAAAAAATTACAATTTTGTTGCACTCTTTTTGCCTAAGTCATCGTAATCTACGTTTCTATGGGTATTAAACATGATTTTGACATCAAAATAATCTTTTTTGGCAGCTGCCAACTGTCAAACTGGAAATTGTAAAATTCAAAAATTTGTAATAAAAGCTTCATCTATGTGTAAAACTAAATCACTACCAACGTTTTCGAGGGTGCTAAGTATGACATTTTCAGCAAAATTGCCTCTTTGGCAGCTGATAAATGTCAAACTGCTAATTCTCACATTCGAAATTCTAGATTAATACTTTGAGTGGCAAGCAAAAAAACTTTCTTTTTCGAAACCAGTAAATATGATTTGGTTTTCATAATTATTATATATCTGTAGATTTCAATATATAGTACTTTGACAATAATAGTCAAAGTCATGTTGAGCACCCTCAAGAACGTAGGTAGTGATAAAGTTTTACATTTTTTTTGAATTTGTGGAATTTAGCAATTGGATGCAATTGGCAGTTTGACAGTTGGCAGCTGACAAAAAAGGCAATTTTGATGTCAAAATCATATTTAGCACCCTCAAAGACGTAGGTAATGTTAAACTTTTACACATGAAAGAAGCTTTTCTTATAAATTTCAGAATTTTAAAATTTGCAGTTTAACAGTTGGCAGCTGCCAAAAAGGCTATTTTCATGTCTAAATTATATTTAGTACCCATTAAAACGTAGATTACGACGTTTTGTCAAAAAAAAATTGTCTAACGAAATTGTATTTTTTTTGTTAAAGAAACGTGATTTTTACGATATCTGTAGCGGAAAATTACCCGTAGCTAAAAATTTACACAATAGCCGTAATTTTTATGGCCAGATTCGGTTTCAGTTCATCAAAATACATAAGGAAACATGATTTTGATTTAAAGTACAGACATTTTTTTTGTGTGCCTGTGATATCTATCCATTTTGATGAAAGATTAAAGCTAAATTCTAAATTAATTGCCACAATTAATAATTCACGTTGACAGCTTGAGATACAACTCACATTGACAGTTAGATATTGTTTCATCATTCCAGCCTACTAAACAAAAGAATTGTAATTATTTTTCCAATAACTCAATAATGAAGGTGAAATCGAAAATTTTTTAACCCCTATTTTGCAGATGGGGCATGACCTATGATACACTCTGCATAGTTTTCTGCAATACTAAATATGTTAAAGTTCCCAAAACGTTGCTGAAAATTTAAACTGTGAGGTATTGCAAGAAATGTTGCATAAATGAAATTATAGAATTTATATTTCCTTTTTTAATACTTACGCCTCTTGATATGCAAAGTTTTCAAAAACCTCCTGGCCCCCCAGGTTCCCGTGTGTGAAGGTAAAAAAAAGTAAGTTTTGATAAATATATGAAAATATTTTTATATTGCTTACCAAATAGGTTATGTTTTGTTTCTGTATTTACGTTAGATATTATGTCTAGGTATGGTATGTTGGTAAACCAAATTTTATGACCCTCTATTGAGTTTTGTTTTGTTGAAGAATTAAATTTTATCAATACCAATAGAAATATTAGAAGTAATCGGTACAATGTTACTAATAACGGTTTATTGTCAACAAATTTATAATTACTTATTCAACAAAATATCATACAATTAATCTTTTAGGAAGAAAAGTAGATTTGACAAAGAATTCAATTTTTTTAAATTAAAGATATATAACTATCATTTATATATTACGAAAATTATAAATATTAACATAATGAACACACACATTAAATAACATGGACTTTTTCTGCTCAATTAGTTAACGTGTACCTATTTCTGCTACCAGGGCCATTTGCCAATGCCAGGATATGAGCTGCCCCCAACCTGAAAATTTTGCCGAACCTCTTCTCTATAGAAGAGTATGGATTTTTTACTTGCCTAACATCTAATAGACAAAGAACAAACTACTCTACATCCCCTCCGATGGCTGGTATATCACATACACAACCCACGCCTACGGTTGCCATCTGCGTATACGCTGATATACAAGCCGCTTGCTTAATAGGCAGGCGCTCACCCCCTAACACAGTTAGCACATATACATCCGTTAGATAGATATCCATGTATATGAATATCTAATAGACATCTAATGAATATTCATTAGACTTCCATATATCACAAAACGTCTAATATTCATCCATTCATCCATATATTCCAAAATATCTATGGATATCTAATGGATATGGATGTGTGTTGTGTGGGAATTGACACAAAATCTGAAACCAGAGGAACGAACAAAAAACTATTACTTTTTACATATTTATCGGCTATGAAAAAACCTACATTTGCATAAAAAAATAGTAAATGATTGGTAATATGAATATTTACTCATAACACCTGGGGATTTCCTGCGCGGGAATTTTAATGCAGGTAGACATACAGTGCCTTATATCCTGAGATTTGTATGCTCTATCTATTCCCTCGAAAATATCTGGTTAACAGGAGAATTTAAATAACTGGACATTATTCCTAGTCCTCGTTTATCGTTCAGTATGGGATATTTCTTAGGTGGTGAAACAAGAAAAACTCCTAGATTTTGTCAACTAGTACTAGCCCTGATATTATTTCAAACAACTACATAACCTGGTATGAATATCACTGCAAAACCCTTCACATGGTCACGTGCATAGAAATTACCAGTCTCAATAAAATAAATTGATAAATAATAAATATGTATATTGCATATGTATACAGCTTACAAGCAGGAAAAAAATAATTATTTAATTTGAAATTACACGGTTAAAACAAGTTTGTTAAAATGTCATTTTAAATAAATAAGATATGAAATTGTTAATTTCGAGTACCTACTTTAATTAGATAATATCTTTTTTTTAAGAGAATAATCATACCACTAGCAAAGATAACCTTTGATGACACTAATAAATATACATTTTTTGTTCAGTGCACAATTTCAATAGCTATACACATTATTTTATTAATTGTAATTATTACTTGTAATTGTAATTAATTGTATGATTCAAATCCATAATTTAACACTTAACTTTCACAGAAGATAATTGAATCAAGCCGTGATGATGATATAAATGTAGCTTTCATATCGTCACCGCCCAATTAAGATTTGTAGTTGTAATTTGGTCGAGCCAACGTCGAAATGTTTATTGGGCTGATTCAGAAATAAAATGGCTACTACATTCGCGTTTATGCACATATGAAAATATGTGTCTACGCCGTTTAACAGACTTGTGCATTTTAAATTAAATTAAACACCACAGGTAATACACGATCTCATTTTCGTTTTGTTCTGCGAATGACGTCACATGATTAATAAACACCCACATTATTTAAATGAGGTCTGCGATAAATGAGGGAAATTAACGAAAATTCCAAAGAGTCCGAGAAGAAAGTCCCATGAGATCTAATTCCACGAGATCTAATTTCAACCAGTTTACTTATCATCTGTATATCTGTTCGACTTTCCGAATAGACCAATTCAAAAGTCCCACGAGATCTAAAAGCTCGAAATTAAAATCCCACGAGACCTAATTCCCATGAGATCTAATTGTGACCTCATCTCACACATAACGACCAGAGGCGTACGCATATTTTTATAAATTCAATTTATATTCGTTAACCCTTGTACTAACTGACATCCTGATCCTCAGTTGAAGATCGGAAACATTCGATGAAGGAGCAGGAGAAGTACATGGTCGAGGGAATAGCTGGAGGTTGGTAAAATAGGTCCGTCTGCGGACTACTTGCCAGGCGTCCGCTACCTCCACCATTACCATTACCCAATTACGACAAACTTATAATTAATGTCACACAACAAATACACATATTAGAGAATCAAATATCTGTTGAGTTGTGAAGAATAAATAAAAAATAAAAAAAAACACCTAACAATACATATTGAATATAACTTAAAATGACAATATCACATTAATCTTATAAGTTCAAAAAATAAAAGGGGTGGTTTATAAATTTATACAACAAAGAAATTTTGAAATTTGAACACCTAGTTACACTATACAGGATGTAAAGTAAGTATGCTAAAATATTTCAGGGTGGTATCCTTAGCTAATGTTAAGAATGAAAATAGAAAGTAGTAACGCCATGTATAAAATTAAACCGATCACGTCTTAAAAAAAAGTCACTAAAATAATTGTATCTTCTATTTTTTTTACTGTCTCATAGTTAACTCAATACGTTTCATATAGAATGATACAAAAATCAAAAAAAAAAAGATACAAAATAGAAAAAAATAAGAAAATAATCGGACAAAAACATTTTCAATACTTAGCAACAAAATTATGCAATATGCTTCCACTAAATATTAAAATTGCAAATTATTAAGTATTAAAAAAGATGTAAAACAGTGGATGTCAGCACAAAATCGAGATCTTTATCATAGGATATAAACATACTAATTTTCTTTAATTTTCGTTATTTTAATAATATTACATATTTATATCTTTTCATGCACATATATAATAATTAAGAGATTACTTTCTATTTCTTAAAATTTCAAATATTTATATTGAAAAACATTATCGTAATTTTTTTTTTCTTTTGATTAGTTAACATGTATAGGAATAAAGCAATTAATTACTATTCTGGTACAAAGCATGAATGTAAATGACCTGCCTTTAGCAAGTTTTATAATAAAACTGTTAGCGAATTGTAATATGTACAAATTTTGCATAATCAATTAAGGGCAATATTTTTTTCCAGTAAAATCGTTGTAAGACAGTCCTCCCATGGATTCCGACACCTTACAAAAATTCGTTTGAACTTCAGTGTTAATGTCGTCATATCAAAGGATCTAATCCACTTCATGATATATTTGTCATAAATTGAACAGCTCGTTTTCCTTAAAAAAACTTAATGTTCACTTTATAGTACAATAACATCTCAATACATCTTTACATGGGTTACAGTTTAAAAAATAAGTAAATCCTGTAATGCTTTTAAAATCAATATATTTTTATTTTCAAGTTACATTCCAGCATTATGTTTAAAAACATAACGTCACATTTTTAGATCTCGTGGGAATTAGATCTCGTGGAAATTTTAAATCAGTGTTTTTAGATGGGTACAAGGTAAAATGCATTCGGAAAACGGAACATGTGTATATATATATGTGCTAGATATAATGAAAAAATGCCATTGGAGTTTTAGATTTAGTGGGAATTAGCTTTCGTGGGAATTGGACGTCGTGGGAATAAGATTTTATGGAACTTTTTTTATCGGTCTATATAAAACTCATTCGGAACCTCGAACAGATATACGGGGTGGCTATTAAAATTAGACCTCGTGGGAATTAGATGTCGTAGGAATTAGATCTCGTGGGAATTAGATCTCATGCGATGTACCCGTTTTGAAGTCAGGTCCAATTTATGATTCGCCTTAGTCGGTTATTGTAATAAAAGATGCCAAAAAGACTGGGCAACCGCTTATTGAAAATGAATTAGATTATGACGATTCCTATAACTTTCAGTACAATAAAGATGACGAAAGAGTATATTGGCTTAACATTATCAGGATTATGGTTACTAAAGAAATTCCTTTCGTCTCTATAAAACAAGCTACAATGAAGTGGCTTTCAAAACAACCATTCTTCCCTCAAAAAAAGAAAAACTAGAAACAAATTTTATCATTCGCAAACTTTACAATCAACCGCTGGAATTTAACAAAAAAAAAATACAATGGTCTCATAAGAGTTCTGCTTGAAAAACCAAATTCTTAAAGAGTATCGTAGTTTTTATCAAAATCTGCGTTATAAACCTCAAGACAAAAAGGATGACGAGACAGAAGATGGGAAAGAAGAAGAAAAGAATAAATAAATTGTGCTTAAGAAAAGAAAAGTAAACAAAAAAGACAACCAAATTACCAGCCAAAAAGAAACGCAGTACTATATAAAATAGATATTTAACTGTTATGTATTTTTGTGGAAGAGCTTTAAAAATAAAACTTTTGACAAAAATTGTTTTCATTTGTATTTTTATCATCTAATAATTAAAATTATAATTATATAAAAAATTAACAATTGTGCTGCTAGTCACATTTACATAAATTTATCGGAAAAATTTTTCAATCTAGTCATATCTAACAGAACCATTTTTGTTATTGCCTTAAAATAGAGTTATACATAGAATTATTTTAATTATTACGTAAAAATATTATATTAGCAAACAATATATTCATTAAATTACCAAAACATAAGTTCGTTAGTTTTTTGACAGTCATTAAAAAGTTGTTAAGGTTTTATTTTTCTAAAATATTTCAATCGCCATTTTCTCCTAATTGTTATTTTCTTAGTTGTGACGCTCTTCTCGCAAATGTGTGATGTATTTGTTACTTTTGACTTTCAAATGAAATAACAATTTTATTTTATTTCAATTTTTTGAATTCAATCAAAACAAAATTTATAAACATTTTTTCAACAAAGGAGATTTGAAATAATGTGGCAAATATAGTAGCATCGTAGTTGTAAAAATTGGAACTAATGAATTCGCAATTATAAAATCAAAATTATTTTTCTAAAAAAGATATCAACGGTACATAAATTCACACAGAAAATGAATATAAGCCAACGCTAACATCACAAAAAATTATTTTTAATAGCTTTATTTTAGTGAGGAAGTAATATGTCACTTTAGATGTGAATTATTCTGAAAGGAAGTCAACCTATGTGTCTGTCTATTTTTGCAGCAAAAAAAATATTTTGCTTTCTGAATGGTTGCCTAAAAAATTTAATTGTAAAATCATTTGTTCTGAAATTTATTTGAATTAAAAATTACAATTCTGTTCATAGAAATATGTCCACATGCTTAATAAAATAATGATTAGTAATAAATTTATTTCGATTCTCATGCAAAACTATTTATTAAGCTATAAAATATACTAACTTAATGATGACATAGAAACCATAATATTAGAAATATGCAATTGGTGCATAAATTATGTTTAAAAAGTTCTGAAAATACGTAGGCCTAAAATATTTAACTTAGTTTTATTAAATTGCATTCAGGAGAAAAAGTTTATTCATATTAAATCTGTAAACCACTTTTAAAATACCACCACTCAATAGTTAGAAGATAAATTACAGTTACGGCCATACCACTAGCGACAATGATTTAGTATTATACATGTGTTCATTTGAATATTTAAAACTGCGATATGTGTGACCCAAAAAATGTAAGGAGAATCATTCATCATCGTCTTATTATGGATCAAATTAGCGTATTTGTTTCAGCGTTACATGTCACTTCCTCTCTATTTCCAAAAATGTTAAAAATATCTACTGTAACACCCATTTACAAAACTGGTGATAGAACAGTATTATGTAATTACAGACCCATCTCTGTAATAAACAACATTGCTAAAGTATTAGAAAAATGTATGAAAATCAGGTTAATAGAACATCTAAATTATAACAAAATTCTCTCTCCTAATCAATACGGTTTTAAAGAAGGCATGAATACAGATGATGGGATGTATGAGGTGGTAGAAACTTTATATAATTCTGTAGACAGCAAGAAAAAGCAAATTGCACTATTTCTGGATTTGGCTAAGGCCTTTGATACAGTGTCTCACGAAATACTTATCAATCAGTTTGATGATTATAGAATAAAGGGTATAGCCAACGATTTGTTCAGTAGTTATCTTCAAAATAGAGAACAGTGTACAAAAATTGGTGACAGCAGAAGCGATTACAAAATAATTAAATATGGTATTCCACAAGGAACGGTCTTAGGACCAGTTCTTTTTAATATCTATATTAATGAATTACTTTACATCCCAGTTAATGGTAAAGTGGTAGCTTATGCTGATAACACTGTTCTCTTGGTTGAAGGTGACTCCTGGGAAAGTGCTGAGAACAAAGAAGTGGTAGAATTTTCAAAACTGCAACAATGGTTATCTGAAAATTTATTAACAGTTAATTTGGACAAAACTAATTTTATGTGCTTTAGCATTCAGGACAGAAACGTACCCAATATACATACACTTCATTTGCATACATATACATGTTTAGATAATCAAAAACTTGACTGCAAATGTTCTATGAAGCTACTACAAACAAAAACCGTAAAATACCTTGGAATAATAATAGATCAAAATTTAAAATGGATAGATCATATTCAACAGTTTAATAGTAAATTGCACAAGTTAGTTTTGAAATTCTACCACTTCAGAAATATACTACCTTTTTTCATATTAAAGACACTCTATCTGGCTTTAGTCGAGTCAGTTCTTACATATGGGATAATAATATGGGGAAGCGCCTATTCAACAAATTTAGAATCTTTAAATATATCTCAAAAATATATAATAAAAGTAATCATGGGGAAAAACAAGCGCTACTGTACAGAATTGCTTTTTAAAGAGTTTGATGTGTTAAATCTCTAACTCCTGTATACCAACTCAGTTCTTATCTTTACTCACAAACATAAAAATCTGTTAAACACAATTGAACACAACCATAATACAAGGCATAAATCTAACTTCCATGTCACAATCCCACAAGCCAGATATACAACTACTCAAAGATTTGCTACTTATTACGGACCTAAGTTTTATAATCTTTTACCAGCCAATTTCAAACTTTATAATAATCTAAGTTTATTCTCAAATAAAGTATCTGAACATATAAAAAAAAATAAACTAGATTTTCTAAGGATATTAGTAGGAGGTTGAGAAATAAATATAAAAAAAAAGAAAAAAAAGGTATCATTCATTAAAGCAGCTATCATCGTATAAGTGAATCTACAATAAAATTAATATTAATTATATTAAGGTCGGTACACGCACAGATCGTTCTATGCTATCTAGGTTGTACTCTGGAAGAAACAGTAATATGATAT
This sequence comes from Rhamnusium bicolor, assembly GCA_029963845.1. Lineage (NCBI taxonomy): Eukaryota > Metazoa > Arthropoda > Insecta > Coleoptera > Cerambycidae > Rhamnusium > Rhamnusium bicolor. Next base: position 256,172 of record JANEYF010004711.1, read on the forward strand.
AACTCGTGTTATAACATGTTACTATAATTATGAAGTACAATGTTATTTTTAAATTTTACTAATGTAAATTGGCGAACAATATCTGTATCTGTAACTGTATAAATAAATTTACTTACTTACTTATTTACTTACTTACTTACTTACTTACTCTGGCGCAGATATCCTAAATTCAAGATCATAAATGGCACCTTCCCTTTCATTATAAATAAATTTAAAACTCTTCCAAACTGCTACCGTATTGGCATCGACAAAGATACCGACGAAGATACTGACGAAGATATTGACAATGATAACGATAACAAACATAAATAATACAATGAAATCAATAATGACTTGAATACTCACATAAAGAGATAATTTTCCTTTGAATCTCGGTAATCTAGTAAAATAGTGAAAAGACTGAAACTGAATTATTGAGCTAAGCGATGTTTTGTGAATTAGTCTTATTGGGGATATCACTTAAAAAAACGTACCAAATATTTTACCTCTAGGATGGTATGTAGAGTTACCAGACGTCCGGTTTTTACTGGATATGTTCTCTTTTTGAAGGCCTATTTAAATTTTTTTAGCGAAATATTTTCTTTTTATTCAAACATGCTGATATCGAATATTGGGGCAACAGGAGCAATGCAACACTAGCCACATTTCAAAACTCACTCTTCCTATCAGAGGGAGATTCATGACTGAAATCCGAAACTACAAGAATAAACTTGTGTCAAAACTGTCGGTAGTTCTTACAAAACAATTAGGACTTTTGAAAATGTTATTGCAAGTAATGATAAATGTATTACTGATTGAATATCGAAAATCAAATTCGTTCGACGATTATAAAACAAAATATGTTCCTTGGAAACCATATAAGCGCCTTAGGGCGTGTGGTTTCTTAAAAGCAACGTACGTATTTTTTTTTTCAAAAAGAGAACAGATTTACGACAGGTAGTCTTTAACTGAACGAGCTGTATTTCTTAAGATATCTTGAAAAAAAATTAAATTATGTTCAAACCATTTAAATCAGTATTGAATGAAACTGTCAGAAAATTTATATCCAATCATTAGCCGCAATACAAAAACACAGTTTTCGTTCATTAATAGATACACCTATTAGAATCAATCAAAAACGTTTATTTTATGTTGAATGCAATAATCCATTCCAACCCGATTCTAATCTGAATTATACGGATTTTTTTGTTTGTTTGCATAAAGGGAATATGGAAATATGGTAATCCAAATGGTGTGAAAATAAATAAAAGTATAATTACATAAAGCAAGTAACATGAACATGTCGTTTTGTTCTAACTTTTCCAAGGCTGAGAAATTATTGGCCCTTACTTAAAGCCAGCTTGACCAGTGGGCAGAAAAGGTTCATGACCCATCTTCCTTTCACCACAATACATAAAATTTAAAATAGCAATATAATGACGACATTACCACGAAGTATTCATCATGGTTACGTAAAGTCTTTCACACATTTTAAAACATATTTTTTTTTTCTATTTTTTGTCGAGGGAAAAGAAATTTCGCACTATATAACTATAGTAAGAATAATTTCTTAGATAGAGGAAACCGATCACCGGATACTTGCGACAAAATTGATTTTATGCACAATTTTTTTAAAATGGTGGCTGTTTTCTAATTTTGTCCTATGTTTTTCCAAATTCCTTGTATCAAATTGCCAACAGTTGAATGAAAATATGATCTATAGAAAATGATTCATATTTTAAAAATAAAATTGTTATATCTCCATTTAGGATTTTCTTAGTTTCGAAACTAAATGCGTTATTATGGACCATTAGTACTTATATACTATTTCAAAAGTAGCAACATCCTAAACAGGCGTTACTAATATCAACATAGGTTTTAGTGTCATCAAAAGTGATTATTATCATCAAAACTACATATTCGCCGCATTGATGGAGCGCTTAAATTTTAACTGGTTCACCGCCAATTATTTTACGATATTTTTTAATCCAAACGGTTTCTGTTTTAGAACCGTTTGTTTTCGAAGTTGTGTTGGATTAAAATGGCATGCCATTTTAATCTCATTTGGTTTATGGTAATTATTTTGGCAAAATCGTTGTAGGTATGATATGATTTCTGAGATACTCCTCAATTTATTTTCCTATTTTTCTCTAAAACTAGGGTACTGACTCAAATCGACTAGAATCAATTTATTTCCAAAAATAACAGCCAGTTTCCGCTTTTAAATCGAACAGCACTAGTCGAGATATAAGAATAATTCGTGACTAAGCAAAGACAATACTTTGAGACACCCTGAATATATCCAAGGTGACTAAAAGCAGGGTTATATAAAAAACTATAAACATTAACGTATTGACAAACAATTCAATTTTTTTCTGTAGATTTTCTATTCAAACACAAATTAGACGTAAGTCTAAATACAAGTATAATAAATATGGGAAAGAGAAAAGTTGTTGAATTAGCTGGCATCCGCTTACATATCATTTTTATTTGCCTATCTGCCTTAAGTTTAATCCGATTTTAATTTAATTATATAATTATGTAATTGATTATTTTTCTATTGACGCATCGCACGTGTTAATTCGCTTATATTTTTAGAACAGAATTGACTATGAGGAATTACATACGTTTTATCTTTTAATTTTAGAATGGTACATTAACTTGTGTACTCTATTACTAATTATTATTATGCCACACCAATTTGGGTAAACTAATTATTCCTTTCAGAAAATTATAATTGAAGATAAGTGAAAATGCGAAAATGTTAAAAGCACTATAAGAAAAAAATATATTATACTTACTTTTGTTATAAACATATTTGTTTTAAACATATTTGCAAAATGTTTATACAGGGTGTTTCCGTTTTAATGAGCAGGAATTCACCAGCGCATAGAGAAAGAAGGTCATTTTAAGCAAAATATTCTCAATGATGTTGAAGTTTCTAAAAAAAAACGTTTTTTCCGTTATCTTGTGAATGGAAAGAAAGAATAATTTTTTTCGTGAAGGAAATATTTGTTGAATTGCTTTCTACAAACGTACCAATTTTTACGTTGATAGATTCACCAGTGGCGTACTTACTAGGCGCATTTTACTATTTTTTTAAAAAAATAATGTCACGCCAATGTCTTAATGGCAATATAATCATAATAATAATAATAACAATAATAATAATAATAATAATAAGGGGTGGGGGGTGCAAAGGACCGGCAACCTCCATGTTGGTGCACCCTGGACAGGCAGAGGCAACTGTGCCTGACAAATGCCGGCCGGGAGTACCAGGGCTAACCACCCTAGTACTCTTACTGCTCTGGGTTCCATATAACCTAAAAAGGACCCCTCATACTCGACCTCAGTCGGATGGAGGTCAAGGACAGATGAGAGGGGCCTTACCGGACGGTCCTAACGATGATGAAAATGCAACTGTACATGGACGCTTTAAGTGGACGAGGGAACTTCGGGATGACTTGCTGACCTGCCGCGAGAGTAGCGAACCTAAGCGAAGGGGATACATGGCGCGATTGCATGCACTTTGGTGCGAAATGCATCCAGAGCATCGCGCCTTCTCTCAACAACATCTGAGAGATCAAGTATCCTTTCTGCTCAAGACAGGTTATGTAAGGGCACCCCGTCAGCCGGAAGAACTGTCAGCCGCAGTTCTACCGCGGCAATTACCAGCTGATGGGGAACATCCTTTAGAGTTCACCGACGTAGACATAAGGACGAGGGTTAGCCTTAACACCAGGGCTAACCTAAAGCCACAAGACCTGCGAAGCAACTCGTCCCCCGTGAGAGGTCAACCAATCACGGGGTCGAGAAAGCCAAGCGGCGTGTACAGAAAACCGAGGGCAAGATACAGTTGGCCAGACAACATGCTTCTCGGATCCAGAGTGTGGTGGAATATAAGACGACTGGTAAAGTTTTTACTCCCAGAATCCAGCGCATAGCAGCCAGATTAAGACGTCAACACCATACTCTAAATCTGACAGTGATGCTTACCATCAAGCAGCACTGTCTAGATAGGATCCGAGCGCTCATGGCGATAAAGAAAATATTGAAGAAGCGGGTGAGGAGTATGGAACAAAACAATTTGTTCCGTACGAATCCTTCTCGCCTCTTTCAAGAGCCACAGCGTGTTGTCGAGAATCCGCCGTCTGTAGAAGATGTCGAAACCTTCTGGAAGGGAATCTACGAAACGACGCATCCATTCAATAGCGACACTCCAGCAATTGCACACTTCGAGGCTCTATGCCACAGACATCTTGAAGAGCTAGAAGAAGTGTGCCCGGCAATCAGTACGGAGGAAGTGCAACAAGCACTTGTTGGTACCAAGGACTTCGCTGCCCCGGGCCCAGACGGCATTAACAACTGGTGGTGGAAGAAATTTCCTTCCACTCACCGCCGTCTGGCGCGAGTTTTCAACTCATGGTTGAACGAGGGGCAGCAGATTCCGGACTGGTTCGTCGAGGGACGTACTGTGCTTATCCCTAAAAAGGGGGATCTTCCCGACCCGAGGAATTATAGACCGATCACTTGCCTCAACTCCTGCTACAAGATATTTACACGTATCTTGTATGCTGGACACTGAGACCTGTCGACCGGTCTTCCAGCAGATACACGAAGAGCGTGGTGCCAAGAAAGGCATGGCAGGTTGCAAGAACAGCTTGCTGATAGACCGCTGTATTACACGGGATTCTATGTAATACAAGCGGAATCTATCGATGGCCTGGATTGACTACCGCAAGGCATTTGACACAACATCGCACGAGCTATTATTGCACTTGCTCGAATGTCTTGCGGTACCAGCACCATTAGTGAGATGCATAGAACAGCTGCTGCCACTCTGAAAGACTTGCTTCACCATAACATCAGGTGCACAGCGGGTCACGACAGAGCAGGTAGCATTTAGGAGGGGAGTTTTCCAGGGCGACTCCCTGAGTCCTCTCCTCTTCTGCATCTCACTGCTACCGTTGTCTGCTGGGCTCCGCCAAACCCGCAGATATCAATCTGGACCACCCAGCGACCGGAGGCATAAGGTCACCCATATATTTTTATGGATGATCTTAAACTTAATGCCTCCGGAGAGCGTGAACTACAAAATGCTCTTAGGGTGGTCGAAGAATACACGCGGGCAATTGGTATAGAGTTCGGGTTGGACAAGTGTGCATTCGTCCACCTCAAGAGAGGACGATGCAGGGAATTCCCTAAAGATGCGCATCTCGCAGACGGAAGCATCCTAAGACATCTGGATACCGGAGAGACCTATACATATCTCAGTGAGAAGGCACATCCAGGATGTAACACAAATAAAGGATTCTCTCCGCGGCAAGTACAGACACCGCCTCCGAAAGATTTGGTCTTCCGAACTTTCGGGGAAGAACAAGGTGTCTGCAACTAATATGCTCGCCGTTCCGGTTCTGCTCTACTCCTTCGGAGTAGTAAAGTGGACGGTAGATGAGCTGCGCCAATTAGACAGAGATACCCGCAAGATGATGATTATTCACAGAAGTATTCATCCTAGATCGTCCGTTCCTCGTGTGTACCTCCCACGTCAACGGGGGGCAGAGCACACTTGAGCCTGGAGTTTACGCATGGCAGAGTAGTATTGAGTATGGCATGTAACATCCTCAGGAGCTCAGATCCCCTCTTGCGGTTTGTGAAACATCACGAAACTGTAGGAGTGGGAGCAGGATTGTTCAAGGCAGCAAAAAGAGCCGCAGATGAACTCGGTCTCGCATTTGATATCAGGCGAGGAGGCCGGCGAGGTGCTGATGAAGAGTCAGTCATCGAACTTCAGCCAAATCGTCTGAAAGCCCGAATCAGAGCTGCCGAACAGGAAAATCTGTTTCGGCAGCACGTCGATAAACCCCAGCATGGTGTCTTCTATAAGAACATAGGAAACCCTGGATTTATCGACCAGGCTGACATTCGCCTTTCTAAGATCAGCCGGGCTTAAGTCGGAGACTGAGGGATTCATTATGGCCTGCCAGGATGGTGTTATCAACACCTTGGCTGCGTGTGGCGTGTATAGGTTCCTGATATCAACTGCAGGACCTGCCATCAGGCACCGGAATCGCTCATGCACGTACTTTCTGCATGCCCCATATATGCGATTTCGGCCTACATCCACCGACATAACGCGGCTTTACGAGTGCTATACTACCATCTAAGGCACTCGTACGGGGTAGACCAGACACCAGTGCTGCCTTATGTCTCCGGAGATATTAAGTCCGTTGTCGGGAACGAGGAATGCTGGATTTACTGGAACTACTCGTTCCCGACTGTCAGGCTAATCCAAGCCAACAAGCCTGACATAGTCCTCCTCGACCATCAACTCAAGGTGATATATGTCATCGAGTTCTCGGCACCTGCAGAGAAAAACATCAACTTGAAGGAGGAGGAGAAACGGACCAAATATCGCGATCTTGGGTACGAGCTCCAAGTGCTGTACCCAGGCTACTCAGTAAAATGGTTGTCCTTATTATCGGTGTACTCGGAGGGATGAAGTTTACGATATTCTCGGAACTGAAGACCATACCGGCCTGTCAAAAATCAGCCGAGTGGCTGGCAGGCCAAATGCAGAAGGCGGTCATTCTGGGTTCTCCCCGTCTGCTTAGGGCACACGATTCTGATATCTACAGTTACTAACCCTGCGAGATGTGGGGAGTGGCTGTAGTTAATGCTCCGGCCGACTCCCGTGAGGCGCTGGAGGCCACGGGAGGAAAGACCGGCATCGGATATTCCGAAAAAAAAAAAAATACACGCCGTTATTAATGAAACAGTAGATTACATTTCATTAAGGGCGAAGTTTGTAGTCCAATGACTACCCTCTTCCACTTAATCCCTACCATTTAGGATTTTACAATATGTTATGTGTTTACAAATTTCTTATAATTTCTTATAATAACATAAACATATGTGTATATACATATATACATTCACATACACACATATACACATACGTATATATATACATACATACACATATACATACATAAAAATTCATACCATTTTTTGGAATCCTCAGATATTTTAAGAAGAAAAACTATTCTTTGTCTTTGCAATATCAAACAATACAATTTTGAGGAATATTTAATAATATAGTTACTTCCCACGTTCATACGTTTACACTTTACAAAAAAAATATTATATTTTAGAACTCGTAATCAATAAAATATCAAAGTACTTTTTGCACTAGTGCAAAAAGTTAAAATTTTGGCACTATAAATAGTGTTAAAAGTATTAACTATTTGCACGACAGTAAAAAAACAATTTTTGTGCATACTGTTTATAAATCAAGATGGAAAATTTACAAATAATTACATTTACATATAATGTTTTACCGAAACATAATCTCCCTTTATACAGGGTGTTTCCGTTTTAATGAAAAGGACTTTACCTGCGTATAGAGGTCATTTTAAGTAAAATATTCTCAATGAACATACTTTTTAAACCTCTTCATACATACATCACAATTGAGGACACTTATGACCTTGCAACCACGACGATCAGCAGTATGCAATTGCATTCCGATAGATAGAGTTTTTAAACGTTTTATTATGTTATAGTGAAAAAATGTTTTAACGGGTTCCTTCACGAAATATCAATGGCCGGTGGATACAAAACAACCCGAAACTAGAGTTTAATGGCACAGAACTTTATTGGTAATGCTGTAAAAGGGTTATCTTGTATACACGAAAATCGAACGTGTTAAAATTTTCAGTATTTTAAATATGCTGCATTTGCATCTGTAGACGTGGAATGGTCGTTCTCAGACTGCAAATGGATTTTAATAACAAACGCCAGAATATGAGTAAATCATTTAGAATAATTATTAATAATATACTTTTATTCTACTGCCAAAAATAATTGTTATAGGACAATAGTGCTTTTTGCTAAACGTTCATCGTTCATCTAATTTTGGACATTACAATACCCACCCGTCAAAAGTATAGGGTAAGATATTATTGTCTATTTTGTATTGTATATCATTTTTGCACATGAAATTATTGATGTGTTCGCACACGAGCTGATTTTACCACTGACATTATTACTCTAACGGTTTAGAATTAAATAACAATGATAATTAGTATGTATCATATTGGGAACGGTTAATCACTTTCAAATAAATTTACTGTTTAGATAATTATCACTCATGACAAATAATATTTGACACAATACAGCACATAGAAATTGATTGTCCAGTAAGTTTCCTTAAAAGGATTAATTATGTATACACTTTTAATAACATTTAAAAATTTCGTTAACCTCGTTTGTAAAATTATAATTTTCAATAATTATTTTTATTTTTTCTTCATTTTTTATTCATAACCATTTTATATTATGTTATTGAGAGAAATTAAGTTCACAACGAGCCACATTTTTTATTTGATTTAAATTCTTTATTGGTTCAAAGTTAAGATTTGCAGTAATATAAATGAGAAAATAACAAAAACCACCCCAACCGCCATTAAAGAATAATCCTTTTAACCTCGTATCATTTGAGATAATAGTGACACAAAGTTCAAAATAACGTCATAATATGCATTAAATGTTTAGGTACCATACATTTTTTATACCCCTCCAAATTAAGTTTTTTTTAGTCGCTTACTTTAGATTTCGGGCTGGTCCATACACTTGCCTAACACAGTGTAGGCATTTTAATATTAACATTATACATATAACTTATTCATAAGTTTCTTTCAATTTTTTTATTTTTTTTAATACGAATATTAACAATTGTAGTTTACGTTATAGATAAGAATAAAATATAGAAAAACATTATTCAATGAAAAATGTACAATAAAATGTAGCACTTTTTTATTTTCTCCAGAGGAGAAAACGGGAATTTTGCCTCATATAGAAATATACTACTCACAGAAAAACATTATTCTTTTTATAACAACAAGTCTTACTGCTTAAAGTCTAAAAGAAAATCATTTTATAAGGTACATAATTCGCGGGTATGTAAATGTCAATATCCACATTCTTTCAACAAGAAAATAAAATAATATGTTCGCACTTGTGCTTATACTCAGAGCTGGATTAACACCCTTGGGGACCCCAAGGTAAAATAACTACCAAAATATAATACAAGACAATAAAAATTATGATTGATGCGACTTTTTTAAAATTAATTTTTATTAATTTTTTTCATAAGAAATAAGTTCTCTCACAAAAGAAACTATTTATATATAAGTAAATATTCTAATATGATTGATGGTCGAGAGGCAACGTAATTAGCTCTCATCAAAAAGTTCGGAGTTCGATTTCCAGTCGTGGCAGTGGAATTAATTGTGAGAATTTACTTCCACTATACACGGATATTGGGTGTGTGTCTGTTGTATCTAAATATGGGGGTACATATTAGTTTAGGGATACATTTAGGAGTAACAGATTATTATTATTATTCTGTTACTCCTAAATTAGGTGAATATATGCCTTCACTTAGCATTTAACATATACAACTCATATTAAGTAGTCTCCGAAATGAAAAATGTATTCTTGGATGATTTATTTTAACTAAAAGTTGTGTCAACAGTAATTTTTTTGCCAGGCAACGGGGGCGTTCCTGAAGTCGAGGGCCCATAGGCAATTGCGCATATTGTTATATGAATATCCGACCCTTCGAATACTTTGAAGTGAGAATAGCCATTTTATGTATTAAATTTAGACACCTCAACAACATATTTTTGTTATCCACCTTTTTTACATCAACAAATATTACGAATCATTTTTTAAATATTTTGCAAGAGATATACGTTGGATGGCAATTCTTTAATAAATGAAATATTGACAATGTCAAAGACTGGTTTATTTTGTAAGCAGTCGAGTAAATCTTGTCAGCGCATTGCGGTTTAGAAAGAGAATATAGAATTCCGATGTTAATCTCCGGCAATTCATTGTGCCCAAATTTTTTACGGTGCGTAAAAGGGTTAGAAAAGTGTTTTTCCCAAATATCTCCGTTTCTTTTAATTTTACGAATATGAACATTATTATAAGATCGAAAGATTAGAAAATTATCTCCAAAAAAAGGTCCTTACTCGTTTTGTCATCCAAGTTATAGTTTTCGAGAAAACTTGAAATAAAACATTACATTTAAAAAAAAAATAAGTAGTTGCATATACCCTCTTTTATTTCTTGGGTGTATACCTGCTCACCGCATTATTGCTCGCAAATTATACAGCTTTGGTTAGTTTTTCAGCGTTTGTAGATGTATTTTGTAGTGTTAGAAAATAAAATCGCGTTAAAAATAGAATTCGTGTTATCTCCCGTTGATGAAGGAGTATTTTTTTAAAACCAAATAAAGAAACAGTGGAACAAAAATGTCTCTCTTCTCGAAGTTTTGACAAGTATATAGGGCGCAAGGAGCATATCTTATTACATTTTCCGGATTTGATATAACATCTTCTCTTTTTGATAGAGGTAAAACAGCAGCTGTGAAATTATTAGAAAAACAACCGAATTCGAAAGATGCAGTTCAAGTTTTCAGTCGAAGTGATGCTTCTCGAGAATCAATTTCTTCCTACATGGAATGCAATCTTTCTTGTATGTCATGTATGGTGCTCCAATTACCAAAAAATTTCTTGAATAACTATCGTTACTTGTACTCCTGTAAATTGGTGAGAAAAATAAATATGTTAAGTTACATTTTTTACCAGCAACAGCGAAAGCAGCTAAAAAGCATCATTTCCGAGTATATTATCAGGTGCAGAAGTGGGGATGGTTATTAAAAAAATTGTTTTGGAGCCAACAAAGACATCATCACCTCCTGCTCAGTATTGTGTTTTAAATATGATTTCTTGCAATTGCGCAAAAGTTGGCTACAATTCTGTGGCTGCCGATAGTTGAAGCCTCATTACTCTTCTGTTTCCTGCATTTGTCACAGGCAATTTTGTTTAAATGTTCATGATGAAATCGAGGAAAATATAAAAGAAGGAGAGAAGAAAATGTGGAAGAAAGAGACGAAAGAGAAGGAATAGTGGAAAGGGGAGAAAATATGAGAATGAGTAGGAGGAGGAGGAGAAGAAGAAGAGAAGTTGAAGAAGGAAAAGGAAAAAGTGGAAGAGAAAAATTAATATCAGTTCTTGATAACGCATGATTATACTTTGAATATTCATAGTTCTAACATATTGCCACCATTGAATAAAGTAATCATGATTGATTTCCTTAATAAATCACATAAAACCGAAAAAACACTTTTTTAGCCCTTTTATGCACTGAAAAAAATTGTGAGTACAAAGGATCACCGGAGAATTTTGAGACATTGTTTAGAACGACGAAATTAAAGTGGCAAAAAAAAAGCTTTCTTCGACCTATTTCTTTAAACGATGTATTTCTTGTCTAAATGCACTGAACTATTCTAGGCATATTGGGAAACAGTAAGCAGCAACCCTCTACGATGTGGACGCTTGACTATCATCGTCCTCTTGTGATGTAGATATGTATATGGTTATTCATTTGCAAAACTGATGCTGTATCCTGAATCTGGGGTCAAAACCGTGACAATATTTAAAGAGTTGTAAAACATATGACTAATTTAGGTTTTAGTAACTCATAAACCTCAATATGTCCGTTATTATTTTCTAATTAGCTATAAGTAAATAATGAAGAAATGTATAACATAATTCCCTACTCATAGATAATACTAGACTAGACTAGTATCATATATAATGGTCATATTATAATCATCCTTTTGTATTTTCTTACAAAAATTTTAAATGCTATACAGTCGTATAAGATAACATATCAGATAAAATATACAACGTGCAAAAAATAATAAATTTCGATTAATTTTTATTAATTAATGATTAGCTGCCTGTAGTAAATCCTTGCTGTATTATTTAATAAATGTTTGTAAAACTATATTATAAATACACAATCATTATTTGCCCTCATTAAAAAAGTTAATAAAATACAACAAATTTATATTTACTAATAATTAATTATAATTTAAAAACCTATCGTCGTCATTAAACTTATGAATAATTAAAATCTATTTTATACATTTGAATATATAGTTGTAAAATTAGATACGTATCGAGCAATCCTGAAATGGGTAACAGTCTTTTAATTACGTTGTATGTATATATGTATTGTATATGTATATGTATTGTATAAATAATGAAACCAATAGTTCTTAATAAACTAGGCATTTTAATTATTACAAAACTTTACGATTTACCTTTTCCTCAATATCTTGTATTTTAGTTTATTTTTAATGGCACTTATTTGCATTCAAAACGTTTTCTCTTTATAAAGATAACACTGGCGGACAAAAAAAAATATTTTTTTGTAACATATACCTGAATAGCATATCCCACTTCTGATTACAGAAATGACGATCAAAAAGTTGTAACACGTAACATTTTCTTGTTAAATTAATAAAACATTATGGGCAGAAATATCATTATGGTTAATTTTACTAATCTATTTTATATATCAATGATGTATATGACATATATTAGGCTTACATAGATATATCTACAAAGATAGAGAATAATTTTTTGAAAAACATATACTCAATTCATTTTTATATTTTATGGGGGGTCAAGAACCAACAGTAATCACCCATCGTGGCTGGATTCCATCATCCTTGATACCAAATTTTCATTGTCCTGATATCTTGATGAAATCTTTCTCCTTGCTCGTCACTTACCGCACTCAAATTTTCAGGAAAAAATTTAAATGAGAATGCAGAAAGTGACTTTAAAAGTTCGCTTACTAGTTGCTTGTAGTTCTCATCCGTCTTCCCTAAAAGTCCCCTGACTACGCCTACAAATGAGATCCAGGTTCTGAGTTCCTGTCTGTTGAGTGTTTCTTTAAAATTTGTATCGTCAAGCAATTTTCTAATTTGAGGACCAATAGAAATGCCTTCCTTAAGTTTAACGTCATTTAATTGAGGAAAAGTTCTCTTGAATATTTAAATCCTTCACCCTCTTTATTCATAGCCTTCACAAAATTTTTCATTAGCCCAAGATTAATATGAAGAGGTGGTAAAATAACACTTTTAGGGTCTGCAAGGGGCACATATTTAACTATACTAGTTTCTCATTCAAATTCTTTCCTTTCCGGCCAAATTCTTTTCACATAATGTTCTTTTACTGCACGACTGTCCCACAAACAAAGAAACCAGCAATATTTTGTAAAGCCTCCTTGAAGCCTTACTAAAATGGCTATTAATTTTAAATCCCCACATATTTGCCATTTGTATTAGTTGTAATTAATTTTAGTTAAAATGGTGCTCATGCTGTCATAATCCTCCTTCATTGTTTCTGAATGGGTAATTGGTATAGATGGTTTTAAATTTCCATTATGTAGTAATACAGCATTTAAACTGAATTTGGAGGAACCTAATTTTCCATATATTTTTTTTTAGTCATAACCTTTGTTTCTTTAACCAATAAGCTCCACTCCTTAAGTCGGACATCAAGAAGTTCTGCTTGTTGTTTTGACAGTCCCAAGTCACGTACCAAATCATTCAATTCATTTTGAGCAATTAAATGAGGGTCGCTAAAACTTTCTGGAATATACAAAGGGTCAGCACAGTGGGTTGGGCTGTCTGAAGAGTCATTACTATTTCCATTACCTCCTAAAACTGTATTTTGCCAATCTAAAGGCGCAGTTGGCATTGATAAGTCGGATTCATTGTGACGAACAGGTCTTAGGGCTGATGGCAAGTTCGGATATTTGATTTTCTTTTTCTTTTTTGGAATATCCTTCAATTCTTGTTACACAAAAATGGCAATCATCGAAATGATTGGTGGATTCTCATCATACCATTGGAACCGCAAAAGGCATGTTTTTCCTTTTCTCTTTCATCCACTCAATTAGTGACACGTACAACTTAAACAACAAACGTGAGGAGCCCATCGTTTGTCTTGATCTTCGACTAAAACTCCAAAATATAGAAAATATACTTTTTTCACATTTTCAGATAATGGCCTCGCTTGTACCTTTACAAGGAATTCTCCAAAAATGTAACAAAATTTATTAGGTCAGGTTTTGCAACTTTGGCACGTTTGACTGAACATTTTTGTCGTAACAGAGTTATGTAGACAAACGAAAACACTTTCTAAGAGTCACAATTGAACACTTGGAAGGCCAAAACAACTTGCTCTTCTAAAATTAGCGACCCATCATAAAATTTATTATCTGGCAATATAATAGTGTCTATTGTGTTCACACAGAAATGATACGTATTAGGGTTTGTTGGATATTTTTTCAGTCAATAGGGAGGTATTAACAATATAAAAACAGTAGTGTGAACTATGTTACAAAAATTGTGTCTGCCAGTGAATTACTAAATCTCATTTGATGTAATATCTTTGACTTGAAATGTTTTGTTCCTAATTAGAAAAAAAATAACCATACGTAGAGTTAATGTTCTCTTAATATATACTGAGTAAAGAAATATACTTTGTGTAGGTCGAAAATGAAGAAATTTTCTTTACATTTGATGTGCTCTATCATTTTTAAAAATTTCGTTAACTTCTTTAGTATATTCTGAAATTCTTTCAAAATTTTCAGGTGCCTCTACTGCATCCAGACAACTTATAAACACAGATTGTTATATTATTACTACATTATTAAATCGCTGAGTTTTGTGAACGCGTAAAAAGTATTAACAATGTATTATAGTGTATTACATTCTTTTCATAAATTTTGTCACATTTTCTGCCTTTAGTTAATTTCTTGTTCGAACCATAGTATTAGGGGATGAATTAGAAGTAGAAGACGTTGATACATGTTTTCCATAATTCCAATTAGTTCGGTTCATGATCACACACACAAGGAGTAAAACATGTTTTCCCTAAAAAATTTCATTTAGTAGTTCAAGGGCATTATTTTATAGATAGAAATAATAAAGTAGTACGAGTATTGACTACCTCATTTTCTTTTATATATATATATATATATATATATATATATATATATATATATATATATATATATATATATATATATATATGATTGTACTTTATTTACAAATTATTAAACTTTTCATATATGAGCTAATTGTAATAATTATATGTTCGACCCTGAAAATTCAAATCAAATATCATTTCCATACACTATTTTATGTACGATATTCATCCATCAGCTTAAAGTCACCAGACACTCTCGTTCTGGTACTATTTGTAGTGGTGCTTATCAGAAAGAGAGCATCTCGGAAGGTTGTGATTGTATATAAGCTGATGAGTATGGTACCTATTTAGATGATCTAGGGATTGTTACAACGAGGTGTTTTGTATACAGCTAGAACTGAATTTACCTTTTTTGGGACGTACGAGGTCAATGTTATACTTTTTTAGAAAACAAATGTGGCTGGTATGAAGGGTATATTTTTGTTTAACATTGCACAAAGGGTAACGTTTATTTCGAACAGTTTTTTGTTAAATGCAAATTTGTAACGAGTTGTCAATAGTTGTAGTCTAGGTTACAAATATTTTGAAGTTTGACGCAATTAGATGTTAGTAACAGAACACGTTGACTTTTTTAAATATCTTATATAAGAAATATAACTCATTAGTCCATTATCTTTGACATATTCATTTTATAAATTTTTCAGATGAAATTAAATCTTTCCGCTTTCAATCCATTATCAAAAAATGTGTCAAATTCTGGATAGGTAACAGTAGAATTTAATGTTTAGTTTTATGTAATTTTTCTTTTCCGTACATATACTTGTGTGATATTTATTTTTGTAATTATCATTCAACTTGTTCTGCAATTTTTCGATAAATGGAGTGATTCATGAAAGAGGAATGAAGTTCAACGTCGTCATTCCTTTACCATTGTATATAAACTCTTTCCTTCACAACAATATTATTATTTTTATTAATTCAAGTTATGGTCCAATATTTTTCATATTTCATCAATAAGAAATTGTGGAAAATAACAGATGCAAACAAATAATGGAAAATTGTACTAACGAAAATTACTGAAAATTCACTCATCAGTGAATGCAGAATAATTACAATCACAATAAAAGTAAATATTCGTATATCCTAGAGTGGAAAAGTATATATCAATTAAAATCAAAAATATTTAAATTGGAAACACTTTTACATCGATTTTTCATCTATCAGATTAGACAGTAGTATTGGAATGTCTGACATATTAATTTCACACTTACTTCATTGGAAATTTTAGATGTAATTATATACATTTTACTCATAATCACAAAGAACATTAAAAAATTCTGTTATGAGTAATTATTATAATATATTTATTTATATTTGTGTAACCTATAGATTTTGTAAAATATATGAAGGTTTAATGAACATACGACATTCGTAAAATATATACATCGAGCGTTGAATCAATTCGAACAAGCGTTAAGGGAAAGCAAATGAAGTGTTTTCACTACAGGTGGGGAGGGCATAATTCATACACGTCATTATTTGCTTTCTTTTTAACGGCCTGTTCGACTTGAAATAACTCTCGCTGTATAATATGTAATGAATAACATTCTAATTCCTGATTATATGTATGTAACACGCAATACTGCTCCCTATATAGCTTTGTCAGTGAAATACGCAAATGGGGACAGATTGCGAGGAAATTTAATGTACAATTTTTGTTCAAATACCGGTTTGTCAAAATAGACTTATCATATTTATTTATTTATTTAAACTACCACCACCCAACAGGTCCGAGGACTCAATTACATCGGGTGCAACATTACATTACATCCATATTGCATCCAAATCTTAAACACTAATACTCTTAAACAATACTATTGTGTGATGGACAGTGAAATAAACTAAACTAAAATTAAGTTAAACAAGATTACCAAGGTGTTTGTTTACTTAGTTTTCTAAGGTATTGGAAGTCCTAATTAGAACTAATCAGGTACTTATTTGTTACACTTGTTTAGAGTAGGGTAGTGTTAACAAGCGAATTGATAAGTTGTGATTTAAATTTATTATATTTGTCTCCAAATTTATCACACACATCTTGTACAGAATTATAATAACGTATCATAGAAATCAGAAGACTGAATTTTATATAGTTTGTACGGGGACATTTATATCTAAAAGTGAGGTAACATCTTGTGCTTAAATGTGGTACTGTATTTCAATGAGGTTTAAAATTGCGGAGTCATCTAAATTATTTTAGATAAATATAACACCTCACCAGCTTTACGTCTAGTATTCAGCCGTTGGAAATAAAATTCTCTCAGGAGATGAATGTAGCCATCATCATCACAAAATGTACCACTACTGATATATTTTGCGCATCTTAAAAATCAATTTTGTACATTGTCAATTAGTTCAAGTATTTTTTGTAATGCGGATTCCAAATTACATAAGAGTATTCTAGTTTGGACCTTACATAGGAGTTACAAGGGATTTGAAGTGCGGCTATTTCACGAAAGTATTACGAATAATGAATCCAAAAATTTTTGTGGCGTCAATAGTTATTTTGGTTATATGTTGAGAAATGTTTAACTTTTTATCCATTACAATTCCTAGGTCACAAAATTCAGATATTCGCACCAAATTGCTACCATTTATTGTGTATTGAAAATCGGTCAGTGTCCTCTTTCTTTACATTTTTTTGTTAAA
Source organism: Rhamnusium bicolor (assembly GCA_029963845.1). Taxonomy (NCBI): domain Eukaryota; kingdom Metazoa; phylum Arthropoda; class Insecta; order Coleoptera; family Cerambycidae; genus Rhamnusium; species Rhamnusium bicolor. The sequence goes on from JANEYF010004711.1 coordinate 273,721, forward strand.
TTCTAATTGAGATTTTTTTACCAGTTTACTACCTCTGTTATGTCTGTCTGTGGTTTTTCACAGCCTTTGTTGGTATCAATTTTTAGAAACAATTTAAGGTCATCTGTATACAACAGAACTTTTGAGTATTTTATTACATCAACAACATCATTAATAAAAGTAAGAAAAAGAGTGGCCCAGGTTTGAGCCCTGGGGACCCCTGAGGTTGCAATATATTTGTGAAATGCATATTTATTGACACAGACATATTGGGGCCTGTTCTTGAGATAAGAACAAAATAGAGATAATAAGGGGGGTGAGAAATTCTAAGTATGTGTCAATTTTTTTTAAATAACATTATATGGAACCCTATCAAAAGCTTTAGCAGCATCTGTATAAATAACATCAACCTGAGAATATGATTCAAATGAGCATGAAGTGTATTCAATGAAATTCAATAAGTTAGAAGAAGTTGATCTACCTTTGTAAAAGCCATGCTGGGATGTAGTTATTCTATTGCTTAAAGAATAGAATATATATTTATATAGTATTGTTACACAGACTTTCGCGACATTTGATAAGACAGAAATAGGGCGATAATTTTTTATGTCTGATTTGCTATCAATTTGTGTATTGGACAAACCCTAGCAATTTTTAAGCAGCTTGGAAAACCTCCTAATTTCAGCAATAAATTAAAAAGGATATAGAAAGCCTCAGTAAAATACTTCCTTGCATCCTTTAATTACATATGACGATATTAGATCATGTCCCACTGATTTTTTTCGGCTTTAGCTTGTTGATGGCTGCTATTATATCATTTTTAGAGTTAATGATCCCTATCCCACGACAACGTGGAGGTTTAGCAAAATTTCCAGGCTAGGGGGCGCTAATGCTTATATAAGTACTGATGGGCTTATCCTCTGGCGTTGGTAATTGGCGTTGGTAGCAGAAATAGGCTGGTGTTAAATAAGTGAATAAGGTAGACGGATGGTGACGTAAACAATTTTCACTCATCTTCATTGATATGCATCAATATCCCTCAGAAACAAATGGATGTACTTTGTGGTGCGGAAACCAAATCGTCAAAATCATGCACATTTTTTTGAGGCAAACGTGTTCCGAAAACTCAGTCGTTTGAAAAAGAAAATTAATATATTTTTAAAATCAGTTTTAACTTATTTTTTAAATAGCTATGTCCTGTTAAATTCTTGTTGACAATATTATTTTCCGTTTAAAAATTAATAGTAAATGTGCAAACATCCACAATTGGAATAAAGGAGGTGAATGCTCATAATAGAATATTTAAAGCTTACCCGGACACTTTTTGTTCCATTAATTTTTGTGTATTTCTTCAGGACAGCTTGGAATTTGAAAGATAAAATGGATATGTTGCATGTCTCACAGGAAATAACTTGATATCAATTACAGATAAATTGGATATTTTATATTGAATGTCTCAAAGTAGATAACATTGCTGAAACAAAGGTTCAGGTCAAATATTAAGCCTAATCCATTCATTGTTAAGCCAGTCAGATAGCGAATCGAATCCACGACACCATATGTTCATAGGACAAGAAATAGTGAATAAGGAGCTTTTCTAACATTTTTAGGGGGTAATTGTTAGAATAGAAAGAATAAAGTCCCTTTTTAATTTCAGTCTGTTACTATCATCTGCTGAATGTGTGCAAGAATATTTTTTTCTTAAAGTTGTTTTATTTAATCAAAACATGTCAGATTTTTGCAATAACAGCCCGACAACTTTGGTTACATTTGTTAAGAGGTCACCTGAAGAGCACAAAAGAAGTCGCTCACACTCACACTCGTGGAAATCAGGATAAAGCTGGGGTTCCAATACTTTGCTGTAAATCTTATTCTAGATTACTGACAGGCTACCGTACCCACAAATCAATGCATTTTACTGTTCCGATGATTTGATGCGACCTGTAAAATCATTTGAATAACTACTGTTTTTGTATAACTTCAAAGGCTGCTCCGATAATTCCAAATAAAAAATACACTACGCCAAGAGACTTTTAAAAATGTTTTCATAATCACCTCTCAAGTCACCGAAGTAACCCCCTGAAATTCCTAGGAGTTTGCGTCTGGTAAAGGGAGACTACAGTTTATTGTGGAGTGCGAACCACATCTAAGGCATCGACAATTCCCTCTCCCATCTCAATCCGAAACAAATTATAAATATAGTTTCTAACTTGCTCCAGGATATAATCGAACCGTCGACATTCGGTACCGAGTAAATAACTATAAGCGGTTTACCCACTCAACTGCCATGTTTACGTTGATACCCGTCCCTCATGAGGACTCGATGCCAGTTACGAGGCCACCTGAAAATTTCACTCAGACTTGGAATTGCAATTAAAGGAACGCTTTCAACCCTAGTCATTTGGTACACCAAGGTTCAACGTTCAGTACCAGTCCTAAAGCAGAGCTATATCTAATAAGTAATCACTAAGGCTTACCTTGTTCGTAATTTGGACATCTCCAAAACCAAGACGCAGCTGCTTGGATCACGCTCTCAGTAGTGGAACATTGAAAAGAGTGTGAAGGTGACATTTTTAAGAAGAGGCAGTCGCAAATTTCCAAATACTTTTAGAAGGATGATGATTTTTTCCACTGTAACAACATCCAGAGTACATTGGTAAAACGCCACCTTCTACTTGACCTTGACCAGAGGATGCTCCACTGACTCATCCAAAATCATCTTAAAATCAATTTTGCTGCTTTCTTTAATATATCTGCTGTTCACATGAAAGAAACTTATATGAACATGAAACTTTGCTGCAACAAACAAACACTCAGTAGCGTAAATTCAGTTTTGTTCCAACTTTCTTTTTATTTAGCAAATCTAAATAAAATTTGATTTGCGTTAAGTTTTTTATCTCTCTTCTATTATGTCAATTTGTAAAAAGCTTGGCAGTTTTTTCATATTTCTCTTTTTCTTTTTAAGAAATTATTTATATAATTTTTTTCTTCATATGGTTTATCAGAATTCAAACATTTTTATTACACCTCTCAGGCAACTACTACTGCAAAAATAATTGAAGTTGAACTAAATTCATTTCAAGTAGAGTGGAGGTAGTTCAACACTCTCAACAATTAATTCATCTCTTTCCTACACTAGTGTTTATTAATTTTTAATTATTTTGAATATAAACATCTCCAAGTTGAATATTAGTTTTGTTCATTTGTTTTGATCTACCAAATTTCGATTTTTAAATACAAATTAACTTCGGATAGGCAGTGTCCCAATATAAAAGTTATTAACCGATGATGACTCAAGTTTATTTCTAAAGGAAAAAGTCTAGATACGGTATGCAATAAAGGAACACAGATCAAGTCCTGGTAATATATTATTACATTTTATAAGACAGTACATTATAATAAAGTGTAGGTTTTAACTAGTAAGTATATATTTTGTTTTATTCTAATTTTTATTTAATAACAGTAAATTATAGTACATATTTATATATAAATGTAATAAAAAGTGGGAAACGCACAATCATTTCTGTAAGCATTGACCATCGGGTTTTCTACATAGTATTAATAAATTATTATTATGGTATTCTAATATCATTAACATCTACCTACTATTTATAAAACTGTTTACATGTAGGTAGCAACTAACAATGAAAAAAACTAATCTAATTTAGTTTACTAACGTAGAATTGAGGTAATATTACTAACATTCTTCACGTTCTGTTATTTGCGTAAAAATGATTTTAGCTTTGGCATTCATTTTAGGAAATATTTTTTTTTTTTAGAATAAATCCTTCAAATCATAATATGGAAAGAAATTTCGTAAATATAATTTCTTTACCAAAACTGTTAGTTAATAATGATGCTTGATAATCGAACGTCAGAAAAATTAAAAATGTAGGTCCTTGTAGAAAAATTTCGATCGTGATTGCAAATGGCTGTTGTACAAAAAATTTTAATTTCTTTGTGTAATTTAAAAAGTCAGTGTGCTTACGCTAATGCGAGGACTTACTGTTTTAATTGCTTTTCGGTGAGCAGTGAGTGCATTAAAGACAGTTATCAAAATATCAAATAAAAATATCAACTACAAAAATGGACATTGAAAATAGAAAATGTTGGAACTGTTTATTGAAATATACATATATACATACACACACACACACAATATATATATATATATATATATATATATATATATATATATATATATATATATATATATATATATATATATATATATATATATATATATATATATATATAAAGAACAAAGAACGGACAAAGAACAAATTGCCGCCCCTTTTAAAGTTATTTTTTCTTAATAAAATATGGTTTTAATTTGCAATAAAAAAGTATATTTAAAAAAGAAACAAGTATTAAAATTTACATTTGGTACAAAACAGTATAAATTAAAATGAAATAGAGTTGCAGTACCTATAAATACCTAGTTGTTTTGTTTTAAAAACATTTACTTAGCTTTAAACATACAGGGTGCAATTTTATCACTATTACGATTTAGATTTTTTTCTTATTTATACCTAAAACCTAAATAGAAAACAAAAGGTAGATACATAGAACCACAGTAATACATTGTTTGTTTGAGCTATAATCAGAAGAATATTTTTTCTCACTTTTAATTCAGCAAATTTTTTTAATTACCTCATTTAAGTTTATTTGATCAGTAATTTCATGTTTAATTGCTAAAATTGCCAAGCCGTTGTTTAGTCGATTTTGCGTAGTAGTTGAGCGTAAAAAGGTTTTGATTAATTTTAATTTGGAAAAACCTCGTTCTCAGTCAGTAGTATTCTTAAGGCAATACTAAGATTTGGAGCAAAATTTAGCATTTTTATTATTTTAAGAACATCATTTGGACTTTTTTGCCCAAAAGTGCACAAACTGCAGAAATTTTCTCTACTAATTCTAGACCGTTAATGTCAGCTGATTCATCAGAAAAAATATTTTCCAAATCTTTGCAAATCTTTATCAGTGTCTCTTTAGGCATGGTTTTCAAATCATATATATTATATAGAGATTGAAATTGGTTACTATGATGATTCAGTTCTTCAAATTGACTATCCAGTGCGTTTAGTGCTTGATCAATAGTATAGAAGAAAAATTCAATTTTGTATTTTTCTTTAGAATCTTCGATTGGTTCGTCTCTTGCCTCATATGAAAAGTTGGCCTTTATCTTCTTACGCGGTGTCGCGTCGTTGTTGATTCAAAATTGGCTTCAATGTTAATTTCATCAGCCTATTCTCTTGCGTCAACAATAATTTGATTGAAGACTTATCTGATCAAAGATTTTTAAAGAAATTTTTGCAGTTCTCTAGAAGATCAAGTGCTTTTTTCAAGTCAAAATCTTTTGTTTGCATAAGCTTGTTTATAGGATTAATACAGTTTAAAATTTTATATCATATGACTATTGAACATAAAAATTTAAATTGTTTAATGCATCTTAGCAAATCCGAAACTTCGTCTCTTATTGAGATACCGATGTCTTGGTTGTCATAAATGTTTAGTAAAGCGTCGTATATTTCACCAAGTTGAATCTTACGGGCGTTAAAGCTTCTATCCTGCTTTCCCATCGAGTGTAATTCAAAGGTTTTAATGTTAATCCTTGAACATGTTTTAAAAATATTGCCCATCGAAAAGTAGAAGAAAAAAATAAATATATTTTTTGGACCATATTAAAAAAATTGGCTGCTTCCACGGATGCTTTTGTCATATCATTTACCACTAGATTGAGCGATTGGCTACTACATGGAACGTAGAATTCTCGTGAATTTAAATTCCTAATTTTAGATTGCACTCCTGCATTGTTGCCCCTCATGTTAGTCCCGTTATCATATCCCTTCCCTCTTATATCTTGCACATCTAGTCCCATTTCATGAAGCTCTTCAATTATAATTTAATATAGTTGTCTTCCTGTAAATCTTTCCACAGGTAAAAAATCTAAAAAGCTTACGTATATTTTTATTTCGACATCGTTTGAATCAGAATCAGACTTATTGATGGAAACTTATCTAATTATCAGGGTCATTTGCTCCACCTTACTAACGTCAGGAGTGCAATCTAATATTATGGAGTATTTCGTTTTTTTATTTCAGCAATAATATGCGATTTTACACTTTCGTGAAGCAAGTCTATTATCTCGTTTTGAATGTTTTTTTCCAAGATAGTGAGCTTTGGTTTCCTCTTTTTTATGCACGTGTTCCTCCATGACGGGGTCAAATTCAGATAGCAATTTATTTTTTTTTAAGTTGCCGTTATTATGCTCAAACAGCTTGTCGCTTGTACCTTGAAAAGTTAAACAACTTTTACCGAGCATTTTAGTAATTGCTACAATCCTTAGAAGCACCTCGTACCAGTGATTCGTTTCAGTGTTAATAACTCTTTGGTCAGCTGGATCTATAGTTGTACAACACTTTAACTTTTGACTGAGTTCTAGCCAGGATTTTTAAGACTGAATATGATTTTTTAGAAATTTCGTGTCCTTTAAAGTTTCAACGATGTGCTTTCAGCTTTTAAAACCTCCTTTTGAAAGGGAACTTGACACACGTCCGTAAATTTTGCAGCAAAAGCAATATATGCAGTTTTTTTTGAAGTGGAGTACACTAGCCAGTCTCTTATAATTTGCTCTCCATTTCTTAAATCGAGAATAGTTATTTGCGCTAAATTTTCGACTAGTACCATCATAGAAAAATTTGTAATTAAAATGGTTAGGTGGACCTTGTCGTACTAGAAAACTTCTTTCGGCATCTCTTAAAATTCTGGGCCACAATGCTGGATCTGTACCTAAAGTTTGTATAGTGCATTCCGTGGGTGGTAGAGTGGGGTCAGTTTGTAGAGGTAGAGTGCTACTAGTGTTAGCCAGGGTGCCTTCTGTAAGTGCCAAGCCGGTGTCAGTTAGTAGGCTTCTTTCATTTGGTGACAAAGTTGATTTAGAAATATCGTGTATTGATTGGTCTTGGTTACCAACACTCTCTGATGGTTCCGTGTTTTCCTTTTTATCTGAATTTTTTGGAGATATTTGTTTTGGTACTAATGGTACTACCGGACCTACCCTGTAAATAATTGTGAAGAGCACCAGCTTGTTTTTGCTTTTGGGTTTCCTTCTCTAGCCTTCAGTTTTTGTACTGATGGCCGGACAATTTTCTTTGTGCGTCAGATATTCTAAAACAACAAATTAAACAATGCAAAATACGCTAGTTAAAATAAGCTAAAAATAAAAATTGGAAAAACCTTAAATCCAATTAGTCAGTGACTTAGTCTGTCTCACAGTTTTGAAAAATAAAATGCCTAGTTTTAATTACCTACTTAAACTATTTTTAAATATAAAAACGAATTTCTTAACGTTCCGGGCTAATTCTTAACCCCCCTTTTGGAAAAAGGTTAATACTTTTAGTAATTAAAACTAGGCATTTCATTTTTTTGAACTGTGGGACAGACTAAGCCACCGTCACCGACTAACCGTATTTGAAGATATTCTTGTTTTATCTTTTTATGCAATGTATAGGCTCATTACTACACAATATTATAATTTATTAATTAGTAGAATTTTTTCAAAGATTTTTTTTAGGTGTGGTGGATCCCAACAAAATGGACAAATTGCGAACCACCACAACGAACATGTAAAAACTAAATATTTAAAATAGATATTATCTAAAATGTTTGAATTTTTTAGATGGATTTTTTGTTTCTCTTTTTTCGCGGCGAAAACCGCAAATAAATTAATAAAAATCCGTCACAACAAACATACAGAAACTATTTAAAAATATAGTAGTACATATTGTGGAAAATATTTTTGAAAATAATTCTTTACCACTTAATATAGGTATTTACAGAAGTACTTACCTTTAGACAAAACACACATAAGTCACTATCCCGAACTAAACTGTTAAATATTTATAATATTTATAAACTTACTTCAAGGATATGTTATAACCGGCTCCGACGCATTTGCAATAATAACACAATTGCGCTTAGATTACTCTTTATATAGTAAGGCGCGAAAACATGTCCATGCATGTTATGTCTTGCAGTTCCTATTTTAAACACGTAACTATATACCTACAAGTCCATGCAGGGTCATGCGCGTCTTTTAACTATACGTTAAAAATAAATATGCTTTTTTTAAAAAGGTGTTTTAATATTTTTCTAGTTTTAAAACATAACAAACCACAAAGATCAAACATAAATTGCATAGTACTTAGTTTTAGTTAGGGAAAAATCAACAATTAGTGTAAAATTTATATTAATTGAGAATAATTAATTTATCCATATTTGGTTCACATTCAGGGGGGCGAAAATGCCGCCCTCAGATCCGCCGCCCCGGACAAAGGCCCAGGTTGTCCACCTCTAAAGCGGGCCCTGATGGCAGCCATACTGGATTTTTCATTTTTCAGATTGCGCTTAAAAAAAGTTTTCGCATAATGGATCACATGCTGAGGAAAAATTGTTTTTCAAGGGTCTAATTTAAGAAAAGTTATCCATTGTTTAACAAAACAAAATAGTAGGCCATGGAAAATCAAAAATGTTTTTTTGATATCATGGATATACCTAATACTAACCATTATGAAAAATAACGGTTATCAGTTTGACATGTTTAAATAATTTTAATTTTCTGTTAAAATACTGAACATAACCGATATGGAGAAAATTTTTTAATAACCACAAATTAACACAATAGAAGAAATGATAGTAAAGAAGTAAGAAGATTTAATAAAACTATTCAATATAACCTCCATTTAGCTGAATACATTTTTGGCATGTACGCCTAACTGCGCTGATTACTCTTCTGAGAGTATTGGCATTTATTGTGCCGAAGACGTACCTAACTCTGTCTTCCAAAATATCGATAGTTTCCGGGCTTTCAAAATTATATACTTCATTTTTCACTATAACTCACAAATAAAAATCAGGAGGGGTTATATCAGGCGAGCGGGGAGGCCACAATACTGGTCCTCTATTTGAAATTATGCGGTTACCAAAATTGTTCTGCAATATTCGTCTAACATTATAAGTATTATGTGCAGGACAGCCATCTTGTTGGAACCACAATTCGTTTATTTCTTATTCTGTAAAAATCTGTCTTATCTCGGGTAAAACCTGATTTTCTAAAAGTCGCGATAGGCTGTTCCTGTTAAATTGTTGGAAAAAATGAATGGACCAATTAAATGGCGATCTAAAAATAATAATTAAGGAAAGGGTTATAGGCAGATCATAGGACTAGAATAGGAAGAGAAAAGGAAATACCTATCATGCCGCACCAAACATTGAACCCAAACCTAGTTTGGAATCTTCTTTACGTAGTTACATGCGGATTTTCTGTGGCCCAGTGGTGATAATTGTGCTTGTTAAAGACTCCACAACTTGTAAAACGACTTTCATCGGTCCATATAACTCTCGATTGAAAATCAGGTTGTTCTTCCCATTTCTAATTAAACCAACGACAAAGTTCAAGTCTTCTACCAAAATCATTATTGTTTAAAGCTTGGACAATCGTCGATTTGTACGAATGATATTTTCTTTGTTTTAATGTCTTGTGTACAGTTGTCTTAGGAATACTTGCTTCGCCCGCGATTTGTCGTACTGATATACGGAGATTATTGTTAACAGCAGAGAATATTATTTGTGTGGTCAACATTATCAATATCATACCGGTCTCTTTTATTATCAGAACTAACGTAATTTAACAAATTGCTTACAATTCTTCGAATAACGGTTCTATGTGGTTACATTCTCTCCGGAAATGTTTCTAGATAGGAAGCCGATACGTCTTACGAATTTCTATTCACTTTTAAATAACATTCTAACATATAAAATTTTTCTTCATTTGAGAATTTGGGGGCCATTTTGCAATAATCATACTCTTGAACAATAATAATAAGTATTCTTGAATAATTTACAATAATGCAATCCATTGCTATTTAGTGAACAACTGTTATTTGTTTTATACCACAGCCTACTAAATTTTGCTGAAAGTTATGTGTGAATTTGGTAGTTTTTAGAAAAGCATTTTTCAAAGTTTACCAACTACTAACTAATTTGCTTGCAAGATTACCCTTGATGAAGATGATTTCTTTGTTAAAATTTTGAACACTATTGACAATTTTATGAAAAATAAAACCTTAACGATGATGGTTTAAAAATTAATGTTTTTAGAAAATTATACAAATAAAGGAATTTACTGTAGATTTTAAGTACATAGGTAATAATTAGTTGCCGTCTGAATAAGCAACTTCCTTGTCTTTGGTTTTGCAAAAACTTTTTGATTTTCCATGGCCTACTATTTTGTTTTGTTAAGCAATGGATAACTTTTCTTAAATTTATCCCTTGAAAAACAATTTTTCCTCAGCATGTGATACATTATCTGAAACACCTTTTTAAGAGCAATCTGAAAACGAAAAATCGAATATGGCTGCCATAAGAAAAACAAAAGTTACCTCGGATATCTCGAAAACAAAAAACTATCAATCATTCATTTCTAGACCAAAATATTAGTCTCCAAAAAGTGTCCTAATAATGTAAAAGTCTAAAACCTGTCTGACCAAGGATTACTTGCTACAGCCAAAAAGAGAAATCACAAAATTTTCGTATTTTTTTTTGGAAAATCTCAAAAACGGTTTCAGTTAGCCGTGATTTCTTAACGAATTTGAAATCAGCATAAAATTTGCTAAAACTTATCCCATTTAACCGACCTTGTAACTCTTACCGTTTTCGAGATCCCATTGGTGAACATCGAATTTGGGACACACGGTATATCTTTTCATAATTAGCAACGTATTTCTCCAAATAATTATTTTTTATTCCGGGTTATCATTTATCACATACATATTTCATAATTTAACTGATAGAATTAAGTGTGTGTCTTTAAGACGGCGTTAGCACTCCTTCGTCGCCAGGGTAGCTTAAAATAGCTGTTAAAATTTTTCTGTTGTAATATCGAAAAGCGAAAAGACTAGGTTCTTTCCTAATATCATATAAATTTAATATGTAAAATTACTGTCAAAATTGATATATTTTTACTATGAAAATACGAATATTCTATTTGGCATCATTTTATGATATTTATTTATTTATTTATTTATTTAGCATACACCATCCAACAGTACTTAAACCAATTACAGGATGGGAAAATACAACAGTAATTATACACAATACATAATGCACTAATAACTAAAAGTAACAAAGAAAAAGAAAAAACATAAAATTTAACAATTCAAATATGACACAAAAATGAAAACAGAAATTAAACTCAGCTAGACACATACACCTTTTTTAAACAACTATAAGAACAATTAAATATGTCGATTCTATCTTGCAGGTTGTTACAATTTTCACACATAAAATGTAGGGGGAAAATTTCAATAAATTAGTTCGTGGTAAGGCGGGATAAAAAGTACTGCCAACACGAGTTTCAACTCTAGGCACACGAAAACTAAGTTGTTCCAAGAGTTGTGGACAATCAATTTTATTATTTATTAACTTATTTAGAAAAATTAAGGCCTGTGTTCTTCTGAGATCATGCAGAGTTATTACTGAGAATCTATTAAGTAAGTGATTTTGAGGTATTCCAACAGGTGGGTATTGACCATCTAATTTAAAAGAAAGGTATTTCAAGAAACGGCTTTGTACATTTTCCAAACTTTCATCATAGAGACTGTATCCCGGCTGCCATTTTATAGCAGCATATTCCAGCCTACATTTTACAAGTGCATTAAAAAGACGCATTAGTACTGTTGAATCAGAGAATCCTTGAGAGTTTCTGATAACAAAACCTAGGCTTCTGTAAGATGTTTTAACAACTTGATTAACATGAAGATTGAAAAAGAGTTCGCTATCAAATATGACTCTTAAGTCCTTGATTGATATTAGCCTGAATATGCCGACTCTCGTTATACATACGCCCTAACTATAGTAACCATAGATTTAGAATGAACCTAATGTTTTCGTTTTCCGATATTACTAACAGAAAAATTTTAACAGCGATTTATAACTTCAGTTGGATATCTGGTGAAACGCAACCCTAAAAGCATTTACATTAAATTACCTCTCATATCAGTTTGAGAGAGCATCACTCAAGCTATCTGAAAAGTTCTCAAACCGTCTGAGGTGAGAAAAATGCCGCATCAGCACACTTTTTGTGAGAAAACGATATTTACAGTGGGTGTGTGTGGCGGAAATGCAGTAAGAGTGAAGCGAAGATAAGCAGTAAAATAGGCCTTGTATAATACTTCTCCCAACACATATTTAAATCTTTTTTGTTTGATGAAGACTAGTAGTTTTTTCGATCACCAATCAAATGCCAGAAGATCCTATAGCAACCAGACAATGTAAAATTAGGAATACAACCTGGATCAAATTATTGGGTTCACATTTCCTGCCACAAAGGTTAGAATAGAAGAGAATTAATATATTCTTTTTTTACAAAATATTTTACAAGATGTGTTTAAGGATGTACCTTTAGAAAGCAGAAACATCATTCGGTACTCATAGTAGCTGCTCAGCAGTGGCTGCATGAAATCTTTCTAAAAGGTGGATTGGTCGAAGAAACGAAGCACCGCGTCAATGGTCTCCTCGATCGTCGACTTGAACCAGTGCGTTTTTCTCTCTGGAGAGCAATGAAAAATAAAATGTATGCCACATAATAATAATATAATAATATAATAATAATGTTTATTTATAATTATATTTATACAATTCAATCTTTGTATAAAATAAACAATTAAACAAACATAAATAAGTAGGTGATTCTACTTGTTTGTGATAAAACAACATATTTAAAATATATGTATAAATATATATATATATATATATATATATATATATATATATATATATATATATATATATATATATATATATATATATATATATATATATATATATATATATATATATATATATATATATATATATATATATATATATATATATATATAAATATATATACATATATTATTTTTTTTTTGACTTCGAGATTTTGATTGATTTTGATATATATATTTTGAGCCCTCCTGATACCATTCTGACTATTTTCCGAATGATGTCTGTCGGTGGGTGTGTGTGTGCGTGCGTGTGCATGCATGTGCGTGCGTGTGCGTGTGCGTGCGTGTGTGTGTAGGGTGTGTGTGTGTGTGTGTGTATCCTCGATAACTCAAAAATACTAACTGGAGACTTCCCAAATATGGCAGTTAAGATTTTCAACAACATTTTAGGTGACGAATTAAATTTGGTGAATGTGGTACCACCAGAAGAGACATAATGAATAAAAAAAGGTACAACTTCAGGAAAAAAAATTAAAAAATACTTATTGCATTTCTGGACGAATCTCGACGAATTATAATGAAAAAACATAACCTTATGAAAAAAATATGTCCGCATGTCCGTACTATTGCAATAGCAGCCACAGTTTTTGAGGTAAAACTTTCAAATTTGGTACACATGTTCTAAAGGCCAAAGCCAATGATAAATTCGGTAATGAACAAAATTGGCCAGCTGAAGGAGATCAACAGGACCCAAACTTTTTGTATTTGTCTTTACAAAAAAACATGAATTATTATTGACAGTATCGAATGACGCTGATAATTATTTAAAAATTGTAATGAAACATTTAAAATTTAATTGAAGTGAAGAATTAAATATAATGATTTGTTTAGATCGGGATGATATGTACTGGTATAAGAAAGTTATGTGCTGGCCACATCAGATATTTATATATACTAAAACACCATCATTTCTATTTACTTTACCCTCATTATATAATACATCGTACCCAATTATTTGAATTAAGCTTAAGTCAAATATATGAAAAGTTTCATTTAAAATTATTATATGAAAATCTTCGTTGAACAGTTTTAAAATAGAGATAATTCATCTAAATTTTTTGCAACACTTCGTATATTCATATGAAAATTTTTTTTAATTTTGTTGAATAGAATCATTGATATTGTTAAATTCATTAATATTAAGCACTGTATATGTATCAGTAAGTTTATTTTTGTAATCTCTTATAAAGTTACCCATTATTTTATTTTTTTTATATAATAGATAATATAGATAATTCGTATTAAATTAGATATATTTTTTTAACGAAACGTAATGTCACGTGTATACATGTATATTATAAAATTATGCACAATTATATACATTTATCGAATACATGAACATACGTACATACATAATGCATACTATGAATTTATTTTCTGTTGCGCAAACTAGCTATGCTACTAGTAGACTGTGTTGCTGAACCCTCTATTGGTTTTTCAGTTTTCTTTTCCTTTTCCTTTTGCGCTTTTTCTTAGATCGGTTCCTCTTGTCTATTTCCTTCTTTATTTTCCAATTTAATTAATTCTTCATATGTTAGTCTTGCCCCTTATATAATTAATGCGTTGTTTTTTATGTAAGCTGTTGATTTCTCCTCTTTGGCCTTAGGATATTTTCTTAGTAACTGTTGTTTTTTGCGATTTACTTGTGACATTTGTATATATATATATATATATATATATATATATATATATATATATATATATATATATATATATATATATATATAAAGAATGTTTAAATATGTATATAAAAATATATATACATAAATAGTGGGGATGCAGTTATGAAGTGGCTAAATTCAAATAAAAATCTCTGTTTTTTATCAAGCTTTCGGAAACATTTTTATTCCTTTCTCAAGATATCTAAAAGTATAGTAGGTACATTATAATATTAAAAAATTATTATTAATTATTATAATACTTACAAACGTGATTAAATAGATGAAAATGAAAACATGGCAAACAAATTGTTATAAATAAAATGTGTAAAGATCAGGAAAAAAAGGTAAAGAAATAAAATATGTCAATTTAGACAATTTTAAATATATATATATATAAAATATATATATATATATATATATATATATATATATATATATATATATATATATATATATATATATATATATATATAAAAGTAGTAACAAAACTGTTACCAAGGATGTTCAACAATTTTTCATAAAAATATATCAAGGCAACCATAAACAACTAGTAAAATTTTGATAAATAAATTAAAATTATGATCGTCTTTTTAAATCATTACTAAGTTTCAAAATGTAGGTATAAATTTTACTAAGATTATTAAGATCAGTTCTTTTGTTTAAACAATTAGGTTCATTATTTATATATAGCATTTCCAAAAATATTCTTTTATGATAGTTATTTTCAACATCCAAAATTGTAGTATCTATATAATTAAACGAATGATCCATTAGATGAAAATGTTCAGCTAAAGCACAAGAATTAGTAATCCTCCTACAATCACTTTTGTGAGAAGTAATGCGGCCTTGAAGATTTCGAGATGTTTGTCCTATATACACTTTATCACAATCTTTACAAGGGATTTTATAAATAAGGTTAGAACACTGATTTTTAAGAAGAGGTGTTTTAGTTTTAGAATAAAGCTGAGATACTGTTTTAATGTTCTTTTTTGCAATCTTAACATTATTGTCTTTAAAAACATTTACTAATTTTGGAGTCAAACTATCTAAATAAGGTAAAGATCTATAAATTGTAGTGTTATCATTATTATTAATAAGGTGAACAGGTTCAGTAATGTAAGTATTTGAATAGTTAAATAATAGATTATTAATTATTTTAACAGGATATGAATTTTCTAATAGAATATCTTTTAATTCTTGTAAACTTTCATTTCTTAAAGAATGATGCGTAACTTTGATAACTCTATTTTTTAAAGCTAAGATAAGATTAACCTTCATTTTAAAGGAATGATAAGAAAAAAATTTATATAACGATTACTACTAATTGGTTTTCTATACCACCTAGTAATAATTCTATTCTCAATAGTTCTTATTAGTTTCATATCTAAGAATGGAACACTGTTATTAATTTCTTTTTGAACAGTAAATTGTATGTTCTTATCAATACTATTAAAAATAGAAAGGGTAATATCAATTTTGTCATAAGGAACAGAAAGGATTAAATCATCAACATAGCGTTTAAGAAACGGAATGTCAAAGTCAAATTTAGTTTTACAAGAAAATAATATTTCATCCATTACATAACTAGCCAATATTGGAGATATGCTAGAACCCATAGGAGTACCCCAAATTTGTTTGTAAACTTTATTATTAAAATTAAAATAGGTTGAATCAAAAAGAAAATTTAGAATTACAAAAAAAGTGTCAATGTCAAAATTGCAAAAGTTTTTTATGTTATCCCATTTATTTATAATACAATTTTTAATAAGGTCATTAGGTAAATTTGTGAAAAGTGATATAACATCAAAGCTGATAATTACATAATTAGGAGGAATTTGGAATTCATTAATAAATTCACTAAAAGAAAAGGAATCTTGTACGTAAAATTCATTATTTTTGTCATATGCATTACTTAAAATTGTTGTTAGAAATTTAGATAATTTACTATTAGGAGCATTAATAGAGGATATTATTGGCCTCATTGTTAAAGTAGGTTTATGTATTTTAGGTAACGAGTAAAATCTTGGAGCTACAGAATTATATATGGTTAGTTTTGAGGCTATTTCTTTACTAATTATATTATTATTTTTTAAATTAGTAACTAATTTATTTGCTTTTTGTTGTAAGGTGTTTTTAAAGACAATAATGTTAAGATTGCAAAAAAGAACATTAAAACAGTATCTCAGCTTTATTCTAAAACTAAAACACCTCTTCTTAAAAATCAGTGTTCTAATCTTATTTATAAAATCCCTTGTAAAGATTGTGATAAAGTGTATATAGGACAAACATCTCGAAATCTTCAAGGCCGCATTACTTCTCACAAAAGTGATTGTAGGAGGATTACTAATTCTTGTGCTTTAGCTGAACATTTTCATCTAATGGATCATTCGTTTAATTATATAGATACTACAATTTTGGATGTTGAAAATAACTATCATAAAAGAATATTTTTGGAAATGCTATATATCGCTCACCGACTGCAATAGTGGCACAATTGAAAATTGCTTAATTTTGAGCAATTAACGATTTTGTAAACTGAAGTTTTTAAATTTAATATTACGAGTAAGTTAATTTAGCTATTTCATCACCATTTTTTTTTATAATTCTGTATTCAATGTAGTATAATACTATTACATCTTAAAATCAAAATTTTTTTTTAAATGTTAAAAAAAAATTGATAATTTCGAGATATGCCACTATTGAACTATATAAATGTTTACAATTTCTTAGATTGGATGGTGACAAAATATGTTATTACTTAAATATTTTGAATAAAACCACTTTTAAGAAATTGGGAAGTTATTTATTTAAAACTAAAATGAAAACGTAACAAAATAAAAACTAAAAAATAAATGAATCTTATAATTTACCAAAAATTATATTGACAAAACATAGGAATAACTCTGTAAGTCTTTATTCTCTGGATACTTTTAAACTGTTATAGAAATGACTATGACATTTTTTAATAGCGTTCGTATTTAATAGGTACATTAAGTCATTATGCTTCTTCTCTGGTATTGGTAGAGAATCTTTATAAGCTGGCACTAAGTTAACATTATTAAAAGCAATACTCGTTCGTGTATTTTTTGATTTGATATTTACAATTTTATAATCTAAATCGGCATACGAAGTTTTGTAATAAAATCTGTCAAGATTATCTCTTTCTATTTTAAATACAGAAGCATCGTTGAACTTTACATTTTCTCCTAACGTATCTTTATTAAAACCGAACGATGTCTGCGTTGTTAGTTTTTTAAATCAAAAAAATCATCGTAACTCATTTCTATAACTGTATAAGGAGCTCCTGTCTTTTTTTGCAGTTTGCACCAGCATGACGTATTGATCTGGAGTATAGATCGGACCAGATTTTAAAGGC
Organism: Rhamnusium bicolor; assembly: GCA_029963845.1. NCBI lineage: Eukaryota > Metazoa > Arthropoda > Insecta > Coleoptera > Cerambycidae > Rhamnusium > Rhamnusium bicolor. Next base: position 291,561 of record JANEYF010004711.1, read on the forward strand.
CGCTTAATGTTCTTTTCAATGATTGAATGGACATTATCCACTTCATTTTGGGTGTGTCCACTAACAAGATATTTATGTATTATCGATTTTATATTGTATTTAGCAATTGCGTAAAAGTATGCGGCCAGAACAAATTTATTTTTTTGTTGACCGGCACAATTGTCAGAATAAAAGACGATTTCCAAATCGTCTTTTCCATAATTTTCACTTTTCTGTTTTAAATATTTAAGAAGGCAGGAACCTATCTCATTGGGCCCTCTTTTTCCTTGACCCTCATGCCACATGAAACACACCACAGAGCCTTGACCCTTTTTGGTTAGATCGCATACAGTAAAGTTATAAGTGGAAAGTTTTGATTTATAATAAAAACTTGACACGTCACCTCTTGGAGTCGGTAAAGTGGCTTGTAAATCGAAACAACTTACTTGGTAACTTTCACTGGTTTTCTCTTTATCATTTTGTTTCTCCTCCCTGCTTAAATTTTTCTCACTTTGATGGGCCAAATAATCGGTTTCCAGTTCTTCCTTTTCATCATAATTTGCATTTTCGTAAGATACACACCGCTGACACTGGTCTTTTTTCGGGACGAAGAAAGCCAAGTTAAATTCGTAATTAAAAATATATCTGTACATCGTTAAAGTTAAAAATGGTTTGTTTTCTGTTTCACATTGAGTTTTGTAATCTCTATATAGATCAGTAATGGTTTTACCCCCCTCAATATATTGTTTTTCACTATGTGCTCTAGTGTAATGGCTTTCGATTTTCGGTATCGATTCAATATGGGCTCGTACATCATTTCTTAAATTTTCTGGCACTTGTTTTTGTTTTCCATGTTTCCCTCTTTTGTCTTCTAGATCTCCTTCTTTTCTCTTAATTATTACGCTTCGTATACAACGATTGGTAATTCCTAAAGTTGAAGTAAAGAACACCTTACAAACTCGTATTTTTTTTATCGTCCTTTTTTTAAATAAAAGGCGTTATTGTTACTTCGTTTACGCGATGAATATTTAGGGCATATTTCTTGCATTAGAGTTAAAATAAATGCTCTTTGTTTAGTAATATCTGCCAGGTTCCAGTATGATTTAAATATGGCTACTCTTTCTTCTTCCGAAAATTTAGTTCTACACTTTAGTATACAATTTTCATGACGAGGCATTTTCATTTGTTTAGCTTCCACGGGTGTACCTTTATTTAATGTATTGTATGCCTGACCAGTATTTCGAAGTAATTTTATTTTATTTCTTTTCCACTCAGTTGGACAAGCTTTTCTCTTTCTAGTTTTCTTCTTATTGACATCTATATCAACCTCTTTATTGTTTTGTAATGGCTTTAACGCAGCTCTCCCTTCTGTGCTTGTTGAGGGCTCATCTATTCGTAAAAACGTATGATTTTCATCATTACTTGATGACGATGTAGATTCATCACTTTGATAATTGGGATCTGCGATGGAATCGTCTGATGAAAATGGCTCTTCTCCTGAATCTGCCCCTTCTTCCAGATTATCAGTTGCCATTTCAGTCTCTCTTTGTTCCAGCAATCCTGCAAAAGCAACACTACTTGAAACAGTCTCCGTATTTTGATTTGTTTGTGCTTGTTCCAAAAGGATTTCATCTTGCCTGCAATTTTCGGATCTTTCATTTTGAACTTCCATCACCTCGTTAGTAGATACCTCTACAGGAATATCCGTCATGTTATTCTGATTTGGTGAGTGAAGAGAGTTAGGAACTATTTTCCAAATTGAGGTGTTATTGCTATCAGCCTCTTTTTTGCAATTTGATTCCCAAAATTTCTAACATTTTTGTTCCTCTTGAATAAGATTTTTTGTGTTCCATATTGCACACAGGTTTGCCTCAGTAATAGACCTAGAACAAAATTATCATTTGTTGTGGCGAAATAATCTTTATAAAATATTATATTTAATTTTTCTGTATTTGGCTAAAGTGAGCTAGTAGGTATATTAATTGAAATTCTTAGATGAAAAACAACCTATTTCGAGAACTTGATCCAGAGATATTTTCGTGATATCTTCCAATAACTAATACTAATTAATATTATTAATAATTATTTTAATAATGTACTATTATTATTATTATATTAATAATACTAATTAAGAGAAAAAATAAAAACTAAAACTATATTACAGTTAGAGTAAAAATAAACTTTAATTTTTAAAAGGTTTAAAACGATATAGAAAACGCAAATCAAAATAATTTCAGATTTTATACATTTTGATCGCATTTTTGGCCAATATCTTGAGCAAAGCATTCGAAAAGCTTTAAACTGAAAAACTAAAAAATGAATAAAATGTGAAACTAACAGTGGCACAACTCCAAATAGGCCACAGATCATTAACTTCATTGCATGACATTAAGCGAGCAATAATGACACAATTCTGAATCTGCCACTATTGTTAAACTATATAAATAAAATATGCATCATTTAGAAAACAATAGTGACACATCTTGTAATACGTAATGTCTTACGGCAAGCAATAATGGCACATTTCGAAATGTAACACTATTGCTGAGTAATATGTATTTTATTTATAGGACACTTACCGTAATAACACACAAATGCCACTATTGCACTTACTATATTGCACAGCCTGTGGTATCCACTAGCATACTTAACACTTGTGCCAGTATGCAACTAAAACCGTTAAAAAAAGGCGCCAAATGCTATAATGACACTAGCGCTATCTCTCGTCCAAAATTTGAAATATCTTTGTGCCGGTCTTGTTAATAGGTAGAATACGCGCACACCAATAACATGAACGACTTATCTCAATTTTGGTATTTTCTTGAGTTGTGCCGTTATTGCAGCCGGTGAGCGATATAAATAATGAACCTAATTGTTTAAACAAAAGAACTGATCTTAATAATCTTAGTAAAATTTATACCTACATTTTGAAACTTAGTAACGATTTAAAAAGACGATCATAATTTTAATTTATTTATCAAAATTTTACTAGTTGTTTATGGTTGCCTTGATATATTTTTATGAAAAATTGTTGAACATCCTTGGTAACAGTTTTGTTACTACTTTTATATATATATATATATATATATATATATATATATATATATATATATATATATATATATATATATATATATATATATATATATATATATATATATATATATTTAAAATTGTCTAAATTGACATATTTTACTTTTTTACCTTTTTTTCCTGATCTTTACACATTTTATTTATAACAATTTGTTTGCCATGTTTTCATTTTCATCTATTTAATCACGTTTGTAAGTATTATAATAATTAATAATAATTTTTTAATATTATAATGTACCTACTATACTTTTAGATATCTTGAGAAAGGAATAAAAATTTTTCCGAAAGCTTGATAAAAAACAGAGATTTTTATTTGAATTTAGCCACTTCATAACTGCATCCCCACTATTTATGTATATATATTTTTATATACATATTTAAACATTACTTTGTATTCTGAGACAGTTACAAATAACATTTTATATATATATATATATATATATATATATATATATATATATATATATATATATATATATATATATATATATATATATATATATATATATATATATATATATATATATATATATATATGTTATTAAATATGATTTGAAGGAAACAACTACTCAGCGGGCAAATATCCCGACCTGCATTGAATTACACCTTCAAATCATGATAGATCGATAGCCAATATCATTTATCAATTCCTAACCAAACATAGATCGATTTCGAACTTATTTGTTCTCTTCAGTATGCCATAGGTTATGGAACAGACAAATGATAGTAGCCAACCTGCTAGCTATATACTAAGTAAGGTGAAATAAATAGTGGTGAGATATATGAAACTTCTCATATGGTCTGAATGCTACTATCCGACCGAAATCCTAGATGTCTCTGTGGCGGATAGCGACTTGCATCACAGTATATATAGTGGTGAGAGGTATGAAACTTCTCATATGGTCTCATATGGTCTATTCACTTCACCTTAGTTAGTATATAGCTAGCAGGTTGGCTACTATCATTTGTCTGTTCCATAACCTATGGCATACTGAAGAGAACAAATAAGTTCGAAATCGATCTATGTCTGGTTAGGAATTGACAAATGATATTGGCTATCGATCTATCATGATTTGAAGGTGTAATTCAATGCAGGTCGGGGTATTTGCCCGCTGAGTAGTTGTTTCCTTCAAATCATATTTAATAACACATTAGATTAGTCCACCTGGGCTAGGGGTCGTCGCTCTCGGTACTTGCTGTGATGCAAGTCGCTATCCGCCACAGAGACATCTAGGATTTCGGTCGGATAGTAGCATTCAGACCATATGAGAAGTTTCATACCTCTCGCCACTATTCTATATATATATATATATATATATATATATATATATATATATATATATATATATATATATATATATATATATATATATATATATATATATATATATATATATATATATATATATATATGCCCGCATAAAGAAAAAATTGCGTGGTGGAAAATGCAAAAATTGCGTGGTGGAAAATGCAAAAAATTGCTAATGGCAGAAAGATGCAAACCGTGGACACGTGTTTCTGACTAATTGGTCTTCATTAGCATGGTGTAGCTGAGTTAAAATGATGGAAAAAACTCAAAAAATGACACTAAAGGAAAACCACCAACAGGGAGCCAGTCGCACCTTTGTGGCTTCCACTTGGATGGCTCTGTATGAGTGCATCGTAATATATATGGGGCATTCCATGCCAAATCGGACAGTTTTAAAAATTTTTTTTTTGATTTTCGTAATTTTTGGATATTTTTTAGTATCCATCAAAAAAACTCATTCAGGTAAATTTTGAGATTTTTTTTGATTACCGGTTCAAAAAATATCGAATTTTGAAGAAAAACCTCTTTTTTCGGTTTTTCGCTTATAACTTCTTCAAAATTGGTCCAAATTCAACGTTTTTTTTTTCAAAATTTTTGTCTTTCCATGTACTTTCCAAAAAAAAATGTTTAAAAATTTTTCTGTGTTATTTCTTAGTTTCAAAATTTCAAAGTCGTTTTCTGAAAATCATGCATATTTTGATTTTCCTGAAAATTTTTCATAATAAACTACTATATTTTCTGCAACTCATAAGCCCGGTCCGATCGTGGGCACTTCATGGCAACTAATTTTTTTCGATTTTTGAAAATTTGAAAAAAAATTTTTTTTTACTTATCATTATTAATTCTAATTTTTGTCCACTATATATTATTATTCTTATTACTTTTAAGTATGTTTTACAATTTTACACAGTTAAAGGGTTTTTGAAATTATTAATTAGTCGTTATATATTTTATAAACAAGTCCGTTTATAAACAATGGTAATAAAAGTATTTATTTAAGCTCGCAATCTTTTAAAAATTTTACATGTATGATCATTATTCGAAGTAGAATATTCTTTTGTTTTTATATTTCCGTTGGCTACTGGAATAATACAGTGCAATTTCTGTGTCCCTGTTATTGATTTTGCTGTTTTGTATCGCAGATCCAATTTTTCCTTTGCTCCAATATAACCATTTTCTTGCGAAAATTTTACAGCAATGCTAGGTAAACTACTTGGATGAGATGCCCATTCATATAATTTTTGAGCTGTCGTTATCTGGTTATCGATTGGCCGTTGAAGACTAGCTCTCGCTGCCATTCTTTTCACTGTTCCTCCAATACCGTTACAAGGTCCTTTACCATGAGCTGTAGCGAAATAATGCCATTCAGCATCTAAGTGAAAAATCTTCTTTGTGATAATAAATATTCACAAAGTTTTTAAAATTTTTGATTTTTGTGAAACACCATCAGAAAAATAGAAAATTTTAGCTGCATTGGAGAAAGATTCTTTAATAAAATCGGTAATCATTTTAAGATACACATACACTGCGATCGCATCATGATTATTATTGTCGGAAATAATAACTAAGCTTCGATGAGTTATTTCACCGTTTTGCTTGTAATAGATCACAACGGGAAAAATCGTTGCTTGGTTATTATTCCAATGAAATCCCGGTGCTGCGTCTTGAATCACAAAAGCGTAGTTTTCAGCAAAATCACAAATCACTAAGAACTCATTATCTTTCAACGATTCTTTTGTGCTTTTCATAAAAGCAGATTGTTCTTTAGCAACAAAATCATGCGGTAAAAGTTTAACAATATGATCACAAAATATTTCAATAAATTCCAAGGAGCTCTTGATGATTGTTTCAAGGCTGCAACGAGGATTCGATATCCAACATTTATATGTGACATCATCGACTGCATTTTCATCGAAAACGGTTTCTAATAAGTCTTCGAGAACTTTTATTCCTGAGCAATTCGCACATTTAAGTGAGTAGCAATCGGATGATGGATTGGAACATAGTATGAGCTTAAAGCAATCCTTATATTGCTTTAAAGGAATTGTCAAATGGCGGGTTAGCGTTGCTAAATTAGAACCTGCCGGAAAATAAATTCGTTAACTTTTACAGTTAAATATCAAATTTTTATAGTATTTACCTAACATCATGAGTTTGATATTTTGATGAATAGCACACACACAAATAGTATGGGAACCACTAGATCCTGCCAGTACACAATGCGAAGGTCTCAACGATGCAAAGCTAGAAAATCCTATCTGGTTGTCTGAATGTTGTTCTTTAAAAAATTTTATATAATTCTTTCAAATTACATAAAATTAGTTTTTTTTGGATATGTTCTTTTTTGGCCATCATCTTTTCGTACAGAAAGAAAATTTTTTGCCGGGCAAATTGACACTTACATCATCGCTCTTATAAAATTCGATGACCTTGCATTTAATATCGTTGGATAATGCTCGTCCTAAAAAATTACAATTTATCAAATGAATGAAAAAAAAAATACAGAAATAAAATGTAAGTCATGCTCATACTCTTTGTCAATAAAAGCATTTTACAGCAATAAACCTTACCTTTTTTTTCTCTGGCTCTGATAAAATTGCTTTTTTTTCCTTAAGGGATTTTGATAATACTGCCATGTGTCTTGTAGCACCCATAACGTCACAAATCTTAATAATACTCCAATCACTAGGCAATAGTGTCCAAATTTGTACATTTTGAGTACGAGTTGTACTCTCAGCATCGAATTTAGCTTTAAGGTTTTCTATAATGCCTTCATAATTTGTAGAATTCGCATAGAGGTCAGATTTATTATCTAATCCTAGTAACCTTGCAAATGTAGAACAAATTTCATTATATTTTCCTCTTAAGTAAGACTGCTGCTCTATTGCATATTTATCTATCGGAGATATATTTAATACAGGCAAAACATCGTTTATCACAGGTAGTTGTGTGCCAAGACTTAACTGTGATAATGTTCGTGTAAAAAATTTTTAAGAGAATGGTTAACACGATTATTATAAAAAAACGATAATGAACGATGAAAATACCTGAAGAAAATGAACGATCAATTAATATTGGTTCAGTTGTTTCACTGTTATCAATTCCAGTATCACTTATATTATCATCTTCGACATTCTCATCGACAACAATCTCAGGATCGTCAACAATAATATTGTTTTCCTCATTATCACTAGCTTTTTCGCTCACATCAGTTCCAGTGCTAAAATTAGTTGATGTGGATGCAACTGACTTTATTGATAGCAAATTTTTTCTGCAAGTCGCACACAAATAATCAAAACTGTTCAAATTCCACGAGTTTGGAACAGTCACACACCTATTTTAAAAGTTATAATATAATTCATTCATACTATTATCGCAATAATTAAGATAATTTTTTACAAAAATAGAAATTTAATTGTAACCTCAAAATTACTTTTTGAAAGATTTCAAAATTTCAAAAAACCCTTTAACTGTGTAAAATACATACTTGAAAGTAATAAAAATAATAATATATAGTGACAAAAATTAGAAGTAAAAAAAATTTTTTTTTTCAAATTTTCAAAAATCAAAAAAAAAATAGTTGCCATGAAGTGCCCACGATCGGACCGGGCTTAAAAGTTGCAGAAAATATAGTAGTTTATTATGAAAAATTTTAAGGAAAATCAAAATATGCATGATTTTCAGAAAACGACTTTGAAATTTTGAAACTAAGAAATAACAAAGAAAAATTTTTCGAAAAATTTTTTAAAAATTTTTTTTTGGAAAGTACATGGAAAGACAAAAATTTTGAAAAAAAAAAAACGTTGAATTTGGACCAATTTTGAAGAAGTTATAAGCGAAAAACCGAAAAAAAGAGGGTTTTTTTTTCAAAATTCGATATTTTTTGAACCGGTAATCAAAAAAATCTCAAAATTTACCTGAAGGAGTTTTTTTGATGGATACTAAAAAAATATCCAAAAATTACGAAAATCAAAAAAAAAATTTTTAAAACTGTCCGATTTGGCGTGGAATGCCCCATATATTCATTTATTTATTTATATTCCATTTTCTTTAAATCTATAACAATTTTTTAATACTTCTCGCTTTTCTAAAACACTTGTAAATTCTACTAGAATGGGTCTGTCATTTCTGTCCTGTTGTCCTACTTTATATATATTATTTAAATCCCATTGGTTTATTTTAATTTTTTGTAAATTTTGTAATTGGCTCACAGTATTTTCTTGCAGATTTTCCTCAATCTCCAACCCATGTACAACTATATTATTCCTTCTTACTTTATTCTCCAGATATTCCACTTTATTTTTTAAATTTTTGTTTTCTTCTCTTAGCTCTTCTGTAACCTTTATCGAATTTTCCACTTTAGCGGCTAAATTTGAAGCCAATTTCTCAAATTTATTTTCTAAGGTTTCTATTTTCTAACATAATTTGTTAAACAGTTCTTCATTTGTTAAATCATTTTTTATTGTATGAGGCATATTTTAATTCAACCTGTAGTGTATGGTCTCAAATACGACTGTTTATTGAACGTTTGCCTTAGACTTTAGGGTGTATCAGTAGATGTGATGTTAGAGGACAATGTTTGGAATGCAACACCGATAAGACCACCTGTTACTGTTGTACTTACTGATTTGTATTGTTTAATTATTTTTCTCACGTTTTATATGTAATGAATGACCACTTTATAAATAACATAAGTTAATATTGAGGAACTGAGTCAAACAGTGACTGTAACTGAGGTTGCTAATAGACTACATCAAAATGTAGGTGTCTTTAGGTGTATCCTATTTTCAATGCGTAAAATTGTAAAAATATGTGAAAAAAAGACGGTGGTAATTTTCAGATTTTTTTATCATGTTTGTCATTTTTATTTTTACCATCTATTTGCTCTAATGTTAAATTTTGTTACCGTATTTATTTCCGTAAAACTTTGCTCGTTAAGAAAAACTATGAATAATAAAAACTGGTTTATTTTGAAACTGTCTATAAGAGCAGAACATAAAAAATATACTGTATAGTAAGCGAGAACAAAAAATTGGAAGTGCATAAAATTTAAGAAATATCAACACATAAATCATTCCTAAAAGGCCTAAAATATATTTTGATTTTTGTCTGTCTCCTCCTTTTTAATTTTAAAATAAGTGTGATTAATAAACAGAATAACGGAACTAGAACTAGTAAGGTACACACAATTTTAAGTTGTGTTATAAAAATCTGTGGGTTTTGTTGACTTGTATAGGTGGTACATATCTTTATATGATTCCAGTGTACTTAGAAGCGCCACTCTACCGGATGATTAATCCAGAAAAGACGTCTGTCTAGGCGTCTACAATCAATTTCTTTAAACTATTTAAAGAGGAAAATAAGTAATTCTTTTATTTCTGTTAGTAACTGGCAACATTTATGATCTGATTGATTACAACGTCAATTCATGTCATTAATAATCCGATGATCATAATCAAATCAAAATCTAGTAAAAATGTTTTTTATGCCATTAAAAAACCACTTTTACTAAAATTTTCATTTCATTTAAAAAAAAAAGAACTTTTTTTCACTTACATGTGATTCTCTCATTAGATATTTTATTATATAATTCAGTATTTTTGGAAATGAAAAACAAAATTGCCCATTTAAACGACCAAATGAGACATTTTTTGTATAAAATATATCAAAAACACTCTTTTTTTTCCGCTATCAATCGGAAGTGGTACAAAATTCATCAAATTTACCAAAATGTCCACAGATATCGATATGTTCAATGCCAAATTTAAAAAAAAAAAAATTCACCGCTTTGACGAAAATGACTTGTGTTTATACATTCTTACTAACGTTGTATATGAGTCCCGCAACTTGTGGTACTTGTTTGTAACTCATTAGACATTAATTATGTGAAACAAGGAGAAATTAAGCAATATTAAAAGACACAAACATAATAGAAAAAATCTGCCGCTGCTAGATGCCCCTCGACAATACTTTCTCATCATCATATTCAATTTGACATAAATATAGAAATAAATTACTTTAATTGAAAATTTCATTTTCATTTATTTTATTTGTATGAAATAATTAAAATGAAAAAAATAAATAAAATGTAAGATAAACATGATGAGATAAATGACACAAAGAAGACAAATGAGATAAATGAGGCAAATAATGGAGATAATTGAAAAAAATGGGACCAAAGAGATAACTGATAAAAATGAGGCAAATGAGACAAATGAGACGAATGAGATAAACGAGACAAACGAGACGAACAAAATAAATGAAATAAAACGAAATAAAATAACTCATTTTTCATTCATTTCAAATTGGATATGATGAAGTACTGCCGAGATCGACTTTATTTTTTTAATTGATTGAAATTGATTTTAACCCTTTTTTTCTCGGTAACAGTTAATCTTACGATAAATTGTCAAGAGTTCTATTGGGCACATTTTCTCATGAAATATTTTTATTTGAAACATTTTTTGTAATCATATTCAATAGGATTCTTTCTTGGACGTCACAGGTAATATACGTAAAATATCACATTTTCACGTTGAGACATGTTTGAGAAAATGCAGTCACAACAAATGACCAGCGACATAGACACACAAATGACATGTTAATTGGGATACATTTTCTAATTTCCAGTCTCAAAAAAATTCGTTTTCATCATAATCTGGAATTTATTGGAATACTTACTTAAACTTTTATTTCAATATGGAATAGTAAACACGACCTCAGAAGTTATTTTAGATATGTGACAAATTTTTCAAAATATTCTATAAATAAAATATAACTCATCTATCATACAATAATTAAATACTGAATTCAATATTTAAATATCTTCAATACATAACATGATCATAAAAAATAATAACTACTTTATATTTTGTTCATGGAATTATAATTTACGCCAATCAATTTGTGATTACCAAATATTTTCATTGTAAATGTGTGACAGAATTGTTCATCTTGAAGATAATGATTCTTTTAACTTAAATCAACAATGAAAAAAATAGATTAAATGTTACGTAAGGCATATAACACTAAAAAATATTTTTTAATAAATTCTGATGTCAACAAATATGAAAAATAATTATAAATATGATTTTTGATATAAGGAAACAGAATTTAGAAATGTGGTGAGTATGGAAAAACACTTACTTGTATGAATACATAAATTAATACAGAAATGAAGAAAAGTTTCAATCTGGATTTATGGAGAATCTGAAAATGGAATATTTCTGTGTGAAAAGAAAGAGGATTCCGAACATATTGATATTAATACTAGGCTAAACTATACCCTCATACAATTACATACGCCAAAAAAGTTGTTTAATAAATTTTTAAAGTGTACAAAATCATAATAAATTTCACGTATAATTTCAAACGAAAATTGCTATTGTTTTAAGTAAGAACTCGTTGGTATTCTTATTTCGTAAACATCTAAGAAAATAATGACAGTTGTAATGTTATGCTTGCTTTTGAATATGCCTATAGACTAATAATTATACATTATTTCAAATGTTATTGTTTCTTAGATGTTTGTAGATTATAACCTTATTATTACTTAATGTTCAAAAATAGGTTTAGAATTATTATTGTTTACAGAATCTTGCATTGTAGTTAAAAAAAATGATTTTCTACAGTATAGGACATGACGATTTTCTTAAATATTAATACACAACATTTAGCGATGATGTAACAAAAAATTCCAAAATCTAATCAGAATTAATCGGAAAAAATAATTACGAGATGAATGAACAGGTGCATATTTCCTGTGTATATTAAACAGGTCACCTACACAATTTGGGATCCTAAATATAATTTATTTACCTATCACATTAATCATTGTTCCAAAATATAAAATATTACCTATTTAAATCTCTTTATAGATTTTTATTTCCATCATATCTCAGAAAAAAATATTTTATTAACTGATAATTCACAATATACACATTTTCACAAGTTCTAAAAACATATTTCACAGGTCCATAGTCAAAACTTGTAACAGTGGACGTAATAATTTCAGATCGATTATTTCACTAAATATTCCAAATAAGATTTATGAACAATTTTTGTTTCAGGGAGACACTCAGGATAGCTGCATATCGTTGCTGATGAAAGAGAGAGCAAAGGATCAAGTTTGTGTTTAAAGGATCAACTTTGAAAAGTATGAAGTACATAAATATATAAAAACATGTTGAGCACTGATTATTAAAAGCAATAAAATTTATGCGACGAAAGAATGACATATTTTAAGATAAGAGGGTGATATAAATCCCTTAATTTAAAAAAAATATTAATTTTTCTGACATCGCTCAAGAAATACTACTCTACTTTCTCGGCGCAATTTCAAATCCCAAAATACGTTATTCTAGTATTTTAGTCCGTTCTTAAGTAACCATCATAAAACAGTACGAGAAAGTTATTTTTCCGACCTAAGCCGGGAAGGTAACTCACGTACAGGTTTTTTATATATATTTTAGTCAGTAAATAAATACACGCAGACAAACCAATTCACATTAAAAATGCATTTTTTTAGTAAAAAATAGAACATTAAATTTAAAGTCACATTTTTTGCAGTTACTACTAACTCTGGTGGTGTCTCAAACACCTGGACATCATCATCACTGTCTATTTTAAATATTTTTTAATATTTTTTTTAGCACTTACAAGTATTAAAACTAAATAAGCACTGAATCAGACTTTTATCACAACAATAAATAAACAGTGATTGTCAAAGAAACGATTTTATAAGCAATTAGATTGTAATGAAAAAATATTATGCATTAAAAATTTCTTAATTTATCATAATATTGATTGCGATTTCAAAAAAAATAGTATGTGTACCTCGCAAATCTTCCAGACTTCAATGCTTATTGGCCTCGACTTAATTTACATCGTCGTTTGGGAATGTATTGCTTTTACTACTAGATACACAATGTACTATTGTCACTATAAATACAGAGGAAATGAATCCAAACATTAATCTAAATAGAAAGATAATTGTTTTTGATGCAGGAAAATCTACTGTATGATGGAGGTGAATAGAATAAGTATTACCACTTAGAACAAGTAGACATACATTACAGAATATTCACAATGGAGGGTAGAATATGTACGTATAAATGCTAGTATTGTTAGGTGAGTAAAGGATTCCCAAAACTAACGCAGTAGAAAAAAAATTTTCCTATCCTAGAATATAGCAGTGGCAGATTTAGGATTTGACTAAGGGGGGCAACTGTGCTATATTTAGGGTGAGTAGTAGTAATAACCCAAACAGCAATTTTACAACCTCCGTCCACATCTGAACAGAAATTAACGTTGTATTAGGTGTAGAGAATCGTCATCACGTGGTGACATAATGTGAATTCGACCTCTGACCAACTAGACGACGTCGCTTATCAGTTGTTTGTGACTAAAGTAAAATAGACACGTTTCAACAACGTCTGACCGGCTTCAATACATAATTGTGAACGTTTGTGTGAAGGTTTTGGATTTAATATTGACATTGCGGAAACGTAATCATAAGACCGAACTATCAACATATAGATAAGTCATACTTTAACGTTTTATGGACGACGCATCATAGTGTGATGCATCTTTATCATGATAAAAAGGGTAAAAGAGGAATAACATAAACAAACAACATAACCTATACATTTTCGTTATTATTCTATTATTCTCGTGATTTTCTTTATAAGGTTCCCTTCCCAGTATCAATGCAATGGAGAGAAACCAGTCAGTTAAATATTAAACCACTTTTTACAACTTAGCAATCATATATGATGCATATTTTAGAAGGATTCATACATAAATACGGCCGAGTTGCTCTACACAACTCCGCCATTTTTCAAGACCAGCTCAAGGACGAATGTACACATTGTTGTTCACCATTGTGATGTTGACAAATAAAGTGAAAAACATTCAAATTTAGGAAATTTTGGGCAATCTAATTATGCTACTTTACGTTTAAAACTATTAAGTAATCATTACATTGTATGTTTACACTTAAATCACTCAGATTGGTGTATCCACGAAAAAAGTCTATTTTTTTTTTTTTTTTGATTCCTCGGCCTACAATATCCATGTTTTACCATGAACTGGCCGTTAGATCATCACAATAAAACACAGATGAAGCTCTACTTTCTATTTTTCTATGTTTAGGTGAGAACAACGGTGGTGTTGTTTCGAGTAAACACAAATAGTCCAAACGTCTATTAGTAATGTTTTCAAAAACAATTTTGATGTGAAGGTTGATTTTCCGCACATCGTTCAAACGACGTCGTTGGTCATCATTATGCCAATGTTGTAGTGATCCTGCGGGTAGGATAATCGTTGTAACGATATCATCAATTTTTTCTTCTTTCTAGGGTGTGTTGTGTACACCCCCCGAAACCAAATCCTGACTACCATTGGGCCACAAAATTTGGATTTTGTTCGACATTAAAACTAAATTTTCATTTGTGGTGAATTAAAACAACCATCCATATATTTCGATGGCGTGTCGTGAATTTTATGAACTGGGAAGCTGTTACAACATAAATACCTACCTTATTTAAAAATTTAGCGGGATTCTCCGGCTTCGTTTTGCAAATTCATCAATGATGTCATCGTAAAATTTTTGCTGTAATGGCATTTCTTGAATTAGTTCCTTTTCTATGGATAACAGTACTAGATTGGTCAATCTGTCATGACCGGTTGAATTTCTAATGAAGTTTTTAATTTCTTTTAACGCGGAAAAACTATGTTCGATTGATGCACTTGTGGTGGCAATAGTGAGAGTTAATTCACATAATTTAAGTATTTTGAGACAAGCTTGATTTAGTTCACAATCATTAAGGGATTTCCATAAGTCCCAAACACTATTTTTATTTATACCTTCAATTATTTCTGAAAATAATCTCCGATAACACATTTTTTGGTCTCCTACGATATCAGTACGTATTCCTTTCTTGGTGGTTGAGTTTCTATCCTCAATTGCTCAAGATTATTCCATAGGCGATCAAATTGTTCTTTCTTGAATAAAACAATTGATTTGAATTCCTGGATCTTTTTTTATGCAGAAATTATCACTTGATTTATTTTGTAAAACTGCAAATACGTTATCGCAAAACGGAATTATTTCAGAGAAAACGAGAAGTAAAAGATTAAAGATAGTGTCTGTTATTTACTTGTCTAAATAGCCTCTAGAGCAAACTCCTGTTTTGTGATCCCATTCCTCCTGGTGATCTAATATTTTTTCAAAAAAAATCAATGTGTCTGGCGATATTCAAATACAGTTTGCACCAATCCACCATTACAATTCCATCGAGTTGGAGCTACTTTGGGTATTCTTTAATGAACTAAAAACGGAATCTAAAGCACTCGTCTGTTTTGACGATTTAAAAAAAAAATGATGCGATGCCGCTTAAAGTAGAAAAAAACACCTCGCATTCGTAGATACTGCTAATAGATTGTTGTAGCACTAAATTAAATCGATGCGCCATACAGTGTATAAAAAGGACATTTAGGTAAGTTTGTCTTAATTTAGCCTGTAGTCCCCCTATTCACCTGCCATTACTGCTGCTCCGTCGTTGAAATTACCCTTATCATTATATTGCACACATCACATTTACGTAATATAGTCTCCGTCGTTTCAGGACTATTTTGCGAGG
This sequence comes from Rhamnusium bicolor, assembly GCA_029963845.1. Classification (NCBI taxonomy): domain Eukaryota; kingdom Metazoa; phylum Arthropoda; class Insecta; order Coleoptera; family Cerambycidae; genus Rhamnusium; species Rhamnusium bicolor. Next base: position 307,584 of record JANEYF010004711.1, read on the forward strand.
TTGATGGATCCCGGTGACCCGGTGTCTCCATTACGCTTAGCATATAAGCTGTCTAACCTACAGCTTACATCCGCACTATTTTTAAGTTTGTTTTTAACATTTAAACAAAAAAATAATTTCAATATCCAAAATCAATAAAAACACTAATAATGCGAGGTAACCATCAAAAAACATTTTAAAATAAATAAACTAAACGTCTCGATTGTACATGGTAACACGATCGCGTTTACTCACAAGACATTACATATTTACCGTATTTAAGGATACTGTGAGAAAATAGCTTACACTTGAACAACTCACTTCGGAGCCGTTCGAATGGCATCGGCATCACGTTTTAAAACATTTGTTTTGACACATATCGAGTTCATAAGCCCCATCGAAAAAAGAGATTCGGAGCAATAAATAATATGTTTTATTATTTTATGAATCTTGTAATGGAAGCTGTGCTTTGTTAGCTTCCATGGAGAACACGCCACTGAATATATTTCTTAATTTATTAAGAGTGAAGAAAATAAAATCATCTGTACCCTCTGCATCCTCCTAAATCCACCACTGGAATGTAGTAATGTAGCATATAGTATTACTATTTACATCCAAACGACGTAATGGTAATATGTCCGCAAATGTACTTTCGCTTCGCATCGCGTTAGTATGTGCAACCTTTAAACATGCGAATTTGACCAAAAATTGATCCTATCCGAATAAAATAAACATGACCATTGACCATTTACTATAAATTAGATATTTCAGAAACCTGGAAACAACCGTGTCGTTTTCCGAGAAATGAACGGGATGAGCCTTTGCCGGTTTATTATATTTTGTATGAGGCTTATCCTTCTGTATATTTCGAACATTTTAATTACTTTTGGCATCTCTGCATATTCCTATTCGCATTACGCCATTACATTGGTAAACATTTGTTCTAAGAACGGTACGCTCAGGGATTATCATAGTTTCTGAGATTTCTATTGAGATAATAATATGGAAAAATAAGATATGCAATACCAGTTTTAAATGCAGACAAATCAAATTAGACAGAAAATCTCGTTCACGCAATATTGTCTAGTGTAATTGAGTTAAAATTCTTGTGTGTCCTTTTTCAAATTAATGATGGAACTTATGTGCGTACAAGCTCTTATTGGGCACTTTTTCTTCAATGCTTTGATCGTTTTTCTTTTTTATGATAAATTAATTTACATAAATATTTCCTTGAAAGGTAAGACAATTTATTATTTTTTTTTTTTTCGGTTTCCCGACGTGACTTCCGTGAGGTATCGGAGGCCACGGGAGGACTTCCTGTGGCCTCCGACGCCTCACGGAAGTCGCGCCAGAACATTAACTACAGCCACTCCACATATCCCGCAGGGTTAGTGACTGTAGATACCAGAATCATGTACCCTAAGCAGACGGAAAGAACCCAGAATGACCCCCTTCTGTATTTGACCTGCACGCCACTCAGCTGAATTTTGGCAAGCCGGTATGGGGTTCAGTTTCGAGAACAGCGTAGGCTCTATCCCTCCGAGTACAACGATTATTAGGACGACTATTTTGACCGAGTAGCCTGGGTACTGCACTTGGAGCTCGTACCGGTATATATATATATATATATATATATATATATATATATATATATATATATATATATATATATATATATATATATATATATATATATATATATATATATATATATATATATATATATACATACACACACACACAGAGTGTCCCAACAAGTAGGCACCCTGAATAACTTTGGAGATAACAATTTTTTGAAAAATTGGTGAAACACGTCGACCTTGTTTCCAAGGGGGACATATTTTAATGTAATACTTGTATACCTATCATCATCCCTCTACCCTACACGGCCACCCCTCAAAAAATTTTAATGGCAAAGAGGGTCGAGTGATACATCTTTTGGAAGGTCTTTCAATTTTCTACATAAGTGTGTATTTTTTTAAACTTTTATCGATTCGTTCCTGAGAAATAATTGTTTAATTATTTTAGGTTCGGGAAATAAAAATAAAAGAAGCAGTTTAAATTATCGTATGTATTGTTCAAAATGACCCCCACCGACTTCCATACAGTAGTATAATCTGTCTTGATATTCTGTACGAACATTTCTGAACACATTTGGAGCCAATAAACGGAATTCTCGAACAATTCTTTCACGTAACTCTTCCAGAGATGCGGGATTTGTTGCAAATACCTTCGATTTCAAATGTCCCCACAGAAAGAAATCCAAAGGAGTTAAATCGGGTGATTTAGCGGGCTACTCCACAGGACCTCTTCTTCCAATCCATCGCTCAGGAAACCGCTTATCCAAAAATGGACGGACTGCTATAGCAAAATGTGGGGGTGCCCCATCCTGTTGAAACAACAGTTCGCCCTCTAAAAGATTATCGTCTTCTTCGAGGATTTGGATCATCATTGGGTCGATGTTATTTTCCAACAGATCGAGGTACCTGTCGCCATTTAAATTGTCAGGAATAAAAAACGGCGCGACAATCGGGCAATAGGGGATCACTCCCCTAAGATGCCAGCCCAAACATTTAACTTCTGAGGCCTTTCGGTATGAGTTTCCATGAACAAATATCGATTGGTTTCACTCCAATACCTACAATTGTACCTATTTACCTCCCTATTTAACTGAAATGTCGATTCATCAGAAAAACACGTATTGTACAGTAGGTTGGCATTACCGTTTTATTGTTCATTAAAATTCTCACAGAATTCAAGTCGACGATCGGGATCATCTTCGTTTAATTCGTGTACCAATTTAAATTTATATGGATGAAATTTGTGAGCCTTTACAATTCGAGCTACTTTCCTGATCGATTGAGTATTATCCATCTGCAAATGACCCAGAACTACCACTTCGACTACTTTATTCCTAATCGGTCGCTGAGGTTCATGCTTTTTGTTTCCTATAGAACCTGTTTCCATAAATTTTGTCAATAATTGTAAAACAAACTCAGAACCTACCCTTCTATCTGGGTGATTTCTATTGAATATGCGCTCCGTAGCTCTAGCATAATAATTGTCGTTTTTAAAATAAATGCTGACAATTTCTATTTCTCCTGAAGAGTATAAACTATTTTGAGAACTCACTCTGGTAAAATGTATCTCGATTTAAAATTTGTTGTAAACAAATTAATGTTCAAGGACTATCTTACTTATGAGTGTTTTATTATTCTAAAACTAAACTGACAAGGAAAGTGTTTTTTGTCGAAAAAACTCGTGTTGATTTGAGAGCACTAAAAAATGTAGTTTTTTTTATAAATTCCAATACCCAGTGCCGTGTATTTCAGATTTTTTAAACAATTTCGATTGTGTGTAATCACCAAAAATAAAATTATTTTCCTTAAGATCGAATCGATAAAAGTTAAAAAAAATACACAGTTATGTAGGGAATTGCATGACCTTTCACAAGATATATCACTCGACCCCCTTGCCATTTGAATTTTTTGAGGGGGTGGCCGTGTAGGGTAGTGGGATGATGATAGGTATACAAGTATTACATTAAAATATGTCCCCTTGGAAACAAGGTCGACGTGTTTCAGCAATTTTTCAAAAAAAATTTATCTCCAAAGTTATTCAGGGTGCCTACTTTTGGTTGGGACACCCTGTATATATAAACGGCCATACGCTAACAAAGTGAATAAATTTATCAACGAATTCCAGGATTTATTCTACAATGGTGCTATAATAATTTGAAAGATGTGCGAGATTGACCTGATGTGCTGGGACAAACGTGACTGTAAACGTCACGTAAATTCTGAGGAACACAAAACTAAAAAAAATGGCGTGCATTCGACAACACAGTTTATGTTCGATGGTGCCGAAACAATGCGTTTAGTAGGCCGTCCTCTTCAAGAACACGGTTGTAGGTTAGTACATGTTACGTGTAAAGTGCATGCCTTACACTTTGTGGAGAAACTATTCGACAAGGTTTTCCAGAGGTAGATGCATTAATAGCAAGTACTAAAAAAATGTTTCTTAAATCTCCTAAACGTCTTCTCGCATTTCATAGCAAGTGTCCCGGTATTCCCGAACCACCACAGCCGATTCTTACATGTTGGAGAACATGGTTGGAGGCAGCATTTTATTATGCTGAATATTTACAATAAATAAAAGCTGTGATACTACAATTCAATCCAGACGAAACTGCAGCTATTAAGGAAAGCCAGACAAAATTCGAAGATGTTTCTGTTGAAACAGCTTTAAAAACTATTCACAAGAACTATAAAGGATTACATGACGCCATACAAAACTTACAAAACAGTGCGTTGTCGTTAGGGGAGTCACTGCAAATAGTTGACGAAGTAAATCGACTGCTACACTTTATAGGTGACGCAAAAAATAAGGCCGTTGAGAAAAGTTCGCACGTGTGGTAAAGAAAGACACCGATTTTACCAGATGAAGACAAATTTGTGGTGGTACTGATGGTGCATCTGCAGATCCGTTAAGTGAGTTCAAAGACTATTTTAAGTATGCTTGTATTACATTAATAGATGTCGAATAACTATAGAAACATACATTATGCTGCAAAGTTTTTACACATCTTTTCCAGTTTGTGATAACCAAGCTAGTTAAGAGGGTAAGTTGTGCATACATTGTTATAAATTGTAACAGTTTATTGCTTTTATTACTAGTTCATTTCTTTTCTTAAACTTATTATGGTGCGTACGCCTATGTCCTGCAGCGCATTTTTTGCCAACTCTATTCATAACTTTTATATACTTTTATACATTTTATAATTTTATAACATTTTACTGTGCTTTTATCTTGTGTAAATTTCTAATATGTGTATAAATCTGTAAACCTTGACAATGCTAATGGCTTTTTTTTGTAAGATCTATAGCAATAAAGTTTATTCTATTCTATTCTATTCTATTCTATTCTATTCTATTCTATTATATTCCATTCTATTTCGGGTTTTCAGGCCATTTGGCTGACTCTACATCAGCACCTCGTCGGCCACGTCGCCTGGTGTCGAATGCGAGACCGAGTTCATCTGCTACACTTTTTGCTGCCTTGAACAATCCTGCTCCCATTTATACAGTTTCATGCTGTTTTACAAACCGCAAAAGGGTTTTTTTTTTTTTTTTTTTTTTTTTTTTTTTTTTTTTTTTTTTTTCGGTTTCCCGATGCCGGTCAGTCCTCCCGTGGCCTCCGACGCCTCACGGGAGTCGCGCCGGCGCATCAACTACAGCCACTCCCCACATCCCGCAGGGTTAGTGACTGTAGATACCAGAATCGTGTGCCCTAAGCAGACGGAGAGAACCCAGAATGACCGCCTTCTGCATTTGACCTGCGAGCCACTCGGCTGGTTTTTGGCAGGCCGGTATGATCTTCAGTTCCGAGAGCAGCGTAGGCTTTATCCCTCCGAGTACACCGATAATAAGGACGACCATTTTGACCGAGTAGCCTGGGTACAGCACTTGGAGCTCGTACCGGAGATCGCGATATTTGGTCCGTTTCTCCTCCTCCTTCAAGGTGATGTTTTTCTCCGCAGGTGCCGAGAACTCGATAACATACATCACCTTGAGTTGATGGTCGAGGAGGACTATGTCAGGCTTGTTGGCTTGGATTAGCCTGACAGTCGGGAACGAGTAGTTCCAGTAAATCCGGCATTTCTCGTTCTCGACAACGGACTCAATATCTCCGGGGACGTAAGGCAGCACTGGTGTCTGGTCTACCCCGTACGAGTGCCTTAGATGGTAGTATAGCACTCGTAAAGCCGCGTTATGTCGGTGGATGTAGGCCGAAATCGCATATATAGGGCATGCAGATAGTAAGTGCATGAGCGATTCCGGCGCCTGATGGCAGGTCCTGCAGTTGATATCAGGAACCTCTACACGCCACACGCGGCTACGGTAGACCAAGGTGTTGATAACACCATCTTGACAGGCCATAATGAATCCCTCGGTCTCCGACTTAAGCTCTGCTGACCTTAGAAAGGCGAAGGTCAGCCTGGTCGATAAACCCAGTGTTTCTATGTTCTTATAGAAGACACCATGTTGGGGTTTATCGACGTGCTGCCGAAACAGTTTTTCCTGTTCGGCAGCTCTGATTCGGGCTTTCAGACGGTTTGGCTGAAGTTCGGTGACTGACTCAACATCAGCACCTCGTCGGCCTCCTCGCCTGATGTCAAATGCGAGACCGAGTTCATCTGCGGCTCTTTTTGCTGCCTTAAACAATCCTGCTCCCACTCCTACAGTTTCGTGATGTTTTACGAACCGCAAGAGGGGATCTGAGCTCCTGAGTATGTTACATGCCATACTCAGTACTACTCTGCCATGCGTACACTCCAAGCTCAAGAGTCCTCGGCCCCCCCGTTGACGTGGGAGGTACACACGAGGAACGGACGATCTAGGATGAATACTTCTGTGAATATTCATCATCTTGCGGGTATCCCTATCTAATTGGCGCAGCTCATCTACCCTCCACTTTACTACTCCGAAGGAGTAGAGCAGAATCGGAACGGCAAGCATATTAGTTGCAGACACCTTGTTCTTCCCCGAAAGTTCGGAAGACCAAATCTTTCGGAGGCGGTGTCTGTACTTGCCGCGGAGAGAATCTTTTTATTTGTGATACATCTTGGATGTGCCTTTGTTGCACACCCAGGTATGTATAGGTCTCTCCGGCATCCAGATGTCTTAGGATGCTTCCGTCTGCGAGCTGCGCATCTTCAGGGAATTCCCCGCATCGTCCTCTCTTGAGGTGGACGACTGCACATTTGTCCAACCCGAACTCCATACCAATTGCCCGCGTATATTCTTCGACCACCCTAAGAGCGTTTTGTAGTTCGCGCTCTCCGGAGGCATAAAGTTTAAGGTCATCCATATAAAATAGATGGGTGACCTTATGCCTCCGGTCGCCGGGTGGCCCACATTGATATCCGCGGGTTTGGCGGAGCCCAACAGACAACGGCAGCAGTGAGATGCAGAAGAGGAGAGGACTCAGGGAGTCACCCTGGAAAACTCCTCTCCTAAATGCCACCTGCCCTGTCGTGACCCGCTGTGCACCTGATGTTATGGTGAAGCGGGTCTTCCAGAGCGGTAGCAGCTGTTCTATGCATCTCACTAGTGGTGCTGGTACCGCAAGACATTCGAGCAAGTACAACAACAGCTCATGCGATGTTGTATCAAATGCCTTGCGGTAATCAATCCAGGCCATCGATAGATTCCGCTTGTATTGCACAGAATCCTGTGTAATACAGCGGTCTATCAGCAGGCTGTCCTTGCAACCTGCCATGCCCTTCTTGGCACCACGCTGTTCGTGTATCTGCTGGAAGACCGGATCAACAGACCTCAGCGTTCTAGCATACAAGATACGTGTAAATATCTTGTGGCAGGAGTTAAGGCAGGTGATCGGCCTATAATTCCTCGGGTCGGAAAGATCCCCCTTTTTGGGGATAAGCACAGTACGTCCCTCGACGAACCAGTCCGGAATCTGCTGCCCCTCGTTCAACCATGAGTTGAAAACTCGCGCCAGACGGCGGTGAATGGAAGGAAATTTCTTCCACCACCAGTTGTTAATGCCGTCTGGGCCCGGGGCAGCGAAGTTCTTGGTACCAACAAGTGCTTGTTGGACTTCCTCCCGTACTGATTGCCGGGCACACTTCTTCTGGCTCTTCAAGATGTCTGTGACACAGAGCTTCGAAGTGTGCAATTGATGGAGTGTCGCTATTGAATGGACGCGGCGTTTCGTAGATTCACTTCCAGAGGGTTTCGACATCTTCTACAGTCGGCGGATTCTCGACAACACGCTGTGGCTCTTGAAAGAGGCGGGAAGGATTCGTACGGAACAAATTGTTTTGTTCCATACTCCTCACCCGCCTCTTCAATGTTTTCTTTATCGCCATGAGCGCTCGGATTCTATCTAGACAGTGCTGCTTGATGGTAAGCATCACTGTCAGATTTAGAGTATGGTGTTGACGTCTTAATCCGGCAGCTATGCGCCGGATCCTGGGAGTAAAAACTCTACCAGTCGTCTTATATTCCACCACACTCTGGATCCGAGAAGCGTGTTGTCTGGCCGACTGTATCTTGCCTTCGATTTTTTGTACACGCCGCTTGGCTTTCTCGACCCCGTGATTGGTTGACCTCTCACGGGGGACGAGTTGCTTCGCGGCGTTGTACACGGCACAGTTGATATGCCAGATGTCTACATCTTCCGGAATTTCCTCATCGATGACCGCGTCCATTCTAGCCAGGTCTTGTGGCTTTAGGTTAGCCCTGGTGTTAAGGCTAACCCTCGTCCTTAAGTCTACATCGGTGAACTCTAAAGGATGTTCCCCATCAGCTGGTAATTGCCGCGGTGGTACTGCGGCTGGCAGTTCTTCCAGCTGACGGGGTGCCCTTACGTAACCTGTCCTGAGCAGAAAGGATACTTGATCTCTCAGATGTTGTTGAGAGAAGGCGCGATGCTCTGGGTGCATTTCGCACCAAAGTGCATGCAATCGCGCCATGTATCCCCTTCGCTCAGGTTCGCTACTCTCGCGGCAGGTCAGCAAGTCATCCCGAAGTTCCCTCGTCCACTTAAAGCGTCCGTGTGCATTGCTGTTGTCGTCATTGGTGAGACTATCCGGTGAGGCCCCTCCCGCCTGTCCCTGACCCCCATCCGCTTGGGGTCGATCGTGAGGGGCCCTTCTTCTAAGGTTATAAGGAACCAGAAGTAGAAGGAGTACCAGGTGGTTAGCCTTGGTACCCCCCGGCCGACATTAGTCAGGCAGAGTTACCTCTGCCTGTCCAGGGTGCACCAACGTGGAGGTTGCCGGTCCTTTGCACCCCTTTATTATTATTATTATTATTATTTTCAGAATAACCGATGATGATTATTATTTACATTTTAAGTTTGTTTTCGATTCAGCTGAGGTATGAAACTTAATGCCTTTTTCAGATAGTTGTCAAACTAAACTTGGCATCTCACCAAGTAATATGCTCGGTGCACTTATTTTCCCTTTATATGTCAACAACTTATCCGGTTATTTAAATGAGTGCAAAATAAGATAATACGTCTTTAATTTAATTATCGGTGATAAAAACGAGTCTGAAGTTACTTGAGAAGTGACGTGTAACAAAAGCTTTTAAAGGGTGATGCGATAAAAGCAATTTAATTATTAATATTTCTAAAACTATAGACTTGGAATTTTTGTTGTTCCATGTAAACTTAACGTAAACTATATTTTTCCCACAGATAATGAAGAAATTGAAATAATAAAATACAAAACTTTCTGGAAGAGTTATTGATTGCAACTTAACATTACTAGATCATACGTGTGGCGAGCTTTACATCATGTCGAATCGACAGAAAAGTAAAGCAGTTTGTACTGATACTGCTGATGCTAGAAATTGGATGAGTAATAAATAACAATCACAGAGAAACACAGCAGTTTCGCCCGTCTTCTAGCGTCTTATATATCAGCTTAAAACGCATACGCTATCTATGCGGGGATTTTGAAGTGGATATACCATCCTTCGAAAGGATGTAATGCAGCAGCCCCTTGTTTATAAGACGTCAACTAAAAGGTCCCGACTCATCGATGAAGAAAAGATTCAGTAGCATTTTCATGTTGAGGATAGCTCGTCTCCTGGCGTCAGTGATTGGTCTTGGTAGCAGAAATAGACGGACTTTAAATAAATTATTAAAAATAGTAGGCCGTACGGAATTACTAGCCACTAAATTAAATAAATTATATTTTCTTATTATTAAAAAATTCACCCTGTACTTCGTTTAAGGAATCTTTTTCTTCCACTAAACATACGAACAATGTTATATGATTATAATCTACATTAGCAACTAAACTATTTTTAATTCAAGAACTAGTGATTTAAATAATTGTCATTTTCATTTCTATAGGCATTTTTTTAAGCAAATTCATTCATTTATGCTGATTAAGGATAAGTGGTTTGATATAATTTATACCCATAAAATTAAAAATGGTTACCATTGAGAATAGTTAAAAACAAATTTACTTTTTTGAACATGTTCCTCCAGTCACAATTATTTTCTTGTTTCATATTCGGATTCATTGTGGAAAAGGGCACTCATATAATCTACGTTTTTGATTTCTTTCCTAACTCAAATATAGATTCAGCAAATTGAGTGCGCTACCTATAGATATCACCCTGTACGTATGTAATGTATATTATACTCCTTTGATTTGAATGAAACTGTATTATTAATTTATTCAAGATTTTTTGACCAAATATAATCTTTGAGTAATGGTCATTGTTGACTCCTGTTAACATTCGCACTTCCTACCCGCTATAAAATATTATTTCCTATTAACAATTAAAATGGAGCGATCAAATTTATATAGAATCGTGTAGGAAGATGACTTTATTAGTCTGCATACCGGAAGATACTAGAGGACAAGCCAATTTTTAATTATTTTTTAAAATAGAAAAATAAAAACTGGTTTATGTAGGTACACTTAATTTCTATTAGTACAAAACAATTAATCAGCAATAATATTCCTTGACTATTGGGAGACTCATATTTTTCAAATATGACTAGCTCTGTATATCCGATTATTTTTTATATTAAATGTAATAAATGTGACGATTATAGCTCGAGGTCTATCTATTTGATTAAAATAATTCATTATTCCAATCCTTATTTGGCCAAATTATCTGAAATCATTATTAATTTGATCATGTCATGATATTATTGTTTATATACAGGGTGTCTCTAAAAGGCCTATACACATATTCTTGACATCAAAATAAAATAATTGAACCCAACTTACCTTAGTTGTTAAGTCGCTATCAAGGGCCAAAGTTGTTGAGAGCGTGGGGAGCATCAAAATATATTTGTACTAGTTTAACATACAGTTATATTGCAATATTAGGTATTAATTTACACAATATGTTGAATTTAAGATGCACAAGGTAATCTGAAGAAGAAAAAGATCAAATGCGCTGTTTTTGAAATATTAGAAGGCCTTAACCTTGAAACCATAACCATCGGTGCTAACTACAAAACCCATAGCATCATTTAGCACCCTCGGATTTAATAAAAAGAGATGCTAATTGTTTTAACAAAGTTATTAACAATTTTATAATATTGGTGCAAACCTCATATCAGTACAACAACCATCTAATGTTAATTGCGAAACCTATACTATCATTTAGCACACCTTTGGCACCCTTTGAATATGTAGAAAAACCAGAGGTGCTAATTGTTTAAGTAAAGTTGTTATAATCATTTTATAATTTTAGTGAAAACTTCACAGTAGCACCACAACCATCATTGGTGCTAATTGCAAAACTTACACCATCATTTAATGTCCTATTAGCTCTTTGTATAAATTATTATTGTTTTAAAATAGTTATAAACAATTTATTACTTTTAGTGATATGAAGACAAGTATGCTAATCTTGATATTTTGGGTATTATTTAGTACCATATTGTTGGATGAAATATCTATAAGATAGATATCTATAGATAAAATAAACCAAATGGAAGAAGAAACCATACGGCAGCCGAAGGTATAAACATTTTAATACTTATAAGTTAATGATTTAATCAATAATTTCTTTTGTAAACTTAATCCAGTAATAAAGCTATTGCATTTCTTATTCAAAAATAAAATTAAAAAAAGGACAAACTTAAAATTACTTATCTTTAAAAAGAATAAAACGGGAAACAACATTTATTCAAAGCCAACTAGTCCAGTCGGTTGAGTTGTATATTTTAATAAACAAAAAATCCGATTAAAATTTAACCTAACGGTTAACATAACTTTCAAGAAGAGTTCTTGATAAAATGTAATAATTTACTCAAAAGGTTAGATACTCGGTGTTAACATGTCCCTGACATCGAAACGGTTTTATTACATGACACTTATAGAATTATTAAATTTTGTTCATTTCTTACACACAAAGAGAATACCGACAATCAAAAATTAGTTCCAGATTTTTGGTGTGAAGCTGTCACTAAAATTATAAAATAGTTAATAACTTTGTTAAAACAATTATTAGAATCCTGTTTCCTTTAATATTCAGAGGGTAATAAATATGTGCTAAATGATGGTATAAGTCGCAATTAGCATCGATGGTTGCGGTGCTGGTGTGAAGTTTTCATTAAAATTATAAATTGTTATAACAAGAGACCGCAACTCAGGTGGTCATTTTACGATTATCAGGAGCGAAATCAGCTCGTGTGTGAACATATCAATATTCTCATGTGCAAAAGTGATATACGATACAAAACAGACAATATCTTACCTTATACTTTTGACGGGCGATTTTTTGTAATGTTCAAAATTAGATGAACGCTGAACATTAAAAACACAACTGTATTATAATAGTAATTCTGTGACACTGGAATAAAAGTATATTATTAATAATTGTTCTAAATGATCCAGCGCCTGTCATTAAAAATCCATTTGTAGTCTGAAAACGATTGTTCCATGTCTACAGACGTAACTGGATTGTATTTAAAACACTAAAAGTTTCTCAAAGAAGCCACATTTACACTCGGATCAGAAAAGTCTGTTTGTTTGTTCGTTCTTTAGTATTAAATCCCCGATTATTAATCAAAACTAGGGATGCACCGGATACCCGGTCTGTACCCGGTACCCGGCCTACCCGGTCTGTACCCGGTACCCGGCCTACCCGGCCTGTTTTGCCAGGTACCCGGTATTGTATTACCTGGCACCGGGTAGTAGGTATTGTGGGCGCAATTTTTATTATTGTAGGGGCTACTATAATAAAAATTAATAAATTAACTAGAAATTAATTTTAATAAACTTTATTAAACTAGCCGATGTCCTATATAAAAACTAAAAAAGTAAACTTAAGACAAATTTTGTCTCATAGAAAAAATTTAACAATTTGGTAGGTTATGATGCAGAAAAACTAATTTCTCGCCGTTCTCGACTAAAAGGCGATTCCTATGTGTTTCGAAAACATTTCCAGCTTCTGAAAATAATCTTTCACTAAACACAGTTGTAGTTGGCGCACATAGATAGTGCTTAGCAAGTGCAGCTAGTGTGGGAAAAGTTTTTTGGTGAGTTTTACACCAATCAAAAGGTGACGTGTCCCTGTCTATGATGTTCTGTTTTAAATAAGTCTGTTCGCTGCTCGCTATTCAGGTGTTTGTTCACATAATTTGTTCTTTTTGTTTGCCAGAATAAGTTGCAATAATACGCGGCTAAATTTAAATATATTACTTTTTATTTTTGTTGTCATCGCGCAAGTACTGGGCAATTGGTAACTTAATTCCCAAATCCACCAATCCCATCATTTCCCTCCAAAACTTTACCTCCCGAATCCGGACAGAACAAATAAATTTGACAGTCTTTACCAGAACTTGGGTCGATCACGTCGTGCGTGCTACCTGACAACGTAAAACCATTAGTTTGCACAAAACATAATAAATATTACGGATGAACAATAGTATCAGTGCCAGGCACCTCTTTCTCCATTCCGTCGCAGGAAAATAGTCGAAACTGACCGAAGTAGCCGTAGCAATAATTCATGTTAAACGAACCAGCCCTCCACTTCATGGTAAGTTAATTTTGCCCAATACGTTAATGTTCGTCAAAAACATTATTTGGTCCATTTCGAGCGGATGTAATTAATCCGTATAAATAACTATTGATGATTAATATTGATTAATATTATTGCAACTTAGGCGGCTTATAGGTTTATAGGTTAGCTTCACTTCATTTCGCGCGGAAAAAAGATAGCGACCGTGTCGTTTGCCAAAATAGGAGGAAGAAGAATTCAGCTTGACATTTGTTGATTTGACATTTGTTTACGTATTATTGTTCTGTTTCTTAAAATATCTTTATGTCGGTTATTTCTGTGTAAAATTTCGTAGTTTTATACAAAAGATGGCACAAAATAAACAGCTCCGTGAGCTATATGCTGTCCGTGACAGTTATTATTTTCAATTAAATGAAATTTATGCCGTAGCAGTTTCGGCAAAAGCAGATACCGGACTTCGTCTTATGTTCCAGGTCCGGCATGAACAGCTTCGTAACATTTATGACCAAATTATTAAAGTACATTCAGATGTTGTAACACGAGTTGCTAATACTACTGAACAAAATCTTGAAATTGAACACGATTTTCTTAGAAAGGTTGACCAAACATATTTTTCTGTTGAAATAATATTTCGAGAATTATTTCCTCCGACCCAGTCGCCAGTTACGAATCAAAGTACGCTAAATGTACTATCAACTCCGCCTTCTACAACACGTTTACCTAAACGAAATTTACGCACTTTTGACGGTAAATTAGAAGATTGGACGTCATTTATTCAGGTATTTTCTCATAGCATTCATGATAATGCCACTTTGGCCAATGTTGAAAAATTTGAATATTTGTTAGGTTGTCTGTCGGGCGAGCCGCTCAACTTAATCAAAGCTATTTCTTTATCAGATGATAATTATCCTATTGCATATAAGGCTTTATATGATAGATATAACAAGCGTGACCTTGCTATACATTATTGGAATCGTCTGCATTCTTTGTCCAAACTCACGGATGAATCGGCCTCTGGTTTGCGTAATCTTTATGACAATTTTAAAGAGAATTTAGCAGCTTTGCGCGCCCTTAAAATTGATGACTCATTAGAAGATTTTATATTATTGAATCTATTATTAGAAAAGGTGGATCAAAATACGCGTCGATTATTTGAAGCTGAAATCCGTGATTTGAAAGGAGATATTCCCAGCTTTAATAGATTAAGTGAATTTGTAGAAAGTCAGTGTCGGGTTCTTGCCTCGGAGCAACCACTGACAACTGCTCGAAGTTCCAGCAAGCCAAGTTCGTCTATTGCACGTCATAAGCCAGTTTCTTCTCTGGTAGCGAGTTCTTCACCTCAAAATAGCAATAACTGCTATGTTTGCGAGAAAAATCATTTTGTTTACGCCTGTCCTTTATTAAAATTGAAATCTCCAGATGATCGCTATAAACTAGTTAAGGATAAGAAGTTATGTGTTAATTGTTTGCGACCACATCAAATACGTAATTGTCCATCTAAATCAACCTGTCGCACTTGCAATAAACCTCATCATTCAATGTTGCATTTTGAAACATCACCCTTCACCCATTTACCAGTACCATCAATAAACAATGATTCTACGGAGGAAGGCAGGACTGTGCCTACTGTAAATGTTTCTTGTGTAAATGTATTTTCTACATCAGTGGCTCCTCAAGTGGCGCTGTTGTCCACTGCTCTTGTTGATATCCGTGATTCACAAGGGAGGACACACACACTCCGTGCAATTCTTGACAGTGGAAGTGAAGCAAGCTTCATTACTGCGAAATATGCTCGTATTCTAAACTTACGAGGAAATCGCGATCAAATCAAAATACAGGGTGTTGGGGCGAATTCAACTGTGTTGTCATTAGAATCAATTTATTGTCGAATATGTCCACGTGGATCGTCTCAAAGTGTCATCTCGGTGGATGCACACATAATTCCCCAAATTTCCTCTGTGGTTCCTTCTCGTTCATTACAGCATAAAGAATGGGATCATATTGCGAATTTAAAATTAGCTGATCCAGAATTTTATACGTCTCGTCATATTGATTTATTGCTAGGCGCCGATGTCTATGCCTAAATTGTACGACCAGGAATTATTGCCGCTCCAAGCAATGGTTCTCCTTCTGCATTAAATACAGTTTTCGGTTGGGTTTTGTCCGGTACAGTCTCGGTCGAACAAACTAATAATAGTATCATTAACTCGTTCCATACTTCTATAATTGAAACCT
This sequence comes from Rhamnusium bicolor, assembly GCA_029963845.1. NCBI lineage: Eukaryota > Metazoa > Arthropoda > Insecta > Coleoptera > Cerambycidae > Rhamnusium > Rhamnusium bicolor. Next base: position 323,324 of record JANEYF010004711.1, read on the forward strand.
CTTTAGAAAATGAACTTGATCATACAATGAGGCAGTTTTGGCAGGTTGAAGAAGTGCCAGTCATTTCAAAAAATTCTCCTGATGATGACCTCTGTGAAAAGTTGTTTGTCGAGAATTTCAGTCGATTATCTTCGGGGCGCTTTGTGGTCCCTCTCCCCTTTCTCGAGTCGAACACAATTTTTGCTGAATCTAAAGACATTGCCATACGTCGTTTTTTCGCAATGGAACGACGATTAAAAAAGGATCCAGTTCTTCAAAGGATGTATATTGATTTTATGCAAGATTACTTGGAAACAGGTCACATGGAGGTGGCTTCGCCGATTGACACCCCTAATTCCTATTTTATACCTCACCATTGTGTGTTGAGACCTGAGTCGCTCACCACCAAACTACGCGTGGTGTTTGATGCGTCCGCAAAAGCTGCTAATAACAAATCATTAAACGATGCCCTACTTGTGGGCCCCAAATTACAAAACAACATTGTTGACATCTTGCTTAGATTTCGTCTTCATGCAATCGCTTTTATTGCCGACATTAAGCAGATGTACCGGCAGATACAAATAGCTCCAGAATATTGGGATTATCAACGAATTGTTTGGCGATTCAATCCAAATGAACCCTTGACTGAATATAGACTGAAGACTGTCACTTATGGTGTGACATCCTCACCCTTCTTGGCGTTGCGAACTATGCAGCAACTTGCTCTCGACGGGCAAATAACCTTTCCTTTAGCCTCGGCGGTGTTGCAGAGTGACATATACGTGGATGATATCATCACCGGTTGTGATTCATTACCTCATGCGTTGATATTGCAAAGTGAGCTAATTCAGTTGCTAAAGTCGGGGGGTTTCCACTTCGTAAGTGGTCCAGTAATCATCCCGCCTTTTTTAGAAACGCTCCCTACGGAGCATTGTCAATCGCCCTTCTCATTTGACGCAGATCCATTACTTACCCTGAAGGTCTTAGGTCTTCAATGGACACCCTCTACTGACAATTTTACGTATCATTGTGTTTCAGTTAATCGTCCATGCACAAAACGTGGAATGCTTTCTGAGCTAGCTCGTGTGTTTGATCCAATTGGTTTCTTAACACCTATCACATTTTATGTAAAACATTTACTTCAATTACTTTGGCGTTCAGGCATTGGTTGGGACGAGTGTCCACCTCCACAGATTTTAACTTCATGGTTACGCTTTAAGGCCCAAATTGCGGAAATCTCAAACATCACTATTGAAAGGCAACTCATTTCAAATTTAAAGGTTCCATGTCAAATTCATGGCTTCTGCGATGCTTCGCTGGTCGGTTACGCTGCAGTGGTATATATTACCTTTAACTCTAATGATGTATGTATTTCTCGCTTCATCACCGCAAAGTCGAAGGTAGCGCCGCCGGCCTCAAATAAGTTAACGATCCCCCCGATTGGAATTGTGTGGTGCAGTACTCTTATCAAAGCTACTTCGTTTGGTGATAAACATCTATTCTAGTTATTTACGTATTACTGAGATTTTTGCGTGGACTGATTCCTCCATTGTACTGTCGTGGATCCGTTCCCCGCCTCATCGTTGGAAAATGTATGTAGCGAACCGTGTCGCGTATATACAGGAACGGGTTGCCCCAAGCAGCTGGCATCATATTCAATCCTCGGACAATCCGGCGGATTGTGCATCCCGTGGATTGTTGCCGTCGCAACTTGTTGATCATCCACTTTGGTGGTCAGGCCCCCCCATGGTTGCTATTACAGCAATCCCAGTGGCCTTCTTCGGATGTTGATTCCTATATTGGCTCTGATTCATCATGTGAAGAGGAGAAAGTCGTACAAGCGTTCGTAACGCATATTAATTACTCTCTATTAAATGAACTATTGACTCGGTTTTCTTCATTACGAACTCTTATTAACGTTACTACATTTATTTTTCGGTTTGCACATAACTGTAAGCATGCTTCTAATCGCAATGTCGATGCAATCGATATATTTGAAGCTCATAACACACTGTTAAAATTAGTAAAGTTGGTTCAGGCACAAGTCTTTGAATCAGAAATTATTAAATTGAAATCTAATCAATTATGCTCAAAGCCATTACGTAAGTTAAACTTGTTCATTGATGAGCAGGAGATTCTCAGGGTGGGCGGACGCCTTAGATATGCCAAGCTACCTTTTGAACAAAAATTCCCTGCATTGTTACCTCAAAAACATAGATTAACTAATCTTATTATTGACGATACACATCGGACACATCTCCATCCAGGATTTAGGACTCTCCACTATCTGATTCTACAAAATTTTTGGATTTTGTCGCCACATCGGGCTATTAAAAACTATTTATCGCATTGTCATAAATGCTTCCGTGTTAACCCAACAAGGCACGGTAAAACGACCTGTGGTCAAGCTATGTCCTTTACCACAGTCGAGCTAGTTTCGGAAAATACTTCGTATTTTGGTGGGCGGCATGTTCGCTGCTCGCTATTCAGGTGTTTGTTCACATAATTTGTTCTTTTTGTTTGCCAGAATAAGTTGCAATAATACGCGGCTAAATTTAAATATATTACTTTTTATTTTTGTTGTCATCGCGCAAGTACTGGGCAATTGATAACTTAATTCCCAAATCCACCAATTCCATCATTTCCCTCCAAAACTTTACCTCCCGAATCCGGACAGAACAAATAAATTTGACAGTCTTTACCAGAACTTGGGTCGATCACGTCGTGCGTGCTACCTGACAACGTAAAACCATTAGTTTGCACAAAACATAATAAATATTACGGATGAACAATAGTATCAGTGCCAGGCACCTCTTTCTCCATTCCGTCGCAGGAAAATAGTCGAAACTGACCGAAGTAGCCGTAGCAATAATTCATGTTAAACGAACCAGCCCTCCACTTCATGGTAAGTTAATTTTGCCCAATACGTTAATGTTCGTCAAAAACAAAGTCAATTTCTAATTTCACATCTTTCTCATTTGACAAATTAACTGAATGAGATATAGAAGTTGACCCTATCTCTGACATTATATCAAACACAGATGAGTCTGCGTCAGTCCTCATTTTTTTTGGATGCAGTAGCTACTAACGTTAAAGGCAGATCGTCAGAACTGTCGATTTGTTGATTTGTTTCATCATTATAAATTTCCTCGGTTATTCCCAAATTCTGACTAGTAACCAAACCAAAATTTCTTCTTTAAGCTTTTCCTAGTTATTGTCAGAAATAAATACCAATTTAGACCGTGGATCTAAAAAACTTGCATATGCATAATGCGGATTACATTCAATTCCAATGAATCTCTCATTTATATTAGATATAAGTATATATTTCATTGTTCCTAAACCATGTGCAGGGTTTTGTAAAAGATACTTTTGGAGAGCGACTAGTGTTGGAATAACTTCAGATATGATGCAGTTAGTTAAACTGAAGCGCCTTGTAATTTCTTCAAAAAGTTTAAGCAATAGTAAAACATTTTCAGTCAGCTGCCATTGATTTATCAGCTATAAATAGACTAATAGATCTTTTTAGTTCAAACAACCTTTCTAGTAAATAGTAAGTTGAGTTCCAGCGTGTCTGGACGTCTTGTACTAATCTTTTGGCAGGCATATTTAATTCCTTTTGAATATTTTGAAGTTTTTCACGTGAAACAGAAGAATGATTAAAATGTGTTACTATGTTTCGAGCAACTTCTATTAAATCAGACACACTTCTTTGTGACCGAATTGCATCAAGCACAACCAATTGTTGGATATGAATAAAACAAGATTCGTTATCAATTTTCATGTATTTTGCAGCTTTTTTTAATATTGGCTCCACCATCCCGAAGAAGTAAATGCAATTTTCCCGTGCCAATATTCCACTCATTTAAAATCTCAAACAAAACATTACAAATTTTTTCTCCCGTATGGCTGCCTGAGAACGGTTTAATACTTAGAACAGCATGTTTTTGTTCGAAATTATAAGTTACCCAATGGGCCGTTAAACTTATAAAACTATTATTATTGACATCCGACGTCCACATATTTGTAGTAACTGAAATAAATTCCGCCGCAGATATGTTTTCCAGAACTTTAGCTCGGCAGCTATTACACACATCTGGTATAACAGTGTCTGTAAAGTATTTGCGGCTTGGAATTTTATAGTGAGGCTGAAGAGTTTCCATCAATCTGTTGAAACCTAAAAAAAAAGAATACGGAATTGCGATATTTTCTTATGCATCGGTACACTGTAAAATATTTATTTTTACTGTTATAAAGGACCAATAAAATTTAATTTGTCATGAGGTTGGCTCACCTGGTAGTTGTTAAAATTAAAATCATACAAGAGAAACATAACAAAAAAATATTTGTTGTAAAATAAAGATAACTCAGAAATAAAGATTTTTTAGCTGTTTTAACTTTACTAAATATGGCCCTGAAAGACTATTGTAATGTAATGTACTGCCAGTCACTAACCTCTATCAGTTACTAATGTATAAGGCTGATTGTCCAGGGCTATCATCTCCGCTATTGCTTTATGAATTTCTATTGAGCGTGCATCAGTAATATCCCATGTTTTTGTTTTTTTAATAAAATTGGTAATAAGCCGCTGGTTTGGTTTAAAATTTTCGGATATTTCACCCTGTCTCTGCTCTTGAATTTTACGCTCTTCTTCAGTATGTTTAAACTTTAAATGTTTTAACAAAGACGATGTAGAGGATTTTTTTGCCTACACCGCAGCGGCTGATATGACTTTACAAGCAAGATTTTACTAGACATTAAATTGACAGATATTTTTTTACTACCCGGCGGCTGGGTACCCGGACCCGAAACAGAAGTTGCGCCGGGTACTCGGTACCTGGCTTTTCAAAAAAAAACTATTCCCGGTGCATCTCTAATCAAAACTGTTTAAAATTTTTATTTCACATGGTCCGCAGTGGTTCCTGATACTGGAAAATAAATTGGCGTAGATCGTACACAACATTCATTGCATCAACTAAATAAAATTGTGATGTTCGCTGGCACTCAAGACTGTATGGTTGAGGGATTCGTGAAAAATTTCCATCTATGTAGGCTAAATTTTCATGAATAGTTGGATCCATAAATTCTCAACTGCGATGTATTTAGTGTTTGTTATTTAATTTTAGGTAATACATATGAGTTTAATTAAGGAAAATTTATTACAGACTCTTTCAGTAATTCTTCATCTAAAATATGACAATAAAGCTTATATTTGTAACGTGATGATACCCATATTTAAAATATAGTTTTTTGTTTTTTCATTGTTTCAGTTAATTATGCGAATACATAAATGTGTCATATTTTGCAAGGGATTAGCAATATGCAGTAAAATAACGCGAGAGAAGTTTATGAATTAGAAAAACCCTGCACTATTGCATTTTACAATATTTATTCTCATTTTATTAGTTTTATGAGAGTTGTACGTAATTCCGTATCTGGAATGATAATCTGTCTCTAGTTATAACTTGGTTTAAAAATTAGCACTGATCGATGATTGTGGTGACAAGTTCATAGATCTAATATTGGACATTTTTTTAGTACCACAAAAAATTATGTCACATGACACAAGTGCTGCCTTATTTTAAAACTTAATATATTTGACTTTTTTTATTTTACCTGTGTTTTTTTTAATTCATGGAGCGCAAATTAAGGGAAACGATAATCCAGCGGTTAGAGTATCTAATTGAACATGGTTAAGTTACCATTTAGGTATCCCACTTACTGGGATAATTTTTAATTTTAAAAATTATCCTAACGAGTAGTTCGGAATTCACATAAAAAATAAGGCCCCATATTCTTTACCCAAAAAATTCAGATTTTTTATATTTCAGATATATACTTCAGTAAGTATGAAGGTGCTTAAAAAATGTGTTCCATTTTCATTTTCATCGAATTAATTCTGTAAAAGTTTCAAAAACTCGATGAAAATATAAAATATTATACTTTGATATATCTATACAGGGTGAATCAGTTTTAACCTTACAAACTTTAAAGATTGATAGAACACGATCAAAATTATACAAATAATTTGCGTTATAAACCAAAAATGTACCATTTTAGAGACACAGAACGTTAAACTTTTTTTTTTAATTTTCCCATTATCTGAGAATAATAAAGATATTATTTTTAAATTTGGTGTACACATTTAGTCATTTACATTACATTTACATTTGATAGTAATTTGGTCTCATCCAAGGCTAGTGGGTGTTAGTTTTTTTTGTCTTCGCACCCCTTTTAACTCCCAAAAAATTTTCATGCTACACCAATATCATCACTGTTTTATAAGTTAAAATATTCAGGATTATCCGCAACTTTTATATCTCTTGACAAATTACAATGGTTTGCCTTGTTCTACAGTTATGGTGCAAAATTCAATTAGTGCCCTGCAAGTGCTGTTTTTCAGACTTGGTGCTAAGGGGGGAGGCGCAGTATTTAATTTAAAGTGAAATAAATTGGCCACGTCATTTACAATAAAAGATTTAATTTAAAATTAAACAATCGTAATAACTAATACTAATAAGCACACAGTAGGGGTGTTTCAAAACCTTATGAGCTTCGACCTTCATATGCACAGTGGCATAACTCCGGCCGTCAGCTCAGTTACACCACCTCCTAAAAACATCCCGAGCTTCCATTGTATACAGATGGTAGATAGCTGAGTAAATGTTTTCAAAATATACTTATAGCTCAGAATAAGCTCCGCCTTTTGCACATTTCTCGACTCATAAATACCTCTACAGGATTGTAGAATTAGATAGATAGATAGATAGAAATATTTTATTTCCCCACAGTGTATATCTTATAAACTACAATAATTGTTATAGTGTATACATGTATTATGTTATGGGATAGATACATACTTCTGCTTTTTTCGAACCTTAGAGAAAATATATTGTATAGTTCGGTCTGTAGATTCAAAGGATTTTTTATATCTGATTATATGATACCTAATAATACATTAAAACAGCTACCTTAAAGTACAGAATTGAACTAAATTAAATAAGCATACATTAAATATGAGTGGTGTTGATTTTTTTTTTTTTTTGGTGTATGTACTCGGGTTACAAAAATACAAATAACCTGCTGTTTTAGTTAAAATCATTATTAAAGAATTCATTTAAATTATAGAAGACCTTGGCTTTTAGGATATCTTTCAATTGCTTTTTAAATAGATTTAAAGATGGTTTATGCTGAACTGTTTCTGGTAGATGATTAAATATTTTTACACCTGCATATACGGGTCCTCTTCTGTTTACATCCAAGTTGTATGATGGCGTTCGGTATATGTTTTTGTATCGCGTATCATGCGTATCAGCGGGTGTGGAAAGGCTTTTTTGTTCTTTGTATATCATTATACTGATTTTATATATGTATAAATTCGTTAGCGTAAGTATAGAGTGCTTTTTAAAGTAATATCTACATGAGTCCCGAGTATTTAGATTGAATAATGCTCGGATGGCTTTTTTTGTACTGAGAATGTTGTCTTGGCGTTGGTTGAGTTTCCCCAGAATTCTACTCCATATTGCATAAGAGAATAGAAGTATGCATAATACACTGTTTTACCAACATTGAAGCCTATATTTTTCCTAATTGTACTTATGGCATAAACTGCATGGCTTAATTTTTTATTTAATTCTATAATGTGGGTCTTCCAGTCTAACTGTTGGTCCAAGTGAATTCCAAGGAATTTAACGGTAGATGTAGGGATGACATCTCCACTGTTTGTTGAGATAACAGTATGAGGTAGAGTTTTATTTGGTTGGAATAGAATGTTAAAAGTTTTATTGACATTTAAAACCAGCTTATTTGCTGCGAACCAATCGCTTAAATCCTCTAGTAAAATCTTTGTTATACTAATTCAATCGTCGTAAAGTTTTTGTGCTGTAGAGTGATACTTGTAGCGTCAGCAAATTGTGAGAATTTCGCGAGTGGGAAATTTGCTGTTACATCATTTACGTAAATTAAAAATAACGTTGGTCCCAGGATAGAGCCTTGTGGAACCCCACATTTTATATAGCCCGGGTTTGTTGATAGTTTGTTTATTCGCTCCCCCTCAATTGCCGTTATCTTCACAGACATAGTGCGGTCATTTAAGTAGGATTTAAACCAATCATGAACAATACCCCGTATATCATAATGCTCCATTTTGTCAAGTAAGATTTTGTGGTCGACGCAATCGAAAGCCTTCGATAAGTCGCAAATGACAGTAACTGGTATGTCTCTATTTTCTAATATTTCATTTATATTACAGATTAGATCGAAGGTAGCTGCCGTTGTGTTTTTTCCACTTCTAAAGCCATACTGACTATCTGAAAATATTTTATTTTTTTCTAAGTATTTGGTAATTTGCTCCTTAACAGCAGCCTCCAGGATTTTAGATATTACTGATAGAAGTGATATTGGTCTGTAATTTGAGATTTCAGTTTTTTTCGCCTTTTTTAAATAGCGGTTTAACTACTGCATGTTTAAGGCAACTTGGAAAAGTTCCTGTTATTAAAGATAAGTTAACTATGTAAGTTATTGGTTTTATAAGGTGGTCAACTACATCGCTTATTATTGTTATTGGAATATCATCCGACCCTGTACTGTTTTTTGTTTGAAATTTTTTATCATTTGTTTTATATCTACTTCTATCAATGGTGAAAAGAAAAATGAGTTACTCATATTGGATTTTACTGCTGTTACGTAAGCCATAGCTTGTTTTTTGCTGGTTATATTTTGTTAGTTCTTTCCCTACATTTAAGTAGAATTTTTGAAATTCTGATGCTACGGCGAGTGGATCCGTGATTAGTTCATTTTCTTGGTTTAGAACATTAATGTTATCGTGTGTCTTAGCCGTTTTTTGTTTTATGTTTGAGTCAATTAATCGCCAGGTCGATCTTATTTTATTCGATGAGTTTGTAATACAATTATTTAAATTACAACGTCTAATCCATCATTTTTATCATTTGCGTGCCTTGTTTATTTCTACTTACAATGATGGCAACATAATTTGAATTCAGCGGAAACAGTAGATACAGACATTACACCGAAGAGTAATTAAAACTGCCACTGTTATTTGAAATCTGTACAAAACTAGTTGGGTAATTTTCTAATAAATTAACAGTTTGGGAATTTCTGTAAATCTTTATGAATTAGTGGTACAGTTTCGTGGCAAATTACATTTATTTTAATTGTAGTTATAAATTATAATGTAACGAGAAATGCAAATTTATAATAGTTGTTCAAAGTGGAGACCTTCTACTTCAAAGCATTTACCTATTACATCTTGTAATTAACGAATTTGTCATACGTATTTACTATTTCCACTGAATTCAAAATTATATTGACAATTATTGTAAGTAGACATAAGTATGGCACTAAATTGAATTTTGCATGATAATGTTAGAACAAGGTAAACGCAAACCATTGTAAATTGTCGAGATATAAAAGTTGCGGAAGATCCTGGATAATTTAGTTTATAAAACAGTGATGACCATGAAATTTTTTTAGGGGTTAAAAGATGTGCCAAAAAAAATATAACACTCAGTAATATCGAATTAAACCAAATTACTATCAAATAATGACTTGTAAATGAGTAAATGTGCACAACAAATTTAAAAACAATATCTTTATTATTCTCAGAGATAATGAAAAAAATAAAAAAGCTTGTCGCCCTGTATTTCTAAAATGTCACATTTTACTTCCTCACCCCTCAAAGTTATGTATTCATGAAAAAAATTTTGAAAATTTTTATTGCATTTCTGGACGAATGTCGACGAATTATGACAATACACAACATTTCAGACACTGTCTGTCTGTGTGTGTGTGTGTGTGTGTCTGTGTGTGTGGTTCGCGATAGCAGCTACAGACTTTGAGATAAAGCTTTCAAATTTGGTACATACACTCTAGAGGTCAAGGAAGATATTGAGTTCATTGATGAGCAAAATCGGTCCCAATGTCCAAAAATAATATTAGTGACATTCCACCAATGTGACTTTTTTGAAACGTCAAAATGTGACTTTTTTTGAAACGATAAAAAATGTGACTTTTTTGAAACGTCAAAAATTACTTTTATTATAAACTCCACCACACGTCGAGTTTTACTACGGTGAGGAAGTTGTGATCCCCTAGTAATAATTGGCAGCGATTTTTTAAACTAAATATAAAAAGCAAACTAGTATTATTTTGACGTGTTCTATCGATCTTTAGAGTTTGACACGTTACAACATTTACCCCATTTAAATCCACTTGTCCATTTAATTTGAAAGCAAAATACTTTAGCTTTTTAACACAAAATATAAAGTTACCATATTCCCTTTGATTTTACAGAATTAAGTAGGATTTTTCTGATTGCTAACCATATTTAATTATATAAACTCGTTGTACTTATACAGGTTTTGTATCATTATAAATGTACAATTATTGTTATTAGCTGACAGCATTAAAATTAAGATGGTGGAAGGAGTGTAAATCAAAATGTAAAACATTAAACTTTGTCGACTAATTTGATCATCCTCAGAAAAAAAAATAAAGTAGTTTTTCTTTGACATACTTGATATTGTCAGGATATGTAAAAAAAAATTGTTATAATATTAGAGGGATTAATATAAATGTAAATTACTATGTCTGTAATTTCGTGCTTTTTGTGTTACTCTTATACGCCACCATTGAAGAGAAATGTAAAGAATCACAAAATTAGAACCATAGAATTTTCACATATAATGCCACTAGAGGTTAAATTATTTCCAAAATTTTCTTCGAGGTCATGAATATTTTGAAAATGACAAGCCGACGAGCCACAGGGAAATTTTCTTAAAATATTCATGACCAAAGGAAAATTTTCAGTTTTTAATTTAACCTTGATTGGTATTCGGTAAAAAATTTCACACCAAGTTGCATTTAATTAAATAATGCCAGAATTTATTTTTAGTTTGACAGTATAATATTGAAGAATTTGAGTAACTTTAAATGTCAAAATTGAAAAAATTCATTTGTTGACTTTTCAGTTTTGGTTATTATTAGAGTTGGCAAAAATGTGCCGCAGGACATAGGCGTACGTATCATAAAAAGTGTAATAAAAGAAATTAACTAGTAATAAAACCAATAAACTGTTACAATTTATAAAAGTGTATGCACAACTTACCCTCTTAACGAGCTTGGTTATCACAAACTGGAAAAGATCTGTAAAAACTTTGTATGCTATGAAATGCACGAATACGTTTAGGAGCGTTAAGAAGCACTTTTTTGTACTTGCTATTAGTGGATCTACCTCTGGAAACCTCGTCGAATAGTTTCTGCCACAAGGTGTAAAGCTCGCACTTTACACGTAACATGTGCAACCTACAACCGTGTTCTTGAAGAAAACAGCCTACCAAACGCACTGTCGCAGCACCATGAGTCACAAACATCAACACTTGACTTTTTGACAGGTCAAATTTTTCTAACGTCTCCAGCACCACCCGAGTAATTGTTTGGCCAATACACTCAGTCTTTTGCTAGCTACTAACAGTGGAAATGTAGGTTTCAGAGGGTGCAGTACACGTACTATAACAATTCAAATAGAATTATTTTCACAATATGTCGTCTCGTCAACACATAACCACAGCCGTGTATTTTTTTAGATATTTAATCTTATTTTCATAGGTGCGTTCTTTCTATCTGAGATCTCAGCTAATCTAAGTAATTTTACGGTTACACTGCATAAATAAAAGCATAATTTTATTTGATATAGTCTGTGTAACCGTAAAAATACTTAGATCAACTGAGATCTCAGTTAGAAAGAACGCACCTACCCTCTTAGCTTACAGTTGGTACATAGTTATGCAACGTTGTGCGACTTGGTAACATCGCCTTGGGAATGTATTTATTCCAGAACTCCTGAAATAGTTGTTTATCGAATATGTGCAGCGGAACATCATAGGCAATCAGCATTAAAAGTAAATCGAACATAAACTGTGTTGTCGAACACACGCCATTTTTTTTAGTTTAATGTTGCACAGAATTTACGTGACGTTTACAATCACGTTTGTCCCAGCACATCAAGTCTGTCTCGCACACCTTACAAACTATTATAGCACCATTGTAGAATAAATCCGGGAATTCACGCCTTACAATGCGTAGATATGCCTTCCCTACTCCAAACCCCACCGCGGACGTAAAGTCAATTTTTATTTTCAAAATAAACAAATCATTATTTTGAACAGGTTTTTGGAATTTTCCTGTGTACATACAATCACCCACATGTTCTCTGTAAACTGTCATATTGTTTGTTTGTTTTTATATATTTATATATGAAATAAATAAAATAAAAAGTAGCCTTAATTAGAAATGTATATAAAATAGGAAATAAAGCTGATTAAATTGGAATTAGGATTAGGAATTTACTGATAAATTTACTCACTTTGTCGGCTTATGGCTGTTGTTTACCCTTGGGCAGGTCTGACATACTTTATTATTAAATTAATATCAAGAATAAAATGCAACGAATAAAATTTTCAACAATAATACAACGGAGAGGAATAAATTGCATTGTACACAACACGTGGCATAACAATAGACTAAAATAAAATGTTAGTCTTTGCTAAAATAGTAAACAAGTCTCGCTTACGTATTTGGGTATTTCTCTACCTGGCACCGCCCATGATTTGTGGACCGATTTGCCAACTCTAGTTATTATAATATTTAACAAGTTTCGAAAACTAACACCCTCTTTGTTGACGTTTTGCGCTGCCAGTATTTTCATGACCTTCCATGTGACAACAATTATTAGAACTCTTTGCCTAGTTTCACGGCTCTCTGTATTATTAATAATATTTAATAATCATTACAGTATAAAACAAAAAATGCTAAAATATAATGTCCTACCAACTGTAGTAATTTAACTCGACATAATATGAAAGAATGAACTATGCTAAATCTTAAAATGATATATCTGTGCAACTACATTTGGTAAAATAGAGAATTTATAGCTCAATAAATAAAGCAAATAAACACTGGTTAATTGTATTTATTAATCAAGTCACACTTAAAATCAAAATATTATTATATGATTATGTCAAAAAAATTTCCACTATAATTCTCTCCAGTAGAAAAAAAATTGTCAAAAAGATACCTGGATTACCATGGTGACACTAGAGAAAACACATTTTATTGGTTAAAAAACAGGTGTAAAATTTTCATTTATATTCCTTCATCTAAACTACTATATTTTTTCTTGACTCTAAGACCAGCTAAAATTGTAAAGGAAATATACTCTCACTCTTCCCAGTAGGCAAGATTGGAGTGAAGGAAAAATTGAATTCCCTCTGGTCTGCTACACAGACGGTTCTTGTGTAGCCGTTATACCATCCTCTGGAGCGGAATTATATCTGAAAGGTAGAGGAGTGTAGATGAACTTTGCTCTAGGATCATACACTTCGGTCTTCCAGGTTGAGGTTTATGCCATCGTAGCTGTGACGGGTAAGAATGATGTAAGGAATCATGTCATAAATCTGCTTCGACAGCCTGGCTGCCCTAAAACCGGTGTGTTCCTCAGGACGTGATCAGCTCTCGTTCAGGGGTGCCAGAAGGCTCTAGAAGAGCTTGCCAGACATAAACAAATAAGACTAGTGTGGGACCTGCGACATACCGGAGTTCCAGGCAACGAGAAGGCAGATGAATTGGTTAAACTTGGAGCACTGTCTCTGGCCTGAGCCTATATTGGGCATCAAAAGAAGATATGTCACGATGGTCCTCAATGAGTGGGCTCACGAAACACTGAGGAAGCACTGAAGCACCAATAGGGCCTTTTATGACGCAGCTAAACAAATTAAGGTCGGCCTGGTTACAGACCGAAGTCGAAAGACTCTCTAATCCGAGTTCTGTCCAGGATGCGGTACTAATGTGCAACGGCGGTTCGTGGGTCAAGAGATAGGGAGGTCAATTAGAAAAGTTTACTGTATTACCTACCTTTTAAAGTGATTTAAATTCCAAGTCGATCCTCCGGTCTTCTTGAGATGCAAAGTGGTCAATTACTTTTTCATTAAAGTCTTTTATCTTCTTTATTAATGACCTTTCTATGGTAAGCATAGCTAAAGAAGATAACCTTTCCTGACCCATGGTATTTCTTAAAAATGTCTTTATTCTTTTTAAGGTGGAAAAACAACGTTCACTTTCGACGGTAGTCATAGGGAGAGTACACAAGATTTTTAACAGTTTGACACTTTCAGAAAAAGTATTGCACAAATTATTGTTAATAAAAAGCTGTAACAAAGCAACTGCACCTTCATTATTGGAAAAATCTTCTCAGCTATATAATACTTCTAATTCAGTTTTAAGTTTGAAATGATTTATGACTGGATACTCCGTTTTAACTAATTTAAACATATCTTGAGGAAAGCTTTTTTTATAATCTTTAAATCGATCTGCGTGAAATAACTGAGACACTGCTAAATGATTACTGAAGCCAAACCTGTTTTTGATCTCAGATGTAATTATATCACAAACTTCTAATGAAATTCTCCTTTTTGATTCTTCCGTTTTATATCTCTGGGTAGACTGCATGGATGTCTCCTCCAAATAGTTATTCAAAATTTTATTTCTGATGTCTTCAATTTTACTATTAAAAACGCGAATACACTTACCATATTTACTGTTATGACATCGATATTATATTTTTGTAATTGATTGAACAATATATCACAATGAGGCATAACTAAATGAAAAAAATTTAACCAGTAAAGAAAATGCTCATTTTCTAAGTAATTTTTTAAACCAATAGCGTGGTTTAGAGTGTTGTTTTCTGATTCATTATCAATGATTTTTTCTAAACAATCTAATAATTCTGTTCGATAGGTATAAACAGTCTCTATGCACTTTGTATTAAAATTCCATCGTGTTGGAGCAGCTTTAGGTAATATCACCTTAACAACATTATCTAACACGGCTGTTTTTTTTGGCGATTTTCCAAAGAATGAAGAAAAGCTATGTAAATTAGCAAAAAAAATGTTTATGCTTTTATCCTGACTTGATGCTTTTTGTAAAATTAAATTTAGTTGATGAGCAACAATGAATAAAATTTGCTGAAGGATAACTTTTTTTAATTAAACATACCTATTAACTTCTTTTTCCTTATCAAGAGATGTTTGCTTTATCGTCATATTAGGTTTTGGACGGCCACCACCTGAATTTCACTCGGTCTTCATAACCCAACTTATGTCCATCTTTCAGTTTTAATATATTTTGTACAACACTTATATTTAATAGTAAACACCAAAAACACTGTTTTACTTAATTTCACGACAAGTAGAGATTTACTAATAAAATGTTCACAAATAAAGACATTAAAAACAACACGATAGAATTTCTCGACCAACGCGTGGTCAACATTAAGACTGCTGACTAGCGACTGCTGTACTAAATTTCGTGCGTTACCGTGTCAGGGTCGTCAGGAACATTGTCCCCTCCAGTGTTTTCTGTCTCTTTTGCTTTCTGACGATTCGCGCATAAGTCTATTTCACTATAATTTCGTTATAAATTCGGTCCGTAGCTAGCTTTGAGGACACGTTGTGGATTGACCCAAGATTTTTAAGTTCTATAAATGAATAATGTAATGATCTAGATATTGGAATATTATTGTGCATAGAATGAACTGGAAACGTTAATACACTTTTTTAAGAATATTAAAAATATATATATTATGTATTTTTAAACTTCAGAAAATGAATAGCTCTATTTTTTTATTTGTATGTGGGAGGTCATTGACGAAATAACCCTATAGAAGAACCGCCAGTGGTAATGAGGAAACGTCCTACCACTTCCTGGAGTGTGAAGCGTTCGGGCGCCTGACGCATATCATCTTCTGTACTGAGACGATTCTAAAAGAAGAGATGAGCTAGTTAGGGGGTTGGTAAAAATGAGCCTTCTGCGGCTTACTTGTCAGGCGTTAGCTTCCCCTACCATAATCAATTAACTTTGAAGGACATACAGTTTTTTGAAAATTGTGCATTATAGTTGAAATGAAAACAAATTTTTAATTTAACCATTTTTGAAATCACTCAAAATGGTTCCACAATAAATGGCAGGCTTTCACTCAAACATAATACCCATGCAATTTAAAAGCTGATTTAGTTCAGAATAAATAATTACTCGTATTAACATATGCGTCAACAACACTGACTAGCTTATACTAAGAAAATTCTACTTGATAAAATTGCCATAGTAATGAATAAGTCATTAACTAAATAAATAAATATAACAATTATATTCATGTTTAATGCATTTATTCTAATATGGAAATATATAAAATGTGATAAATTGACACTAATAAAGTTATTTTTAGTCGAGTAAAGACGTAAGACATAAATAAAATAAACAATGGTCATTGCATGGGCATGTACACATAAGGGATTTTTGGTTTCTTCCACTTGTTTCCAAGAATATTGTATATACCAATGCATAATACAGGGTGTCCCATAACTGATGAGCCATAGAGCAACTGGAGATAGTAGACATTAAAATAGGCGGTTTGAGCCAAATATGCTTTAGCCAAATGTTACTAGTCAGAGAAATACAGGGTGTTTAAAGTGAAAAATTATTTTTGAAAATTAGCAATAATTTGAAAACAACTGAAGGTGTGAAAATGTATTGAGGTGAATGGTGGCCACTTTCAACACTTATTAAAGTGAGCCCGATTGTTTTCATTAAATTACGTTATTTATTAAAATTTGATTTTAATTTTTTACTTCAATCTGATATTTAAGTGCAAATATCTCGAAAACGGATTAAAATATCGAATTTTACTCATTAGTGCCCCTTTCATAAGATTAGGACAAAACGTCTATAACATCGCAGGTAAAAAATGCGGGGATTTATTCAACCTAGAGTTTTAACTACCGCCCTCTAGGAGGATCTTTAAACTATTCACAAATTCTTTTTTCAAAAACATAATTCTGTCAGTTTTGAATCTGATACTGTTCTGAAGACTTGGGACGTTATAAATATAATGTTGAAATATGAAATGAAAATTTTTAGTTCGTTTAACGTGAAGCCACATTAAGCAGTTATTCAGTAAGCATTGCTAATTCAAGTTTTTAATATGTATTTAAAACGACCCATAATTCCAATGTATAAAATGATCTTAGATGTGGTCAGTTTAAGTGATTCACAGAATTAACTTTCTTTTTAGTACTTATAAGAAGAAAAAATTAAATGGATTATGTGGTACAGATGGGCGATTATGAATGATTTGTATAATCGAGATATCATTCGATTAGTTGTTTCCTGTAAATCTTATTCAGTACATAGTTTAGCCCACCAGGATTAGAGGTCACAACTCTCGGTACCTGCTTTTTAAGTCGTTATCAGTCACTAAGACATCAGTGATGTCTGACTGGTAGTAGCACTGACTACCAGAGGGATACACTTATCACTCACTAGTATTGTAAAGATCAAATATCATCGAAACATTCGCCTTATTTTTGATATACATAGTGTAACTTAAGCAGGTTAATACATTTTAACAACCTTTTTTATACGCAAAAATGATTAGGCCGCCAATTCCATACGCTTTGAGGAATCATCATGAAATTTTAAAGCGACATTGGCGATATAAAGGACTTTAATTTATATATGCCGTAGGATAATCCAATATGGCGGCTAGATGCCATATTGGAATATCGACAATCTAGTTTTTGCTCAAAAAGTACCTAACCTGTCTGGGAATATCGCCCACAAATTTCAATAAAAAATTCTAATGATAATAGATAAGAAATATTGGTGCTATTTAAACCATGAAGTGGACTTAAGATAGGTTTTAATACACTGAACTGATTCGCGGTTGGCTCCTTGTGAAACATTATTAAATATTTTAAATATATGAAAGAAATTTGCTTTTTAATGTTTCAAAAATATTTTATTAGAAACTCTACACGTGTTTCAGCTTTTTAGGCCTTTGACAAGAGTACAGGGAATACTGAACAGTAAAATTTGTGTCCATTGCTTATATAACCACATCTGGTACCTACTATAAAACTATTGTAAAATATGTTTTTATAAGCTGAATATTACTTTATTTTTTAAATCTAAATTATTTTATTTAAAATATGGTGGCCGGTGGCAGGAAATCTATTGTAAACAATGTATATAGTACGGGCATGTCAACACATTGTATAGAAAACAGTCATTTTATAGATTTAAATAATGTCAAATTACTCCATTCAGAAAAGAAAGGAAAGAAACTTGATCTATTAGAACAATTAGAAATAAGTAAAGCTATTAAAAATAACAAAAACTTAACGAATGAACAACAAATTTTTACCGGCCACCATATTTTAAATAAAATAATTTAAATTTAAAAAATAAAGTAATATTCAGCTTATAAAAACATATTTTACAATAGTTTTATAGTAGGTACCAGATGTGGTTATATAAGCAATGGACACAAATTTTACTGTTCAGTATTCCCTGTACTCTTGACAAAGGCCTAAAAAGCCGAAACACATAGAGTTTCTAATAAAATATTTTTGAAACATTAAAAAGCAAATTTCTTTCATATATTTAAAATAAGATAGGTTGTCTTAAGATGTAATTGTATCACGCTGTACAATTAACCAGCGGCGAAGATATGGCAGGTGCCGGTAATATTTGCCACTTTTAAGAACCGGCAGTTATATAAAAAAATCATATTTTTTAAAGAGTTTACATAAATAAATTTATTAATATGTATGCATTGCATATGTATGTATACCTGTAATATATGCAACCAGTCCTGCAACCAGGATCGCTGCAGGAACACAGGCTATTATGTATATAATTTATTGGCAACGCAACTGAATTTGTTCACTTCACACTTTGCAAAAGGGAAATTATTTGTCTTAGAAATTTCTAAAATTAAAATATAGTGAAAATCAACTATTTTGATAATGATAACTATGTAAGTCTCATCCACTATTGGAAACTAAAATCACCACGATGGCGTTGCGATCAAACGAGTATAGGTCAGCTGATTATTAATTTGTTTATATTCGTTTTATTTGCTTTTGTGGGTTCTTTCTTTAGTAGAAAAATATATATTATTACATTAATCAAAAGTTGGTAAGTAAATTCAATAAGTTTAATTTATTTTGCACTATTTTTTGCTAATTAGTGGGAATACTTAACCTAAAAATGTCATTATTATAACTTTATACACCTTTTATATTATAGTCTTCTAACTTGAAATGGACACGCATTGCTGAAGTTAATGCGTTCCCCATCAATTATGCTTTCTCCCATACTTTTGTTATATCTATATTCTCCACAATTCACAGCTATTGGTGATATAAACAAACCCCACGTCTTTCTTGGGAAAATAGTGTAAGTGGATTATCCTATCCTCACTTTTCCTTAAGTGATAATTGTACATACAACAATTCCTCTTATGCACTGTTTTCCTCGACATATTGTGGAATAAAAGTTGATGAAGTAAAAAATGACAGTAAAACTCTGACAAACTATACAAATGTGATCAAACGATTGCAAACAAAGAGCATTAATCGTTTCATCAAAGTGTGAATTGTAGGCAATAGGGGGCTACGTGAAAGCTTAAATTACCAATACTTCATCGACTTGTTCCTGCTCGGTTTTGAACCCGGATTGTTTCAGTGGAAGCACGTACCACTGTTCCGAGTTGATGCCATGAATTTTTCAATTTTATTTTATTTTAGTAAGATGGAAAGAAAATATTTTCTACCAACTGATAAATAGTTCGAAGAAGATATTTAACATTTTACGTCGTTGTAGTCTAATTAAGTAATCCATCTTTTGTCTAATGTGGTTCCAGAAACATTTTCTGCAATATATTTTTCTGAAAATGGAAGGGTAATGTACTCACTATTTATTAGAAGTGCATTTTATATAATGAGGGTAATGAATGATAAGTTTATTATCAATCTGTTTTATTATAACCACTAAATTAAGTGAGTCATCTTCTTTAATTTCTTGATATAAACTATTCGACAATTAAAATGTAAAATTTGAAAATATGGTATAAATTCAAAACTTCATAATGTGTTTTCTTGGGACAATTTTAGATTTTTGTCATTCTCTGCATTAATTTTTTCAAAGAAAGTTAATTTTTCGAAGATTCCCTCGAGTTAAAAATTATGTAATATTTTGCTAGTTTCTGTGAAATAAATTTTAGGTTGAAATACGACTTATTATGATTACTAGGTAATTTTTCTCTAATAATAAATAAACTTATCGCCAGTATCGTATGTATAGTCAGTGTCATAAGTTGCTAGCTCATAAATTATCGCACAGTGTTTTCTCTGGATTTTATTTATGAACTGTATAGTGTCACTATTTATAGTTTTACTACGTGTACTTTAAGTGCCGTAACCATATTGAAACCGGTGAAAATAATACGCATGATGCCGCATGAAATAATGATGCAATACAGTCACGATGGACGAAAAGATCTTGTATTAGGATACTTAAGTCAGATATTTCTAACAAATGGAAATAAAAGGTTTACTAAGGATCTTGCAATATTTATGAAAACACAAGTGTTTATAAATATATGAAATGAAGAGGTGGCGAGAGCGTTCCAGGAATAATTTGCGATTCTTGCAGAAGTACAGTGACTGGTTGGAACATGAAATCGGTTTACTGAAACAGTGCGCAGCTGCCTAATATCTTCAGATATACCTTTCAAAAGCAGCGCAAGTTCACGTGGGTTTCCATCGAAGGAATTTGAAGATGGAAAACAGACGAGTTTCGCAAGATTAAAACCAGTAGGGTATTAGTATACGCAGCTGCAATGAAACTTTGTGAAGAAGGAGACACTGTTAGTGTAAAATTGATTGTGGAAAGTAATACTACTACTTCAACAAGATCTAAACGGATTTTGCAGATATGGAGGAATTCTATAAAACAAATGACACCATTATCTCCAGAAGAGGCCGTTGCCCTCATAATACATTTGCATTTATCGAAACACATATATTTGATTCTTAGGAACGTAGCTAATATGCATGGGCATGAATTATATCGGTGGTATCATAACGTTCTGGAGGCCAAAATGAATGCATATCCTCCAGATATCAGCATTACAGAAAATGTATGTGAGGTTCGGTTATAAAATCTATTGAATAAGACTTGCGAAAGTATTTTGAAGATGATTGAAATGCCAGAAACAAATAAAACTCTACAATTAAGTTGCAAGTGGGTTTTGATGGAAGTTCAGGATTTTTTATTTATAAACAAATCCTATAATCCACGGACACGAGTGAAAGAAGCCTTTTTATGACTTCTTTAGTTCCGCTTCGACTGGTGGAGGAAGGCACTGAAAACATATTGTGGAAAAGTCCGCGACCATCATCTACTGGATTTTGCAGGATATTAGATTACAATGACTTTATGAGACAGATACGATTTCTAACATGAAGAAGATTACGTAAATGATCAGATCTCCAATTTGGAACCCATTCATTTATAATCGTAGCTCAATTAATTTTTCTTTAGCCCATGGACGGAAAGATTTGCAACGTATTTGCGGATACTTCCGCAATGAAGTGTTACATATGCAATGCCACTATTTCGTAATTAAATAAAACAAAAATTTGAGAACTTCCCCCGTACAACCAGATGTATATAAATTTGGATTATCAGCACTCACGCATATATACGCTTTCTTGAATTCAATGCATGTTACATATTTATTATCAGTCAAAGTGATGAAAAAAAAAGAACATCTGAAGGACCCTGAAGTATTAGACTTGCTGACAATCCATGAAAAATCAGAGGAAGATAAAAAACGAAGACAACGAAGAATCTTATATGGTTTTCTAATTGTTTGTCACAATTTTCTTTTCACTTAGCATACACCCATCTAGTTATTCATGTTGTATATATTTCAACCTAACCTTCTTTGACAGTATTATGAATATTTTGTAAATACAAAACGAAACCTCATAACTAGTTTCTACGTCACCCAAAAAATATGAAAGTTTGTTTGTCCTCTTAAATTTTGTCTTATTTATTTTTCAATTCACCGCTGTACACTGTATTTAAATTTTAAATATTATAATTTAATATAAATTATGCATTTCGTATTTACACAAATTCTTTCTTCACGCAATCCTTGATTTAAGGGTGAAATATTTACTTTAAAATTAACATAAAAATTTAATGCTATAGCCAAAAATACGATTGTAGCAGGCTGGGTGTAGGTAAAAATGGCCCGTATACGACTTACATAAGGTTTAAGATATCAAAAAGAAAAGCAACTTTCTTTCAAAAAATATATATATATATATATATATATATATATATATATATATATATATATATATATATATATATATATATATATATATATATATATATATATATATATATATATATATGTATATAGTTTTTTAAAGAGGATGGGATAAATCAGGCACAACAAGGTTGAAAAGTACATTACTTAGTATTCAACCGATGCCATCATGTTCCCATCTACCACATTTGGGACAAATAACTCCAAAATACGTATCCGTAGTTCCACAGTTATCTTTTTTTGGGGTATATGGCACTACTTCTTGCTTTATTTTATTTCTGGTCCTTTTTTTATTAAGATTATTATCTACTTTTAATAAATTGAATGAAATTAATTCATTGGAAAGGCGGAACTACATGTCTACCAATTTTGCATTTTTCAAGAGCACCAACTTAAATGCAAAGTTTAGTAAAATTGTGAGTTGGCAAGAAACTAATAAAAAATCATCTTAGATGGTACCTTTACTACAAAAACAATTACTTAACTGTACTATAACCAATTTAAAAATATTCCAAACATTTATATTTTGTATATTTGACTTTCAGGTTCAAAAGAAAAATTAAAAGTGCTGCCTCTTTTATCGTAGATGTTTCTTGGTAAAGCTTTAAACTTTAATTGATGTTTTGCTTCAATCAGACAATGTAATAGTACTATTTATTATTTTTAAGACTGTTTTCATTTCAATGTGGTGGTTTAAATAATCAATGACTTTTATGACTAATAAAAAATCTATAAATCTAACTTAAAATATACATTCGGCGTATTTTGAATTAATTGGAATTATTGTTTTAAACCTACAATTATTGTACTACAGTACCAACCGTAAGCAACAGCAAATTATTGGTCTATTTATTTGGGTATTAAATAATATTTGGTAGATTTCTTGGAATTTTCGCTCAGTAATACATGTAATTTTTTTTTATTTTTACCGTTTTGGTTTATTAAACCATCACCAGCGAACGGTAATTAAAACAGTTTTTTAAAACACAGTTAAACATGGTTAAATTTCAGGGTGATTTTATGAGAATTCCAACCCATCCAATACATACAGTGTCTCCGTAAAGTATGGAATAAATTCATTATTTCTTAAATTAAAAATATTTAGGAAAAATCCTCAGACAAGTTGATTTCTCATCACTGTGTCCGTTATGACGTCGTCGGTATTTTTTTAAATTTTTAATTTTTTAATATTTCTCCATTTTTGTATTCTGCTTCAACAGCTAATTCCAAATATGATCAATTTAATAACGTACCTTGAAATTTTCAATGAAATTTTTTAATAATTAATTATCAGCGTCATTCGATACTGTCAATAACAATTCATGTCATATATTTTAATAATTCTTATTGCCATTGACATTTTTGTAACTAAATTTGACATTTCAAATGTCAAACTGTTAAATTTATCCTAACCCCATTTTACGAGGTCAAATGTGTAAAAAATTTCAGTTTACATCAGCTTTATTTAAGTACTTGGAAAATTTATTTCATTGGCTTCATATTGTGGATATGATTTATAATCTTTCATCAAGAATATATTTTTTTGTAAAAGGCAAATACAAAAAAAATTTGGGTCTCGTGGACCTCCTTTCAGCTGGCCAATTTTTCTCATCACCGAATTTATCATTTTCTTTGGCCTTTAAACATGTGTACCAAATTTGAGAGCTTTATCTCAACAACTGTGGCTGCTATCGCGATACTACAGACATACAGACAGATTTTTTTCCATAAAGTTGTTTTTTTCATTATAATTCGTCGATATTCGTCAAGAGATGCAATGAAAATTTAATTTTTTTTCCCGAAATTACACTACCTTTTCCGTCTTTTTCTTTCATTATGTCTCGTCTAGTGGTATTACATTCACCAAATGTAATGTATCATCTACAATTTTTTTGACAATCTTAACTGCCAAATTTGTATTTTTTGAGTGTATCACGGATACACACACACACGCGCACACGCACACGTACACGCACGCGCTCGCACGCACGCACGCACATGCGCGCACACACACACACGCACGTCCGCGCGCGCACTCACATACATACATATACATGCACACTGACACGCGCACGTCCACACGCACACCCACACACGCACACGCACGCACGCACACACTCCCCCCCCCCCACACACACATCTTGTAAACTATTTAAACTCACACAAAGTTTCCCTCATATTTCCCTAGGTATTAAAGAAGGGCCAATCATACCACATATTATTTTGGTCGTGAGAAAGCGTTATATTCAAAAATATGCAGGATATCAATTTTAAAAAATAAATAAGATTAATAACTAGCCATTTTGTGTGAGCTTCCATTGCTTTCCTGAAATGGTTTTCAAAGTCTTATAACTTTTGTATTTACAATTTTTTCGTAATAATAAAAACAAAAAAATAGGGGGGTGAGAATTCTCACAAAATCATTCTGTACTTACACTATTAGTTAAGACTGATATAATCCTTTTCACCAAGAAAAGAAAAATAAAGGATTTTAGGGTACCAATCATGTATGGTAATCCTCTTGTGTTTGCGCAGGAGGTTAGATACCTGGCTAATAAACTGTCAAGGGGGCCACAGATCGACAACATCGTCAAAAAGTCGACTGTAACCTTCTAGCAATTGGGTTGGGCGGTAAGTAGAAACTGGAGCCTCAACACACGAATCCTACATTGGCTGTAGATGATGGTCATCACACCAAGGCTCCAGTACAGATCTGTGGTCTGGTGGCCGAGCGTGGATAGAACGAACACATTCCAAAAGTCGGTAAAAGTCCATACTCCAGAGACTAGCTTGCCTGGGGATTTTTGATGACATGAGGGCGACACCAACAGCCGCACTGATGGTTCTGCTAGGCCTGTCAATGCTTCAATTGGGGATAAAGAGGGAGGCTACGGCGACCTAAATGAGAATGTGGGATACAGGAAGATGGCGATGTTCAGGTAAAGCTGAAGGTCATGCAGCAATTGTTGGACTAATGAGGAGGGAAATCCCCATCTCTGACCTAAAGGTGAGAGAAGCGAGAGACCAGCTAAGGTTGGAAAGGAAATATACTCTCACTCTTCCCAACAGGGAAGCTATGTTAACATGTGCCGTCTGTCTGCAAAAATTCATTTAAAAATCGAGCCATCCCACTCATACACGACTATCGGGTATGCGCAGTTTACAGTTGCCCGTCTGAATACGAAGTCAGAACGAAAAAATTTTAATAGGAAAAAGTAGGAAGAGAAAATAAAAGTAAAAAGTTTTTCCAAGTTGCTTGACAGCATTGTATTGGTAGTTAACATAAAGTGAATTATTGTACTGTAATTCATTTTAAATAAAATATTTAATTAATTATATTTCGTGGCTTCGTCCTATTAGATCGCTGTTTCTAATAATTATGTAGTACCACTTATTGGTGCCAGATGGCGTAACTATTTTAAAACAGTATTTTATTTTCTGCATTCAAAACAGTTTTAATAAATTATTACACATTACGAACAGTAGAAATTGTTTTTTATAATTAGATGCTCAAAAAGACCTCCTTCTTGAGAAAGGCAATATCTTAACCTACTGTAAAGGCACCTTCTGATATTCGCGCTGGCAACAGATGGGCGACTGTAAACTGCGCGCACCGCTAGTCATGTATCTAGTGGGTTGGCTCGATCTGTATTTGTTGAAAACTAATATTCAATCTCGACAGATATATTAGCGTATATTTAAAATAGGAAAACATTCGTAAAGACGTCATATTTATTTAAGGCCCTAAACAATCCACTCTTTGCCCTATAGTAGGTCTACTATTCGTTAAACTGTGACAAAACTAGGATTGTTGTGTAAAACACTTTAGTTTTTTGTTTACGTGTTCAGCGATGTCTCCAGATAGTTGATACATATTGTCGAAGATCGAACACTACATTCATCACATCGATTATAGTAAATTCTCCTGTTTTTGGTTAACGTTCACGTTGTTCTATAGCTAGAGGAATTTATGAAAAGCTTGAGATTATAAAATCTAAACCTTTTTGGACACTGGGATCGACAACAGCTTCTTGAGCATTTGCAATAGCAACTGCTACTTTAGCATCCAATGTAGTACGACTTCTTTTATACCGTCAAAGTTCCTCTATTAATACCAAAGTCTATAGATATTCTAACTCTATAGACTTTGGTAATACAATGCTGTGTTCAGCCAAGTTCCCCATCTTGTCAGTATAGGCTGTGGAGGTAGTGGCGTAGTAGAAGTTTGTGAAAAAATTGTTGGCATTACGGTTCCTTTAAAAACACTGCATAACAATCTTTCTCCGAGAATAATGCAAATGCTAATTCACAGTTGCATTAGGTAGGTACGTATATGATTTTTTAGAGGATATTCGAATGTCTGTTCAATTATAGTGTGAGAAATCGCTTTAGTGACTTGACGTGCGGGGTAAGACGCTACAGAACGCAGAGCCGGATTTAACTGTATTGTTCGCTCGTTTACTTCAATGTAGGTTTTTGTGTTCAGTTTAACTAGCAACATATTAATAATTGTACAAAAAAGTATTAACTTGAAATAAAAGTATTTAATTGATGAAATCGTTGGAATTAATCACAGAGAAACTAGGTGGTGCAATAGGTGCAATAGGTGGTGAAATATTCAGTTGCAAGAAGGTGAAATTTTGATATCCTTTGACGTTTGTTCATTGTTTCCAAGTGTTTCGATACCATAGACCTTGGACTACCTTAAGGATCTACTCGGATTAAACAATCTCAGTCAAGATGTAGTAAAAAGAATATCTTAAACTCATTAAACTTTGCATGAAACAAAATTGTTTTCGATTCAACAATAATTTCTTCGAATAACATGAAGGAACAGCAATGGGTAATTCTTTGACACCATTCATTGTCAGTCTCTTCATGAACAGATTCGAGACGGAAGCAGAAGAACAATTTGAATATTTACCCAGGGTTTGGCTTAGGTATGTGGATGATATTTTTGCAGTGTTCGATACAAAAGTCGCTGATATTGATAACTTTGTATCTAAATTAACCAGTCGTTTCGTGTCAGTTAAATTCACATATGAATCTGAAAACTCTGGACAACTACTATTTTTAGATTAATAATTGGAAATAGTGAAAATAAGTTAGAATTTGACATATACAGAAACGATACCAGTATTCTAAGATATATCCCTAAGGACTCTCACCATTGTGCTCAACACAAAATTCTAGTCCATCGTCTATTAAGCTTGCCCCTCAATAAGAAGGGGTTTGAAAAAGAAAAGGCATTGATTAAGGATATAGCTGCGAGTAATGGATATTCTGTAAGTGTAATTGATAAAATAATTAGGAAACGAAAGTTTAAAGAGTCGCTTCGAAATTCCTCGATCTTTCAAAATGAAAGAAAAAATTCGAAATTTGTATCGATTCCATTCGATCTTCGATTCACCCCTGGTATTGGTATGATTTTTAAAGATGTAGGTATGACAGTGGTTCATTCATCGGGAAACAAACTACAACAACTTTTAGGCAATCCAAAGGACAAAATTGAAACATACGAAAAGTCGGGGATTTACGAAATTAGCTTTAAAGATGTATACAAAAATATGTTGGACAGACTAGATTCAAAGAGCATATGGTAGAACAGATAAGTATAGTGCAGTCCAACATGGGTTTGAGAACAACCATAAAATAGATATTAGTAATTTAAGGTTAATTAGGAATGTAACAAATACTAGACAGTTGGATGCATTCGAAAGCTTGGAAATCATAAAGTGTAAAAATAGTATGAATATTGACAGAGGGCCTATCCCAAATAACCCGCTTTATTGGTTAGTGGGTCACGGTTCACCGAACCGTGACGGTTCGATATACCATAACAATAATTTAGGTATAAATAGGGTAGATTGTTAGCATGAGTTTAATTTTAATCATCTCCAGATGATGCCAACATGGTTGGCGAAACGCGCATCGATTGCAGTATATAATGTTTTGGTGTTTCGTGAAAAACTACGTCAGTGTTATCAAAGGTTCCAACCCACTCCAGGATTATAATATTACACTTACAATATATCCTGCATCATACTGCTAGTACGAATCAGTAACAAAACTAAGTGTGGACCTGAAGTATTACAGCATGTAAACTAAATTCCGCCTCGGTTGCGTACTAACAAAAACAACAATCATCGTTCTCGCTTTAATGTAAGCGGTATAAAAGACGGAAGATGTCATGTGTTAAACATTTCCTATCTTCATGTCGTGTGTCACCCCGCACGCCCCGACATTACAGAGATTTTTCGTACTATACATAATTTGTAAACAGTTTTACATTATTAAATGAAATTTGATTTATAATCGAACTAATTCTTTTAGATATTTAGAAGGTTTTTTAAATTACATGATTAATGAAAATGCATAAACGAGTTAGTTTTTATATTAGTTAACAGTTATTTTTAACCTATCATTACGCTCTAAAACATTTCTTAACATATGGAAACAATCAAAAATATGTCCCATTTTCAAGAATAATAACAAACATTAAATAGAAAATTATAGACCTATAGAAATATTGAACAATTTCTGTAAAGCTTTTGAAATTGTATTATATGATATTATTTTTCCTCATGTCAAGCCTCTCATTTGCCCTAATCAACATGGATTTATGGCTGGTAGATCCACCACTAGCAACTTGCTCTGCATTACACAACACCTAGCAGAAGGCATTGATACTGGAGGCTAGATCGATGTCGTTTATACAGACTTCTCGAAAGCCTTTGACTGTCTAGACCATGGCATAATACTTAGCAAGCTAAGCTCGTTCGGTTTTGTTGATTCTCTCATTATGTTTTTTCTTCCTATTTGTACAATAGAAAACAGTATGTAGTGTACCATGGTTACAAGTCTAGAGAAATATTAGCTACATCTAGTGTTCCCCAAGGTTCCAACCTTGGACCCTTATTGTTTCTAATATTTATAAACGATATCGTGTCTGACCTCCAATGCATGTCCCTTTTGCATGCAGACGATTTAAAAATATATAGATCCATAACAACAATAAATAATTGTATCTGCTTACAAAATGATTTGCTTACACTTGAATCGTGGTGTGATAAAAACAAGTTGCCATTGAATGGTGGATAATGATATAATATGTCTTATACTAAAAAAAGTGTCCCGATAATTAACAATGATCTACTGAATAATCAGGTCGTGAAAAGATGTAATCAGTTAAAAGATCTTGGTATAATATTTGATTGCAAGATACCTTTTGTTGATCATAATTCCTCTGTTATCAGTGCGGCTTATAAAAATTTAGGTTTCCTTCTCAGAAACACAGAAGATTTTAAACATGATACCACTTTATTTCTCCTCTTTAATGTATTTGTACGCTCAAAATTAGAATATTCTGCTATTATATGGCATCCTGGGTATGATGTTCATGTTAATAATATTGAAAATATTCAACGCAAGTTTCTAAAGTATTTAGCTTATAGACATGATGTAGTATATCCTCAAATAGGGACCTCTCATGACGGTTTGCTTCAGCGATTTCACGTTAACGATTTATGTACAAGACGTAATTACCATTCAGTACTTTTTTGTATAAAATTCTCTGTAATAAAATTGTATGCCCTGAAATTCTCGGTATGATCAATTTTCACGTACCATCTATTTTTACACGCAACACTTCTCTATTCTATTTGCCAACACCTAGAACAAATGTACTCAGTTTCTCATCTTTAGATGTAATATCAAATGAATTATCAAACTATGTATAATGTAACTGATATCTTTCAATGTAATATTTGTGATATAAAAAATAAGAATCTTAATGTCATGTCATTTAACTAATTTATATTCTCATATTGTATTGCATTTCATTTAATGTAATTATTATTGTATTTCCTCCCTGTCCTGTAAATGGGTTCGCCCGTTGGTCAGTGTTTCAATAAAATAAAGTAAAAAAATAAATAAACAAAAATGTAGTTATATAAAAATTTGTACAATGTAAATAAATTCACATGACATAAACGTGCATTTCTTGTCGAGGCTCCTGCAGACGGACTGGAATGACTCGCCGATATCCGAACTCTAATAATATATTTGAAACGGTGCAATATATCAGTATATTAAACTGCTGAAAGTACGGCTATGTTAAAAGCGATAAACGTGGCGGCTGATATTATAAAATTATTTGTGGTAATTATATATAAGATGGAATGTTATCAGATACTATTAATATACAGGGTGTAACAAAAAACTTATCGTAAATTAAAGGTGAATTTTCAGCAGCAGAAAATGGCGATATAATAGTCTAGTTTATTTCTGTTAAAACATTATTCCTTAAGGAGTCATAATCGTTCAAAGGAAAAAAATTTAAAAAAGATTATTTGCTGTATCTTCTAAGTCTTTCTAGCTATGTTTTTGAATAAAATAATTGGTATAGTAGAATTGAAGTAGTAGCCCAAGTTACCATAATATGACCAGGCACTCTCAAATTAAAGGGTTACAGTTACACGCGAAAACAAAAAGCAATTTAAAGAAAATTGAAAAAAAAATGGTTTTTTATTATTTTTTTTAAAACGGTTATGGTAATTTCGTTAAAAGTAAATAGGTTATTTGCTTATTTCCTCAGAGACATTATTTAATTTGACATAAAAATAATATATTTATCCAAAATTTCACCCTAATAATATCTACTACATGAACCCAATTAACTGACAACTTCTTGAAAACTAAAACACGTAGGAAAAGAATAAGTATACAAGCTTTTAAGAAAATTTTCACTTAGAGTAATTGGATTTAGTTACCACAGACCTCCAACTCTAATATTTTCATTTAAGCGAAACTAATTATAATTTGTTAAAATATTGAACTACTATTACCGAGACTATTATGATTCTATTGTACCAAATTTAAAAATGTATCTACATAGAGTCAAAGTATACGAAAAATCACTATTATTTTTATTTTCAACTTTGAAAACCTATAACAGCAGTAAACTCGTTGAGGAAAAATTTTTTGTCGCATCCTGTATTATATGAACAAATTATGATTTACATTTACCTTATCAACGAATAGATCATTGAATCATACAGGATCTATACAATTGCGTGGGGTTGCCCCAAAGATACTGTTCAGTTACACTTTCCTTTTAATTGGAAAAAGTTACGGAACAACATTCATTTTATATATAAAAATCATTGACAAAAAAACAGTATCCTATTAAATTTAATAAAATAAGAAATACAAAACTAATTTGTATTGATACCTACTTATTCGTCATTATTTCAGACCATACATCATGCAGTGTTTAAACAATTGATTAACGTCATTGCACAGTACGCCGTGATTCCCAAACCATTATCTAAAACTTTTACCGCTTTAAAAAAGACAACAGAAAGCTGGCTCATCTGAAATTAGTTTTGGGAATACCAAATCTCAGAATTCTATTAAAGCGTTTTCCATTGTTTATTTATCCCACAGTTGCATGCTATTACATAGTTATTATAATTTGTTTTGTAAAAAAATTACAATACGAAGATATGCATAATAACAGCTTTTATAGTTTTATAATTAGCTAGCACATTATATTTATTTCATTTCAGGGACATGTGTAAATCTTTTTTAAGTCGCAGAACTAATCGCCATAAATGCAATTTTAATTTGTTTTTTTGTGAAATCGAAATGTCATATATCAGAAAAAAGTTAACATAAATTTTTACTGTTTTATAGACATAAAGACTGGCATAGTACAAAATGACCGATCGTCACCATTAAAATAATATGATATAATTTTATTATGAATGGTTTAAAAATATATGAATTCTTGAAGTAAATATAATAAAACAAGAAAAATGTATAGTGAATATACAAATTGATATGGTAGGTCCTCCAGGATAAATAAATAATGAAGAAAGTTCAGATGAAATGTCTTCCTAACTGTTAAAATTATATCCACTCCTGCACCTTATATGCACACCTACTAAAACAGACTTTTTTCTAATATATCGAACGTTATTGTCAATCAGTATTATTACCTGTAACTTTCCGGAGATATTGAACGTAGAAGATAATTATAAATAAAACTTAAAGCATAACAAGGTTTTAGAAAATGCACTGTTACTCTTAAAAGGTACATCCTACGCAAAAGACATATGAATACATATTTGAACTAAATTTATCATAGAATTCAGAAATAGTAAATATTTTAATTATGGTCACTTTTAGTGACGACCAATATTTTGTCAATAATAATCGGGCGACCTTCCATTAACTACGGCACTGATTAGAATATTCATCCACAGAATTTTTAAATAGGGAAGGTCTACAAAAGAAACATACTCAACGAATGATTCTAGCTTGGCACTTAAGGTTGGATGCGCAAAAGTCTAAACTCCGCCATTTCTCTGTGAAATGGTTTGGTTCGTCTCTGTCCCACACTAGAGCCCCTCAAACAAAAGTCTGGCCATACGGCATGTGGCGACCATGATTATCTTGTTGTACAATGATTAGCAGTCCAAGAAAATGAGGTGAGAAGTTGAGTATAATGATCGAAAGTTTCAAATTCTAACGACCGGATAAGTATGAAAAAAAATTTTAAAATATTTTAAGAAAGGTACACCGCGACCCTTCACCCAAAACACTGAGAGAACTGTAACAGTTCGTCAAAATTTTATAGAACCAAAGTTGTAGAGGATAAAAATTCTCCAAAAAACAAAGTCAACATTTTTTAACTATTGAAACGAGTCCAAAAAAGTTTGTGGATGTTCTACGCATTATGGAGTTCTCCGCAAGAGAAAAAAAATCGACCACAAGTTCAAATTTTGACAACTCCCTGAAAAAAATTCTCAATTTCATCGGGATTTCACCAGAATTAAAGTTAAGATATCTTGGAGATTATTTGTCGTAAACAAAAAAAAATTGTGCAAAATGAGGATCTTTTAATAACTGATAGATCTGATCCCTTGATATTTTATTAAAAAACAAGTTTCTCCGTAAAAAATTCATGATTAAACAAAAGTACCATTTTTATCAATCCCTTGTTGACAAATGTTTAACAATGTTGATTTATCAGAAACTCCTTATATTTTCCTGAAACCGACATATGAAAAGATTAAAAAAAAAATTAATCTTCATTTGAGTCACGTTTAACTTAAATGTTACAATTTTTCCGTGTAGATTTATTTTAAACTAACTTATTTGCAACCACATGGTTTTATATTTTTGTAGCGCAAACACTATATTTTAAACTTTTAAAAAAGCTTTATAAAGTTTATCTAAATGGGAGCCTAGGCCTAAGCTTTTGAGAGTTCGTTCAAAGAAAAAATGTTCAATAATTTTACATACTGTAAATTGAGAAATAATTAAGTGTACGTAAAAACAATATTTAAATATAAAGTATTTATAGGATTCCAATTTTCCTTTCGTATTTTGATGGTCTATTAATTTCTTTCTTTTCAGAGGATCCCGTGGGAAAACTTTCATCTTAAAACTTCTTTTTTTTTTTGTCATTCTTGATACAATACGTTTTGTACAGCCCGATATTTTTACTGAATAACACCGCACACTAACTAATATTATACAATTAAAACTATGCGATTTTAGTGTTTGTTATGTATTGAAATCTACACAACGAGTTTTAAATACTAATTGTTAGTGTTAACAATATCTCATACCTTCAAACTATTTATTCAAAATAAGCAACAACCCTCCAGTACAAATTAAAATACACAGAAACTAAATGTAAACAAACCGTAAATTCGATAAATATGGACATCGCGTACCATGTGACCGTCCCAGCCAATGAAAAAGATGACATACCTATGGTCAGACTCTTTACTTGAGGGACTCTATCCCATACTAGCGACACTTCTTCGCTCTCTGCACCGCCAAGTGCCAAGCTACAATCGTTGAATTTTAGTACAAGTGTAACATCTTATGTCGTTTTGAAGGTAACGAGAAAATACACATTTTCATCTAACATTTCAACACCTTGTATCAGTTGACTCTAAAATAAAATATTTAAATTTCCATCATTATTTGTCCTGGAGAATCCACCGTATCTATTTGGCACTATATGTACAAAACACCCTGTAGATGTACCTATTTAGCATAGCTATATTATAAATACATAAAAATATATTCTAAATAAAAATTTAAATTTATTGGAAAAATTATTCGTCATTCATTGTTTCATATTAATAAAATACTATAGCCGTCAGATTTGCCTGTAATTTGACCTTTTAAATCTAAATATCATTTAAAATAAAACCATTATTATAGTTTTCGATTATCATTTCGATTATCATCAGTTGGATACCTGAGAAGAACGCAACTTTAACAAGCTGCCCCAAGATGTAATATAAAAATACCGGGATATCAAAAAAGATTGTCAATACCAGAACAACGTTCCCGCCTTCCAAGTTTTATTGTTCGGCAATTACTAAAGCTGGCAAGTCGTGCGGCAGGACATAGGCGTACGCATCATAATCGAAATAAAAGAAATTAACTAGTAACAAAAGCAATAAACTGTTAGTAATTTATAACAATGTGTGCACAACTTGCTCTCTTAACTAGCTTGGTTATCACAAATTGGAGAAGATCTGTAAAAACTTTTCAGCATCATTTATGTTTCTATGGTTGTCTCGGTGAGTGATGTTCGCTGTGGTGAAAAAATATGCTTATATTTTGAGAACGACCGTTCGACATCTATTGATGTAATTCAGGTATACTTAAAATAGTTTATGAACACATTTAACTCATCTGAAGATGCGCCATCAGTACCATCACAAATTTTTCTTAATCTGGTAAAATCGGTGTCTTGCTTTAACACACGTGTTAACTTTTCTCTAACGTGCTCATCTTTTGCGTCACTTATATCGTGTAGCAGTTGATTTACTTCGTCCACCATTTGCAGTGACTCTACTAACGAGAATGCACTGTTTTTTTGTTAGTTTTTCATAGTGTCATGTAATCTTTTACAGTTCTTGTGAATAATTTTTTAAAGCTTTTTCAGCGGAAATATCCTCGAATTTTGTCTGGCCTTCCTTAATAGCTGCAGCCTCGTCAGTATTGAATTATAATATCACAGCTTTTATTTGTTGTAAATATTCAGCATGATAAAAAGCTGCATTCAACCATGTTCTCCAACATGTAAGATTCAGCTGTGGTTATGTGTTGACGAGACGACAGATTGTAAAAAAAAATTCTATTGTAAATGTTATAGTATGTGTACCCTCTTAAACCGAAATTTCCACTGTTACTAGGTAGCAAGAAACTAAGTGTACTGGCAAAACAATTACGCGGATGGTGTTGAGGACGTTAGAAAAATTTGACCTGTCAACAAGTCAAGTGTTCATGTTTGTGACCGATGGTGCCGCGACAATGCGTTTGGTAGATCATTCTCTTCAAGAACACAGTCAGTCGTAGGTTGGTATATGTTACGTGTAAAGTGCATGCTTTACATCTTGTGGCAGAAACTATTCGACAAGGTAGATGCATTAATAACAAGTACAAAAAAAGTTTTCCTGAAATCTCCTAGACGTCTTCGCGTATTTCACAGCAAGTGTCCCTGTATTCCCGAACTACCACAGCTGATTCTTACACGTTGGGGAACATGGTTGAAGTCAGCTTCTTATTATGCTAAATATTTACAACAAATAAAAACTGTGATACTACAATTCAATCCTGACGAGGCTGCCGTTATTAAGGAGAGCTAGACAAAATTCGAAGATATTTCCGTTGAAACAGCTTTAAAAACTATTTACAAGATTACATGACGTCATAAAAAACTTACAAAACAGTGCGTTGTCGTTAGCTAAGTCACTGCAAATACTGGACGAAGTAAATCGACTGCTACACGATATAGGTGCGCAAAAATTGAGCGCGTTAGAGAAAAGTTTGCACGTGTGTTAAAGCAAAACACCGGTTTTACCAGATTAAGATAAATTTCTGATGGTACTGATGGTGCATCTTCAGATCCGTTAAGGGCGTTTAAAGACAATTTTAAGTATGCCATGTCTATATTACATCAATAGATGTCGAACGGTCGTTCTCAAAATATAAGCATATTTTTTCCCCACAGTGGTACCATCACTCACGAAGACAACCATAGGAACATATCTGATGCTGCAAAGTTTTTACAGATCTTCTCCAGTTTGTGATAACCAAGCTAGTTCATTAAGTTAGTTAAGGGGGTAAGTAGTGCATACATTGTTATAAATTGTAACAGTTTATGCTTTTGTTACTAGTTAAAGTCTTTTATTATGTTTAGTATGATGCGTACGCCTATATCCCGCCGCACATTTCTGCCAGCTAGCAATTACTATTTGTAGTGGTAGACCGGTGAGGATCAAATTCGGAAATTTTAGTAGCGCGCATTCCGGCAATGATTTTTACCGGCACTATTATACAGCGCCAGGTCGACACGGCTCAAAGTTAGATTAAAATCGCTAGCTCGAAATCAACGAAATCAAAAGAAGCTGGATGAAAGTATTGATAATATAAGGAGTGAGGCATCCTTACGTCGGGTTATCTGTATATTTGAATACATTAAATAAATCCGATGCACTATTTTTATGCGCGTTGGTCTCACCGTGTCTCGCATAAGCGGGCGACAAGCTTAAGTCAGCATAACTAGAATTATCTTAAAAAAAAAAAAAACGCACGTACAAGCCATTACCATTTCCAACCAAATCAAATTAAACAAGGCAATATTTTTATTAACCATGGCCAAATTTCCAATACGGAGTTACAGAATTTAATGTATTGGTTGGGGGATGGATGAGACAGCCCACTTAATATCAACAAAGGTGTTAAAATGCACAAATGCAGAAACAATATGTGAATGTGTGGATAGCTGTCGGGGTGAGAACTATAAAAATAATAAAGGACGTTTATAACGGATGTAGCTTCGTATGAAGGCGCCTGAACAGCGCTTAAAATACACCCATTTTGATCTGGTGCATGGGGCATGTTTATCATGTCTGTGCATGTGTTTACACCGGTATCCTGGATCTGCCCCTGATATTGACGTCATGTAATATTCGGATCCGGGCTCTATATTATATATAATATGTTAATTTACCAAATAGAAATACATGTTATTAATTAATTTCGCTTTATATGAGAAATCGGTATCAATTACACAACCACAAACATTCTGGTAATTTAAATAGTTGAGCATGACGCGTGATCAACATCAAGTAGTATAAAATTAACACATCATCAGTCGTGTGATATTATTAGTAATTTGTGGTTATTTTAAATAAATAATTAGGATATAATTTACCTTGCTTTGTATATATTAATTTTGATGTAGAAAAAACGCAGTACCTTATTATAATATTATTTAACATGTATAAACCATTCAAACATTTTTTTATTTATATCAGCAAAAACTATTCCAACAGTTAACAACTTGCTGATAGAATAAAACATGTAATGAAATGATATAATGAAGCAACAAAAAATATTGAACTGGAATCTGAATTAGATTAACTCTATAAGTTGTTATACAGATCAGGAGAATAGGCAATTTGGATTTAGCAATTATGAACGCAATGTTTTATAGACATTTTTTAATATAAAAAATAATGCATTGCCTAACAAAAAATGGTGTATTTATACATCAGTCAGTTATTTACCTCTACTAGAATAAAGCTTCAATTAGCCAGTAAAAACCTTTGAGCACTTGGATGAGACATTTTATTACATTCTTTAACAAAAATATTGGGTATTTGAAATAATAACGATTGGCCAAGTAGCGTATTGTAACCGAACAGTAACCAAGATCAATGCCAGTCCTTTTTTTAATAGGTGCAAGCAAAATGTTTGTAAAACTTTACCCACTTCCACCAATCAAATGCCATATTCGCATTATAGGTCATTGGCATTGCCCTTCATTTTTGGTCTTTAAAAAATTGACATTTATTTTATTTGTTTCTTATAGAATAACTATATTGTACATAAGAAAGCAAAAATACACCAAGAATATGTGCGAAAAATTATAATAACGATAACTTTTGTAATCTTGAGCGTCAATATCTGTTAATTTAAAAGATAAATAGACATACCATTTTAAATGTTTGATTGATGAAAATAATTTATAACAATTTTATTTAAAAAAAAACAATATGAAATGTATATATCAACTTGAGTTATAAGAAGACATCTGTAGATTGATGCGTGATATATTATGATAATTTGTTTTTTATTTATGATTTTTTGCTTAAGATGTACAAAAACAATAACTAGATACTGTTCCATTTACTTTTCCCACGTTTGTTATTATTACATAATTAATATTCGTGTTTGCCGCGCAATATTCTAGTTCCCTAAGAAACAGTGAATGTAATGAATGAATGATGTAATTAAAATTATCATTACAACTACAGGAAATTTAAAATTCCCCGAAATTCTACGAGGAAATATCCATTACAAAATTTATTGCACTAACATTTAAATGGAATTTTTACGGATCTTTACCTTTATCTTGGTCAAATTAAGACAAATTGAAATTTTTTGTAAAATGTGCTATAAGGAATAAAAGAAAATGTATTATTTCCTTTCATTTTAAGAAAATAGTATTATTTCCTTTCATTCCTTATATCTATACAATAGACATTATTTTTATATAGAATTATGTACAAAATATCAGTTAAATATTTTGAAAACAAATTGGTAGTAATATGTAAAAGAAAAAATTTAAAAGAATTTTGCTTTTATTTTTTTGACGACCAAGTGCAATTTTTGGAAAAAAGTCGCAACATATTTATGTATAAAATTCATTGTCAGAATTAACACTGAAATTTGACATTAAAATTGTACCACTTTTGACTCATATTCGTAAAAAGGTTCACAGATACTGTTGGAATATGAAGATTTCTTGCAGATTGTTATAATTTTAAAAAAATATTACTTAGAAAAAAGTAGGAAATTTATTCATATCTATATTGTTAAACATCTCACCAACATTTTTTTTTTATAAAAATTTAAAAAAGCAGTAGATATCTAAGAAATGTACATATAACTTTCAAAATAAATGTCGTTTATTTGATCAAAGCGAATAAAAATTCTGTAATCTGCAGTATTGTTTATTTAAGAGATTTACGGTATCTCGAATAGAATAATTTAACATCTGTTTTAAGTATAAATAATTTATGGCATGCATATTTAAAACTTTCCCTGCACAAAAAGCAGTTATGTAATTTCTAAATGTAAAGTACATGTTGCTAATTTTTTAATTATGATCACTAAATAACCCTACTTTAACCTCGATAATATAAAAAAAATAATTTGTGGATGTTTTTGGTAAACATATTATTAGTTTTTCTATTTAAAGTTGCAAAAAAAAAATACCAATAGCTGTGAT
Source organism: Rhamnusium bicolor (assembly GCA_029963845.1). Lineage (NCBI taxonomy): Eukaryota > Metazoa > Arthropoda > Insecta > Coleoptera > Cerambycidae > Rhamnusium > Rhamnusium bicolor. The sequence continues at coordinate 362,899 of JANEYF010004711.1, forward strand.
CTCTAGCCCTGGCGAGCTAAACTATATACTGAATAAGATTTACAGGAAACAACTACTCAGCGGACAAAAGCCCCGATCTGCACTGAATTAAACCTACAAGTCTTGCTTGGTAGCTAAGATCATTTGTCAATTCCTCACTAGACATAGAACGGTTTCAAACTTGTTATGTTCTCGTCATAAATAATGGAAAAGATGAATAATAATAGCAAACTATGTTAGTCTAAGTCTGCTTTATACAGGGTGAGTTCTAACTTATTTTATTAAATTTAAGGGATGATAGATCCCTTAATGGTAAGTTCAAATAAAAAAAAAATAAAAATGTGCTATAGTTTCCGAGAAAAAAAATAAAATTACTCCAACATTTAAGATACTATTAACTGACCTATCACAACCGAAAAGAAATTAAGATAGGTTCGGTGATTACGACATTGACCTTGTTTTTTACAATAATTGGTTCATCACTTTTTGCCACTTGTCTCCGATGGCATTTTTTTTAACATAATCCCTTCAAACGCGCCGACCGTTGATCTCGATGCAAATGAAAGTCGACACCATTTGTGCTACCGCACAAATGGTGCCGACTTAATAATGAATGCCGTCCACTAACAGAGCCGACCTGAAGTGAATTTATGGAATTTTTTTCCTGTTAATAAATAAATGTAATACAATTTTGTAGAGTTCAGTGCACTTCGGCGCCGTGAATCTACTGCTTCTTACGTTTAGTTGTGATTTTCCTATGACGAATTAAATAGGGGAGGGGATGAAGTTATACTGCTTTTTGCTAAACATTCAGTTACGTTATTGTTAGTGATTGAAAAGGTTACCTACTATTTCTTTATTTAGTTTTTTGAGAATGTACGTAGAAATTTGATAAGAAGGGCTCAACTGTGTGTGCAGGTTCGCGTCATAAGTGGGTCAGATGAGCAATGCAGCGGTCCACAAAAGTTTAACAGTATTTTAGGTAAGGTAGGTTAGTTTTTTAACTTTCTTTTTTTTTTTTTTTTCGCAATTCGTGTTACTAAGACTTTTGGACAGCAGAGTAGGCTGCCAGAGTCGATGATGGGCGTGGGAATGTTTCCTCATTTATTTTTCTACATATATCCCTTCACGAGTTATATAAGGACTGTTAGGTTTTGTTAGTTTATACTTTACATATTTAACATCTACATTCGATCTAAATGAAATAAAATATTTTCCAAAACTTGTTTGTTTTTCGTCCAAAGGGAATGAGACTTTTATACAGGATAGTAGGCTGGCACAGTGGACAGGCGTTGTGGGAGTGTTTTTTTCATTTATTTTTTTGATATCTACATCCCTTTACGAATCACAATAACTATTTGATTTTGTCAGTTTATGCTTTACATATTTAACATCTATTTGACCTGAATTTTTTTTGTTTTTGAAATTTTCCCGGCTTATCGGTCTGCGGGGTGGCATATGTCATACCTGAGATGGCGTTTTAAATGACGAAAAAGTATATTTTTCTACACGAGACATAGATGTGGAGTCTGAAAAAATTCACATATTTTAAGTATGCGCCAATAACATCTGTCGACGTTGTTCTTCTCACAATACAAATGGATTCTTAATTAAGAGTGCCAGAGATTAACGATTAACTTCGCAACAGTTACAACAATATATTAGCAATATATTTTTACTCTTATGAATGCTAATTAAAAATATGTATAAGTGTTAGTATTACATTCACCAATACTTTCAGCCCATCTCGTATTAACTTTAGGATGTTACCGATCTGGCCAAAATAACCACAAGGTAAGATAATTATGTGAACATACTTACGCGGTGACACATCACCTAGAGGCAACCCTGGAATTGACATCATTTATCGCTACTTCCCGATCTATAAATTAATCAGTTACTACTTTTTGATAATCTGTTGTGATTCGACACGCGGTTGTAAACAAGACAGGAACTCATTAATTTTTGGCATTAGTTGTTGAGAGTAACAAAACGCTACTACTCGTATAAGAAACTATAAAAATATTCAATGAAATTTTTATAACAATTTTTGTAATCAATATTGATTGAAAACTGAAGAAATACTACCTTGATCTCATTACATAAAATTGGTGCAATAAATTCCGTGTGCCGTTTTTATAACTAAAAAAAGGGGAATACCCGTTAAGCCGTCATCTTAATTGTATCGATTTTATCTAAATAAAATATTTAGCATCCGCCTCAAACAAATAAATTGTAATCAATCAATGCAATATCAAAAAATGGCAATGCCTCGTTATGCGACTTAATCATGACAAAGAAAAAGAGATCCTGGATTACTAGTTCAACGACATGGTTTTTATTCACAATTTCAGAAGCCTTATTCAAGATTTAAATGTTTATAGTACGCAGTGGCGCAGTTTAACCCTTTGTGGACTGAATTATGGATTCAAAAGAAAATTTCATGGCTTATGGAAAGTTTATTTATAAATGATCTATAAAATTAAAAAAAGTAAAAAAAAATTAATATTTAAACTAAAAAATATCAAAAAATGGTGGTCTACCGTAAGGACCACTGAGCCTTTAAGCATCGTTAACAAAATTAAGAATCATGATGTAACTTGAAACAGTTTCGCTCCTTTTTGTAAACATAGTGATACTTGGCAGCTTTCACATGTAATATTTGTGCGGTGAACATCTTTTTTTCGTACTACAATAGTGGCACCTCCTTTTGGTTGCGAAGACAGGCATGTGAGCAGCCTGGTCATATCGCTTTTCTGGCAAAACTGTAACTTTATACTTATTTGGAGTCTTACTACAACCAGGTCTCCCTCTTTTTGGGGTTTGATTCTTAGCCCCAATTAATCTAGTAGCCACCGAGATTCGAAATTGTTTGAGAAGTGGACAGGCACCTTCGGATCTTGATTTGTAAATTATATAAGCATTTACGACGCACAAGTCCAAGAAATAAAAAAATATTCGGTGCCACCATTTCTTGCTCTTGCGGTCTACTTCATAAAGGGATTTGAGCATGTCAGCTTTGTCCACCCCTCCCATGTACCGGTTGTAATCTTTTATAACTTGTGGGCACGGAACATTCACTACTTGAATTGTATTGTCGACTTTCTGCTTTCTGTCGACTACTCCAATGTTAGTTGGATCGTGAAAATTTGATTCCATTAGTATAGAACGATTGTCCTTCCATTTCAACCATATTATCCTGTTTTTCAACATCTTGTAATCTATGTCTCCTTTCTCCATGTCTTTGTCAGCTGCTAGTACTGGTAGGTGTTTTCTGTCCCGACGCATTGTTCCGCATCCGTAGATTTGTTCCTTTTGTAGCCGAATCAGCAGAGGCATAGAGTTGAAAAAATTATCATAATATATTTTATGATTTTTGCCCACAAGGTCTCTACTCAGATCTCCCACTACGCGTTCTCCCAAAAGCTTTTCGGTGAGATTGTCCCTTTTCCCCGTATAAATTTGAAATTGATGTACAAAACCTGTAGTACTATCTGCCCATATCCAAACCTTATACCCCCTCTTTATGGGTTTTTTTGGCATATACTGTTTTATATTTGAGCGACCTTTAAATCTTATCATGGACTCGTCAATCTATTGATGTTCTCCTGGAGCCCAACACTGCTTGAATGTTTCTGCTATACAATCCAGTAGTGGTTGGACTATATACAATTTATTATACCCTGGTTCGCCCTTTTTGGGTTGCACCAAAATATCATTTACGTGAAGGTTTCCCAGGAGCCAGCTAAATCGAACTCTTGGCATTATTGAACTTATATACTCATCTCGCATTTCTGGTAAGGAAGACCAGTAGTCTTTGTAGCTGGGAAGTACCTTCAATCCCATCATAAGGTTTATGCCAATAAAAGCTTTCATTTCTTTATTTGTCGTTGGAATGTATGTTTTGTTGGCTTGCGTGGCATAGAGATTTGTTTGAAATACTAAATGTTCAAAAAAATATTCAGGAAATAGTTGCAAGAATGCATCTAACGGCGTTTCACACTCGGAAATGGGCCCATTATCTTCTGCAAATTTCTGAACACTTGGAGGATGAAAAATACGTCTCCAAACAATTTGTTTCCTAGCATCCGGCACAAAATGTATCAAAGAAATGTCTTCTTCATCAAGAATGTCATCAGAGCTGTCTAAGTCATTGATAGAAGTGACATTACGGTGTCCATTGTCTTCCAAGAATGAGGACCCTGCTTCCTCTTCCTGTTCAATTATTTCTTCCCCAGTTATCTATCACTTGTTCTTGGAATTGCTCTGGATTTTCTATATAATATAATGACGTAGCTAGGTCTACAACGGCTTGTTCTTCCTCTTCATCCGACACAAAATCGCTAGCATTTGAATCAATGTCAGAAGGAATTTCTTCTACTAAGGTATTGAATTCATCAATAGAGAGATTTTCAAGATCTTGAAAAGCCCATTGTCTTTTTGCAATGAATTGACGCAATTTATCATCTGTAAATAATAATATAATGAACCACAAAAATATGAAAGGAAAATTAAAATTATGTACTTATGCATGAAAAACTTTATTTATAAAAGTGCATGAACATGTGCGGCCTAGTGGTTCTTGCAAGGACCACCAAATATTGACCGCATTTTGAGGTAACTATTCTACAAGCACATTGAATATTGTGCATTTATTTGGTTTTTACTACTAATAGGAATCAACAAATCCACTTACCAGCCATATTATTCCAAAAAACACAATAATATAATTAAAATAAACATAGAACTATGGACACCCACTGTCTGTCAGATTTATTTACATTTTTATGAGCATCAGTCACGTGTTTCATAAAAGTACATTGTTTTCTCAATAGATGCGCCTAAGACTACGTTATATAAGTGGTCACTAAGAGATACCAGTAAGCCGGAAAGTTAATAAAAATTCATAAAAAGATGGTATCAATTTGGGACCACCGGTCCTCAAAGGGTTAAAAACAGAATGTTTTTCGCTGTTTCTTTTGTTTTTTCTATAAGTATATTATATACACGGTGATTTCCTTATCTTTCTACTAACCAGAACAGCAAAACTCTATTTTAGATAGATATAAATATGAAATTCGGAATATCCAGGACATACTTATACCATGCTATTATAAGTCTATGCATAGACCCAGACCCAGACTGCAATCTTGCTGAATTAACGTAACTTCCGGAAATGAGAGAAATTTCGCTTATTTTAAAGGTAACGTCGTGTATATTATTACACTATTGAAAAATAGCAATAACAACAGCTCTAAATTATTAGCAAATGAAATAACAAATTACATAAAATATAACATATTACAAGATTCAACTATAATAATTTTTTCTTCATTAATAAACTTTAAATTTTCCATTTTTCACACAATAAACCTTTAACAGTAACTAAGACAATTTACACTGTTGTTTGAGTGGATAAATTTTCAGTTTACAATTTTGATATCCCTACTGTAAGGCATAATTAAAATAATTTGACATTTGTTTATTGTTTTAGTCATGACTAACTTTCATCTTTACATCACACTATATGGTGCTATTTGATCTTCTGTATCTCTTTAGATAATTGAAATAGATCTTAAGTATGTACATTAATTTAATCAGAATTTAACGCATCTTCCAATATGGAAAAACATACAGAACGTTCCATTTAAAATAGGCGTGTTCCCTTCATTTCCAATTAAATTGGAAATGACATTTATTAACGAGTAAGAGTGCCATCTAGGTCCCTATATGATATAGTAGTATTAGTATTCCAAATGTTGTATTTATATCTATAATGGTGTAGTTGTTACGGTTTGTAGAAAGATGAGGGAATCACCTTGTGTATGCCAGAAACTCTTGCCCAATTTATTAAAATAGTTCATTTGCAAACAAAAAAAAAACAAAAAATGTTGACGATAGTAATTATTTTCAAACCATTTTGTTTATATTGTAAAACACAAAAAGAAGGAACTTAGTTATTATATTATGTAACTGTTTATATGAAAACAGAGTCAATTCGTTATTAACATTATCTTCTTAAGATGTTATCCGCCACAAACATGTGTGGTAAAAAAATATTACATTTTTAAATGTACCATTTTTTAATTGCGGTTTGGTTTTCGTTTATCTTTTAAATTACACTGGTAACAAATAATCGTTTTTGTTCCCGGAAAACTATTTTATTACAAAAACATTATTTAAATACCCTGAACCTGAAAATTCGTTAATCCCCCATTTTAATCAATAGTTTAATCCTAGAAGATACATCACACTTGCAATTCCTAACTCAATCTAATATAGATCCGTTTTTAACACTTATTTGGGGTAAAAGTGATGATAAATGATAATAAATATATTTTATGGAGATTCCCATCCAACAAAGGAAAAAAACAATTAAGCAACCAAAATTAGTTTTCAAACGAAGTAGGTAAATAATTTGGTAGCAACACAAAATGATAATGAAATAAAGTTAAAGGATCTTAGAGAACATAAGAAAATCACTGATGATTCCTGTTTTACCAATGACGAATGCTATCACAATTGTGAAAACTATAATCGTACAATTACGGTTACGATAAAAAAAGAAAACTATGTAAAACAGGAAAACAAATTTAAACTGTTTATTTCGTAACTTCAAACTCGTAATCAAAATTATACTGTAATTTAAACTAAAATAAATAAAATATGCCTATTTAGTTAACAAACCACCCCTCCTAAAAATCGTAAAATTCACGTAAGTGACAAATTCTTATTTAAGAAACGCAATCTTGGTAAATTCTGGGAGTTCAACAGGTTTCGATTAGAGCTCTTAATGAGCCCTGCTGTTGAAAAAATAGCCTTTAAATAAATGAAAGATGCTTTATCTGATAATTACAAAAGTGCCAATTGTTTTAAACATGGTGATGTATTCAATGATTTGCACCTAAGACTAGTGTAATTATTACAAATCATTACATTTTATTATATAAAGTTCCATCGGTAGATATACTTTAAAAAAAATAAATTAATTAGAAATAACATAAAAACAGAAAACAGAAAAACAATAGTACTGGTGGTTCTTCTATAAGGTCATTTGGTCAATGACCTCCCACATACAGATAAAAAAATAGAGCTATTCATTTTCTGAAGTTTAAAAATATATAATATACCTATATATTTTTAATATTCTTAAAAAATATATTAAAGTTTCTAGTTCGTTCTATGCACAATACTATTCAAATATCTAGATCGCAGGATTATGTATAGAATTTAAAAATCTTGAGTCAATCCACAACTTGTCCTCAAAGTTAGCTACGGACCGAATTTACAACGAATTAAAGTGAAATAGACTTATGCGCGAATCGTCAGAAAGCAAAAGAGACCGAAAACACTGGCGGGGACAATGTCCCTGACACATTTTACTGAAACGGTAACGCACGAAAGTTTAGTAGAGCAGTCTTTTTATTAACAATAATTTGTGCAATACTTTTTCTGAAAGTGTCAAACTGTCAAAAATCTTGTGTATTCTCCCTACTACCGTCGAAAGTGAACGTTGTTTTTCCACCTTAAAAAAGAATAAAAGACATTTTTAAGAAATACCATGGCTCAGGAAAGGTTATCTTCTTTAGCTATGCTTACCATAGAAAGGGCATTAATAAAGAAGATAAAAGACTTTAATGAAAAAGTAATTGACCACTTTGCATCTCAAGAAGACCGGAATTTAAATCACTTTAAAAGGTAGGTAATACAGTAAACTTTTCTAATTGACCTCCCTATCTCTTGACCCACGAACCGCCACTGAACAATAGAAGTAACAAAGTTTATTTAGCCCTCGCTTGATAATTCAGTACCTACGCCAGTGATTATCTTACATATACTACATTTAGTCTAAATATGTATATAAAATTTTTTTATGTAAATTTTAAAATAGAAACGTAATAGATTCTAATAATGGAAATAATATATACATACTTAAATAATATACCGTTATTAATGAATTTCACTTTCTCCTTCTTCTTGGTATTTATTTATTATTAGGATTTTTTAGAAGGAATTGTGCTAAAAATAAATGCAAAGGTATGCAATTACAAGGTGGAACAAATAATACATACATTATTGCTTTTTGCAGGTCCGCGCATAGCTCTTTTGGCGCCCATGTTCATCTAGCACTTTTGGCGCTCTTGTGCATTTTAATGTATTTATAGAAATTTGTACTGCTCATCCAAAAAGTCATGGCTTCATTGTAAAATAAATTTATAGTAAATTAAAAATTAATAGCTGCATACTCATCAGTATCACGAATATTTTTGCAACTAAAGAATTAGGCAATTTAAATCATCTGATTTATGCATGTTTCTATGAAAAATAAATATACAAAAATACTGTTTTTGTACTAAATGGGTATGTGTAATTTTCAGAGAACTGACATAAAGTACACATGAGCTAATTCGCCCGGTGAGAGCAAAACATGTTTTGGGCAATCACTGTTAGGTGTAATTATTTAGAGGAATTAGCACCGCATGCACATTTTTGTTACGAATGGAGCATGCCCTATTTTTAACTGTGATTAAAGTCCTCATGAGCATGAAAAGAAATTTAATATAAGTGCATGTTTTTTTGAGATGTATCCAATAAGTGGTCTTTTTTTAAATCTAAAAACTCACAAACACATTTTCCAGTTTCCAAATTATGCGAATAATTGTTCAGATTTAAAAAAATCCATATTTTGCACACAAAAAATGAATTAGTGGTGAATATTGTATCGGTGTGATAGCGAGCAGTGGCAAAGGAAATCGCCCCTTCGACCACTTCATCCGCCCCTGCTCACGATCACACCGACACAATATCATCGCTAATCCATTTTTTGCGACGTCTTATGGATAATGTAATTGATTCCAGATCCAGACTATATTTCAACTGTTTTATTTTTGTTAAAGAAAAAATTAAATCTAATGTGTTGGTTATTATTATTTTTGTATATCCCTCCCCCTATTTGAAATAGGCTGTATACACTCCTGATAGAGAAACGTCAACTTGTCCTTTTTTACATTATATACATTTTGGAAATTCATGTTTGTATGTTTTAGTTTTTGAAACTATATCTCATATAATAATTAACATATAAAATATACAGATCAACAAACCTCAAAACATTAAAAGTTAACACTCGCAATGGAAACAACTTGTTGCGCGAGAGTGAATTCATATTGAAGCCATGAATATGAAATTTATTTCCTTGTCAGCTCCTAACCCTGGGTACTATGGCGTACTATGGCGTTTCAATTCTTAATATTGTATGGCAACAGCAACTTTTATTAAAATAATGACTTGATTTGTAACAAGAGTTGTACCGGGTGGGCAACTAAGAATGGACGCCGGCCATATCTCAAAAACTAATCATCGCACAAGTTTAGGGAAAAAATTGTCTTAACTAAAGTGACCCTGAAAAATCGCTGAAAAATATTTTTGAGTTTCTAAAATGGCCGCTAGGGGGCGTAACAGCCATAACCAAACAGAAAACTAGAGTTTTCTCCGTATTTTGCCCAATTAAGTGGCATTAAAAATATATGCATCGTAATCCTAGAGGAATTCTTATTAGTTTCACTATTTTTTTTCTATCTTCAAACATAAGGTACCAAAAATTTTTTTTTTTAATTTCGATTACTCCGATTAAACTTGAAACTGAATTTAACAAACTTACCTACCTACCGTGTGAAAACATTACCATAATTGAGACATATTTATTGAAACACTTAAAATAACTAAACAATTTTCACAAAAACGTGTATCAGTCTATTTACGCGTTTGTCCGCACGTTTGTCTTTCCCTCCAACATCGTATCACTACAAAAAATAAAGAAGTTATAATTTCAACTCTAATAGCTGCATTTATTTCAATTCATTATGGAACCGAAATTTTCTCATGTAGAGTGCTCTTCTAAAAATAATAAACAGTAAATATAATATTCAGGTAGCCTAATAAAAAAAGTTAGGCCTGCCCTGTTCAATACTACAGTAGTTTTTATTATAGTCCTCGGTTAGTAGATCTGTTCTGTGGTTAGTAGTTCATTTGGCTACCTTAGGTCGACCCACAGACCTCGGATATATAGACCAAGTGACAATGGATTAATGGTGTCCGAGACATATCCACGACACATTTATTTTGCTGATTTCTTTCTATTGTATGATTTCAGGGTTAGCTTTATCTCTCTCTCAATTCTCGATCAATGCACTGGAAGAAATAGTATTTTAGTATATGTAACAAGTTTATTTCCAATAACAAGTAGGAGCTGATGGATCATGTATTAGGGTTTTTGTTTTTGGATAAGCCGATTGGCTATAACATTATTTGTATTGTAGTATTTATTTATGTATGTATTTATGTATTTATTTATTATATGCCAATGATGTGGCGCCTATTTAAGTTTTTTATCATGTATTTTAATATTTAATAAATGTTTTCGAATTGGAATTGGATTGTTTTTGGATTAAAGGTCCCGGGTTCAGTTCCTCGACCCAGCCACTTTTTTTTTTACTTTTGCTTTTTATAAATTTAATATCAGATTCCAATAAAGAAAATTGCAGTTTCTGAGGCGCAAAGTTTTGGCATTTGATTACTATAGGAATTTAATTCCCTACAAAATTATTCGTAAAACTTTTATCGTATCTGCCATAGACATATTCTTTATTATATGTCTATGGTATCTGCCATGGTTTAAGATATGAAAAAAATTATCAAAAAAAAAATGGAGAACCAGGGAAGGGGCGGGTTACATGTTACATTATAATAACGTTTATTTTAATAAAAAAAATACAATACATTTATAACTGTTTATTATAAACATAAATACACCACTGTAAATATCAAAAATTAATATTTGTGCGTGGGTAATAAAAGAGTTTATAAACTTAAATTGTTTATAATAAAAAAGCACCATAATGATAAAAAAAATAGAAAAATACATAATATGTATGAGTCATGACGAAGAATAAAATTGGTCCTTGGCACAATCCAGTATATACCACAATTGTCTTTTAAATCTATAACTAACGTGAAAAGATATTAATTACATAAAATCACAAAAATTATATTTAAAAACTCGATTCTCTTATAAACACTCTAACTGTAAACTATCAAACAAATTTAATGGCGGCGGCAGGCGACGATACGAAGCGAGAGACGACGCGAGAGACGACATACGCTAAAATTTCTTATGAGCAACTTCAAGAAGTTCATCGACCCTGAATCGAGAGAGAGTGAGGTAAATACGAAACAAATGACACGAAAGGAGAGGAACCAAAAACGGCATTTTGCTGGTTGTCCGGACACAGTCGTAGTTAGATTGATATGGTATATTGGTGTCTTTAATTTTTATAAGTCTATGGGTCGACCTGACTCAAGGAGGTTACCTGAGAGTATAAAAACAACTATACTCTCAGGAGGGTACCTTCTTTTTTCTGTTCTGTGGGGTACCCCTACCATGTTTGTTTATAAACCGTGGACCTGACTGATATTTTCAAAAAGTATTTTTTTTGTCAATTACAAAAACAAAACATGTTTAAATTTGGATTTTCATCTGATAATGAGGGAAATATTAAAAGTGGTAATATAACATAATTAAAAATGTTTTATATTTGTAACCTAACCTAACTTTTTCACGACAGAAGAGAACATTTTCCACACGAATGATATAAAATGGGATGAAAGTACAGAAATTGAACCTAATAAAGATAGGGAACTAGTTAAAGAAATAATCGAAAGTACACAAGTTAATACCATAATGTCATACAATGTAGAAATAAAATATTTAAGTTCTAATGAAGTTTTAAAAATTCTACAAAACAAACAAAGTTTAGATGATCTCTCAACTTTAAAAGCCGAACATAACCATTCTGATTTATTGCCAGCCGTATATGAAGGTGAAATAATTGTTATATGATTAATAAACTAAATTGATGTATTGTAAAATGTTTGCAGGTGGTTTAAAAATTTGGGAATGCACTTTTGACCTCTTAAACTATATAAACGATAATCAATTAAATTTTGAACATAAAAATGTCTTGGACCTAGGTTGTGGTGCTGGAATTATAGGTATATTGTCATTACTGAAAGGATCTACTTGCTATTTTCAAGACTATGTAAATTTTTTATATTAGTTTTTACTACCAAGAATACCAGATAATATTTTTTTTAGAATTCAGATGTGATACGTTATATTACGATTCCAAATGTACTCTTAAATGCCAAAGACAGTTTAAATCGGTGTAAATTTTTTTGTGGTGATTGGCAGTCATTTTCATATTTACTTGAAACTGATTTATCCAAGGATGAGAGCAAATTTGATTATATATTTACATCGGAAACTATTTATAATATTGAAAATTATGCCAAACTGCATCATGTGTTTGAAAAATTATTGAAAAAAAATGGGGCTATGTATCCTTTTTAAATAAATAAGTGTGGATTATTTTCTCAGTGCAGTGGTGGTTTGAGTTGTTTGATACAGGAGATGTACCTGCCAAAGCAAAGCATATAGTACCAAAAAGGATTTTTTTTATGAATACCTATTGTGCTAAACAGTCTATTTAAATTTTTAAAACTTAGGGCTGGCACATGGATGAGGAGCCCGACTCGGACACCACTTTGCTAGGGTTGGCATTTCGTAGGCTTTTTATATTTTTTTTCAAGTGTTTAGAAAATGTATTTTATTCACCGTTTTTAATATTAGAGGAAAATTGTTAGGTATTTTGTTTTTACATTTATTTTTCTATTTTTTGTGACAGTTTTTTATATCTGAAATTTGTTTTAAACAAATTATTTTAATACACATTTTCAACTCAATTTGTAATTTCACACCTCAAATTATACAAAACTCTTTATTACTGTGGTCCACACTTGGTTGTGCTCTTAAAGGAAGGAGGAGTTAATATTATTTAAAAACAACAATTGTGCATTATTTGAAATTTATAGATTCTGCTTGTGTCTCAACGATTTTTATAAGAGTGTAATCTCAGGCTGGCACACCGCCACACACATTGTGTCTCTTAAATGTGAAGTTTGATATTCAACTAAATTCAGAGACAAAGATAATAATTATTTTAGGTATAATATGCAGTGGTGGCTGGTGGATTTAGGTTATACAATATCTCAATACTGGAGCATGGAACCTAAGCAATATTTTAAGACATGACTATCAGTACTGATTGAAGTTTTGCAGAAAAAAAATTTAAGAAAAAAAGTTACAAAAATGCGCAGCCTCCCCAGATTCCTTCTAGACCATTAGTAAAATCTTTGCAAACTATTTTTTTTTTCCAGAAGGAAAATTTATCACCCTGTTTCTTTTTTTGGTTTTCGAAAATTTTGATTTTTTATAGTTATGACATTTTGAAATTTACACGTGAATTTCAAAAAAAGATTTTACTAATGGTCTAGAAGTTATCTGGGGAGGCTGCGCATTTTTGTAACTTTTTTTCTCAAATTTTTTTTCAATTTTTTTTTCTACAAAACTTCTTCAGTCAGTACTGATAGTCGTGCCTTCAAATATTGCTGGGGTTCAATAATCCAATACTGAGATATGTTACAACCTAAATCCACCAGCCGCCACTGATAATATGTAATATAAATAATAAGTTTCCTTAATTTCTTATATAGATTGTTGGCTGCAAAATCATTTTATTTTGGAGTAGGAGGTGGCATATCACTTTTTCAAGATTTTATCAATAAATCTAAAGTTTTTAAATATACATCTTGTTGGAATTGTACAAAAGGTGTTAAAAGAGAGATATTAAAAATCGAATTTACTAATTAATTTTATATTTATTATGTAATACTTTTTACACATTTATTTAATTGCTCTAAAATATTTATGAATTTATTTCATGGACATAACCTTTCATATACCCATCCATCCTCAGCATCATGTGTCAGAACTCCATCGGGTTCATTTTCTTTAGGTTTGCGAAATCTTATTCTATCATGGATTCTATCTGTTTGCCCTTGCCAAAATTCTATTGAATGAGGCTTTACTATATACCCACCCCTAAAATGTTTTAAATTTTGATATAAATACAAATTGTTTTATTTTATTGTTTTACCACAAAGATGGCCTAGGTACTTGTCCTTCACTGTATTCGCTTTTGAGTTTTTTTTCCATTGCAGTCAGAAGCTCCCGTCCTTCAATGGGTTTACTTTGATCACTACATAATGCGCCAATTTGACTTTGATATGGACGTTTGCTAAAATAGCCATCAGCTTCTGAAAATGGTAGTTTTTCTACTATACCTTCTACTCTAACCTAAAAGTAAGTTTTTGAAAGGAAATTGATCGTGATCAACTATTTGTATTATATCTTACAGATCTACTATAATGTTCCCAATAAAATGTTAAAGCTGCATTTGGATTCTCCTCCTAAAATGCAATATTTTAATTAACAAAATTTTAATTCTAATTTACAGACCAATTCTTGACCCTTCCTACTTGTGTAGTGAGTGAAAAAAAATAAAACCTTCTCTACTGTAGCCTTTCAATAAAACAAAACGAGCTGATGGAATTCCACTTCTAAAAAATAAGAATAAATTGAGAACTCTGCCTTATTCATAAAATCAGTCTCGCGTAATATACTGCCCTGCTGTGACTGGAATTTGTAACTGCAAAAATCATTTAGAGGTTTTAATGGCATTTGTACTCCAGGTGTATATACAATGGTATGTTACATGGTTACATTAATAAAAGGAATGAATGCAAATTTAATTGCCAATAACCAAAATTGTTAATTTCGAAATGTGGATGGTATAACAGTTAATTTCTCTGAAATTGCATTTTACTGATACGACCTTCTGTCATAGTAGGACAGTATAATTATTAGTGGCGGCTAGTGGATTTAGGTTGTACCATATCTCAGTATTGGAGCATGGAACCCAAAAAATATTTGAAGGCACGACTATCAGTACTAATTGAAGGAGTTTTGCAGAAAAAAAATGTTACAAAAAATGCGCAGCCTCCCCAGATTCCTTCTAAACCATTAGTAAAATCTTTGCAAGCTATTTTTTTCTTTTGTAATCAGAAGGAAAATTTATCACACCGTTTTTTTTTTTTGGTTTTTGAACATTTTGTAAAGTTATGACATTTTGAAATTTACACGATGAAGCACTTAAATTTTCGAAAACCAAAAAAAACCGGGTGATACATTTTCCTTCTGATTACGAAAAAAAATAGTTCGCAAAAATTTTACTAATGGTCTAGAAGGAATCTGCTCAAATTTTTTAAAAATTTTTTTTTCTGCAAAACTTCTCCAATCAGTACTAATAGTCGTGCCTTAAAATATTGCTTGGGTTCCATGCTCCAATACTGAGATATTGTATAACCTAAATCCACCAGCCGCCACTTATAATTATATCACTATCATTTTTACTTTGTCGCTGTTGCTAAACACATAGCATTAGCTTCAACTGTCCTTGGATCATTTTTAACAATCTTGAACCATTTATCAAACAAATAAAATGGTTCTTTTATTTCCAAATTTTCTTCAAGGAATAAATTACCCCTCCCATTATAACTTGTTCTCATGTCTAAAACAATAATGTGTAAAAAAAAAATAATAGTTGATTATGTTAAACATACCACTTACATCCATTCTGATTATTTAATAATTACTGCAAATTTTATCAAATAAATCTGATTAAATATTGAATTTTTACAGCCTTGAGTGAATGAGTATTAAGGAATGCAAATAAGACTTTTAAAATATTCGTGGATAGGCAACACATTAAACGCATGAGCATTGGCCATTACTTCTAACAATTGTGAACTAGCTATTTAAAGGTAAAACCAGAAATATAATAAAAAACGACCCAAACGTAACTTCAACTTCGTGCTGTGTTATATAAATTAAATTCGTACCTTCGATCAGTGTTTATTATCGAAGATTCGTACATATTCCCCATTAATGTTTGCAACACTGATGGCACTGATTGATAAGCAGTGTTGCCAATAGTTCAATACGAAATTACTGGCGAAACGATTGCATCCCTGGCATTTCCTGGCAAAAACTTAAATATCGCATTCTCGCAGTTCCTGGCAGTTTGCTGGTTAAGTTTATTATTTTGATGTGTATTACCTTTGTCCTAAAGGTTTTTAGCTTTAGATCATCTATAGACCATTTTTACTTCGTAGGAACACGACAATAAGGACATTATGCAGAATTAAAAATTTGTTTTCCTCTTTTACCAAATATTCCAATACGAATTTTTGTTCCCTGTTCAATAATATTTAATGTTTTTTACAGTCTTTACATGCAACTTGCATCTTTTTGTACCATATTGTTCAGTGCTAAAAGGAACAGAAATAAATAATTTAGATTTCGGAGAGTGAAATTAGTCATCGGATTCATCAATGTATGCTATCATTGTACGTCACTCTGCATCATAAGACAAGGATGGCTATACTAGGTATGTCAAAAGTATAATAGTAAAGAGGGGTGCTGTGAATGGTGTGATAGATCATTCTCTAGCGACGAACATATCGTGAATCGATATTTTTCAAACCGATTTAAGTAATCTTTGTGATTCGTGATCTGTTAATAAAAAAAGGAAGTGTTGGGAGTTACTAGCAATTCGTCATCGCTGAGAATGTTAGTCCTGGCAAATTCCTGGTTTTAAATCAGTCCTGGCGAGATAGGATATTCATTTCTGGCAAATGCCAGAGACAACTCTGCAAATGCTAGTAATTACTGGCAAATCGGCAACACTGTTAATAGGGACCGGTATATCTTTTTTCTGTTCTGTGGGTATATCCACCTGCTGGACGCTGGTAGTTACCAACCCGATAAGTTTAAGATTAAAATTGTTAAACCAGTAAAATAATAGATATTATTTATCAATTTTTTTAGAACAGTTATTCCATATGAGTATACTTCGCTGTGATCAGTTTTTTGCATAAGTAATATAAATCTGTTTGGTAACTTAACAACCAGTAAGATACCTTGGCAAAGCCAAGAGTTTATAAATCTTGGGCAAAGCCATAGACTTATAAAAATGTCTGTGGGCAAAGCGAACTTTTTAACTTGCATCTAAACTCCGACCTTTATTTCGCATTGTTCTGTTCGACTAGTTTGACACGGGGCAAACATTTTAGGTTAAGTTAGAACCAAATTTGTCACTCGACGGGTATTTTTGTACCGTTTTAAATTAGTGTAAACCGTTTTTGTAAATATTATGGCAGATTCGGCAAAGGTACGTATAAAAAAAGTATTTACTTTGTGCCTTAATAATTTGTTTTAAATAACGTTCATTTCCGTGCACTCTGTTTTTCCATGACAGGAAATGTCGCGTTATTTGTTTGAAATAACTAATAGAACGATTAAAATTAACAAGTATGAGTAATTGTTCCGTTGATATTACCTATCAATTAAATTTAAAGAAGGTCTTGTTCTCCTATTAGTATTTTTTTATCAATTACAGAGTGTTCTGTTATAGGTTCAAGAATACAAGGATGAATTGAAACAGCAAGCAGAACAATTGGTTTTAAAAGGTTTTCCTGAAACTATAGTAAAGTTGAATAACATTTTAGAAACCTCCCAACTTAAAAATAGGCGTCTCTCTGATGTGCACCAAGATTTAAATATTCCAGTGCCGGAGCCTATCGTACTAAACAGCCATACTGACTTGCCTCCAGCAAAAAAAACTAAATTTGACAATAGTATATCTTCTCAAGATGGTACCAAAGTTATGATTTTACCTAGTGGATCAGTCCCAACAAACAAACATCTCGTTGATTTAGTGGAAAATGTGAAACCTCACATTCGGAAACTCGTTGAAGACTCCAATCTGGTAATTTTGTTTCTGAATGTCAGAGTAGAATTATTTGCATATAATTTGTGTAGTTAAATGGTTTTTATACTAGAATTTTCTAAAAAAAATATAGGTAACCATCAGTTTAATAAAAAAATTCATTAGAACACTCACTACTGGATATCATTTAAAATTTCAAAATTGGGAAGACTAAAGGTCAACAGGTGTATGCAACTAGGTGGCAGTACATGTTTAACGTTCCCATTTTATTAATATAAACTGATAAAATATTAAATAAATGTATCTGAAATACTTGAGTTTGAAATCCAAAAGACTCGGCAGTACTCAAATATTTAGAGCTTCGGCGCTATTATATGTTTGTGTCAAAATTAGGTATATAAGGTTAAAAATTCTTTTGAAAACCCTAAACCCTAAATAAGCTTAGATACATATTCATAAATAACAAATTCTATAAAAAGTATAAATATAAATAGGTTTTTTTGTGATATTTAAAAATCATCAATTCTTGTAAAATTTTAAGCACTTTTTTATGCGAATTAAAATTTTTATCTACTAAAACTGTAAAAGAAGCCGATGTTTTTTATGTTGCAAATGAGTTGAAATAAACTATACTAAAATATTGTTATTTACCTCAAATCAAAATAAGGTGAACTTAAATATTCTCGTGATAAGTATTGCAATTTTAAAAATATCCATGAAGTCATTCTGAACTGAACTTTGTTGTAATTAAAATGTTATGTTCTTAGTTTTTTTAAGTAGCATTTGGGTATATCGTATTATAATTATTGTAGATGAAAATGTGGATATCCTTCATGATACCCAAAATTGAGGATGGTAATAATTTTGGTGTGTCGATTCAAGAAGATACACTAGCTGAAGTTCAGTCTGTAGAATCAGAGGCTGCAGCTTTCTTTGATCAAATATCTCGATATTTTATATCAAGAGGTAAATTATTTTTATATTTTCACAACCGTCGTAATTTTTAAGTTTCTAGTAGGTATTTCTCTATATAATTGGCTCTATGGAAGTAATTTGCATCAAAGAATAAATTTATACAACTCCGATAGTTTTGACTAACAGGTTCATGATATTGAGGGTTTCAAAACAGAGGGGTGCCATGTCAGCTCATAATATAACTAAACAGAAATCAATAAAAACATTTAAAAAGCCCATATTTAGATATAAATATAGATATATTAGAAAAATGTGCTCTTGCATTATGTAAAAACGTCAACCGTCTCCCAAGTAACATTTTCAGTCTTATAAGAAATGTAATGATGTCATCACGACCTAAAATACCAACTTGCATTTAGACGTGACGACCTTCTTACAACCCTTTTATGACCAACTTTGAATGGTTGGGAAAAAGTTGTCATGACTTTTCATATAACTTAATTGGATATGACCTTTATAGAACTATTAGGTCGTATCCTAAGAATTGATTGTGATATTATCATATAGAGGTCTTTATAAAGTCATTATAATGTTGTAACAATCTTTGGTATGCCTCGATATGACCTATTACCTGAATTTTGTGCAAATGACAAAAGAACATAATGAATCAGTATGTATTGATTTTACCTATACGTATGTCTTGCATTCATCCGTTTACAGTAGGGATAACTAAAACATCAATAATCAAACTGTATTAAGTATGAAACTAAGTACCTACGTGGTGTTACTATACGAAAATGTTAAATATTTAAATCAATTTCTAGCTATGTTATGATGCTAAAACTGCTGGGAATTTTATTTTCACTGTAAAACTGGCAAAGATACCCCGAAAAAAATACAAGTTGCCATCCAAATAATGAAAATCAAAGAAAATTTAAGAAATCATACAAAACAAACATATTTTAAATATTGGTTTCAAAGGGTTAGAATGTATGCATATTTGTAGAGCATAATTGATAATATCAAAGAAATATATTTTCTAATCAAATTTCTATGTAATAAACCTTCAAATTAAATTTAAAGTTTTAAAATTTTTGTTTGTTAAATGTGGACTCCAAATTTCTAACAAAAAATGTTGGCCAAATTTGCTTACGACTTAATAGTTATAAATTTAAATGTGAAACTACCAAGCAGTCATATAAAGTCGTAGCCATATTGAATGTATAAATGTAAATTAATTTAGGCCTTTATGTTCCTTCTAATATTTATTTAAACAATTATAGAGAACTAATAAGAAAACTAACTACCAACTCACTAAGCAACTTTATTTTGTAGACTGTTTTTGAATTACTCTAATCTTTTTATATTTTTGAAACGATCATAGAGTCTTATTCATAGAGAAGTAATATGACCAACTACCCAATGGCGTGTTCACACCGTCCACATGACTTAACTGTCATTTCATATGACTATAGTCATTTTTGCCTGCTTTAAACTACCTTTGAGTCTTATTTTATATCTGCGACAGTTTCATGACGTCGCATGGGTTACTCGCGCATATGTTCTGGTGAAAAAAAAAGTAAAAAAAAAGCAGATAAGCACACTTGATATCATTTAATAGTCATGCTACTTGATTATAATACATGCAAGAAATATGAAATTTGGTGCAAATTTGTTAAATAATTTTGGATTCCGAAAGTAAAGTTATATTGTGTGTGTTGAGGTTATGCGCGATCAGAGCCGTTTATAGAGTCTTTTGCGACCGGCAAGGCTCTGAGGCCCCTATACAGAAGAAAATTAAGTGGGGGGGGGAGGATTTATTCGTAATAATGAAATGAAGTAAATTTAACCATTCAAATCATTTGTCAGGTGGTTTGAGGGGGTAAAAAGTGAGGGGAAAATTATATTAAAATTCCTCGTTACATAAATAATCCTTGAACTGTGAAAATTCTTATGCAGAATCATTTATAACAATGAAATAAATTCAACCTAAGCGTTGAAATCTTTATATATTTGTATTTCTCTTATATGGAAGATAGTTTTCAATTCCGTTATTGGTAATGAACGTGGAAATACTATAGAAACCCTAGTAGCTATTGATCATTTGATATTATATCACTGATATGTGATAACAGTAAATAGGGAATTTGGATGTCATCCCAGAGACGGATTTTAATCTTAGGATAGCCGCGCTTAGAGGCCACCGATTACTGTGCCTAGCGATAAATTTTTATTCTACTGTGCTCTTGATATGCGTAGTTCTCGGCGCATGTCGTACGTCCGTGCTCTATCTCCGCTCGCTAAACTGCATTAAAACGGGCCGGCTATCGCTCATCAGGAAATATATAAAATGTTTTATGTATGACCGGTCTTAATTGGTCCCTTTATATACTTGATGGGAGGGCTTAAAATATCACTTTACAGCCCGCCTAGAGCTTTTGCTTAATTTTTCATAGAACATTTTCGACTTCTGAGGCGACATGTCCAACGTCGCAGCCTCTCTTCGGTAATTTCTGGTGGGGTACAGGAAAATAAATAAATTTTCATCCTCTTCCATTTCCAGTTCAGTTAAAAAACACAAAACACTGAAAAGGATTGTAAAGCGATTCTTATCATAAAATTACAGTATGGCCACCTTTATATTTACGTTGTTCTTTGGTACTTGCATGTATTTTTAGTACAAATTCAGAATCAAATTCCTACCTGTCAGTATAACAATACAATTGTCATTTTTATGGTATGTCAAAATTTAACAGATTGACAGTTCTTATTGAGAATTTGCAAAATAGCAGACATGTATTTATGTACTCGTATTAATTAAGACTGGTCGTACATTCAATTTTATATACATCTTGGGCACAACCAGCATTTATGGCCCTTATCGTGTTAGAGCCCTTGGTTAACGCTTCGGACTCTAATTTCCACGCCGTGAGCTATAAACGCCTCTTTATGTCCTTGGTGCATAAATAACTATAAAATAAGTATTTAGTGACATTTAATATAGTTGACAGCAAAAAATGAGAGTTTTTTGTTTATGGGTCAAATATTGATATGATATATGAATAAATGATATAATAATAGAAGTATTAAAACCGGAAATTTTTTTATTATTTGAAGTAAACAGCAAAATGTCCCATCCATTAGTTCCCAAACAATTGATTTAATTTAATGGTGTTATGAGCTGGTGCGCCATTTTGTTAATAAATCAGGAAAGGGTATGTCATCAAAATATGATTCCATAAATTTTCCTAAAATATGGATTTACTGTTGAGCTTTGAGATTTTTGTCATACTATTCCGAGTCAAACATTAAACATTTCTTGGTTGAAAAATATGTTTGTAATGGTCGGAACAATGATGTCGATTATTGTGATTGAAAATTCCATTGCTGGTCGCTCTTACCTCGTCGGTCCATATGATATAGTGGAGGAAATTTTAATTTTCGTCACATTATCCTATGAACCAATTACAAAAATGTATTCTGCGATCTGTATCACCGGGGACTAATTGATGAGTAAGAATTTTCCATCACTACCCAGATTCTTTTTTATGTTTTATAGCGTTATACAAATTTTGGGGTACTTATAATACACAATGACTTTGAACTTTCTAAAAGTTATCGTCTGCGGCACAGCGAGGGCCCGCCGCCCACCACGTTCTCTGCAGCTAGCGCGCTGTGTGCGTACCTCTTAAATTTGTCCTCCCTACATATTATATCACGAACCACCACTGATTTATTTAATAGGGGGCGAAAAAAATAAGTAATGCCCAGGGCGCCAAGTGGTTTTAATCCGAGCTTATTTATTTAAATGAACATATTTATCTCAATTATTTTTAAAGCGGGTGGGGGGAGGAGGATAAATATACTAAAAGCAAATCCTCCATTATTGACAAAAAATGAGGAACAACTGTGCAAAATGGGATAAATCCATTTTTTTTTTTCTATTTCTCTTATAAACATGAAAAGTTACTGTTGATCCAGTCTATGTTTTAAATTGTCCAGTTATATGAAAATCCAAAATCCAACAATAAGAGTCATGTAGTTTACTAATAAAAATACTTTTTGATATAACACTAATATTTTTTGATTCCTTACTCTTTTAAATAATAGAAAATTTACTGTTTTCATTAAAATACAATAAAGCTACTTTTTAATTTAGCAGATAGGAGTAAATTGCAAACCGATTGGGTAAAATGAAATTAATCTACACTGGTCTGGCAAAAAGGCATAAATCCAATCGAAAAGTCAAAATATTGAAGTAAATATATTTAAACTTGGAATTTATATATTATTTAAAGAAAAACAATAACTTTAATCATTATCTGAAAAGAAATATGGGTTTTTCACTGTGCCTCTTCTTAGTGGTTTTTCTTCTTTTACAGAAAATTTCGGATTTATCCCCTTTTTCACAGTTGCTCCTCAAATGGTAACTGTCTGTTGTAATTAATACTTCAGAAAAAAACATGTAAGTTCTTAGAAAAAACATGTAATTTATTATGTAAGTTTGTCTGAAAAAATACGCCTATCGTTGCAATTAAAATATGCTTCTCTCTTTTCTAGTCCTTCATACAACCGGTTGATAATATCCTCAAACATATTGAGTAAGGTTAAAGATATTATGCTATGGTTGTAACTTCTTAAACACATTTAATTTTTTTGTCTAAATAGCGGCATACCAAATAATGACGTTTTAAATAATGATAGGGAATAGAGCTGTGTGGTCGTAAAAAAGCATAGAGCCAATTATAAGATTTAATTTTATTTTCTATACCATTTGATTTGCCGTTTTGACTAGTGCCCATTTATATTTTTGAACATTTTGTTGTGCATGTTTGAATTTCATATTTTGTATTTCTCATAATGTTAACATTTAATTTAATCAACTACTTCTCTTATAGGGAAATTGATTTCTAAAGTGGCGAAGTATCCCCACATAGATGACTATAGACGAGCTGTACAAGAATTAGATGAAAAGGAATACTTAAGCCTTTGGCTGGTAATGTCTGAAATTCGAAACAGGTACTGCACTCTACATGACATTGTTCTTAAAAATCTCGATAAAATTAAAAAACCCAGAACGTCTAATGCTGCAGAATCCCTGTATTGATTAGAATGAATGAATAAATCAAATAATATTAAAGTATTTTATTTTTCAGTTTGTTTGACTCTTGTACGCGTGACTGTCTAGATAAGTTTTATATAAAGTATTTTCTTAATAAATTAATTAATAATTCTATACAGATTTATTTAATAATAAAACTATTTGATATTTATAAAAAACTATGGGTTGTCATTTTATTAAATTGGATTTGAATGAAAACTTAATTTGTCTGCTTTCCCTAACCTATGTTTAAAAACTGCATTAATTTTAAAAATTTTAAAAAACGTGATATAAAATTTTAAAAATTCTGCAGTTGTATTGAATTTATAACCCAAAGGAAGTTTTAAAAAGAAAATAGTTAAAATTATTTTTATCGGTAGAAATGTCGATGTTATTGCAGCCAAGGCCGCTTATTGTGTCTTTAGGCTCCTCTACACGTTAGCCAATGCGTTGGCCAACACGCTGGCGCACGTATTGTGCGTTATTTGCAAGGAAATTGGTAATCTGTCCACACGTTGGAAGGACGTTCAGTTTGTTTCGACGCAGGCCAATATCAACATCAACAATGAATGTCATGAGGGTAGCTGCTGCTGCGATTTATTTATTTAGTGCTTATTATATTTTTACTTACTATATTTTTGTTTTTGTGATATTTGTTTTGAGGATTCCAAATACAATTTTCGGCTTGGTAAAGTTCTATGAACTTAAAAGTTTCTTCGTTACTCATCGCTGCCATTATGTACCATAAAATACAAATTTATATGCACAGTACAGCACAGAATCTTAACCTACAATTCCTGCGGGAGCACTTCACATACCCCAGTGCAGCCAACGTGTGGACGTGGCTACCAGCGTCCGCCAGCGCCAAGGCCAACACCCTTTGATGTGTCTTGAAAAACCGACAACACGACGGATCGGTCGCCAACGCTTGGACCAGCTCTGCCAATGCCGCCAATACGACCAATAGTCCCCTCTACACGATGGCCATACGCATTGGCCAGCGATATTGGCACACGCATTGGCCAACGTGTAGAGGAGCCTTTACACTGGTTTTCTATACCCTTTTCGGTGGTCCCTATGTTGCTGATTAGCCAATAGAGTTCTGTGACCAGTCTGTGTGCAAGTATTTTTGGGTTCGTTTTTGTTTCCCCAAAAATATTTTGTCTTTAGCAGACCAGCTGTTTGCATTGGCAAAGTATATGTTCCACTGTTTCCGGCGCTTCTCTGCAGAGCATGCATCCCAGGTCACCTTAAAACAGCCCAATTTTTTTATTGTAAGTAGCCCTGTCTGCAGTTGCAGACTTGTGTACGGTTCGATTATGAATGCTTTGCCATGGGACATAGCAAACTTGCATTTTTTTAATGGAGCCCTGTATATTTTCAGTTTTTTTTTTTAATTTACGCATTATTCAATTCCCATGATGTATATATGTTGTATATTTGCATCATTCATTTGGAAGATACAAGGTGAATTTTATAACTATAATACAAACAGTCGAGGTTGCCATGGAAAAATAAAAAATGTTATATTGCAACATTTTATTAGTTATATGCCATATAATTTCTCTTCGCCGAGCTAGAGACAGCTCATCTAAAAGCTCCTCAATTTGGTTGCTGAAAAAGTTATGGTATAAACAACCATTTAAAATGTGACCTAAAATTTTGTTGTGTAAAATACCACACCAAACGTAGAGAAGTTTTTCCTTGAAATTAGATTTCCTTTGTTATGTGTGGATTTCCCAAAGATCAATGTCTCATATTTTACGTGTTAAAATATCCTGTTGTGGAATCATATATCCATAATAAAGTTTTGATCTCTTCCTAACTATTTGTCATATATGTGGTATAGTCCAATCTATTTTTAATATGAGTTCCTTTAAGTGCTTGCACAGGTCGCATCTTATACGGAAAAAAAATATTTCTTCTTAAAACACTGAATATACGGGGTGGCCATTAGCTACTCCTTACATGGCTAACTTTTTTTATTTGCAGAGTTACAGAGTCGGTTAAAGTAGCAAAATTGGACATACAAATGTTTATATCTTTGAAATCGGAAAAAAAATAAGCTTTCTTTAAGCCCATAGCCGACTATGGTTTTCATTTAAAAAAAATGCAAGTTTATGTTATATCTTGGAAATCGTGTCAGCCAAGGAATTGACAATAGGTTTATTGAATTCTACGTAAAAATATTTATTGATAAAAATTTTCACGGATTTCCTAAGATTAACGGTTTCGAAGTTATTTAACATTAAAAAAATCGACCATTTTCAGTTTTTTCAGTATAATTCAGCAACCTGAAAACATACCACAATTCTCAATACGGTAATCAATTGCTTTCACAATTCTGCCCAATTTTGCTAATTTAACCGACTCTGTAACTCTGCAAATAAAAAAGTTAGCCATGTAAGGAGATAGATAATGGTCACCTTGTATATTTAAAATCTAATTCTTATACTTCTTATCCCATTAAACATAGCTTTTGGTTGAAATCGAGACCAGTAGTGTATGGAAATCTTTGCTTGTATTTATAGAATTCGATAATTTAACACCCTGTATGTTCCAAACTAAAAACATACAAAATATGTACATCATTGCAATCGAAAAAAATTTCAAAAAACGAAAATATACAGTGTGTTCCATTAAAAAATGCACGTTTGCTCTGTCCCGCTTTTATGAAAAACCCTGTATATTCAAAGAGGTCGCCATGAAGAAAATCATTATTCCCTATAACTTTAATTTAAAACATTTTTCTATAACTCGAAAAATAAAAGGTGTGATACCCCTTGTACACGGTCTTTAATTTAAGACACTCCCTGCTTGAATGTTATTTTCGGCTGCTTAAAGTTTAATATCAAAATTTATGAACATGTATACTGTATGATTTTTCCGTAGATATTCATATTCATATGAAAAAAATCTTGTATGTCACATAAATAAACAGTAAACATAACCTCCATTTTTTTAAATGGAATTACCTATATTGAAATGTACCGTACCTAGGTCATTTCACCTATTTCAAATTTTACCTATTTATTACCAAAATTAATTACTTTATTATTTCTAAATTAAGATCATTAAACGTTAATTATTATTTCATTACAAAGAACCAGAATATAAGTCGTATTATATTAGAAATCTCAGGGTTAAATAACATTTCATTTTAGGAGCAAAAGTGAACGTTTGAACGCACAACCCGGGGCGACGAATTGAGGAAATAGGGGGGAGATAATGTGGACGAATCACTAGGTAAAGGTTAGGCTATCTAACAGGGTTTTAGTATATTAGTTTATTCCAAATTCTAAATGATTAAAGTAATTTTTTTTCATAAGTTTAAATATCATAAAATAAAAGGGTTTCAGTATATTAGTTTATTCCAAATTCTCAATGATTAAAGTAATCTTTCATAAGTTTAAATATCGTAAAATAATGTGTTTAGTTGAATCTCTGAAAATTAGAGTTTTATAAGATTAAATACGACTTTATGTTTTGGTTCTCTGGCAAAGGTTAATAAACTACGTAATGTGGTACCAAGAAAACATTTTAGTAGATAGGAAAGTTAATTAGGGTAACTTTGCAATTTTAATTATTTTATTCATTTTCACTTAACTCGCTGTGATTGTGGGATTTCAATTCACTGGGTCGGGTTTGCTGAATAAAATATGTGCAATCGGTTATTCGGTCAATAACCTGTACTTTAAAAATAGGTCAGCTGTCTATTATCGACACCATATTTTGAGTCCGTCCCCGACCACCCTTTGGCGTTGTTTGTTGTGGTCATTTTGTGTCAACGCACACTAGGACCGGTGCAGGCCACACCGCAGGGAGGTCGGCTGCTTTAATTTAGAAGGATTTCGGCCGTCAGTTCATAACTTCGCTGTACTTGTTATTACGTATAATCAATTGATTAAGGTATTACTCTAGATTTGTTTGGGTTGCCTGTTTCTTGACTGTTTAACTACGCCAATTAGTAGAGAGCACTTCGTTTTATTTGGCTGATGTTCTAGTCAAAACTTCGAAACAGTTGGGTTACATGTGTGATTCTAAGAAACCTCGAGGTGGCCATGTTCGCGAGTCATGCAGGGAAATTTCCCGTACAGCAGATATGAATTTACGCTGACTTCAAACTCCGACAGTCAAATTTAGACGGCCATTTCTGTCACTTAACATTGTTTGTTTTGCACATGTTTTATATTGGCAAGTCCGGCACAGGTATTGATGTAATTACATCACAGCATTGCTTTGTGTCTCTTCAGGACCTTTTCAGGCTATTTGCCACATCAATTATTATATTCGACTATAAAACAGTGGTTATTTTCCACTAACTTTGTATTTTCATTATCAGGCGATTGCCATGACAATTGTTATTATATAATGCAACATATCAGAGAATTTCTCGCAACAATAAATGTATAAAACATATATTTGTCTTCTTCTTACATATTTTCAAAACGTTACCTAACACATACAGGGTGAGATTAGCCTCACTCGACTTAACAAACTCAGTGCTCTAAAATAAACAGCAAAACCATAAAATCAAAAATGAAAACGGTTCTCTCAACAAGGCAATAGTGGCTTGGCCTCACAAACAATAGTGCATAAAAGGTTCCTCCTAAGATGGAATAATTACTAGGAAACTATGAGAGTTTTCTAAAGGTATAAGTATCAAGTGTTAAATTTAATTCACAAAGTAACCAATAGCTAGTATTATCAAACTTTATATAAAAGAACCTGGGTAAACCATAAACAGGGTAGAACATAGAATGGGGAAATAATAATTTGAGGTTACTACACACACAATGTAATTTGGGTCCTAATTTATAGAAAACTAGACGATCACGTAAATAGCCAAAAGTATTGTTTGTCTTTCCCTAAAAAGAAGGATAAATAATACAAGGGGGGGGGGTTGGGGGGATTCAATATATTTTATATTGAGGTGTTTACTGCCCATTTATATCATTAATTAATTATTTCATACGGATATTTGGACTACTAAAAAAAATCCAAACATTTAAATAACTGAAAAATAACGGTTAGAGAGTCTTAAATTGAACACCATGTACGTGTGGGATGGTTTTTCAACCCCTCTGAGACTTTTCTGAAATGGCCAATGACTAAAGGATAACATGACCTTTCTGGAAAATTCGTACCTGCGCCCATGACTATATGTAAGTAAATAGGCCTTTTCGGGTGCAGAGAAGTTTTAACCAGTGGTTAGAACCTCTGGATTATCACTGGTTGAGTTTAAAATCAAAATTAATTTCAACCAATGATAACTACTGGTTAAAACTTCTCTGCACCCGAAAAGCCCTAATGTTAGTCAAATAATTTATCGCCGTTGACAACGTTCAACTGTACTTTTGCATTTTCATACATTTAATGGCTTGTTCAGTGGCGGAACTAGCTCAAGTTTAAAGGTGGGCCGCTGAGTGGGTCACAAGTATTTACTGTAAAGTTGACATTTTGAAATTTGCAAAATTAATAATCCATCTAAAATAAAATTCATCACTCATTGTTACAAAAAATGTTTTTTTTTTTAACAATATCTAAAACCTGTCGATAACTTTTCCTCCTGATTATGAAAAAAAAAATGTTTTGCTAATATTTTACAAATTGCTTACAAAATAACCTGGATGGTCAGGCCATTTTTGCAAACCTCAATCTTAAAATATGGCATGGTTCCCATGCTTCAACTATTAAATATGGCATAAGATATAATTCACCAGCCGCTGCTGACCGACCTGCTGCTTCCACAGTGCGCCTGCATTTCGTAATTTTTTTTTCATAGTCGGATCAGGTTAGGCCTGAAAGTTAAAGAAAAAAGTTGATCCACTTTTCCTTCAGTTTCAAGGGGCTGTAAGAAACTTTAAATGTATGTTATGCAATTTATACATCGATTTTTATTCATTTTCTATATAGCGTGGCCCAGGGATAGTTTTCCGTAAATAAATTGGTTGTGAGGTGCCAAATAGGCAATTAAGGTATAGGTACCAATTTTCATTGTTTTGCGTTCCATATCTTCATTTTTGGCTGTGTCTCCATTTATATATTATTGCATTACATATGTACATTTTAAAATTCCGTAGATTTATGTTTCGGAGTAAAACTCTGTATTATTAATATTTCATATATTTATTGTTTTAAGCATGAAATTAGATTATCGATGTTAAGCACGAGCATGCATATTGCACATTTTCTCTGACATCTTGTATTACTGAGACGCTGGTTTTTGAAAGATTTCTGTATTTGGATTCCAGGGCACTGGATTTATATAAGTAACAGACATTGATGAACATAAACCTACAAAAGAATAAATTTAATTTTTATTTTGCGATATTTTTATAAAATATCTCATAATAACATTATTGTTAACAGTAAGCAATGTTGACAATACAAAAGAAAATGTTACCCAAATGGTGAGTTTGCTCTACTTATACGATACTAAAATGTTCCAAAATTCAGTATTGGACATGCCTTTGTGAAATCCAAAGTAAACTGCTAAAATAATAAAATTTGGAGAGTATAAATAAGGTACATTTGTGCATAGTATGACATTTTGAAATTTGTATCATCGTTATCTACAAAAGGTATGGGGTCAAAGTCATTATTTTTTAATGGAAATTGGAGTAGTTTCTGGTATTTTCTGAAAGGGATTATTTTTCTGATTAGAAAAATATATCGTGTCTGAGGCTGCTTAAGAAAAATTTTGAGAAACTAATTACTGTATATCTATTTCTTGAGCCCACCATTTTCGGGGTCTCGACCGTCCGTGGTTGACAAACACACACATGTCTCCCTATTATATGAAATTTATCTAACTACGTTTTTCACATTGACGTTGCATTTCTGGCGTCCGCACACCCTCCTTAATTACTTTCATGTTATTTTGTGGCGATTTGGTTAAGTGGATCCGCACCATGTTTGGAGTAACACTGTTAATAATTTAAATACAAAATAGTTCTTACTTTTTAATCCTTGATTTAGAGGAATTGGTTTTGGCTTATTTTTGGAATTCTTCACCCAATCTTTAAATGCTTCTTCGTTTTCCTCAATTCGTCTTTGTTTCTCTTCGAAAATTTGAAGTAGACTTAATTTTTGATTTATTTTTCTCTCTGTAGACATATACCGGGTGTCAACGAGATCACTCTCCGGCTGCCATTTCATTCTTTTTAATGAATCGAGATAAAACCTGGCACATGTTACCAAAACGATATTTTTTGTCAATCTATTAAGTTTCTACGACTTCGGGTTTCATCGGAAGTGACCTCAACCATTGATTTTTAAATAGGATACCCTGTATATTTTTGAATTTTTTGGAATCTAAAGGTTCGTATTGAAAATTTGCATTTAGCTGTGGTATAAAAGTGATACTTTCATTTGAAAAAAAAATTGGAAATTTCGAAAAAAGTGATTTTTTTAACTTTGGACCATTCTGTAACACAAATCAACAACAAAAAATCCGATTACGTATTTTTCTTAGATTATTTATGAATATTAGAATAATTTGTGGTGGGTGACGGCACACTAGATTGAAAATTAAAATTGGCTGCACACATTTTAAAATGGCGGAATGAGTCATGAAATTAGAACAGTCATATGCAGAATGACCTCTAGATTCCAAAAATGCAAAAATATACAGGATATCCTATTTAAAAATCAAGTATTGAAGTCACTTCCAGTGAAACCGGAGTCGTAGAAACTTACATTGATAGAAAAATGTCGTTTTAGCAATATGTGATACATGCCAAGTTTTATCTCGATTCATTAAAAAAATAATGAGATGGCGGCCGGAAAGTGATCTCTTTGACATCCGGTATACCTATTATACAGGGTGTTCCAATACTATATAGCCAAACTCTTACAATAAGTAGATGGGCTCAATATAAAATAAAAACTCCTATAAATATTTGGTCAATAATGGAAGAAAAAAAACATTGTTTGTGCTATAACTCAGAAACCGTAACAGATACGTATATCAAAATTTAGAGATTACGTTTTGTTTAAGATCTTAACAATATCCTATATTTACTTTTCAAGTAAGTGGTCAGGGGCTTAGGTTGGGTGTAAATAAATATTTTTTGAATTCATTAACTCTATTAAGAATTTTACTTTAAAATATGATTTTTCAATCATTGTTACAGAAAAATGATATACCTTTTACATCTCGATAGAAATCCCCACTTTCGTGAAAATCAACTTCAACATTGCGTTGTAAGCTTATTCTGTTATAATTAATATTATTAAGTAGGTACAGTAGGCTTGAATACTTGCCCAATGTTAAAATCATGTCTGCAAGTTTATTAAATGTAAAATTGGCTACTATATTCTATCATATTCACTTTGACAGATATTAATTTAAATAATGGAAGCTTATTAGAATTAATAATATACTAGAAGTGTGCAATTCAATTAGATTTTTAAAGTTGATTTTCGCGAAAACGGTGAATTCTATCGAAATATGAAAGGTATATAATTTGTCTGTAATGATTAAAGAATTACATTTTAAAAATCAAATTTTCAAGAGAGCTAACGAATTTAAAAATATACTCAAGCTAAGTCTCATATGCACCGTCCCTGACCACTTGAAAAGTAAATGCAAGACATCGTCAAGATCCTAACCAAAAAGTGATTTCTAAATTTTGATATACGCATCTGTTATGATTTCCGAGTTACAGCACAAACAATGTTTTCTTCCTCCATCTTTGAAAGGGTGTAACTTCGACCACATATTTATAAGAGTTTTCGTTTTATATTGAGCCCATCTATATACTGTAAAAGTTTGGCTACATAGTTTTGGAACGCCCTGTATATACCGGGTGAGTCACGAACTGCGCTCGCCCCGATATCTCCTAAAATATTTGGAATAGAAAATTGAAATTTCGAGGGCTTATTATACGACTAAAATGCCATCTTTTCAATAAAAAATCAAGTTTGGTGCACATCCGGTTTGACCGGAAATGCCCACAACTTTCGATTTTTAAATGAAACACCCTATATATTTTTACATTTTTGGAATCTAGAGGAAATTTTTAATACAATACATCCATTTTGGTCACTTTTTGATAAACATTGAAAATTTTATTAAAAAAATCTATTTCTGAATCCAGAGTGCTGTGGTGCCCAAAATATATTTTAGTTTGTGTGCTACGTTACTATAAAAATAAAAAGAGCAATATGATTGCATTACTTAATTGTCTAGAGGCGTTTAAAATTTTTAAATGTGATTTTTACCCACTAACTCGGTTTTTTTAAATGGGAAGTTAATCGTCCACCAACATTTTTAAATACCCCATTTTCATACGAATCTAATGATACCAAAATTTTGAAAATCCGCTCAGAAATATTTGAGATTTCAGCCAAAATACAATGCAACCCCAAGCTTTTAGAAACATGCGGCTAATAGATTAGTGGGCTTTGGAAACTAAAATGACACATTTCTGTTTAAAATCTGCTAACCTAATAACATTGGAAAAATCATAGTAGCCATTGAATGTAATAAAACAATATCAGCTGTCAGACAGCACTCTGGATTCAGAAATAGATTTTTTAATAAAATTTTTAATGTTTATCAAAAAGTGACCAAAATGGATGTATTGTAATCAAAATTTCCTCTACATTCCAAAAATGTAAAAATATATAGGGTGTTTCATTTAAAAATCGAAAGTTGTGGGCATTTCCGGTCCAACCGGATGTGCACCAAACTTGATTTTTTATTGAAAAGATGGCATTTTAGTCGTATAATAAGCCCTCGAAATTTCAATTTTCTATTCCAAATATTTTAGGAGATATCGGGGCGAGCGCAATTCGTGACTCACCCGGTATACTAAACAGACCATTCAGATAAATGTGTCCGGTTGTAAAACAAATTTAAAATCATACTGTACCGATTGCTACCCTTTTTTTCCTTCTTAACCACATATTAAAACACAACTCATTCTCTACTCGTCTCTTTTCTTTTTCCGCTTCTTTCAACTGTCTTTCTTGATCTTCCCTTTCTTTATTTTTTCTCTTTATTTCTTCTTTTTCCTTCTTTTCAGCCAACCATTTCTTGAAATTTTCCCGTTCTTGTTCTATTATGATTAATCTTTCTTTTTCCTTTGCATCTCTTATTTTTGCCTCTTCTACTTCCTTTTTCTTTTTCTCCTGAATCTTTCTCTTCAACCAATTATTTAGTACTTCTTCTTTTTCTGTAAAATCAATCTGACCTGTTCTTTGTGTGGTTAAAGATGTTAATGATATTCGCATATCAGGATCTAGTTTTGATAATACGGGTTTAATAGATTTTACGGTAATTTGACTGTCTGCATCACTACCTGAATTTGTGGTTGAAGATTTAGGTGTGCTTTCTATATTTTCCTTGGATTTTAAATCATGGTTCTTAGCTTCTGAATTAGAACCAAGGGTAAGTTTTGGTGAAGTATAAGAACGTACCGCTAATTTTGTTGTTCCGTTGTCTTGAATTCTTGTTTCGCAAGAAGTGTATTCACTCTCACTAGTACTATGTAAACAAATAGGACTTTTCTTTCTCAGGGGTGGCATTTGATTTATAGGTTTTTCAACATATATGGCCGAGTTAATAAATCTCCTAATAATTCTTTTAGGTTCAGATTCATTGGTGTTAAAATTTTCTATTGACCAACTTTGGCTTTTGGGAAATTTAGGCGAATAAATACGTTGATTATCAGGCATTAACATATATAACAAAAATGCGTTCTAATTTCTGGCTAGTAAAAAATGTCAAAAAACTAAAATAATGATGACGTTTCCAAAAGAAGTTGAAGTTAATAATGCTGTTTGCCTACTTTGTGGAATAACACTAAAATGATTGATGCAAATTATGAAGGGTGCAATTAAAAACGAGAGTGATATTTCTCTCAATTTCAAGACTCGCAAAAGTAATTTGTATATTTATATTCATGCTTATATTTATAATTTTATATATTATATATTTATATTTATATAACATATACTTACATGCTTTATATTTTAAAGCATGTAAATATATGTTCATTTTTAAAAAGCGTAAAGGTGTATGAATAATACCAGGAGAATATTTAACAGTGCGTTACGTGATTTTCGGCGCCATATTTTTATTCACCCTTCATTCGGGTTGCAGAAAGTTTCTATTCTGATTTCTTTCAAATATTGAGTAGTAGAAATAATCTAAATGGATGCCCGTTAGAGTTCCTTTTCTTGAATCGAATGATTAAACGAATTATTCTGATAAACTAACAACAATCACTTTAGCCAGTGTATTTTTGAAATAATCTTCATTATTAATTATATAGTTGTAACCTCAGATTAATAATACTAGAAGATGAGTAACAAAACATATAAAGTTGTCCGATTCATCTACATCCTACGCGACGTACGTAAATATTATTGCTGGTTTTATTCCTATTGGTCAGAATCATGAACGCAGCACGAAGAAGCCCGATCGATGCCCGATCTATCACCGTCTTGACAACAAGTTGTGTTCCGTTTTGTTATTAGGTACTGGTTAATAATCGATTTTTAGTTATAAAATTTATTTCGTGAATATTTATTGAGAAACAATGACCAATAAGTGTGTAGTGTGCAGTCAAAGAGAAAAACCACGGGGTTGTTTATTTTTTCACAGGTAAGTAAACAAAACAAATCAAGGCGGGCATAATGCGAACGCGTGAAAGCTCAAAAATAACTAAAATTAATGATAGCTTAACAAAAATAACAACATTTGAATCCATTTGAACAGTAAAATATCCACATTTTATCAAAAAAGATACTTGTACAAAAACATTTATTTTAACCAATAGAATTTTCATTCTTAAGGTTGGTCACAAACTGTAGATTGATATTTTTTTCAATTCAATTTTAAAGATTGTTATTAAAAAATTTGTTTATTTTCAGATTTCCCGAGAATCTGGAGAACAGAGAAATTTGGCTGAAAGCCCTCAAAATGGAAAATGACAATAAGTGGCACTACGTGTGTTCACAACACTTTAAAAAAAGTGATTATAATATTATAAGATCTGGATTAAAAGTGTTGAAAATCAATGTTGTTCCATTTTTTTCCTTGGCAACACTATCACCACTTCGTCACATGCACTGTCCAGGTTAGTAGAGAATTATATTGAAAATTAATAACATGCTAAGTAGTCACTCATTCGCGAGTATTGAAATAACGCAGACTTCTGTTATGAGACAATTGGTCGACCAGTTTCTCTCAAAAGTGAGACAGACAACGGAACAGTGTATTAAATCCTTTTGGAATCGTTAGTCAGCAAGGAACTCGTTAGACGATAGAGAAGATACTTGCCTAGCACGCGGTGGGTCCAGATTTCGAATCACAAACTTATAATTTTTTTTTTTAAATAAGTATTTTTTAGTTTGTTAGTAAGATTTTCCTTGCCCTTTATTATAGTTTGTTTATTTTCCTTGCCCTTTATTATAGTTTGTTTATTTTCCTTGCCCTTTATTATAGTTTGTTTGTCTGTCTCACTTTTGAGAGAAACTGATTGGTCGACCAATTCTCTCATAACAGAAGTCTGCGTTATTTCAATACTCGCCACTCATTCACACCTCATGAAATAATATTAAGTAGATAGGAACCTACAGAGCATGAACTGTTATGTTATGTTACTTTTATTGCAGCGATGTAGGTATGTATATTTCAAATAAATCTTATTTGATTCAGCATTGAAAATTTAATTCCTTCGCCACCATTAGTACCCAAAATAGCAAAGTATTTTAAATATAAATATACAAAGCCCGCCACTTTAAACTCGCTTGGTCCTTATTTTTTTATTTTTTAAGCAACGGCTATGTCCGGTACATCAAATTGTAGATATTTTTAAGTTCTTTAAATGTAGCGTGCAGTGATTCAAAATTTTTTGTTTGATCACTGCACTGTATATTTAAATTTAACATACCTTGCTATCTTGGGTACTAATGGCGGCGAAGGAATATAATTTTCAATGCTGAAACAAGTGAGATTTCTTTAAAAGATACAAACCTACATCACTGCAACAAAAGTAACATATCAACAAAACAGTTGCTGCTTTGTAGGTATCTACTTGATATTATTTCATGCGGTATAAATGAGTGACTACTCAGTATATCATTAATTTTCACTATAATTCTCTAATAACCTGGAGAGTACGTATAAAGAACCAGGTGATAGTGTTGCCAGCGGAAAACTTGAACAGTACTGATTTTCAAGACTTATAACCAGATCATTTAATAATATAATCACTTTTTTTAAGTGTTCTGAACACATGTAGTGCCAGTTATTGGCATTTTCTATTTTGAGAGCTCTTAGCCAACTTTCTCTTCTCGCCAGATTCTCGGGAAATCTGAAAATAAACACATTTTATAATAGCAACCTTTAAAATTAAATAAAAAAAATATCAACAGACTTTAAAACATCTATATAGTGAGCAACCTTAAGAATGAACTTTCCAATTAAGTTAAAATAAATAGTTTTGTATAAGTATCTTTATTAATAAAATGTGGATTTTTTACTATTCAAATTAAATGAAATCAAATGTTGTTTTTTATTTTTTGTAAAGCTAATATTAATTTTAATCATTTTTAAGCTCTCACATTTTCGCATTCACGCAATATGCCGACCCTGATTTGTTTTGTTTACTTACACGTGAAAAGATAAACAACCCCGTTGTTTTCCTGTTTGGCCGCACACTACACATTTACTAGTCATTGTTTCTCAATAAATATTCACTAAATAAATCTTTATAAGTAACTAAGAATTGATTATTAATCAGTACCCAACAATACAAAACTTTTAAATCACTAAAAAGCAACAGAGATTAAAATAGCAAAGCAGAATAGCATTGAAAAATACATTCCTCAAGCAAACACATCTTGTATACCTATTAAGTTTTAAGTTATACAAAATCATTAAAATAAACGCTGAAGCCTGGAGCCGCCCCTGATTTGTTTTGGATACGTTGATAAGTAAACATGCAAATTGTTGTTTATGTATCGGTCATAAAAATCAGCGTGTCTCTTATGGGTGTTACTTATCTTTATATTATTCATCTGAGGTTGTAACCAAACAAATTTATCGGCAAAATAGTATTTTTTTAATCACTAGAGTTCGGATATCAGCAAGTCATTCCAGTTAGTGATGGGCAGAATCGTATTATTTTAAGAATCGAGAACCCGGTATTCGAATACTTTTAAGAATCGAATGAGTATCCGAGAACCGAGAATATTATGAATAATAGAATAATATGATATTCTCTGCACCGCACGTACTCTACAACTCTACTACCGATTAGTAACCGATTCCACTCGATTCTCGGTTCTCGAGTTCTCATAGGTAAGTAAGTACGTACGTAATTTAGATGCCATTATATTTTTAAATAGTAATATGTAGAATCTAAGAAGATACAAACTAAAGGCCAAAGTTATGTTTTTAGAGTTTATTTTTTTTAAGTTGTTAATTATAGTATTATTTTTTTTTTGAATATTTATATTGGTTTTTATTGTTTTTTAAATATCGATTTTTTGTTATTTTTGTTGTCGATTTTCGACAATATTTTTTATTTCTTTAAAACTTTTATTTTTGTTATTTTTAATTGTTACAATTAAATTAAATTAATAAATATATTTTGAGAATATTATTTCCGCAGCCGAGTTCTCGAGTTCTCAGTAATCTCAGTTTGACTGGATGTGTGCCGGAATCGAGAACCGAAAACGCCGAATATCCGATTGCAGTTTATTTGCATCGAGCAAATCCGTCAATTCTTTAGTCTTCTTACGAGAACTCGGTATTCGAATACTTTCAAAAAAGTTCTCGAGTACACCGAGAACTTATGAGAATCGGATACTTCTCGATTCTAGTATTCGAATACTCCCATCACTAATTCCAGTGTCTGCAGTCTTTTTCTGTTCTGTGGTCTGCAGGAACCTTGATCATAAATGCAACTTTATGTCATGTGAATTTGTTTACACTGTATACATTTTTATAACGGCATAAAAATTAATTCGTTTATGCATTTTCATTAATCATGTATTGGGTTTTCCAATAGAAGCGACAGAACTTTAAAAACAAAACAAGGTCATATGTCTTTTGCTGAGCTGTTAATTTGATGACAGTTGTGTTAAGTAAGGCTTGACAAATCATGATGGAATACATCGCAACAACGCATCAAAATAGTATAGGTCTGGTCGAATTTAGGTACGCCCAAATTTTAAAATTTTCTTTTTACTGAGTAGTAAGTACATGTTAAGAACACAAAAAAAGAAAAAACTGAGGATGAACCATACATTTTTAAGAAAAAAGAATAAAGCAGTTTCGAGACCGGGGAGTGAAATGGAGTGCTGGGCGGGGAAATAATATAATAAAAAGAAAATTAAATGCAATTAATGTTACTATCGCTTCTCAACCCCTGACACAGATCAATAGTGAAGAAAAAATAAAAGTAAATTTATGAGAATGTATATTTTTCAGGAATTTGTAAATAATATAACGAAAACGGTCAGAAGCTGTAGAGCCATAAATTTCAAACCACATGAACATATAAATATATTCTTCAAAGAATGGAGTCTTCTCAAAAATTGCTTCAACCGCAACCGGTAACCTTCAATTTGATTCGTGCACACACCAGTGATAGGATCACAAAAATTTCGAGAATGGTTAGCGGTTCTATGAATATAGGGAGATACCTTTTCTTAAATGGCCAGATCTGAATATTCCCTCAAATAATCCGTCCAAATTTCAAATCCTGGCAAACATGATTTTTAATGTGCATCAAGAGAATGTTGGCACTGCGATTAGGGATAAAAACAATGAAGTAACGCTTAGCTGTAATATCGTATATGCCCAAAATCTATTTTAGTGGCACAATGCGTCCTACATTATTCTTTCTTTTTGTTATCACAGATTCATCTATCTGATTAATGTGACCTTCACCCCCCTATGGAAAATATAAAAAAATTGGGAAATAAGTACCACATTAATAAGTTTACCTAAAAGAAACAAATTGTCATGCTGTAACAACTTCCACGAACATATTATATCCCTTAGAAATCTATGTTTTTGAATAACATTCTCCTTTGTGATCCTCAAGGACATTGCCAGACAACCAACCCGAACCTCATCCACCTAGTGCCATATGAATTATTTGTCTTACAACGGAAGTTGTCCCTTACTAACTGTGCTTGTTGTAAAATTCGTAAAGTTGTCTCATCATTATGATTCGTAATTGTCAAAATATCCAATAAATTTGTAACACCATCCATTTTAACGACATAAAATAACAAATTAAATAAGGTAATACTGGCTAAAAATTCAAAATACTAAAACAACTTATAATGAGAACATGCGTAGTTGTCACTGTCACGAAAAATGTCATAATGCAAGCGTTTTATATGTCAAAATAAATAAGCGCATGATGACGATCGTATTTATTTAATACTATTTTTTGTATGTTTAAAGATGATTTTATATAAATATTCTCACCTAAATCAATTCGTAAAAACCAGGGCCCGCTTTAGAGGCGGACAACCCGGATCCCTGGCGGGGGCGGCGAACCTGAGGGCAGCATTTTCGCCCCCCTGAATGTGAACCAAATATTGATAAATTAATTATTCCCAATTAATATAAATTTTACACTACTTGTTGATTTTTTCCCTAACTAAAACTAAGCAGTACTATCCAATTTACATTTGATTATTGTGGTTTGTTATGTTTTAAAGCTAGAAAGATATTAAAAAAAGCATATTTATTTTTGAAATAAAACAAGACGTATAGTTAAAAGACGCGCATGACCCTGCATGAACTTGTAGGTATATAGTTACTTGTTTAAAATAGGAATTGCAAGACATAACCTGCATGGACATGTTTTCGCGCCTTACTATATAAAGAGTCATCTAAGCGCAATTGTGTTATTATTCCAAATGCGTCGGTGCCGGTGATAACATATCCTTGATGTAAGTTTATAAATATTAAAATATTTAACAGTTTAATTCGGGATAGTCACTTTTGTGTGTTTTGTCAATTTCTAAAGGTAAGTACTTCTGCAAACTTAATATAGGTATTAAGTGGTAAAGAATTATTTTCAAAAATATTTTCCACAATACGTACTTATACAATTTTAAATATGTAGTTTCTGTATGTTTGTTGTGACGGATTTTTATTAATTTATTTGGTGTTTTCGGCGCGAAAAAAAGAGAAACAAAAAATCCATCTTAAAAATTCAAACATTTTAGATAGGTATCTATTTTAAATATTTAGTTCTTATATGTTCGTTGTGGTGGCTCGCAATTTGTCTATTTTGTTGGGATCCACCACACCTAAAAAAAATCTTTGAAAGAATCCTACTAATTAATAAATTATAATTTTGTGTAGTAGTAAGCCAATGCGTTGCATAAAAACATAAAAGTAGAAAAGTCTTCAAATACGATTAGTCGGTGACGGTGGCTTAGTCTGTCCCACAGTTTAATAAAATGAAATGTCTAGTTTTAATTACTAAAAGTAATAACTATTTTTTTCCAAACGGTGGGTTAAAAATTAGCCCGAAACGTTAAGAAATTCGTTTTTATATTTAAAAAATAGTTTAAGTAGATAATTAAAACTAGGCATTTTATTTTCCAAAACTGTGAGACAGATTAAGTCACTGACTAATTGGATTTGAAGATTTTTCTAATCTTTCTTTCTAGCAACGCCGTGGCTTATTTTAACCAGCGTATTTTGCATTGTTTAATTTGTTGTTTTAGAATGTCTGACGCGCAAAGAAAATTGTCGTGCCATCAGTACAAAAAGCGAAGGCTAGAGAAGGAAACACAAAAGCAAAAACAAGCTGGTGCTCAGCACAACTATTTAAAGGGTAGGTCCGGTAGTACCATTAGTACCAAAACAAATATCTCCAAAAATTCAGATAAAAAGGAAAACACGGAATTATCAGAGTGTTGGTGACCAAGACCAATCAATACATGATATTTCTAAACCAACTTTGTCACCAAATGATAGCAGCCTACCAACTGACACCGCCTTGGCACTTACAGAAGGCACCCTGGCTAGCACTAGTAGCACTCTACCTCTACAAACCGACCCCACCCTACCACCCACGGAATGCACTGTACAAACTTTAGGTACAGATCCAGCATTATGGCCCAGAATTTTAGGAGATGCCGAAAGAAGTTTTTTAGTACGACAAGGTCCACCTAAACCATTGTTTAATTACAAATTTCCTTATGATGTCGAAAATTTAGCGCAAATTACTATTCTCGAATTTTAAGAAATGGAGAGCAAGTTATAAGGGACTGGCTAGTGTACTCCAATTCAAAAAAAACTGCATATATTGCTTTTGCTGCAAAATTTACGGCCGTGTGTCAAATTCCCTTTCAAAAGAAGGTTTTAAAAACTGGTAGCACAATTCTTTGAAACTTTAAAGGATCACGAAATTTCTAAAAATCATATTCAGGCTCAAAAAATCCTAGCCAGAACTCAGTCAAAGGTTAAAGTGTTGTACAACTATCGACGCAGCTGCCCAAAGAGTTATTAACACTGAAACGAATCACTGATACGAGGTGCTTCTAAGGATTGTAGCTGCATAACTCACTGGTTTACTTACGGTATTTTAATGTACAATTAATAATATCATTGTAATACGAGTTTTTATTTTGATATTTCTAAATTTGTGGTTTTCTGAACCAAAACTTTTTTAATTTTCTCGCACTTTGTATATCATAAGCTCAATCTAATGTGTCCAAAAGTTTGTCATCAAGCACATACTTTTATCAAGAATGAAATTTTCTCAGAAATCAATAATAAGTTTCCTATTTGATGCACTATTCTGGACACACTGTATATTTGATGCAGTCGTAGAAAAAGTATAGTGTGCAACACGTATGAAAATTTATTGTAAAATATACTATTGTAGTTTTTTCTGAATAGCGAGTAAAAAAAACTGCTGCCAATTACTTGGGGATCAGAACTTCCTCACCGTAGTAAAACTCGATGTATGGCAGAGTTTATAATAAAAGTAATTTTTGACGTTTCAAAAAAAGTCACATATTGACTTTTCAAAAAAGTCACATTTTTAACGTTTCAAAAAAAGTCACATTTTTGACGTTTTAAAAAAATCACATTGGTGGAATGTCACTAATATTTTTTTTAGGTATTGGGACC
Organism: Rhamnusium bicolor; assembly: GCA_029963845.1. Classification (NCBI taxonomy): domain Eukaryota; kingdom Metazoa; phylum Arthropoda; class Insecta; order Coleoptera; family Cerambycidae; genus Rhamnusium; species Rhamnusium bicolor. The sequence goes on from JANEYF010004711.1 coordinate 405,776, forward strand.
GATTTTGCTCATCAACAAACTGAATTTCTTCCTTGACCTTTGTGTGTACCAAATTTGAAAGCTTTATCTCAAAAACGTTCGTCAAAAATTCATCCAGAAATGCAATACAAATTTTCAAAATTTTTTTCACGAATACATAACTTCCTCACTAATAAGCGTGCAGAAAAGTTCATAGTGCAAAAAAGAATTACACACTTCAAACTAGTGTGATTGTTAATATTGTAAATAATAATTTTCATTTGTTTCCATATTTACATACCTTTAAATGGCATGTTGATGTTTCTGTATGTATCTAATGTTACATGATAATATCGGGGTGTAACTGACCAACTTCCTGGAATTATCTTTTAAATATAAATTTGCAGGTATATTTATGTAAACATTGTTTTTTAAATAGTCATTTATATAATAAATAGTCCAGCGGAGGTAGATCCAGCATTCCAGCTGGCCATTCATTTGCCCTCTGTTAGGGAGTCTCGCGTATCAGCTCGTGCCGATTAAATATAGTGCAATTTTCCACACTTGTTTCACAATATACTATTATTCAATGAACTAGGAAATTGAAAAACAATATAACACACATAAAAATTAATTTATTTAATATTTTAGTTTTACAATTTAATAGGTATTTACTTACTGCTTAAACTAATTTATTCTAAATGCTTGTCATTTACAAACGAGTAATCTAATAAAAAAATAAACTTTAACATCTGAAACAATATATTCCATTTAGCATAATTATTAAAAATACCTAGTTTAATCACAATATTTTTTATAACAATTTATAAAATAATGATTTTAAAGTTCTAAATTAAAAAAAGTAATAATTTGAAATAAAAATGTTGTAATTATTATTATAAATACATATATTATACAACTATGTGGACATGACATTAGAAAAACATACATAAGAAATAGAATGACATAAAAACATGTATTGACAAATTATGATACGGTAAATGAATATGGTATACTTGTAAAAAAAAAACAGATAACAAATGTTAATAGTCAGTAGGATCATTCAGTAAATGTTGTTAGGCATGTCTCCTATTTATGAAAATTTTGACGTACTTTTTTGTGTGATTTTCAAAGTATATACTGATGGAGCTTGCGTCATTTTGACATTTAAACGTGTTTTTTATATAAAATACATACGTTATTCGAGGCAAATGCCTGAAAACTGGAGGGAAATTTTAGAATATTCAAATTAGAGTATAATTTGTTTACGGACATGCTTTTAAAATCCGAATATTATTGTTGGGAGATATTTTATTTTTATTTTTATTCTAATATTCCCTTCGGAAAACCTACGATAGCCCAATACTAACGAGTTAACGCAGAATCAAAGAAAATAAAACCAACAACTGTCGAAGACCTAGTTTTGTCCTTTTCCCCTCTAATCTATTCAATGGAAGAAACGGCATAAAAATAGATAAATTAGAATAATTTGAGTTTTTTGTTAGTTTATATTAAACTAAAAACTTAAAGACAGTAGTATAATTTTTAACTTTAAACATATTTTTATTGATTTATTTAATATACTAAAAACAAAACTATTTTCTCTATCCATTTTGAACCAAATATTGATTTTCCAGAAAAAATAAAAAGCAAAAGTATCTCATTGTCGAAACATAGCCGTAGTGGGATTAAAAGAAAAGTAGAAGATCATTTTACGGACATCGAAATGGGACATGTCTTCCTACGAGTGCCTTTATATGAATTGTACAGTTTCTGTAAGATATTTGCAAACAACGATGAAACAGATTTAAATAAAAGAAAATAATGTGGAGCCAGTCGCAAAGAATAACACAATAACTTCAAAGAATCGGAAATGGCCATGCATACAAGTGCACAATAAATTTATGAACAGCAAATTCATTCCTCTGTACTGAAATAAATCTATACCTATAGAAGACAGTTATTTAGGTGACTTGGAGATGGCCAAATACCGAATGTCAACGAGATCATCTATCGGCCCGCCATTTTTTTTTTAATTGGAATTAAATTGTCAAATTTAAAACTCGCGTTTGAGAAGTAAATGGCTCAGATTAATAATATAAAGATAAGTAACACCTGTAAGAGATTCACTAATTATTATGACCGATATAAACAACAATTTGCATGTTTACATATCAACGTATCCAAAACAAACCAGGAGCGGCTGCAGGCTTCAGCGTTTATTTTAATGCTTTTGCATACCTTAATAGGTATACAAAATTTGTTTGCTTGAGTAATGTATTTTTTAATGCTTTTCTACTGTTGCTATTTTAATCTCTGTTGTTTTTAAGTGATTTTAACATTTTGTGTTATTGGGTACTGATTAATAATCGATTTTTTGTTATAAAGATTTATTTAGTTAATATTTATTGAGAAACAATGACTAATAAGTGTGTTGTTTGCGGCCAAAAAGGAAAACAACGGGGTTGTTTGTTTTGTGATAGGTAAATAAACAAGACAGATTAGGGTCGGCATAATGCGTGAATGCGAAAGTGTAAAGGCTCAAAAATGACTAAAATTAATGTTAGTTTTACAAAAACTAAAAACAACATTTGATTCCATTTGAACACTAAAAAATCCACATTTTATTAAAAAATATACTTATACAAAAATATTTATTTTAACATGAATGGAAAATTCATTCTTAAGGTAGCTCAAAAAACTGTAGATGTTATAAAGTCTGTTGATATTTTTTTAATTCAATTTTAAAGGTTGTTATTAAAAAAATGCGTTTATCTTCAGATTCTCCGAGAATCTGGTGAGAAGAGACAGTTAGCTGAAAGCTCTCAAAATGGAGAATGCCAGTAAGTGGCACTACGTGTGTTCAGAACATTTAAAAAAAGATTATATTATTAAAAGATCTAGATTAAAAGTCTTGAGAATCAGTACTGTTCTATTTTTCCCCTGGCAACACTATTACCATGTTCCTCACACGTATTGTCCAGGTTATTAGAGAATTATATTGAAAATTAATAATATACTGAGTAGTCACTCATTCATACCTCATGAAATAATATCAAAAATATACCTACAAAGCATCAACTGTTTTTTTGATATGTTATTTTTATTGCAGTGATGCAGGTTTTTATATTTCAAAGAAATCTCTCTTGTTTCAGCATTGAAAATTATATTCTTTCGCCACCATTAGTACCCAAGATAGCAATGTATGTTAAATTTAAATATACAGTGCAGTGATCCAAAAAAAAAATGATTGGATCACTGCACACTACATTTAAATAACTTAAAAATATCTATAATTTGATGTACCGGACATGGCCGTTGGTTAAAAAATAAAAATAAATAAAGACCAGGGGAGTTTAAAGTGGTGGGCCCTGTATATTTAATTTTAACATACCTTGCTATCTTGGGTACTAATGGTGGTGAAGGAATTAAATTTTCAATGCTGAAACAAATGAGATTTCTTTCAAATATACAAACCTACATCACTGCAATAAAAGTAACATATCAACAAAACAGTTGATGCTCTGTAGATACCTATCTACTTGATATTATTTCATAAGGTATGAATGAGTGACTACTTAGTATATTATTAATTTTCAGTATAATTCTCTACTAACCTGGACAGTACGTGTGACGAAGTGGTGATAGTGGTGCCAGGGGAAAAATGGAACAGCATTGATTTTCAACACTTTTAATTCAGATCTTATAATATTATAATCACTTTTTTAAAGTGTTGTGAACACACGTAGTGCCACTGACTGGCATTTTCCATTTTGAGAGCTTTCAGCCAACTTTCTCTTGTCTCCAGATTCTCGGGAAATCTGAAAATAAGCACATCTTTTAATAACAACCTTTAAAATTGAATTAAAAAAAAATATCAATTGACTTTAAAATATCTACAGTTTGTGACCAACCTTAAGAATGAAAATTTCATTGAAGTTAAAATAAATATTTTTGTACAAGTATCTTTTTTGATAAAATGTGGATTTTTTATTGTTCAAATGTAATCAAATGTTGTTGTTTTTGTTTTTTGTAAAGCTATCAATAATTTTAGTTATTTTTGAGCTCCTACACTTTTGCATTATGCCGGCCCTGATTTGTTTTGTTTACTTACCTGTGAAAAAATAAACAACCCCGTGGTTTTTCTCTTTGACCGCACACTACACACTTATTGGTCATTGTTTCTCAATAAATATGTATAAATAAATTTTTTATAACTAAAAATCGATCACAGTACCAAATCACAAAACATTAAAATAACTTAAGAACACAGATTAAAATGACAGACGTCGTCTTAAAGAACACTATTTGTTGTTAAGATGTTGATAGATCGGGCATCGATCGAATTTCTTCGTGCTGTGTTCATGTTTCTGACCAATAGGAATAAAACCAGCGATAACATTTACGTATCTCGCGTGGGGTGTAGATAAATCGGACAACTTTTTATGTTTTGTTACTCATCTTCTAGTATTATTAATCTGAGATAAATGGACTTATTTTCTGACCAATAGGAATAAGACCAGCGATAATATTTACGTATCTCGTGTGGGATGTAGATAAATCGGACAACGTTTTATGTTCTAGAAGATGAGTAACTTCTAGTATTCTTAATCTGAGGTAAATGGGCTTATTTTGACGTATATTATCAATACCACTTCCGGTTTCACTGGAAGTGTCATCTGTTTTCAATTTTTAAATAGAACACCCTGTATGTTTTAACATATTCTGATTATGAAATTTTCTATATAATAAACCAAAATTTTTGACGTTATCCTCAAATATGGCGGACTTATTTCAATTTTTTATGAAATTCAAAATTAATAATTGAAACTCTTTGTATAATAAAAATTTCCCAAGCAGGCATTGGATCTCATAATATGGTTCATTTTTGATATTTGGGTGCAACATGAAGCGAATATTTTTCATTATAATGAAATTATTTGAAAAAATTCAAAATAAATTTTTCCTGACTTTTAGGCAACAATTTCTGGAATTTTTGACTATTATAATAATGATTTTATAAATCAATTGTCAAGAGGGTCCAAAGATAGATTGTTTTTCCCGAATAGTGACCAACTATTTAGATACAAATTTCGAGAATCAATGGATTGGTACAAATGAACCGGTCAGGTGGCCTCCCAGGTCATCTTACTTAACACCAATGGACTACTTCCATTTTGGGGTTTTCTGAAAGATAGAGTCTACATTATAGTCAGCCAGTAGAAGAACTAGAAGCACGAGTCAGAAACACTATAAATGAAATAACTTCAGTTGGATACTTATTTGAGGAAATTTGTAGAAGAATTAATTTACTCAGACATGAGGAAGGGCATCATTTTGAACATTTAATATAAATTCATGGAAATTTTTTTATAATGCGACTATGTTTACTACATTGGCAAGCTAAAAAACGGGACACTACATTTTTTATAACTTTTTTCCCGGGAAACCTCTTTCTTTGTATTAGTTTACAGTTATTGCCTAGGCCTAAAGTACCTATTTATCTCATTTCAAAATCGTTGTCATAAGTGTAAATGTTGATTTAGTTGATGTTTAAAGTTTTTGTGATAATATTCTTCTGTGATTTGTTTTTATGAATAAATTCTCATTTATTTCCAAAGGCAACTTATTTTAATGCTTTAGATTGACATATTTTATACGAGAACAAAAGTTTTAAATAAGGCGTAATAAGCTACAAGTGACAAACATCCATATCCCGAGCTTTGCCTAAGGGACTGATTTTTATGTAAAACAAGTAATCATAAAATTCATTAGAATAATAGTAAAAAAAGTTATTTTTGAAGTGGCTACGATGGAGGATTATAAGCTTTAATCAAGAGAATTTTGATGACGTGCCGTAATTAATAGGAGCAGAATGAGTATACAATAGGGTACTGTCCTGTCGGAGAAAGAAGACCCGCGGAAAGAATCTGATTTCTGCATTCCATTCACGATTAAGCGTAATTGAAATAAATGAATTAGTGCATGGCAAATTTTTGTGTTTACATCCGCACCTACTCATTGGGAGAGATATTATATTCCTAGTATATGGTTCGCAGGAAGCTGGCGACTAATCGGCAATACTCTCCCTTGCCGCGCGGGCCTTCTTTCGCAGGCTGGACAGAACAGTATACAGTATCTTACCTTGTAAACTTCTTTGTGGTTTATTTGAAAAAACGCAGACGTTACTAATTCCACAGTGAATCGCTATTGTTTGTCTCCGTCAATTAACTGTTGGTGTTATTTCGACGACACACGTTTTACAGCTAATTTAGACGTAAGACAGCCTAACGACGCACACTTTACGTAACTACGAATTACTGTTTCTGAGGGCGTGGACTGTCTCGCCACTTTTTACCTCCACTAATGCACTATACTAAACAGAAAATATCGAATAAATAAAAGTATTTATATTCGCCGTATATACGCCAGATCTCTAGCTTGAAAGTTCTCGAATTGAACAAATATACTAAATGCATAGGGCAATGATGTATACAAAATAATCCCCCTTAGACGAAACACAAGATCAATATGGCAGGTAGTCGCTTAACAGCTATATTTGTGAATGCAAACAATATTTACCCTTAACTACTTATATAAATTTGTACCTATGAGGCATAACGGATTAAGTCACAAAACTAAGATTTTAGCAAAATGAAGCTAGAAAATTTCGTTCAGACAAACTATATTTTCCACAAAATTAAACATTTAGCTATCTCTACTCTCCTTATAGTAAGGCCTTATTGGACTCTAATGGACGTAGCAAGTGATTTTAAACCAATAATGTCATTTTGGGAAATTTGGACCTCTTTTGGCTCTCAGAGATATAATTCTGTGTTATAAGGTTAATAATTCGTTAAACAGCTGTGTTTTGCTTATGGATGCAAACGATATTCGCCCTCAACTACATATATAAACATAATTTTCGGCGGACGATGACCGCTCATTGGCCGTATTTAGATGCAAAAAATGCATTAATTTTTTACACATTTGTATGTACACTACCAGAAATTACAATTTATTTCATTACTATTATATCGCACATTTTTCGGAATATAATATTAGATTGTAAATCCGTCTCTGGGATGTCATCCAAATTCCCTATATTCAGCAAATTATTGTTACCTAGGCTCTGGATTATTTAATATGATTTAAGAAAGCAATGATTCAAATGTTTATTGTAAAACAAACAAATAAACCTGCAAATTGTGTAAACAAATTGAAGAACTGTATCTATTTTTATGTTCCACACTGGATAAACTATTTTCAATACCCAAGCTACCCTATACATAAAGTGCAAATAATACCTTTGTATTTGCTATTTTTAGAAAATTATTAAACAATTATATTTTGTATATTTAAAAAAATAGTTAATGTATATTATTCGAAAATTACCATATTTTACTATTCTAAATTGATCATAGAAATAAAACAAAGTAATCAGTGGTCTGTTGTGACACGTTGGAAGTATTCCAAAACAATACAAATATTGTATGATACAGTCTATACTTGGTGTATCCATTAATGTGATAAGTAACTACGGTTTATATTTAACGTTTTCCTTTGAACCATTAAAAAATATTTATATCCTTTTTCAAAATGTAGAAGTTTATTTTTGGAATGCTAAGTTATTATTACTTTTATTTTAATTTTGAATCTTATTGTGGGATTCTCAGCCTTTCTCTTAAAAAGTTTCTTCTTCTTCTTGCAGTCTCAATATATCTGACTTATTCAAAAAGTAGTACGTAGGTTGGCGGCCTTTAAGGTCCTTGGTGACTCTCTTTGCACCAGCCTTAATCAGAACTCTACTAATAGTTTCCATTTTATCCACACCCATTGAATAGTGTAAAGCAGTTCTTTCCAGCTAAAAGCATGACAGAAGAACGTAAATACGTATATAAAATAAATGAAAAAACATGTTGTAATATTTGAGATTCAGATATACTGTACAGTGTACACTCCTTTTCTCTCATCGAAACTCTGGCAATAATCAAACTCATTAATTAGGTACAGTGACTAGATTAAAGACAGCGGTAATACGTGATGTATCAAATTTGATTGGTCGTCACCATGTTTAGTCTAAGCCATCTATTATCATGCCCAAAACTTCACATTTGATAAAATTAAAATAAGTTAGCAAAAAGAAATAACAAACTTGTAGGTTTGTTAGCAAATCACTTAATTAATTAATATTATGTTACCTTGCCCAAATAACCACTTTTGTAATAGGTACTTAATTATTTGTTTAATTGTTTTCAAATTCACGATCTAGTGAAGTATATAAACAGTACGCAACCATCATTCGACTTAAAATGGCTGGCTGTTGTCGCCACTGTGTTTATTTGGTCACTCTATAATTAACAATTAAATTTTAAATGTATTTGTATTTTTGTTACTCACATTATCTCCAAGTTTTAATGTATCCGGAAAAGTATTTGCTAAATAGTCAACAATTTCTTCCTGCTGGCAAAGGACAGCAATATGCAGAGTGCACCTTCCGTAGCTATTTTTTCCTATTGCTAAAAGCTTTCCACTACCCGTGTCGTTTTCGTCAGCGAGCAATATAGTGACGTCCTTTATAGATCCTTGCCGGATGGCGTGGTGTACCCTTTCCCGTTTTTCCTGAAATTATAGAAATAAAGAAAAACGCAACACAGCCATTAAGGAAGCTGGATAGGCTTTTCCTTTTTCGAAATATTAAGTATTATAAACACATCTCATATCAATTCCCACATAGCAAGTAAAACATGAATAAACGATAATGGTATATTTATCTTCAAATTTACTTCATATACTCTGCTTGCTCCTATTTATTTAATATTATGGTGTATGAATAAAATATTCTATGTACAGGGTGATTCCTATAACGTTCTCACCCCAATCTTTTGATTTGTCTTTGGAAATAAATCAAAAATGTTTAAACGTAACTTATAGTATTTTTTCCAAGGAAAATTTCAACAAAAAAGAACAATTGAAAGTCAAATAAAAGTGGGAAAAACAAAGCAATGTTTATTGTGCACTGATCCCCTTTCCCTAAATTGTCTATTTAATTTTTCAAAATAAGTGCGATACTTGCCTGTCAGGATATTGGGCGGTATACATTCTATGAGCAGCACAAGTGTTTTTATCATTTATTATAGCTATTAATGCAACGAGATTATGTGATTTATAATAATCTAGGACGTTGCCAAATCAACAACTTTGGTTGTCATTTTAACGTGCCATAAAAATTAAGATAGTCTTAATTACGACAAACTTTGGCGAAATCATGGAAGATATTGATATTCCTGAAAATATACTTACTGCTGCTAACACTGTAAGATTAGATTTGCTTCCGGATAAATCAAAAATCCATTACGAAAAAGAAAATCTTCAGTTTTGTGAGTGGCGAGATAGAAAACAGGTTCAAGGTGCTGGAGAAACGGTAATACTTGCTTATTTTGTGGAACTCTCAAATCAATACTCCCCGTCATCTTTGTGGCCTAAATATTCTATGTTATGAGCTTGTTTGGAGTTGAAGGAAAGAGTATAAATCGACAAATATGGCGCTTTGATACGATTCATTAAGAAAAAAATGTGGGATATAGAGCTAAAGAATCGAAAGTGTTCACGAAAGAGCAAGTTAGTGAATTTGTTTGTACTGCCCCAGACGAGACATTTTTAATGATGAAAGTAGCTTTTTTAATTGGAATTGGCGGAGCTTGTAAAACCAATGAATTAACGAAAATTTCCATGGAAAATGTTGAAATTCTAGCGAGCAAGCTAGAAATCACAATTCCTGACTCAAAAACCCACAAGATAAGGTTGTTTGCGGTGATATCTGATGGAGACGTTAATCCTGTGGCCTTTTTTAAAAAATATATAGCATTACGTCCAACTCATACTCCGCATTTTAGATTGTTCGTATCATATAGAAACGAAAAATGCACCGTTCAGCCTTGTAGTATCCATTTCTTTTCTACAATACCTGAGAAAATTGCTATGTATCTCAAACTTGAAAATCCAACTATGTATACTGGTCATTTTATTAGAAGATCTTCAGCAACTTTTCTTGTTAATGCTGGTGGAGACATGTTAGATTTACAAGAACTTGGTGGTTGGGAATCAAGCAATGTTGCAAGAGGATATTTAGAAGATAACTTGAGTAAGAAGGTTTCCATTGCGCGAAAAATTCAAGTTAGAGACGTTTCTGTAAACACTGTATCATGTACTAAAGAGACCATCGAACTGAAAAAGAATGTTACTAGGCAAGATTCAGTCTTCTTTCACTCCTATATTCTTATAGACTCTCTCCCAACCACTTGGACGTAATGATCTTTTTTTGTTGAAATTATGCCATTTACACGTATATTAAAAAAATCACTACAGTCACAATTATCGATTTTAGGAAAAAATATGTCAGTACCTGTTATGAGCTGTGTGATGAAACTCAGCCATTTCCACTTCCTAAAAGTATACCGGGTGGCTAATAATAAATTTTAAATGTATAATTATTTGAACTGAATTTTCTCAATTTTTTCTAATGGAACACCCTGTATATTTTTGAACGATGTGATGTAGAATTGAAAAACGAACATTTTTTGTACGTACATCTTTATGACTATTTGTAACCATTTACGATTTATTGAACAATAACTGCCAAATTCAGGAATGAAAATTAAAAATATTTTTTTTGTTTTGTAATACAAGAGAAGATATTATAAAAAGTGCTCCACATGTTGCCCATTTTGATTGACATATATCTCTATTCCTCTTTAGAATTAGGTTTCTACTGTTCATAAAATTGCCGGAGTGATACTTCTAAAAGCATCCTTTCCTTCAAATTTTGGATTATTGTTGGTGTGATGTTTTTATGGGCATCATGTAACATGCTTATTATAATACCTTCTCTTGAATTATTTGAAAAAACTTTCATTTTTAATTTTTATTGCTGAATTTTGCAGTTACTGTTCAATAAATTGAAAATGGTCACAAATAGCCATAGGAATGTATGTGCAAAAAATGTTCGTTTTTCAATCCTACATCACATCACCAAGAATATATTTGACAAAAATTGTGAAAATTCAGTTCAAAAAGTTGTATTTTTAAAAATCTTTTTGGTCACTCTGGAAGTGAAATTGGCTGAGTGTCATCACACGGATGTCTCATAACTGGTACTAACATATTTTTTTCTTAAAATCGATACTTATGAATGTAGTGATATTTTTAATATACGCGTATAAATGTTATAATTTCAACAAAAAAAAATCATTACATCCAAGTGGTTAGGAGAGAGTCAATAATAATACAGGAGTGAAAGGAGGCCACATGAAAGGTGGCCACAATGAGGTTTCAAAAAAATGTTCTAATATACATGGCATTTCATTTAAAAAAAGTGTTACTTGATCTTGTAGAATCGTCTTGGCTCACCCTGTATATTCGAAAATAATTTCCAGTTATACTTTTATGTCAAGTTTACTTATGTTTTTAATTCAAGTTTCTAGCTATCATAGAACTCGAGATATCGAAGTAGGACGCACTATTGCTCCACCCTGTATATTATTCATTACATTTTATAACATGTTGGAATAATTTATATTTTCTATTTTTGTTGAAGTTTTAACTTTCAATTCTTATACACTGTTACTTCTATTTTTATAGACTTTAGTTTTCACGTGCCCCTATAAAAAAAGTACCCAGTGGGTTTAAGTCTGGGGTTCTTAGAGATTCCATGCTTTCCTATCCACTATGAGTATTTGTTATTTAAAAAATTCTAAACAGGTATAATATTATTATCTTGGTGCCAAATAATATTATTTAAGAGACCTATAGATAAACTAAAATATCTGACCCCAGCCAAAGCTCCATTAAAGAAAATGGAGCCTACAACTTTATTGTTTACTATGCCACACCAGCCCTCTATTTAATTTCTCCCTTGGAATCTGATATATATTTTATGTAGATTTTCTACTTACCAGTATAGTGCATTTTCTTCTATTAAATATGCCTGCTGTGGTAAAATTTGCCTCATCACTCCATAATATTTATTTAATTTAAAAATATGATTGTTCAAAGCAAATCTATTTAAAATTTTAGTGCAGTATTCAACACGTTTGTTTTTATCATCTTCATGTAACATTTGTACTGGCTGTATTTTGTATGGCGTATACTTATCCTTTTTTTTAAGTTTCTTTGAATGGACTTGTAAAATATATTTAAATCTCGAATAGCATCACGAATCGAATGGGATGGATTTTCCTCAAAATAAAGTGTAATATTTAACTCATTTTCTTCTGTGAGCACAGTTTTATGTTTATTTTTATTTTCATTATTGTCCACTGATCCCTTTCCCTAAATTGTCTATTTAATTTTTCAAAAAGTACGATACTTGCCTGTCAGGATATTGAGCGGTATACATTCTATGAGCAGCACAAGTGTTTTTATCATTTATTAAATAACATTCTAATATATCTTTCTTTTCTTCTGCTGAGTAAAGCATTTTTAACCTTTAATCAACGTAAAGAGCTACAACACAAACTATTTAAGTGACAGTTCAAAAATCATTCAAAGCCAACTTGGTGTTAGATTATTTCAATTATTATCATCAGTATTTTACTAAATATGAAGGTAAATATATATGTTATATTATATTTTTGGACAGAGAATTTAAATCTTTTTCAAAATTGTAGAAATATACAGGATGTTCGATTTAAAAAACATTGCTTTGTTATCCCCACTTTTATTTGATTTTCAGTTGTTTTTTTGTTCAAATTTTCTTTGGAAAAAATACTATAAGTTACGTTTAAACATTTTTAATTTATTTCCAAAGACAAACCAAAAAAATGGGGTGAGCACGTTATATGAATCACCCTGTACAAAGACTCACTTATACATTTTATATAGAAATTTACTCAAACAATTTATATTCATTTTAGGCAACGGAGAGTATATGAACATATTTCTTCTAATTTCTGCATATACAGAGTACATTCAATATTGCAGGGAATAGAGATGGATTGATTTATAGTAAGTATATTTTTGTGTTACAACTAAAATAACTCATCATTTTACAAAATGAAGAGTTATTTTAATTGTTAATTCGTTCCCGAATAATTTTCATGGAAAGTTAAGACGAGACTTGGGGAGTTTGGATGTCATTCCAGAGACGAAGTTTTAAACCCAATACTATAGTCCAAAAAACGCGTGATATGATAGTAACAAATTAAATTGTAATTTTTGACAGTGTACTTACACATTAATTAATTATCTTTTGCATTAAAAATTGGTATCGATAAGCGATTGTCATCCATCGAGAATTACCTACATTGGCACCGATGATAAATGGCCGATAATTATATTATGTATGCATGTAGTGTCAAAGGGTGATTATGGTTTGCGCCCCGAGGCGACTACCTGCTTGATGATCTTCTATTTAGATTATATTTTACTCTATGCAGTTTGTAATTTGTTCAGTTCGAAAACACTAGTTAGAGATCTAAATACGGCGAGCACATTTTTTATTTATTCAATATTTTCTGTTTAGTGTATTGGACGTAAAAATGGCAATGCAGTCTGCGTTTTCAGAAAGTGATGTTTTGTGTTTTGTTATGTATGGTGTGGGACATTAGACTATCATACGTAAATTCACTCCAATCATTAATAAAATCGCTATGACGAAATATGTGTCGTCGAAAAAACACCATACATTGATTGACGAATACAAATAAAGGCGGTACAGGGAGCAGCTGTTAAAGGTAAAAGGTAAAAGGTAAAATACTGTTTACTGTACTGCCTGTTCCCATTTTACAGTTCGCTCCTGTTATTTACATCATAACATCCAAATTCCATAAGTCTAGTTAAGACATTTGAGGTATGCATTTTAATTGCTCCGTACAAATGATTGCTATTGTCTCTTATCCCACGTGTCGTCCCTGCACGCACGGAAATCGTCCGGTGTCTATGATAAATATCAACTAATAACAATTTGTACTTTACGCGTAGTAATATTGATTGTATACACCCTTAGAAGGCACTGCAAACCTTGTATAATTTTACGTTATTAATTATTTTAAAAAAGTAATTGTTATGAATGAAAACAACATCTTACATGACTAAAATATACACACCTCAAAAGCTAATATAGATTGAAGGAAGGAAACTGTGTCCGTCTGGTCTGCATTCGAAACAGCTTCTATTATTGGCACCTCTTCTTCATCAATAATGTCTGTTATATGATCATATCCATCTAGTAAAAGCTCTACCAGTTTATCTGTATCTCCTATAAATAATGAATCAATATTATTTAATGGACTGTAGTCACTTGGGTATTGGTTTGCTGTTTGCATCTGGGGATTGTGCCTTCTTGAGCGATGCAGATCCATCACTTCCAAAAGTCCTGACTCAGCTAGTTAATGGCAATTTCCGATGAAGCTATATCTAATGGGCGGTGACAAATACGAAAAACTGAGAGAGTTATAAAGGAAATCCAGGTCATAGGTTTCTCACAGTAGGTATAGTCCACCACAAGATATAAAAAAGAGAAAACTGAGCTATAAACTTATATTGCTTGATTGCTTGTTGACATCGAAGGACAATTGACTTACGGCAATGTAACAAAGGCACCTCGGTCTGTTTATTTATTTCCTTTGTCGAATGTGGCACGTCGTGAAAGGAAATATTCATTTTATAATTTTTTTTAGACAGTTGCAAGTTTTTGTGTATGTAAGCCTCACTAACTATCGAAAAGAAAGCGTTCAAAAAACGGTTTATCACTGATTTTACTAATAATGCGTTCCTCTTAATATTAATGTATTTTACCTTTTGTTGCAATGTGTAACACGTATCTATCAATTTCTTCAGTATTTTCTGGTAGGTTGGCTTGAATGCTGATATCCCTCGCGGTTCTGTATAACTCATCTCTGTATGCCACATTAATTTCAGTCTCCAGAAGTAGCTGAAATAACGCATTACGACCATGAGCGCGGGCTGCCGCAAAATGTAACATGCTCTGTCCATGTTCATCCTAAAAAATTTTATGTACATGTAGAACCTGCTCTTAAATTTTATCATAGAGTTTTAGGGATAAATAAATTAAATCAAGGATATTCATAATAGTCCAGTGCAAAGCTGAGTTTTTGTACACTTTAATTTCGTCGATCTAAACAACGTCTCAAAATTCCCCGGTGAGCTATTGTACACACAATTTTTTACGGTTTTCGTGGTTAAAAAAGTGTTTTTTTTTTCGCGAATATCTTCCTTCCTTTTAATTTTACGAATATGTACGTAAGATCAAAAGATTAGAAAATTATTTACAAAAAAAGCTCCTTACTCATTTTATCACACGAGTTATAGTTTTCGAGAAAATTTGATATAAAAGTTATAACTCAAGCAAATATTTTGATTGTACTCTATTCTATACTTAAAAAAGTTTATGAATTAGGTCTTATACTAAAAACAAAACAAGGATTTTTTGATGAAAAAGGTTTTATGTGATTTATTAATGAAGTCAGTCATGATTGCTTTACTCAGTGGTGGCAATATATCAGAATTATGAATATTCAAAGTATAGTCATACGTTATCAACAACTGATATTTATCTTTCTTCCACTTCTTCTTCTTCGTCCTCGTGTTCACTGAAAGAAATTTCTACTAACCATAAATAAAAATTGACTAGCCCCAAAATAATATCGGCATTAAATAGGCTACAAATAGACTGCTTTGTAACCACAACAAAAACAATTTTGCTAAGACGCACTTATTTACCGTTAAAAGAAATTTTTCTAAATATTTATTTATTCCTGAAGGTTGATAACTTTGTTATCAGGAGTCAGAGAACCCTATTTTAATCTTAATAGTTTTTTTGTTACAAGCTCGTATTTTTTCATTTCGTAGAGTATTCTGCGAGCACACATATGAGGGTAATTGGTAGGTCGATGTATTCCTTTGAAGGCGTGTTAGTAGCGAGCTTATTGGCAATTAATTTAACCATAATATCCATAATGCAAAACTCGATAGTTTTTGAGATATTTTAATTATTAGTTTACACAGTACAAATTATGTAATAAAAATTATGTTAAATTCTTTGATAAGATAAAAATACAAGAGCTAAAATCTTCACTTGTTGTAAAAAACTATCTACATTAAAATATCTTAAAAACTGTTGGGTTTTGCATAATGGATATAATGGTTAAATCAATTGCAAATGAGCTCTAGTAACACGACCTCAAAGGAATAAGTCGATCTACCAGTATACAGAGTGATTCAGTTTTATTACTAATAACTTTAACAACTATTAAAGTCAACAAAATAAAGTATTTTGTATATACGAGTACAAATTTTCCATTGGGCTTTTTGTTTTCGAGATATAAGACGTTGAAAATTATTTGGTTTTTTTTCTGAAACTAAAAATTATTAGTAGAGTTGGCATAGGCGTACGCATCATAACAAGTGCAATAAAATGAATTAACTAGAAATAAAAGCAATAAACTGTTACTATTTATAACAATATATGCAAAACATAACCTCTTAACTAGCTTGGTTATCACAAATTGGAAAAGATCTGTAAAAACTTTGCATCATCATGTATGTTTCTATGGTTGTCTCGGAGAGTAATGTTCGATGTGGTGAAAAAATATGCTTATATTTTGAGAACGACCGTTCGACATCTATTGATGTAATACAAGCATACTTAAAATAGTCTTTGAACTCACAACGGATCTGCAGATGCACCATCAGTACCATCATAAATTTGTCTTAATCTGGTAAAATCGGTGTCTTGCTTTAACACACGTACGAACTATTCTTCAACGGGCTAAATTTTTGCGTCACCTATAGAGTGTAACAGTCGTTTACTTCATCCACTATTTCCAGTGACTCCGCTAACGACAACGCACTGTTTTGTAAGTTTTGTATGCCGTCATGTAATCCTTTATAGTTCTTGTAAATAGTTTTTAATAGTTTCTCGTTAATAGCTGTAGCCTCGTCTGGATTGAATTGCAGTATCACAGCTTGTATTTGTTGTAAATATTGCATAATGAAAAGCTACCTTCAGCCACCATGTTCCCCAACATGTAAGAATCAGCTGTAGTGGTTCGGGAATAACTGGATACTTACTACGAAAAACTCGAAGACGTTTAGGAGATTTAGGAAACGCTTTTTTTGTACTTGCTATTAATGCATCTACCTCTGAAAAACTTTGTCAATAGTTTCTGCCCCAAGGTGTAAAGCATGAATTTTACACGTAACATGTACCAACCTACAACCGCGTTCTAGAAGAGAACGGCCTACCAAACTCATTGTCACGGCACCATCGGTCACAAACTTCAACACTTGACTTTTTGACAGGTAAAATTTTTCTAACGTCTCCAGCACTAGCCGCGTAATTGTTTGTACAGTATACTCAGTTAGTCTTTTGCTAGCTAGTAACAGTTGAAAGGTCTATTTAAGAGAGTCCAGTACACGTACTATAACATTTATAATAGAATTTTTTTTACAATCTGTCGTCTTGTCAACACACAACCACAGCCGTGTATTTTTTAATACACATTTGATTTTATTTACAATGTCTTCGCTTACAGTTGGTACATAGTTTTACGCAACGTTGTGCGACTTAGTAACGTTACCTTGGTATTGTATTTATTCCAGAACTCCTGAAATGTTTTTTTATCTAGTGTGTGCAGTAGAACATCACAGGCAATCAGCTTTAAGAGTATCTCGAACATAAACTGTGTTGTTGAAGGCACGCTATTTTTTTTAGTTTTATGTTGCACATAATTTACGTGACGTTTACAATCACGTTTGTCCCAGCACATCAGGTCTGTCTCGCACATCTTACAAATTATTATAGCACCATTGTAAAATAAATCCGGGAATTCACTGATAAATTTATTCACTTTGTCAACGTATGGCAGTTTTTTACCCTTGGGCAGGTCTGACATAAATTAATATCAGGAATAAAATACAATATATAAAATTTTCAACAAAACAACGGAGAGGAGTAAATTACGTTGTACACACCACGAGGCATAACAATAGACTAAAATCAAATGTTAGTCTTTGCTAAAATGGTAAACAAGTCTCGCTTACATATTTGGGTATTTCTCTACCTGGCACCACCCGTGATTTTCGTACCGATTTGCCAACTCTAATTATTAGTTATTATTTATATTTGGTATTAAATACCAGTATATTAGGCTGCATCTATTTGACAAACTCGTTTTTTCTACACGGTAAGTAAAATATCTTGGAGTAAATTATCATATTTTCAAAAGCCCAAAAAAGCTGCTTTTTTTGATACCCTTTATTTAAAAAGTGATGGCCTCTACGGAAACTTTATACCACAAAATACTTACTTATATTTGTTTTGTCAAATGTAGAAAACATTATTATAATAAAATCTTCATTTTGTCATAGTTACACATTTATTTATTATTTAAAATATTTTCATTTTGAAATAACGAACTTCTGAATTCGATATTTTCATTTAATATATTTTTTAAAAAAAGATAGTGAAACAACATGTACAACTTAATATTTAATATTAAAACACGTTCTCTAACAATGTTTTATCTTGACCCAAAGAAATTTTAATGAAGTATGTGGCGGCGTTAACACTCCCGTGTTGGCAGGATAGGTTTAAATCGATGTTAAAACTTTTCAGTTAGTAATATTGAAAAATGAAAACATTTGGTTCATTCTAAATATCATAGAATTAATATATAAAATTACAGGCAATACTGATGCGTTTTTTAACCGAGAAAATACGAATATTTTATTTGATGTGATTTTATGAAACTAAATAATCGTATTTTCCAGGTTAAAAAAATACGCATCAGTATTGGCTGTAATTTTATATCTTAAATCAACCTATATGGTATTTAGAATGAACGGAATGTTTTCGTTCCTCGATATTACTACCAGAAAAATTTGAACAGCAATTTATAAATTTAAGTTGGATATCTGGTGAAAACTCAACCAAATGATTTATTAAAGGAAACAAAGGACTAATAAATAATAGATACATATTTGAAAATCATTGATTTATTATGTGTAAGTATACAGGATGGGGCAATAGTGCGTCCGACTTCGATATGTCGAATTCTATGATAGCTAGAAACTAGTATTTGAACTGAATTTTCTCAATTTTTTCAAATGGAACACCCTGTATATTTTTGGAAGATGTGATGTAGAATTGAAAAACGAACATTTTTTGTATTGTAACGGTCCATTTTTAGATATAATTAACTTGCGTTTTATTTAATGCTAATTGCATAATTTGGTTGGAGGTCAACCTTAAAAATTCTAGAACCGACAACTGAATTGTAAATCTTTGATAATATAAGCGACCACTGGACCTTTAGTGCACCAGCGCGAACACTGCGGTGTGGGGACAAAGGGGGAACGCTTATACTAAGTAAGACGCGGAGGACTCTCTGCCGAGCCACGGCCGAGAGAGGATGTGTGTTCCTTTTTGATATGTTACGTTGTGAGTACGTTATCTTATTTTTTTTATATGGAGACAAGACCGGTGCATCAAGACAGTTAGGTGTGTGTTTTTGTATGTTGCTTTTATGGGCACTACATTATAGATTGTGTCTGGTTGAGATGTTATTGTTAAGAAGTTACGAGGCATGTAACCTAAGAAAGCTATGTGAGATGGTAAGGTGATTTTCCTTCCAATTATTATTAAAATAGGTACCTATTAAGTATTAACCAGCCGGCTTCGTTTTGAGTGCGAGCTGAAAATTTGAAAACTAAAATTTGCATCAACAGGCTGATTTGCCGATCTATCTAGAGGTGGAGAAAGCCCCCTAGAGTTTTAATTTTGCTCCTGAACTTTGTGAGACAATGTTATGAAAAGTAACCGTTCTTTCCCCCTTTCAACGGCACTAGTGCGTGTAGTTTTTTTAGACGTTTAAAAATATGTAATTCTTTTAGACTTGTATAATTACAAAAAAGAAAAAAAAAGAAAGGTGGGTGGCGCCCTACACAAACTCCTTGAGTGGATTTAAAATGGGATTTCTGTGGTTTTAGTGTTAAGTTTTTTTAAGGGTTTATTACTTGTTCCCACGCCCTGAATGAGCCTTTTTTGTAAAATAAATTACGAATATATCTATTTTTTTATCTTGTTGTTTCATTTGAGAACTACAGTAAAGTTAATATAAATAGCGAGGGCAAAACACCCCGTTATAGTATGTACATCCTTATGGCTATTTATAACCATTTATATCCTTTCTTTAAAATTTTGGATTATTGTTGGTGTGATGTTTCTATGGGCATCATGTAACACGCCTATTATAATACCTTCTCTTGAATTATTTGAAAAAAAACCTCATTTTTAATTTTTATTGCTGCATTTTGCAGGATTGGGAGAAGGTCAACAATAATACAGGATTGAAAGGAGGCCACAAGGAGGTTTAAAAAATGTTCTGATATACATGGCATTTCATTTAAAAAAATGTTACTTGACCCTGTAGAATCGTCTTGGCTCACCCTGTATAATCGAAAACAATTTCCGGTTATAGACTTTTTTGTCTAGTTTACTTATGTTTTTAAGTTAAGTTTCTAGCTATCATAGAACTCGATATATCGAAGTAGGACGCACTATTGTCCCACCCTGTATAGAAGTAATGTTAGGTACACAAAATGAGAAAAATCATAAATTGTAATTAAAATAATCATTATTATACCTTCGAATACTTTGACATATGTAGTCTTTAAGGCCCCAATCTTCTAATCTCGATTTGTAAGACATTTTCACAAAAACCTTTCACTAGGGAAAAATAATAGAAATGCGAGTATCCGATTAACACTTTATTTTACAAATGCACGAAGTAGTTAGGGTTCCAGTAAACGTTATATAGAGAACAAATCCTACCTCCTAACAACAAAGATCAACTCTATTATTCTTAATGGCGTCAAACGTCTACGCGTGCGTCGCCTACAAACAAAATGTCGAATTAGCAAGCGCAGATTTATGGTTAACAGATAGCTTACTAACCGTAGATATGTGTTTTTTAACCACTAAAAAGTCAATATACCAAAGGCACTTATTTACCTCAAGAAAACACTTAGTTATCGTTAATAAAAAAAAAACAACAAAAATATTTGAATTAGTTTACATAAGTGCTGTTATTGGGATAATTAGTCAAAGATTTAAGATTGCAAAAGCACATTAGCAAAACAGTTTTTCTTATGCCTAGATGATGGTAATGTAGTCTTAAAAAAAAATACTTATGATAATGCAGATCATCTTAGCAAAACATTTTATTTGGTCGATTTCCCTCAGCGTGTACAATCGGTATGTGTCCTAGGCACACAACTTATTGAAAAATGTAATTTGTCGCAAATAAAGTAAATAGAGAGAAAATAAAGTAATCAACCAATATGATTTATTGTGGATTCACAGTATAGATGACTTAGGTACCTACACTCTATTATGATCAAAGCTCTGATTTAATAGTATGTCATTGTTCTATAACAATTTTTCTTATATTGATTTACTGATGCCACTTAAATCTGAGATCTTATTTTGAATTTTTCCAGTTAGAAATATGAGCGGCCTGGCCCTGTTGATACCCTAGTAATGAAAAATTTGTCTCACCCTACTAGTATCATTGAAAGCAGAGTCCTCTTGTGTATTACTTTCATCAGGTTCAATAGTGACAACGTCAATATTGGCTGGGACAGCATTATTATCGTCTCCGCGAATTGGTGAACCAGTTACAAGTTGTTGATTTTCCTAAAATTTATTGAGGGAATTATTTAATCTCACATAATTTATAAGTACAGTAAGTATGAAAGTGATATGAACAGAAATCTACATATATATGGAGCGTCAAAATGCATAGACAATTTTATTTTGATCTTAAAATATATATGGGAAAAATTTTTTTACTAATCTAGTGATGGTTTAAAAGAGCAAGTTTTATAGATATTTGACAATAGTTGACATGTCAGAATGGAACGCTGGTTTTTAAATAAACGTGTTAGACGGGGAGCCAGCGACCGATTAACCTATATGACTTCCTCAAGAAATTGTTTTTCTTATTCTTTAATATCATGTTATAAAAACATACTGCCAGACATAGATGGGAGATAAGTTATTGCCAGACGAAAATATATCTGTGCGTATATGTTGAATATTTACATTTACACAGCCTCAAACTTGGAATTTTTCTATTTATATGCAATGCCAAACAAAAATTCTGGATCTAATATTCTGCCAGATCACCACAAAGAGGTCAACATCTACAAGAGTTGCATTGCATAATTTAATTTTTTTAGGTAATATTTTTTCGTGGTGTATTCAATATAAAATCTGATATACAGGGTGGGGCAATAGTGCGTCCGACGTCGATATCTCGAGTTCTATGATAGCTAGAAACTTGATTTAGAAACAAGTAAACTAGACAAAAAAAGTCTATAACCGCAAATTGTTTTCGTATATACAGGGTGAGCCAAGAAGATTCTACAGGGTCAAGTAACATTATTTTAAATGAAATGACATATATATCAGAACATTTTTTAAAACCCCTTTGTGGCCTCCTTTCACTCCTATATTATTATTGACTTTCTCCCAACCACTTGGATGTAATGCTTTTTTCTGTTTTACACATTTACACGTGTATATTAAAAATATCACTACAATCACAACTATCGATTTTAAGAAAAGATATGTTAGCACTAGTTATGAGACATCTGTGTGACAACGCTCGCCATTTTCACTCCCTAAAAGCGTACAGGGCGGCCAAAAAGGATTTTTAAATTTACACTTTTTGAACTGAATTTTTCTTAATTTTTTCAAATGGAACACCCTGTATATTTCTGGACTATATGATGTAGGGTTGAAAAACGAACATTTTTTATACGTACATTCCTATGGCTATTTGTGACCATGTATTGAACAACAACTGCAGAATTCAGCAATAAAAATTGAAAGTGAGGGTCTTTTCAAATAATTCAAGAAAATGTATTATAATAAGCGTGTTACAGGATGCCAATAAAACATCAATCCAAAATTTGAGGAATAAATGCTTTTAGAAGTATCACTCCGGCAATTTTATGAACAGTAAAAACCTCATTCCAAAGACGCATAGAAATGGGTCACTCAAAATGGGCAACATGTGGAGCACTTTTTATAATATCTTCACTTGAATTACAAAAACAAAATGTGTTTAATTTTTATTGCTGAATTTTGCAGATATTGTTCAATAAATCGAAAATGGTTAAAAATAGCTATAGGAATGTACACAAAAAATGTTCGTTTTTCAATTCTACATCACATCGACCAAAAATATACAAGGCATTTCATTTGAAAAAATTGAGAAAATTCAGTTTAAATAGTTGTAAATTTAATGATTAGTTTTGTCCACCCTATATACTTTTAGGACGTGAAAATGGCCGAGCATCATCACACATGTCTCATAATTGGTAATAATATATTTTTTCTTAAAATATAATATAAATATACAAGGCATTTCATTTGAAAAAATTGAGAAAATTCAGTTTAAATAGTTGTAAATTTAATGATTAGTTTTGTCCACCCTATATACTTTTAGGAAGTGAAAATGGCCGAGCATCATCACACATGTCTCATAATTGGTAATAATATATTTTTTCTTAAAATCGATAATTATGACTAGTGATTTTTTTAATATACACCTGTAAATGGCATAATTTCAACAAAAAAAAAATCATTACATCCAAGTGGTTGGGAGACAGTCAATAATAATATAGGAGTGGAAGGAGGCCACAAAGAGGTTTGATACATGGCATTCTATTTAAAAAAAAATGTTATTTGACCCCGTAGAATCGTCTTGACTCACCCTGTATATTCGAAAATAATTTCCGATTATAGACTTTTTTATCTAGTTTATTTATGTTTTTAAATCAAGTTTCTAGCTATCATAGAACTCGACATATCGAAGTCGGACGCACTATTGCCCCACCCTGTATAGTAGACATACACAGTTACACATGAACATATTTCTCAATAGTATGAACAAGACTGTTTTACTATATATACTAAATAATAATCACATGAATATGATGATGCATAAAACATCGATATTAAAAAAACAGAATTCAATCGTATCTACCAGTTCATCGTCTTTTAAATAATCTAAAACAAATTAGGTATTCTTTTCTCGGTAAGTTTAAAATTTTTAAATAACATTTGAAGCAATATTTTGTGCAGCAAATTGAGTATTTTTCCTAATAAAAATGTGCAATATGTAATATTGTAATGTGTGCAATATAATTCTTTACATGTCACCTAAATGACGGTGTGTCCATTGTATAATATAGCTTTTGTAAATGGAAACCATAGTCGGCTATGGGCTTATAAGAAAGCTTATTTTTCTTCTGATTTCAAAGATATAAACATTTGTATGTCCATTTAAAAAAAAATGCAAATTTTTGTTATATCTCGGATATCGTGTCAGCCATGGAATTGGCAATAGGTTTATTAAACTCTACGTAAAAATATCTATTGAAACAATTTTCACGGATTTCCTAAGATTAACGGTTTCGAAGTCATTTAACATTAAAAAAAATCGACCATTTTCAGTTTTTTCAGAATAATTCAGCAATCTGAAAACATACCACAATTCTCAATACGGCAGTCAATTGCTCTCACAATTCTGTCTAATTTTGCTAATTTAACTGACTCTGTAATTCTACATATAAAAAAAGTTACCCATGTAAGAAGTAGAAAAAAAAATTGAATCACGTCCCTGTTATAATAACGAAAATATGTGGTCAGACGGGAAAAACTGTATAACCCAAGAATGAGCTCCCACTCACATTGAACTAGATCAGCACATTAATCTTTTTCCTTTAGATTTTCCTTAAATAATAGTTGGATTCTTGGATTTTTGCCGAACTCGTCGATAACACTATATAAAACAACGTTTAGAGAGGGAATATTAAATTTAAAACATTATGCTAACTAAATTTGGATATTTTAAACATACATGAATGAAAACAAACATTTGAAATTTCCAGGGGAAGGGGTCAAATGGTCGGTTTGACCAGTTTGACGACCATGCTTGGTGTCGCCCAAAGATCTGTCTTGGAGCCATTGCTATTCGTGATGTTTGTTAATTACTTACCTAATTACATTAGTATTGGCCACTTTACATTTATTTTCTGATGATTTTACATCTTAATGTTGTCAGTTAGGGTAATGGTAATGGTAATGGTTGTGTACAGAACTGCGGACAAGTATACTTTTAGTATACTATTTAGTCAGGGAAAGAAGGCCTGTGGAAAGAATGTGATTTCTGTATTCTATTCACAATTAAGCGTAAATGAAATAAATGAATTAGTGCATGGCAAATATTTTGATCGTTTGCATCCACACCCACTTATTGGGAGATATTATATTCCTAGTATACGATTTCGCAAAAAACCTGGCGACTTATTGGCAATACTCTCTCTTGCCCCACGGGCCTTCTTTCGCCGGCTGGACAGTAGATGTTGACCTCTTTGTGGTAATCTGGTAGAACGTTAGTCTAGAATTTTCGTCTGGCATTGCATACTGAGATTTAACTTTAAATAATAGCAAAATTCCAAGTTTGAGGATGTGATATAAATATTCGACATATACGAACAGATTTATTTAGGTCTGATAATAGCTTATCCCCCATCTATATGTCTGGCAGTATGTTTTTTATAATATGATACATCACAAGATGTTGAAAGAAAAAAAACAACCTTGAAACCATCATATAATATTCCGGTTTTTCTTTCTCTCACTTTGCGAGTCTACCGCCTCCCACGTCCTCTGCAGACGGTTGCTAGACTTTCATTTTAAACATTGATAATTGTACGAGAATACTGAGAAATAAGAAATTTTCTTGACGAAATCATATAGGTTAATTGCTCCTGGACTATATTTATTGTGTTGAGAATTTTATTAAGTTTAATTCAGTACAACAAGATTTCTAGCGAAATCTTCATGTCGAAGCATCTGCGCGAAATATCATTTCAAGGTAGGGTCAAAAGCAGAGAGAATATGGCACTATTTTAAATCGAAAATCAAGCGGCAGACCTGGTTCTACAAAACGAAGAACTCGTAAGACAAACAATCAATCAAATATCGACTCGACCAGCATGCACCATCATTAAATTTATCCAAGCCTAGTACTCAACCGATATTGCATAAAATGAAATTCCATCCCTACAAGATCGCTGTTGAGCAAAAACTAACAGAGCGGAGTGATAAAGCAAAATTGCATCCATTTTTGTCAAAGATGTTTAGAACTTTTAAATGATATTCCAGATAATGATCATTCTTCATTTAAAACGAACGAAACACATTTCTAGGTACATGGTTTTGTTAACAAATAAAACTGTGGGTACTGGGTAACTGAAAAATCCATGTACATTCATTGCGGTGTCCAAAAAAATTACAGTGTAGTTTCGTCTTCACAAATTGTTGGTCCATTTTTTTTGAAGAAGAAGACGATAACAGTAAACTCTGATAGATATGCAGATATGCTGTGAACTTTTTGTCTTCCTCAATTGGAGCATTAGGAGATGGAGTGATTTTGGTTTCAGCAAGATGACGCTACTATTCAAACTGCAAGAAGTTGCATGACAACATTGGACCAACCTTTTCCACAACATTTGATATCTCTAACAGTGACTCTCACAAGCTCTGTAGGTCATTGCATATTACGGCTCTATACCATTTTCTTTCGGGCTTTAAAGAGAAAAGTATACAAGCGGAAATCGCGAACATTAGACGAACTTACAAGAAACATCCGAGCTGAAATGGAAGATATTCCAATAACTATGCTTCAACAAGTAATGTCAAATTTAGTTCACCGTTTGCAAGAGTATATTTTACTAAATAATCTTACAGTGCTGTTACGTGTTTGCTATCCACACAAACACCTCTACTCGTAGATTCGTTGATTAAAAGTCCAGGTAACACTTACTCACTACTTTATTTACTAATTAACAATTAACAACAATAGATTAATTACTATCTTAACTATAATCACACTTGAACACTTATAAAGTCACTTTCTTATTTCTTCTTTACTCGTTAACGTTTAATTTAAGATTGAATCTTGGCCCACTGTGTGTCTTATTTATACATCCATTCCCACGGTCTAGGGCATTCCAGAATATTCCCGGCCGTTCGCGTTCAATTCCAGTCTCATCTAACCAGTCTACACAGTCCAGTGGCGTAATAGTATTGTTAAATACTATAAGGTATAATATTTAAAATAGTCTATTCATTTTGACCCTTCCTGTAGTTAAAACAATTATTTCAAACCCTTGATGGGTAATATTCTACATGGCCGTAGAACATTTGGAAATTGAATGTAATTAATTATTATGTACTATCGTTATTATTTATTTTTTTATTTATAATTATTGTTTACCTGAGTCCGCCCTCTCGACTTGATATTATTCCTATTATTTGCAAAATTGTAGAGATATTGTGCCAGGTATGCTATTGGATCTTCGGGACGTTTATTAGCAACTTCGGTTAGACCTTTAATTAAGGGATCTCCTAAAGCTACATCATAAACAATATTAAATTAAATAAAATGGATATTTTTTTCCACCTAAGAAAAAATAACCAAAATGGTTTTGAAACTAATTTAATTTTCTCAAAATGAGTGAGTTTCATTTCTTTTTAAAAAAAGGCTGATTTGTTAGTAATTTAAAATGAATGAATATTCTTGAGTTCTTATAAGTTTTTTTGTCATTAATTTTAATTAAAATCCGAGAATGTCATTGATGTAATAATCGTAACCTTGGGTTTTAAACCAAGATCAGCTTAACTTTGGCTAAACCATGTTCGTAAAATTGGCACATAAGAGAACATTATGGAATTGTGAATTGAAATTAATACTTATTACTGAAGAATTCAAAATTAATTTTTGATTCTTATTAAATAAGGCACAATTATACATATTTGCAAATTATTTATTAATATTGTCTGTAAAACAATCAAACATTTTTGAATAAGGCTTTTGCATAAAATTGTGTAAAGTTGAAAATTGGTGATTGAGATAGTGTTCATTCTCTTGAACAACATATTGAATATCCCCAGAAATCCCATCTCTGCATTGTTTTTTTCTGACCAAAAAGAGCATAAATCACAAAACATCACTTTTCCTCCAATCAAGGATAACTATTTTCCTAATAATCATCTGAAGGGCTTCTTATTACTAAACCGAAGGTTGGAGCTGCAAAAAAAATAAAAAGAAATATAGACAATGAAAAAAAGGTGATTTCTTAATACAGATAGATACTTTTAATTATCTTATCCAGTCCGTAGCTACAAAATTCTAGATAGCGACTGTATTGGCATTGGAGTTTGTGGAATGCAGCAGTGATTTAAAATTTTGTAGCAACATTATTCTTATCGGCCTAGATGAGGAAGATCATCTTATAATTTCAACAATATGATGTATAATGTAATAAATATAATATATAACACAGGAACTAACAACAATGTACGTTAAAACCTTTCTCTTCTGTATTAAAAAATTAAATTCACCATTTTCTCTGTGTTTTTATTTCCTTTCATGTTTGCCATGCGTTCGATAATTACAGCTTCAACCCTCAGTTTTCAAAGATGTGTGTAAAAATTGTAAAATTAGTCGATTTAACATGATTTATTCTACTTGGGTAGTTGTTTTATCTCGATTCTGCATCGAGTTAAATGTAAAAGTAACTCGGAAAAATAAATAAAATTAATATTATAGATTTTCATCTGACAGTTTCACTCAGAAGTACCAATCAGAAACCGTAATTATGCAAATTTGCTGTATTCCAGTGAGAATTAAATTTTTAGATAGAAATGATAATAACAATATAACAGAAATAGGCATTTCAATTGCGACAATCAACAGAGACGCTACACTTTTAGGAATTTCGTGAAAAATATTTAAAAGATATATGTGAGAAAATGCGATTTAGCGAAAAAATCCTTGGAACAAATTCAAGGCAAGCTTAAAACTGATACTCTTCATAATACTGTTAAAGCACATTCACCAATTTGGAATCAATTCATGGACTTTTTTATGGAACAAAGTACGAACTTCTTCCTATAACTCCAGTTAAGAAAATCGGTACAATTTTAGAATATTGGACTTCAATTATTGTCTGTAATTATTTATTTGTGGCATCCTATAATGTTTCTTCTCACCTTTGGGCATTAAGCCACTGCATAAGAAGGAAACTTAAGGAATCCGCCATTATTTCATTGAACAGTGATAACTGATAAGTGTGTGTTCAGTTACTCTGTAGATTTTGTATAGGTTTAATACCCAAAGGTGAGAAGAAAAATAATAAATAAATTTTCCTAAATTTCCTTAAGAGGTCGTAGATTGCACATAATAAACAGTATTGTTTAATGTAGGTATCTGAAATAAAATTTAGTACCTACTTACATATTGTTTTATTTCTTTCATTCGCGAAATAGTTACGACAAATATCATTCGTTCTATAGTTTTTCCTGGATAAATGTACTATTGCGGCCGAAAAAAGTAATCGATTTTTTATCAATTAGTATGTTTTTTCAAAAACACCTCTGTTGTAAATAAGGATTTTTACGTCAGTTATGTCAATTAAATTATTTTGACAACAAATCATTGGTGGGGTATCACAATGACATTGACACTAAAAATAGTAACAAATATTATGATTGATGCGTCACTGATTAAAACCATATTTACAACAGGAAAATCAGTCGAACACTTTTTTCGGCCGCAATAGTACTTATTGTTTTTTTCGAGAGTTTGTTGCTTTGGGCAATTTCGCTCGTGAGATAAAAAAATCACTCGTCTAACGGATCGTAATTTTTCTATCAATGTCATTCGGGAAATTGCCAATCATCACACTCTCAACAGTCAGTAAATTTTGCCGGCAAAATTTAATTTAAATTAATATATCAATTTTTCTCGTTGAATGAAAATGCATTATGTAAAATTTGAAATTTGTTTCAATAGTATATTTGATTTTTAGTATGATTATTTTGCATACGCATATATTATTAACGAATTCTATGATAAACAGATCATAATATAGCGAACATAACACGTATGGGGTTTAGGGAGAATGCTGATAATATGATCACATTTTGCTCAGAAGAATGTAATCATGGGATTCTTGGAAGATTTAATATGTTGTTCAGAAGACTGATTACAATATTTATGTTATCCTGAACTGTAAATACTGTTTAAAATAATCACCCTTTATCGGTAAAAATGTTCATAACAGTCTAGACTGGTAAAAACTTTTACCGATGTATTTTGATTTTTATCGATACGTCTAGTTTAACATGCTCGCATGGATTAACTTTCATGCTCGTATGTTAAACGCTACATAATGTAATGTATTATATCAATATATATCAATATGCAGCTGTCCACCATTTTTTGTTCACATACATTTTCTTCAATAGTAGTGAGATTTATTTGAAAATGGTTTTACATAAATTGAAATAACCTAAATTCGAATTATAGGAAATTTGAAATAAAATATACATTCCATAACTGTAATAGTTTATAATATAATATAATAGTCGATTTGTTTGTATATAAATTTTGTAGGTATATTTAAATGATAGTAAACCCGGTGTGATAAATTGTTCTCTCGAATTAAGATGATTTTTATAGCTTTGCTTAATCAAAATGAAGTGGATAAGAATCCAACGGATGTTATAACGTAGCAAACAGCAACAATATGGATGAGAGTAGCTCCAAGTGAAGTAAAACTAGAGGTCGGCGGTAAAAATTCTGGAAACCATCCATACCATCTTAGAATATTTATGGGGTGAGATATAAGGGTGAAAGAAAAACAATGACCAACATTTTTAAACAAAATTTGAGAAAAATAATGAAAAAAATTCTAAAATTTCGAATAGGATGAGTTTCGGGGCCATGAAAATATAATAATAAAAAGGAAACGTGTGCACATAAATGTAAATATAAAAAAATTAAAGAAATAATATTAAAACTGTGCGGACCAAATATTGTGATCTCCTGTATGAGCTCCAAGTGCTGTACTCAGGCCACTCGGTCAAGATGGTCGTCTTAATAATCGGTGTGCTTAGAAGGGAAAAGCTTACGCTGCTCTGGGAATTGAAGATCATACCGACCTGCCAAAAATCAGCCGAGTGGCTGGCAGGCCAAATGCAGAGGGCAGTCATTCTAGGTTCTCTCCGTCTGCTTAGGGCACACGATTCTGGAATATACAGCCACTAACCCTGCGGGATGTAGAAAATGGCTGTAGGTAATTTGCTGGAGCTCCACCCGTAAGGTTCGGAAGCCACAGGAGGACTATCCAGCATCGAGCAATTGGAAAAAAAGCGCATGAACCTGCACGCAGTGGATACATGGCGTTGTTACATGATGTTTGGTGTATTATGCACCCAGAACACAGTGCCCTCTCTAAGCAATATCTCAGAGATCAAGTATCCTTCTTGCGCAGGACAGATTACGTAAGGCCACTCCGTTAGCTGGAAAAACTACCAACCGCAGTCCAAACACGGCAATTATCAGCTGATAGGGAACATCCTGTAGAGGTGACCGATGTAGACTTAAGCATGAGGGTTAATCCTAATATCAGGGCTAACCTAATGCCATAAGACCTCGCTAGAATGGACGAGGTCATCGATGAGAAACTTCCAGAAGATGCAGCAACTCGTCCCCGTAAGAGGTCAACTAACACTTTAATCGGGTTCGAGAAAGCTAAGTGGCATACACAAAAAAATCGATGACAAGATGCAGTCAACCAAACAACACGCTTTTCGGATCCAACGTGTGATGGAATGCATGACACATGGTAGAGTTTTTAACAACAGAACTAAAACGTCAACACCACACTTTAAATCTGACAATGATGCTTACCATTAAGCAGCACTGTCTAGACAGGATCCGAACGCTCAAGGTTATAAAGAAAACGTTGAAGAAAGGGGTGAAGAGTATGGAGCAAAATGCTTTCTTTCATACAAACCCTTCTGGCCTCTTTCAATAGTCACAGTTGTCAAAAGTTTCTCGACTATAGGAGAAGTCGAAACCATTTGGAAAAGGATCTACGAAAAAACGCTTCCATTCAATGGCGACACTCCAGTGACTGCACATTTCGAGGCTCTGTGCCATAGACATATTGAGGAGCCAGAAAAAGTGTGCCCGGAGTCCAACAAGTGCTTGTTGGCACCAAGAACCTCGCTGGCCCGGGTACAGATAGCATAAACTACTGCTGGTAGAAGAAATTTCTTTCCATATAACGTAGTCTGGCGAGTTTTTAATTTATAGTTGAACGAGGGGCAGCAGATTCCGGACTGGTTTGTCGATGGACACACTTTGCTTATTCCCAAAAAGGAAATGCCTCAACTCCTGCCACAAGATATTGTATCTTCTATGCCAGGACAGTTTCGATGTCGGTGGACTCACATGTGTCACTGATTTCCTGTCGGGTTCATCTAAAAAATCATTGGATAGTTTTAGTGAAGATTTTTTTTGGCAAAGGTCTTATACTTGATATTAAAGGGCCTGGATGAGACCAGGAGGGTATTCAAGCGATCAGTTATTGCAGCCTCCCTAGAAAAATTTTTTCTATGTTTTACCTCAGAAAATTGTCAACTTGCCAACGTCTTAGTGGACCTTAATCACGTTCTTTGGTTGTGCAAAATAAGGAGAGGCCTCAACTAAATTGGTACCAAAAAATTATTAAAATTGTAATACTTTACTCTATTTAATTTACTTAGTCTGTTGGCAATCGAATACAGAAAGATATAGTAGGTGTCTGGAAATTTCGTTGGCATATTTCATATGGTTATTTTGCATGAGGAAATATGAGGAAAAGTACGTAAAAGTACTTTTTTTGACATTTTGGCATCGGATTATGAATCCTCAGTCGTCCTTTTTTTAACAACATGTCGGACTAACGTTTTCAAGAAAAACGTTACTGCAGATTCCACTGAACAAAATAATCTGAGCGTCAATTGAAACGTTAAAGGAGAAATTGTACTTAAATAATTGTAAAACGTCATAACTTGAAAACTTAACGAATTTTTAAAACGAAGGAAGATTCGGAAAGAGTAATTTATGGACTATTGTATGGAAATTTTCATAGTACCTTCCCATGCAGGGAAGCAATAATACATTGTGAAAAAGAAAAACGTAAATTTTTTCTTGTCAAATTCCATTCCGATGCAATTTCCGGAAAAGTAATTGTTGATACTTTTGAAAAAAGGATCTTATCTCTCGGGACGTTTTGGATTTTTTCAATATCTTAACTGGTTTGAGAAAAGTTAGTTTTTTTTGAAAAATACCAATTTTTAAAAAACTCAGACTTAACCAAATTGTTGCAGAAACTTTCAAGCATAGATGTTTCAGTAGACCATTAGCTATTCATTTGTATATAAAGAGTTAATGATTATGGGGCTAGGTATATCCTGGCAGGCCAAAACTTTTTGATTATTGGTATAAATTGCAAAAAATAAACTAATTATATAAAATATTAATATTTCCTTGGACCTTCCCTGACATATATGACAGTTTTAACTCTCCTTGACATACTATCCACTAAATTACTTATTAGGATTTGGGAATAGCCTCCTATTTATGCAGAGTCACGTTTGCCAACTCATGTATACCTTGAAACTTGTTCCCTTGCATGATTCGGCAAATGCGAGTCTGCATGAATAGGAGGCTATTCCCCAAATCTTAATAAGGAATTCAGTGGATAATATGCCAGGGCGAGTTTATGATATCATCGTGTCAAAGGAGGTCCAACACAATATTAATATCATATATAATTAGTTTACTTTTAAGAATTCTCATGTTAATGGGAAAACCTAGTAAGTCACAGTTTTAATGGAAATTATAGTGCATAATATATTCTACTATAATTTCCATAATATGTAATATTTAAACTATTCGATTTTCAAAATATGGACACAAAAATTCGTAGTGATCGTTAGAATTTTCTTAATGTTTTCTTCCACCTTATAGCTTCAAGTTAAACATAAACTAAACATAAATCAGGTTTTTCACAAGTTTACCTTTTCTTTTTTGAATTACTATGTTTTCTATTTTACGGGAGAATTATTTATATCAATAATAAAAAGTTTCCCATATAGTGCGTACTTTTTGCCAATGTGTATCTAGTCATTTAATCATTAACCCTATATATAGAAATGGATAATTAATGGCTTACTGAAACATCTCTGCGTGAAAGTTTTAGTAAGAATTTGGTTTAATGCTGATATAAATTAACTTTTCTAAAACCAGTTAAGATACTAAAAAAAGCACCAAGACGCCCCGAGGAGAGACATCCTTTTTCAAAATGCCAATCACCAAAAACGACAACAGTTACTTTCCCAGAAATTGCATTAGAATGGAATTTGACAAATAATTCACGTTTTTCTTTTTCACTCTGTACTATTTCTGCTATGCATGGAAAGGTACTACGAACATCCGTGTAAGAGTCCATAAATTTATCCTTTCCGAATCTTTCTTCGTTGTAAAAAATCAGTTACGAGGTTTTAAAATTGATATTAAAATTTCTCACTTAACATTTCAATTGACGCTCAGTTTACATTAAAAATAAAAAATTAAAACGATGCATATTATTAAATTATAGGTTCTTGCTAAATTTCACATCTGTATCATAATTGATACCTGAGGTATTATAATATTAATAATGTGTTTCATATACCATTTATGAAGAATTCTATCTCCGAGACAAAAGCGAGTATGCATTTTTTAGAAACATAATCCTTGCCTAAGAGTCCGTGTTAACATATTTGTGTTAATTTAGTAACATATATTCCAAAAGGAATATTTTTCCTATAATGTCTTTGAGCTTAGGTTATTTCAAATATGCGACAAAAAAGTATTCGAAAATAATGTATTTTACTACTTACAAGATGCTAAGTATCGTCCCTCTTCTGTTGCGAAAAAAGGCATATCAACTTGTGAATTCTCCGGTGTAACATTATCTGAAACCAAAGAAGGTATTCACTAATCAGGGTGCACAATTATTATTACCATAGGCATTTGAAAATAAGTGATTTAAATACTGCTGTGAGAATGAGTTTTTATTTGGATAGACATTTTAAAGCAAACATACAATAGTCAAGAACACAGTAGCAATCGAGCACAGATTCACAGATATATAGGTGCAATTTGGTGACTCCTTACAACACTGCACAAACAAGAATAAGTAGTTGAGAAATATTGAAAATAGTACAAGTAGTGAAAATATACTTTCAAACGTTTGGTTTACTGACCTATATAAACTCCTTCCTTAAAGTGACGATATATACAAAAAGGTAAAAATAAATTTGGTACTATTTACATTCTGGCTTATACTTAATTTATACTACATATCTTTCCACAGTTATATAAATACAATTAATAAGTACTTGCAAAAATATACTAAGAAAACATAAAATGAGATTAAGTTGTATTTAACTTATATCACCGCCCAACTTTTTTTTCTAAAAATATTTAAAAACAGAGCAGCAATATGTAATGAATTCGACATAGCCAAATCCCTTTCCAGTTGCAAGATGTTAACGACTGCTGTTGTAAAATCCTCAAAACACTGGAGCTCAGTAATTCCTAAACATTGTTGGTTTCCTATTCTGACAACGTCTGTCGTATGAGTATTTCTGTAATAAGTTAATCCTCTTACTACACATAAATGTCTTAAATTATCGGGTTCCTTAATCAGATAGGGAAATCTTAACGTCAGAATAAACTGTAAAGTGTTTCCTAGCACTGAAGGTCTTGCAGAAAGGTAACCGAGTCTGTCGTCGAATTTAAATTGTAAATTCTTGTCTAATACCGCCACTAATCTAGCAATCCTGGAGTAGATTTGACCAACATTTCCCGTATGTGAATGCGAAGTACATGTTACTATTCTTATATGATCTAAAACGTTGATCCACACTGCTAAGTTTGCGCCATTACTGATGAAAACTCCTCTACCATATGGCCAAAACCGTCCATGAAGTCGATCTGAATCAGGTATGTTCCACAATGGAATTAACAACCCATTACTAGCTAATATAACCCTGGCTTCAGATGGATCTTCCAGCACCTCGTTCATGGTGTAATAAGTACCACTGCCCTTTTCATCAATTTCATCATCAGTCGCGAGAGGATAAAGTGCTTTAGCTACCTCTTTACTAAGTAGAACTGTGGTTATAATACGCTCAACTAATTCTAGTTGTCCATGGTTTAAGGATTTTGGTAGTTCAAAACCCGATAAATTTCTTGTGGCATCCAATGTCCCTAAAAATGTGGTATTTTTTATGAACGAAAATGCGATAGTTTCAATTTAATTGTGTTATGAGAAAATAATTTATGGACAATATGGTATAGTTAAAATTAATAGTAATAAGTATCCTTAAATAGTTCTTTAAAGATTTGCCTTAAATACTACGTCTTAAAATTCTAATTCGTTGCGATCAATGATTCATTTTACGGAGTTGTTTTATGAATCAATCAATGAAAAATATTACTGTATATATGGGATTGTCAGATTCTATTAAAGTTATAAAACGACCGAGACACAAGTTTCAATGCTGAAAATAGGAGAGATAAACACTAGGGATGAATTAATCGAATAAATTATAGATAATTGTAATATTGTTAGAGAAAATCCCGAAATGATACAAGAAGCTGCTAACAATAATGTAAAAGGAAGTAAAATATGTATTGCCGAGGGGTAGTCTTTTGAAAATACTCTTTTTTATTCGATTGTATTGAAAAGTGACGTTTTTTGGTTCGAATATCTGGACGAAAAGATCATCTTTTTATAATAGGTATTACTTCTCGTTGTGGTTGCTAGGCGACTACTATTCCCGGCCGAAAAGTACTTTTTCTGTAATCGCTCAAGAATGTTTACTTTCTTGGCGCAATTTCAGAACCCTAAATACGTTATTCTAGTCCGTTATTTTAGTCCGTTGCTAAGTATCTATCATAAAACAGTACGAGAAAGTTATTTTTCCGGCCTAAGCCGGGAAAGTAACTCGCGTTTAAGTTTTTTATATATACCGTGTCTCAAGAGATACTGCAATACATATTTTGTAATTCGGTATTTAGTGCGAAATTATTTTTTTGCATAATGATGCACTTACTAGTCACGCCGAAGTAGTAGCAGTAGTAGATGCGAAGATTCAGATTTCTACGTTGACGTGTTTGAGAGAATGATAGCACAACGATAACCAGCGACACATACACACAAACAGCCTGCTGATTCGAATAAATTTATTATTTTCGGGTCTCAAAATGTCCATTTTCAGCATAATCTGGAATTTGATTTTTCTCACGATGCCTATACTTTCTCTATTATTATAAATAGATCAGAAAGTAAAAAATTTTACTTTTTGCGAAAAGCAAGAGTCAATATTTTATATATTATAATAATTTATTTAATTTATTGTCTGTCCAACATTTGAAAATAAAAAAGACCTGAATATTATGATTTGGAAAAAATGCTCTAACGGAAAAACTCATAAAATGTACTGAAATTAAAATAATAAGACGAAGTGATTTGGAACAGTGATGGAATTAAATTTGAACAATATATCACAATTTCTCACAACACAATATTTTTACAATATACCTGAAATAATCCATTTTAGTTGTGGATCTAAATCCAAGTCTATATCCACTTCTTTATTCTCATCATCAGCAAATTTACTCTTTGGATGCATCTGTAATTCATTATGCAGATCTATGCAATTATAGTCCTTAATTATAGGTTCCAAAAATTCTTTAAAAACCTTATAGACATAAAAATCTGGCGCTATAAGTCCAAGAGGAAAATCCTGTTCTAAAGCTATTCTAAAACTGGTGTCGGTTGGCAGCTTTTTCACACTGGGCCATATTATATCGTACAAATTGTGGTCTAACTTTGTCAAACGAAATTTAACCTTGTCGAAAACATACCTCTTTACATGTTTTGTCAAAATGGGACTAGAACTTGTTATTGAAGTTATTGTGGCAATCGACGAAGCAGAAACATTGGAATTTCTGCGTCCGTGGAGCACGGTATAGCAACGTTCAAGCACCGTTATCATGTCCTCCTCGTCCAAGTCTTTGCGTGCAGAAAAAAGTGTCCTCGGGCACTGTGATAGTAATTCAAAAATGCAGCATATAATCAAACAATTTTGTTGTAAAAATGATGAAGTTCTTTTAGAACTAATTTTTATATGTATCTATAAATAATTGATAGAAAATGTGAGAGCCACAGTAAAGAGAATTGTGTAGCCCATATGGTGATTCTATTGTCGAGTGGTAAAAATTTTTACCTCTTTGCTTGGAAATTTGTTCTTAGAGAACTTTTTTTTTTGGAGAAGACGAGACGCCCACCAATAACACCAGTATTCATACCCCATTATGCCACAATGTAGTGGAAATAAAAAGTGCATTGACTTTTTTTTTTGTTTCTAAAGTTTATTTTGGTTTTATTAACAGGGATCAACGTTTATATTTATTTTTTTAGAATTGTCCTTTTATTTTTATGATTTTCAATAAAAAAAAATCATTAAAACATGCATATTATTTTTGCCCCTCCCAGAAAAATTTTCTAGGGGCGCCCATGCCCAAATTGGTTGTTCAATTTCCATAAAAGTACAAACAAATTACCTAATCAT
Source organism: Rhamnusium bicolor (assembly GCA_029963845.1). Taxonomy (NCBI): domain Eukaryota; kingdom Metazoa; phylum Arthropoda; class Insecta; order Coleoptera; family Cerambycidae; genus Rhamnusium; species Rhamnusium bicolor. The sequence continues at coordinate 444,360 of JANEYF010004711.1, forward strand.
GATTTGAACTTCTGATGTCAGCTATAAAATGCACAATTTTTAAAAAATTGCATTTCCTTCGAAGGAAAGAATATTTCTTTTTATTATTCTAAACAATGTATATTAATTATTATGTCTTAGAAGGAATCTTTCCTGATTTATTAAAATTTTCAAAAAGTTATTTCACTGTTTAAAAAAAGGCGATCTTACAAAAATCTGTAACTACAGGCCCATAGCAATTTTTCCGAGTTAAAAAATTAATTGCAAAAAGAATAACTGAATTTTTAAAATTCAACTCAATACTTTCCCCAAACCAATATGGTTAAAAAAATACAGAACCACTATTTCAGCATTAGTTAATTTTCTAAACATTATTTATAAAAGTCTAGATAATGGACAAAAAGTGGTGAATTATTTATTGATCTTCCCTATGCATTAAAATGCGCAAATCATGGATATTCTCTTAGATAATATTGAGAATTATAGTACAAGTGGCAAGTCTGTTAAAATCTAACCATTAGAAAACAGTATGTTAATGTTTTTGGTTCACAATCAGAAACGTAACTAATTAATATTGGTGTACTCCAAGGTAGAGTTTTGGGGCAACTAATTTTTGTTCTTGAGATTAACGAATCCGACTACTTTGTAATTGAATTTTTCTATGGAATAGCTGTTGATATCCTATTGCTCTCTGTGACAAAAACTTAGACGTATTTATTGATTGCTTTAAATAATATCAGCAATCATTTTCATAATAAAAAAAAACTAGTGATGAACCAAGAAAAGTCGTTTTCTTTACATTTCCTCCCTGTAAAAGCACATTATAATTAAAGTTTCCATTTGGAATTCAACACGTATTTAACTTTAAACAATTAGGTATCTTTATAGATGTGTCATTACTCATTAGATTGGAAATTTCATATCTCCTGTATATTATGTAATAAATGTGTAAGTAACAGTTTTGCTCTAAAGGGATTACGCCACATAATCAATGTGTATATTGTAAAGATATTACAGTTTTTTTAATTTAGAGTCTAGACTGCACTGGTATCATATTCTGAGTAAATTCACCTTCATCAAATCATATACCGGGTGATTTTTTTAAAGGGAAACACCTCTCTATCTCCATTAATATTGTATTTACACTATTGGTTCTTTGGAACTGTTTTTATAATGGCTTGTGAACTATCTGATAACGAATGTAAATATTTTCCATCACTTCCGGTTTCACCGGAAATAACCTTAACTTCCAAAATTTAAATGGGACACCCTGTATCATAAACCAATCAATTCTAAACATTTTTGAAAATGGAACCATATCTCTAAAATCATAAATAACTGAACAACAAGAACTATTTTTTATTTATTTTATTTCATTTTACAATATCTAAGAACACAGATGACACTGAAACAAATGATTATTTCTGTCAGTAACAACTTTAAATCGAAAATTGTTCCACGGTGATTAAACTTGTATTTAGTTATTCTTATTGCTAATGGAATATTGTTTATTAGTTGAAAGAATGGAAGAAATTCAGGAAAACTATAGCAATGAAGTCATGTTTGAAATAATAGTTTTATTCGGTGAGTGTAATAAAAAGTACAGAAAAACATGTAGGCAGTTTAATTTAAGGTATCCGAACAAAAACAAAACTTTATTATAAAACTCTCAAATCTCTTTGTTATAATTTAAAAAATAGTGGACAATTTAAAGTAACAAAAACAAGACGTAATACAGTTATAAATGAAGAACTTGAATTTGAAGTGTTGTTATCATCAGTGACAGAAAATCCGAACATTTCTATACGACAATTGTCTAACTTACACTAAATTTCTTATTCACGCATATGCAAAATTTCAGTTAAAAATAAATATCATCCCTACAAATACGAACTTCATCACCACTTGGAGGTTGGTGGCCCAGAAAGAAGAATTGAATTTTGTGAATGGTTTCTTGTTGGAGCCTAAGAGAATAATGAATTTTAAAAAATATTTTCTGGAGTGATGAAAATTTCACCAATAATGGTGTATTTAATCGACATAATCTTCACTACTGGGCCACGGAAAATCAGTACTTGTATAAGGCAACCAATGTTCAGAAATCTTGGAAATTTAAGTATGGGTTGGTTTAATAAATATTGTTGGTCCATATTTTTATGACGATAATCTAAATGGTGATAATTATATAAACATTCTCCGTTAAATGGAATATGACTTCTTGGATAACCTTCCTCTGGCGAGAAGAAGACAAATCTTTTTTCACAACGATGATGCTCCGCCTTATAACTCCGCTGCAGTTTGCCAGTATTTAATGAATACTTACGACGACAGATTGATTGGAAATAATGGCCAGCACGGTCTCCCGACTTAAATCCTCTGGATTTTTTTATGGAGTTACATTAAAAGTCAAATTTATAGTAACGAATGGGAAAATAAGGAAATAATGAAAAACCGGGCGCAAGAGATATTACAAACTATTCCAAAAGATATGATATTTAGGTCGATTCAACACCCTTTACATTTAAATTTCGGTGAAACCGGAAGTGATGGAAAATATTTCTAGCAGTTATCAGATAGCTCACAAGCCATTATCAAAAAAGTTCCAAAGAACCAATAGTGTAAATACAATATTAATGGAGATAGAGGGGGTGTTTCCCTTTAAAAATATCACCCGGTGTTGTACAGTAAAAATGGCTAATCGTAGTATGTTTGGATTAAATTATAAGGAGTCGTGAAAATCTACATACATCACAAATAAAACATTTTAACATTGCCTTGTTTATATATATTTGAAATTCTAAAATCTGAAAAAAAGTCCTCATTAAATTTCCTCAATGTATATCACAGTTATCCTACATAGTATGGCTTTAATCTGGAGACTGAAATTGTATAAAACTAACTCTAAGTAATGAAATTATAATTATTGTACATTTGTATTTATATCGACTTATCCCATATCATTTAATGATATCTTAGGTAAATAATTATCATTATTATTACTATTAAGTCTGTTATTTATCAATTCTTGATAAATATGTGCTACCCATTAAATAATTAGAAGAAATGATGCATGCGCCGGGCATTTTCAAAATTTACTCCATCATTTTTATTCACAAATTTGTTTATAATTACTGACCAAATAGTGCATTACTCAAGATACCAAACAAACACTCTTTGTTTTTCACTCTACACTTTCTACATTTGTTATTAAAATTACTGCATGGGATATACTTAATTTATATTATTATTAAAAAATTTTTTTTTAATTAAAACATAAATTTCATATTTTATTTTGTCTTTAACATAATTGAAATATATTCACAGAAACACTGTAAAACCTAAAGAACTTATACAAATAAAAATATTACATTGAATTGTCATTCAACTAATTTCAGCAACAACGCTTAATTTTCTTTGTAATCCATTGTGATAATAATAATTATTGAATTGTTTGTTAAACAATATTGGAACAAATTATATAGTGATACAAATTAAAAGAAATTGCTATATTTTCCTCTGAAAATTCTTGTGCAAAATTCTTTTGCTGATGGAGATTCAGACGAGGAAAATTTTTTGAAAAAAGAAACAATTTACCAGGCTCTCAACTACAAGCTCCATTTGAGTTAACTCAATGATTACTCATTTGAAGATGAAATTGCTTTATTTGGACCTCAAAATATTTTATCTAGGTCTTTAAATAATACGGTTTCCGCAAAGAAACAAAGATAAAGAAAATTTAGAGTTGGGTAGAAGAAGATATACTTTTACCTCCCACCTCTACCGAATTAACGATACTCCATTATCTGAATGCTTGGAAACTTCTTTTGAACCATCCTCTAGATTTCTTGACGACTAGGTATTGGAGCTGATTCTTAGGGAAATTTGTAACTATGCGATGTAAAATAATAAAACACAACATACTAAATTATTTGAACTAACTATTAGTGAATTGATTTTTAGAGGATATGTACAAGTGCTACGAAGAAGTGTTTAAAAATTAGAGAACCACACGTAGTGCACAAAGATAGTTTTTTTTTATTGATATTTTTCTAAAATATGGCAAAAAGTTAAATTTGCTATTGCCAATTTTCTTTAAATAGGCATATCTGGTTTAATTGATGTTCAATTGTTTTTCTGTTTTTACATTCGAATTCTTTGGGGAGAAAAATATCATATACCTTTTTATTATTATTTTTTAATGGGGTAAATAAATCCGGAAAATTGAGTAAGCCATTTAAAAGATCACGCTGTACAAGGTTCCTCACTTGATTGATCATTGCTTGATTTTTCACCTAGGAAAAAAGTCCAAAACTATACTTATGTTTTTTTATGTGACAAATCCGAATTTGAAATATATTAATAATATTGATTTAAAGATTCCACAAGAAATAGATTTAATTAACAACAATCCCATATTTTTAAGAAAATGCAGAAAGAATAATATGATTAACCGCCTTCGTCTCGGTTTGCAACAAAATGGTAATGTTGTGGAGCATATTTTGTAAATAAAATATATGTACTTTCTTTGAGTATTTCAGTAATTATTTGAATCTATGTAGAAATTTTGACGTATGTACAGTACATACACAATTACAAGAGACGTTTTATTCATCTAATTCATCTCGACACACTGTGTGTCGAGAGCAACAGAGCGTAACATATGTAGAGTATATAAAGAACTGCCAGATCCAGAAAACGTCATTTCAGTTCGAGTAACCAGAAGCCGCAGTAAGCAATTATCTGTTAGAACCTGAAGATGGTAGATGAGATTCTGCCGAAACGTCGTTCAGACAACCACGGTCCCTCTCGGGGCCTACGCGGGAGTATACCCGGAAAACGAATTTAAATATATATATATAATATATATTATATATATATATATATATATATATATATATATATATATATATATATATATATATATATATATATATATATATATATATATATATATATATATATATATATATATATATATATATATATATATATATATATATATATATATATATATATATATATATATATATATATATATATATATATATATATATATATATATATATATATATATATATATATATATATATATATATATATATATATATATATATATATATATATATATATATATATATATATATATATATATATATATATATATATATATATATATATATATATATATATATATATATATATATATATATATATATATATATATATATATATATATATATATATATATATATATATATATATATATATATATATATATATATATATATATATATATATATATATATATATATATATATATATATATATATATATATATATATATATATATATATATATATATACATATATATATATATACATATGTATATATATATACATATGTATATATATATATATATATATATATATATATATATATATATATATATATATATATATATATATATATATATATATATATATATATATATATATATATATATATGTATATATATATATATATATATATATATATATATATATAAATGTATAAATGTATTTATTTTTTGAAATAAATAAATTATAAACATTTTTATTTGTTTTCATAGATAGTTTTATTTTAAAAATATTTTATTTGTGTTAATTTAAATTTATTATTTTATTAAATATGAAAGGTAATGGTAATATACTATAGATATATTGTTAAGTTCCGAAAGCAGTTTTATTTGAACTGAGCTGAATATATACACCTTGTATTTTCAGCTTAAAAAAGTTGAAGTAAGTGAAAGATATATATGTGATACGCATTTATAATCAGTAGACTGCCATATATCTATTTCTGCAGTAATATACAGGGTGTTAATTTTTATATTTTCAGTTTGGCCATGACTTTTTTATCTGACATTCAATTGTTTTTTCTTTTCGAATTCGGATTCCACAGAACATGGCTACACTTTATCCTAGGTGAAAAATCAAGCAATAAAATCCATCGAGTGAGTCAATTAAAATGGTTACCCTGTACAGAATATTTCTATTACGTTTAGGACATTATTAGATTAATCCAAGAACTGGCATTAATTATACCACGTGACATTATTTCGGTGGGACCGGTGTAAAATTGCAACTTTCTTCCTAAAGAGTCAAAGCCATGAATAATGTTATTCGTTTCATTTGTCCGCAGACCAGTTGTGCATAGATCTACTTATAAGCGAGTTATTTACGACTACTTTGTTGGATGATTGTAGCACAGACTTGATGAACAGTGAATCTCAAATAGCAAATGTAAAATTGATTCACGTACTGGTGGACCTTATTTCATTCCATCTCAGAACATTGAAAAAAAATCCGCTGAAAATTACTTGAGGATCAGAACTTCCTCACTGTAGTAAAACTTGACGTGTGGTGGAGTTTATAATAAAAGTAATTTTTTGACGTTTCAAAAAAAGTCACATTTTTTGACGTTTCAAAAAAAGTCACATTTTGACGTTTCAAAAAAGTCACATTGGTGGAATGTCACTAATATTTCTTTAGACATTGGGACCGATTTTGTTCATCAACGAACTCAATCTCTTCCTTGACCTCTAGAATGTGTGTACCAGAATTGAAAGCTTTATCTCAAAAACTATAGCTGCTATCGCGAACCACACAGACTCACACAGAAAATTTTTTCTGTCTGAAATGTTGTGTATCGTCATAATTCGTCGAAATTCGTCCAGAAATTCAATAAAAATGTTCAACAGTTTTTTTACGATTACATAACTTCCTCACTTTGAGGGGTGAGGAAGTAATATTCGAGTTAGATCCTAATTGCATTATTTTTACCGCAGAGGCAATAGCTATATATGAGGCGTTACAATATATCATTTTACGAGACCATCCTCCAGTATCAATTATTCTATCCGACTCTCTGTCTGTACTCAGCAATACAAAATACAAACACTTCTAATTACAAAACCAACTCGTATATCATTAAAATAAAACACGTTATACACATAATGCATTTATCTGGGAAAAAGTTATTTTTGTCTGGATCAAAGCCCATATAGGATTAAAACACAATTGTAATATACCCTGTAACTTCTTATTGTAACACACCAACATATATGAATTTGCTAAAGCCGGCGGGTAAAAGAGAGAGTCGAAAGTGGAGTGTCGGCTGGTGAATATACGATCCAAGAGATGTCGAAACGTCGAGGTGTAGAAAATAATGAAATTTGTAATTGTTATAATTAATTATTTTGGCTATTAGATAGTTGAAAGTGGAGTGTCGGCCGGTGAACATACGTTCCAAGAGGACGTCGAGATGTAGAATTTGGAATTAAATTATGAAATTTGTAATTGTTATAATTATTTTGGTTATTACAAAGTCGCTATTAGAGAGTCGATCGTTGAACGTGGACGAGTCAGGACGGACGTAAAATTATGTCTACTATATAGTACATACTTGGGGTAGAAATTTAAATTATTTTACTTATTTTCGACTATAACTCTAGAAATTTTATTGGTAAATTAGTATTAGTATCGAGTGCTCTCTCCTACTATCCAAGATGAGTTTATTTTATAATTTTTTTAAAGGTTTTTTTAATATTGCGTATTAGCAAATTTATTGTGATGTGTGGGTAATTTTGATTTTTCTTTTATTATACGTATTATTTTATGAAACATGTGTGACTTACTAATTCTCTGTCGAGAGTTCTATCCTAGACCTTCCTAGGGCTACGGATCCAGCCTTTGAAAGAGCTAGAGCTACGATGGTGGTGGCAGCAACCCTTATCCTTTATTTTGATGGATATTTATTAATTTTATTATAATAATGGCACAGGAGGGAATAAGAAACAAACATTTGGTTACAATGGTGACAGCAATCGTTCACCACAATGGTGGCATAGACGGGAGGTTCACTACACAATGACCACATCGATACACTGGCTAATGAAGGCGTTTCCTCCGGATTCGCACTAAACATAAACCTAGTTTAACAGACTTGCATAATATACTAAAACAAACTCAATTGGAACTACCAATGAAATGAATATTGTTTTACCAATCCTACTAGGTAGGTACACGTTGATACACAACGACATCCCTAATAAATTTTGACATGAAGACTTTCAAGTTTCGAGGAAATATGTAACACAACTATTATACGCCTAAAATTTGGTCATGCATATTCAAGGTCCGTAATGGAGTAGGTTACCTCTCAGCATGGGAGAGAAGAGACAGAAGGGGAATGTAACGCGTCATAGTGTATGCTGTGTTGTGAATCATACGTTTGTTGTGTACAATTTATAACCGTTTTGTGTAGTTACTTGCTATTAGTTTAATATTTTGCTTATAGTTATTATTAGTTATGTTATATTATATTGTTATGGACCTCGTTTTATAATTTTTACGAGCTTTTTTGACATTTTAAGTGACGTTTGGATTTTCATATAAAGGACAATATTTGGTTTAAATTACATTTATTTTGAGAAGGTATGTACAATATGATGAAGTATATTTATTTTGAGGAGAAGAAATATCCATATGATAATAAATAATTCATGATAAATCAAATAGAAAAATTCTCATAAAATTCCTTTATTAATGTGACCGGTTTCGTGAACAAGTAATTACTTCACATCATCAGACACAGGACTACAATAGAAAATGAGTATGGTGGTTACATACATACATAAATAAATGTTAATAAGTTAATAAAACTTAAAAAACAGGAATACAGAAGACAATTATTTCAATTTTTTACTAGTAAAAACTTATTGGTAAAAAATGTTTAATAAAATTTTTGTACAAGAAAGATTGAAATTATTTAAATTGATCAGGATTACGTTAGTTTAAAATTATAATATAGAATAATGTAAAATTGAAATGTGTAAAAAGGAGGTTCATTTTTATATAATACTTACATTTTTATAAATAAAAAACCAGGGTACTCAAATTAAAATTAAAATAGTTTTGCAACATAGTCAAATAATAAGTAAATGTAAGATATAAAATTTTTTTGGTATCTAATTAACTTTTAATAAAATTTTTTAAAAATTTAACGTGCTTGTTCTTTTAAACACATACATACACTACAATAGTTAAAAATTGAAATGCCCAATTCAGTTACAAAAATGTCAATGTTAATAAGAAGAAATTATTAAAATATATGACATGAATTATTATTGACAGTATTGAATGACGCTGATTTAATTATTTAAAAATTTTAATGAAACATTTCAAGGTACGCTATTAAAATTTAATTGAGGTAAGTGAAGAATTAAATAGAATGATTTTTTTAGATCAGGATGATATATACTGCTATAAGAAAGTTATGCGATCTAAAAGTTCTGAAAATAATATACTCTTGCCGAAAAACTTTAAGTAAATTCTGCATTTTACGTTTGCGTTGCAAGTTTTTTTAGAATAGTCTAAGTGGCCAATATGAATTGAAACAGCATAAAAACGCCAACAACGGGAATTTAGTCATATCCATGAGCGTTTAGAATTATCTTTTAATTCTTTAAAATAAATTAATTATTTTTTTTTTACTATTTTATATGAGTTTATATGTATGTATAATACCTATAATAACCTTTTTATTTATTTACTTACTTGTTTATTTATTTATATTAGTTGATTAAGCAATTTTGATGATTGAATAAAAGTTAAAGTTTTGCCAGGATAGGATAGGAATATGAAAGGTGTTAGTATGATGGAATGTTAGAATTAAATTAGAATTAAATAACTTTTTCAAATAAAATATAACACAACAAATAAAACAAAAAGAAAGAAATAAATATGTTTCGCCCTTACAAATTGTTTCGTTATTTTTACTTTTCTTATTTTAGTTTTAAGTTGTTGTATTTTCTACCCTTGTAAATTCATTTATCATTTAAATGGTATTCATTTTACCATAATGTAAATCGGTCTTAAGAGAGGTCTTGCTGTGCTTTAAATAAATTCTCTTTTTTTTCCACTCTCCATCTCCTGTTCCTTTTTTGGATATACATTTTTTTGTGTGTGAAAAAAGACGGAGTGGAGAGACAGAAACGAGTACGTCGTGGACGAGTGCGTTACATATACATATACATGGTTATAGTTACCGATATCGTTATCGATTATTTTTCTCACGTTACACCGGCCCGTGGAAGAAGTGACATCCATCCGCTATTTTTTCTTCCTTCATCACGAGGTAAGTGCAAGACCCGTAACGGTATTTATTTTATGCAGTTTCATTTACCACTGATTTCATAATAATTAGTTGTTGTGCAAATGTAGTGGGGGGGCAATCCTGCTCAGATTTAAATATAAAGAACTCATTTAACCCTAATAATACAATTCACTTCATTACAGAACAAAATAAATATTTGCATTTTGTTAGAAACTCAAAAAATCAACTCTATAAATCTCTTCAACCGTTCATCGACTGAACGTAAAAAACGTTTAAACAAAAATGCTGCGTGGCAATCGAATCACAAAAAACAAGAAACAAATATTTAAAATTTGTTAAAAACTAAAATAAAACCAATTATAAATCTCTTGAACCGTTCAAGCTAAGTTGCTTCGATTAAACGTAAAAAAAACATTTAAACAAAAATACTAAGTGGCAACTGAATTATCGGAAGAACATTCTGAACTAGAATCATCACCGGTTTGAATAATAATTGGCGCTACGGGTAGCAAAATAGGATACTCGTTTTCTTTTTGTATAACATGACTTTCACATTTTCCCCATATGTCGCTATTGCTCACTTCATTTACTACTTGTCGTATATTATCAAGTACTACTGCGCTTAAAGTTGGGGAGTGATTGCATTTCCGTAAATGTTTCTTTATAATGCCCCAAACCACCTCGATCGGATTAAATACGCAATAATACGGTGGCAACCGCGCGAGCGTATGACCGTTTCTCTTGCAAAGATCATCAACTACATATTCGTTTTTAAAATTATGTTCCGTTATACGTTTTAATAATTCTTTCTTTATCGGAACCTTTTCAGGGATGTCCATATTTTTATTCCTCATCAATTTTAAAATGTCCTCCTTTTTGGTACTATTATTAGGTATTTTATATAATAAACGCGACTGATATGAAGCATTGTCAAGAATTATAACGTGCTTTCCTCTCGAGCAAGGTGTATTCAAACTACAATTTTTAGAGTCATCTACCCAACCGTACTGAACAACATTGTGTGTGTCAAACCAGGTCTCATCGAGATATACTATATGCCTATTTGATTCACGGTATTCTTTCATTTTATGTAAGTATTCTCATCGAAGTTCAACGATACGTCGCGATTCCATTATAACCATTCGATTATCTATTCTTTCGTGTTTAAAGCCGCAATCTAATAAAATACCTCGTAGCGTTTCTAAAGATTTATAATTATAATCCTGATAATCACGCAATTTATCACGAATCATTTCTAAAGTTGGTACTTTATTTTCCTCATAGAAACTATAAACCGTTCGCCGAATAACTTCTTTACAAAATTTTCGTTTTTTTCCTTTCCGCTTTGTAGAGTGACCTATAACAGCCCCTTCCTTAATAACGCGATAAATCATAGAAGTCAGAAGTTTAGTTAATTCATGAATTCTATTTACAATGTCCCTATCTGTCGTTTCAATATTTTCTCTCTTTAAACATTCATAAATATTTAAAATAAGACGCTGACATTGAACATGTAAATCCTTGTTCTTATTAAATTCCGAACCAGTTTCAATTAACGGCGCCACCGGTTCAATATTTTCTTCAGATAATTCATTTTCATGCGTTTCAATGGGCCGCCAAAAAGCCATGTTAATGATAATAATTAATGCAAATATTGAAATATTACTAAAACCACTTAATAAGATCACTAGAATGCTATAAATACCTCACAGAAAATAATTCCATTTATCCAAAATTATTACATGAACTGCACTGTACGGTCAACATAAACAACTAGTCCAGTAGTCTATTCAAATCAACTTAATTCGTCAGAGATCGGAGATTACCGCCCGAGTTTCACATCTGGTCCGCTGCATTGCCACATTCTCATATCGAATGTAATGTAGAGGTGTCGTTCAATAAATACAAGCACGATTTGCGCTTTATTTCTTTGACGATGAGAGTGGAAATGCGCCCTCCTATTATAAACACTTTATAGACTGAAGTGTTTCAATTCATATTGGATAAACTATAACACGTATGTTAACTGTGAATTTGTTTATTCGAACATATTCATATTAAAAAAATCATGATCGAATTAATCGGAAGGAAAACATTTAACTCGAGATGAACGTCATTTAAAGTGGAAAATTATTTCACCGGCAAAAACGGAAATGCTGGATCCTTATTACCTGTTCGTTCAAGCAGTACCTACAACAGTAAACCGATGACCCGTGTGGAATTTCGAAGAGTATTAATAATTGTAACATATTGTTTGAGTACCGCTGACAATTAAACCGAATAACGTTCTTTAAGACTTAAGACGAAAGTTTCAATCTTACAACGGCCCTATTATATTTTTATTCAAGTGTATTTAACATGGTCACTACAAAATCACAAATCTGCCAACCCACAGTGGTAATGTTACGGAGAAGGGTACGTACAAATTTGCAAAAACACCGAAGACTCGCACAATTTGCGAGTTATCTGAGGTAGGTGGGATATACCGGGTGACTCAGCCCATAGAACACTCTTGTAACTTTTGATTGGGCGAATGGATTTTTTCAACTTTGGTGTAATGATATGAAAGTAAATTTCCAATTATGTCATGCACAGAGCCAAAATGGTCGAGACCCGATTTCGATGCAATTTGCACGAAAATCGAATTTTTAAGTCGGGAAAACCTATATATTTTTGCATATTTAGATCCTACTGGTTAAAATATATATGGTCCAACCCTCAGATATTATTCTGATTTCCAAAAAATGTTTTTTTTTTAATTTTCATTTTAACCATATAAAACAGCGACTTTGTTAAAAACTGGTCTGCAATTGCTTATAAAATGTTATCTCTTCAAATACTAAGATTAAACAAGATTTGTTCTTCATTAAGTTCAACGATATTACCACATGACCATTTTTTTTCGTAATTTAATAACAGGTTTTCCATTTAAGAAAAAAATAGTTTTCATTGAAAAATTGATATCGTTCTCTATTAGGTTATACTGCGAATATCTCGAAAACTGAAAACTGTTGGCGATACTATATCACATCGCTATACTAAAAATGACGTCCGTTTTTCAAATGTGTAAAAATATACAGAGTGTTTTCACACTTTTAGAATTGTCATTTCCTGTTAAAGAGGAAGTTGGATGCATGATTCCGATATGTATTCATACCTACATTAACGAACTATATCAATTTCGGTAATATACACGGTGTAAAATTCTCAAAAAGTTTTTTTACTATATCTTTTATATTTGACGTTTAATTTTTAATATCTCTATAGAATCGGATTCCTCTTAAAAAATGCTACAAGACTAGATTTTATTTTTTCCCTCCAAGCTCAGCAATGAAGGCAGGAAATCCAATGACACGATTACGCGGGACACTCTGTACATGAAATTAATTCTACGCATGCATTGTAATTATTAGTGGTTAAAGGAATATTACATTATTATCCTTAATCGTAATATATTAATATATTTTTTGTCAAGATTATTGATATGTTTATATCTAACTTTTATAAATATAAATTTCAGTATAATTCTTGAGCACAGTAAATGACTAATTGCGGTCTAGCAAGATCTACGTGGAGTTATTTAATAATTTCTGTATAAAATATACATAATTCATCATAGCCTTGACTTTGCATGAACTTTATTTGTTCCATAAATCGATTTTAATTTCAAAGAACAAATAAAGTAGCGTTTACTCGTACACTATCAATTATCTGTTTAAATACGTACATTAAGTTTATGGCCATGTGATCTAATAACAGAGAATGAATCCCATGCAGTAAAATGTATTGTGTGTATAGTACAATCCTCATATTGGGCAACATGAACAAAGCCACTAAAGTGTAAAAAGATGTAGAATAAATCTGAATTTACCTTTATCACTGAGCATTTCTTCTGCTACATGCTCCTCTGCTCCAAATTCTTTCAGTAAAGTCTTATGAGAAAACTCGTCTTGATTTTTTTTTGTAATATTCTGGTGTGCGTCCAAACTGTAACAATAGTTTAATATTTTTATTCAGAAATAAAAATTATATAAAAAATGTATGTCATACAAAAGAAAAATTAGTAAAAAAAAACGACAGAATCCATTTGATATCAAAAATGAAAAATTTAAGCTTACGTTTTTTGCATTTAATGCAACAAAGAAGGTCTATCTGTATCATAATGGTTTAACTTTAATCCTAGTTCAAATATCACATAAGCAAGTATCTCTATGGAATTTGATCCAAGGTTAAAGTTGAACCGATAATCGTAGTCTTAATATGTAGCGAGAAATTCATTCTTTCGAAATCTATCATTAGCTCCGTCATTTTGACAACTTTCAATTAAAGAGAGAGAGCGCAAAGGAAGGCCTATTTTCAATTGTGTCCCCCATTAGGTCTTTGTAGTCTATTCAACCAGCTAACTATTGACGGCGAACTCCTAAAATCAACTAAGAAAATAATTTGGCAAAAGAAGTACTATTTTTTTTGTCCCACCCGACCAGACTCGCAATTTAAAACTCCATCCTAATCCGGAAATATAGTTTAAATTGAAAACTGGAACAACCTACAGTTTTGGCTATCACATGACATGTGCCGCATAAAAATTGTATGATTAATGAAAAAGTTATAACAAGCGGTTTTTTTAACCACACTGCAACTTCTGTACCAACATCTGTATAATAGGATTTAATTTTAAAATCCTCAACCCCGAATTATATTGACCTCATCTTTCATTTTCACTGAGTGTTTTCGTGACACATTTATTGAATAATGAATATTTGGTTTTATTTCTACATCAAAGCTGCAAATAGGAAAATTATAGTGTTGCGCTGAAATAATACCATACCTTATCTTCAATTCTCGCGTCAGCACCCAAATGTACAAGTAGATTGTAATAATGGCCGTTATCAGCTAAAACGGCCGCATAATGGAGTGGTGTTCGTCCGTTCTCATCGATAACTTGTACGGTTTCCGGGAATCTTCCAGCTAAATACCTGACAATGCTCGTATTTCCGAACATGACAGCTACATGTAACGGTGAAGCACCTTTAAAAATATTAAAAAATTATAAATCGATAACATATTATTTTATTTTCATAGTTTGGCTAATTTTGAGGAATTTAATTATAATAATACACAAACACTAATGCAAATAAACGGAAATAATATATTAGTTTATACAGTATAATATACCCCAACATGTATCTTTGAGGATTTTGATTTGATTCGAGCCACCGAGTATACCTACATACTTTAAATTTAAACATCAAACTTTAAATGTAATTTTTCAACCGTAGAAAGAAAATTTTGTTATGTCAGTATTATAGACTTCGAGACGATTCATTTGATACTGAACCATATTTGACTGAATCCCCTACCGCCAGATAAGCAACCAAATCAAAAAACTGTAAGGTCATCGTTGAAGAAAAATTTCAAGACCAGATCTAACAGGAAATATTAGATATTCCATGTTTAATATATCCTTAAATTGCTGGGCGATGCCCTTAAACATGGAGGCCTTATAACTGAGTCGCTATCGCTACGGGAGCTATTTTGACCTGTTACGCCACTGGACTGTGTAGACTGGTCAGATGAGACTGGAATTGTATGGGCACGGCCGGGAATATTTTGAAGATCAAGAAAAGTGGAGAGTCGAGGAAAGAGAAGATTTCAAAAGAAGCCTAAATGAACAGCAGGCAGCTATTTTCTCCCTCACTGAAAAATTTAAAGGAGATGTTATCAAAAAAATCACTGAAGTACCAGAGGAAGTCTGTGAAGTCGAAGGACAAGTTAGTGAAGTTAAAGAAGAAGTAAGTGAATTTAGAGGAAAGGTTGAAGGAGAAATAACTGACGTTAAGGAAGAAGTAGCCCGACTCAAACAACAATTAAGAGAGAAGGGTGGCCAGTTAGTACTGTCATCTGGTGCTAGGTTACAACCACCTTCCTTCGATGGTCAAAGTTCATGGTCAACTTATAAGAGACAATTTGAGGCAGCTGCACGTTCAAATAACTGGAACGATAAGGCAGCAGCATTGGTATTAGCACTAAGGGGCCAAGCATTAGACCTACTCCAAACAATTCCTGCCGCACAGCAACAAAACTTTAGCATTTTGGAGGCAGCGTTAGAATTAAGATATGGCGACCAACATCTCGCCCAAGTATATCACGCTCAGCTCAAATCACGCAGACAACGAGGTGGAGAAAGCCTCCAGGAGTTCGAAGCTGCGGTAAAAAGATTAGCCCATCTAGCCTATCCTCATGCACCAAAGGAATTTCAACAACAGTTAGCAGTTGGTACATTCATTGTTGGAGTAAGGGATCAAGAAATTAGGTGAATTCCTAAGTTGGCCAGACATAAGCTTAGTAGTGAGGCTTTAGTACATGCACTAGAGATTGAGGCTGCCTATGAGGATACCACACAACCAAATCAGAGAGGACAAGCTGTGAGTGTGAAGGAAGACAAGCCATACAACACAACACAAAACCTGATACCTGATCTATACAAGATGATGACCCAACTACTGACAAAATCGAACTCCCAGCAGACACAAAACCAACAACAAAGTAGTGGGAGGCCGAATGGAGGCATCCGTTGTTATATGTGTGGCAAATTGGGCCATATTAAGAGGAACTGTCATGAGCTCAACATTCAAGATCCGAGACAAACCCAACAGCAAAGTAGTGGGATACAGAGTGGAGGACGTATGCGCTGTTATAAGTGTGACAGAGTGGGCCATATTCAGAGTAACTGTCGTCAGCGCATCCCTGAGAGGGTCGCAGTAATGGAGAAGCCACAGAAAAACTGGCGAGCTGGTACTTCGCGGAATACAGCAGATGGCCTTTCCAAAAGACCGAGTGAGAAAAACTGCAAGCCTTGCCACCATAAGGAAGAACAACAAAATGTACAAATAATGAAGACCGTTAAGATTGATGTTCCGGATTATTGGACAAGAGTTGTTAAGGGAAGCGCAGTTAAACGATAACGAGACTGGTCCTATTCTGAAATGGAAAGAAAGAGGGACCCGACCCGATTAAAAGGACATTTCAAATAAATCAGTGGGGCTGAAGGCTTTATGGGCACAATGGGATTCCCTTATAGTAGAGGATGGACTGCTGAAGAGAGCGTGGGAAAGTCCAGATGGGAGAAAAGTTACTTGGAAATTGTTAATCCCCAGGTGTCACGTAGCAGATGTACTTCAGCAAGTGCATAATTAAACGTCTGGCGGACATTTTGGCGTCAACAAAACCCTGACAAAGGTAAGACAACGTTTCTACTGGGTAAACAGTCGTCAAGATGTGGAGACTTGGTGCCGCCAATGTGAAGTTTGCGCGGCAAGAATGGGGCCACAAATAAGAAATAAGCAATATAACGCCAGGGCTCCTTTTGAGCGAATTACCATAGCAAGTGACCGTATGAAGGCTCGTTATGATCTTAAGGCTAATTCAGGAGAGTACCAGGTGGGAGAGTTGGTTTGGCTATATAACCCACAACGAAAGAAAGGCAGGTCCCCGAAACTTCACCACCCTTGGGAAGGACCTTACACTGTCATCACCAGATTAAACGACGTTGTATATAGAATTCAGCAAAATCCAAAATCTAAGATGAAGGTGGTGCATATAGAGAGACTAGCCAAATATGCAGGGAACAATGAATTGCCTGATCGGGACGCTCAGGCTTAAGGAGGGGGCAGTGTTACGGCACTGGACTGTGTAGACTGGTCAGATGAGACTGGAATTGTATGGGAACGGCCGGGAATATTCTGGAGTGCTCTAGACCGGGTGAATGGATGTATAAATAAGACGCACGGTGGGCCGAGACTTAATCTTAAGTCGAACGTGAACGAGTAAAGAAGAAATAATAAAGAGACTTATAAGTGTTCAGTTGTGATTATAGTTAAGACATTAATTAATCTATTGTTGTTAATTGTTAATTAGTAAATAAAGTAGTGAGTAAGTGTTACCTGGACTTTCAATCAACGAATCTACGAGTAGAGGTGTTTGTGTGGATAGCAAACACGTAACAGACCTATTAGGAACGGAACCCTAAACGCGGGGGCACCTTGTGAAAAACCTTTGAATTGAGAATAGTTACATCGAAGTGACAATAATTGTCACAACAAAGTGGCAATTGTCACTTCGAAGTGGCAATTGTCTCTCTGAAGTGACAATTCAACGCATCTAGAAAAATTAAAGTTATTGGCCCTTCTACGCCTTCGTAGTTTTTGTATAGATAGAGTATATTTTACTTTCTTATTTATTTGTAGTTCCAGAAATTTTAAATAAACTGAAAAATTTTAATATAAGTATAAATATGTAGTTTCTTACTGTTTTAATTAGATTTTCTTTGAAAAAAATTCGAAAATCGGTTTAACCGTTTTTTTTTGGAATACTGGAATTCGAAAACCGGTTTATTTAAAAGCCGGTTTTTTTCAAAAGCCGGTTTTTGTATAAACCCTAGTTAAAACCAACTATGATTCCCGTTTGAAATAAGAAAATTGGACTTGATACAAAAAATGTTTTTTTAATCTCCACAACACATTAAAGAATTTCTCAAATTGGAACCTCCACAGCCGATATTAACAAGATGGCTTGAGGCGGCTTTTTTTATAATAAACATTTCCACTCAATTAAATATGCGATTTTCAAATTCGGCCCAAAAGAGTCCAACACTATCAAGGAAAGTCAACAAAATTCTCGATTCGAGGCAGATTTACGCACTATACAAGAGAACTATAGTATGTTAGCAAATACTATTGCTATTAACTAATTGCAAGATAGTTCTGCCTCCTTAGCTCAATCGTTTGAAAGAGTTGAAAACGTAAATATAGCACTATAAAATTTAACGGATACCCCTGGTGTTCAAGCTGCAACGAAATTTAATAAAAATCTGGATTTTGCGCAACTACACCACATTAAGCAATGTCTAGGTAACGGAAATTCTAAAAGTGATCTCTAGCAGTATTATGCAAATCGAATATTACATCTTTGAAATTAATTGGGCGGACTCAACCTTTATTTTGGTCGAAATAAGACATGAGTAAGTTTTTTTAATTATCTTTAAGCAATTTTGTTATTATATACCACGACAATAACGATAGTGGAATTAATACCACAGTTCCAGCTTTAGTTACGGCACTTTTCGAAATCGGCTAAATGTAAATCTCGCCGATATTTCGAAAACGGTTGTAGATATCAAAATGCGATTTTCACCTCTCGACGTTTCACTAAAATCGAGCTCTAGATTCTTTGGTCGGTTTCTCTCTATCTGGTCTAGAAGTACGAGAAATAGCCAAAATCAAGAAATTTGGGACATCCTGTACAGTAGCCACCAAAAAAGTTAGATCATAAGGGAAATTATTGTATTATTGATGTAACAAAAGTTTCTTTTATGTTAAAGAAATTGATGCATCATTGGAAATTTAATAATGACGATCGGTCGTATAACTATGATGGCAATATATTTTTATGAACAAAGTATTTGAAAAAGGTGTTTGCTATAAGTAATTAAACAATACATATTAAAAATAAATATAAATAAAAAATATGGTTTGTGGTTTATTTTATTAATAGGTTCAAGCAAATGAATTTCAAGATACGAATCGATAATTAAATTCTGTATAATTTAAGATTTTATTTCATATAGTTATACATAATTTTTGAATCTAAATTTCGTTACAAGAGGTGGTTTATATGAATGACATTATGTTTCAATTTTATTCTGCATACTTATTTTTTTTAATAATTATAAAATAGTAATAATTCGTTAATGACTCTTAATGATTCACATGTATAATATTGCTGGAATTAGTAAAACTAGTGTTTAAAGTTGCTCTCAAATATGTAAATTTATTAGCGGTGTAATATTTATATATAAAATACTTTATCATTGACAGAATAAATAATATTATAAAAATATCCACTATATCAATAATCTGAAGTCACGAATAGGTACGTACTTGAAATAAAATATTCTGAATAATTTTAGAAACTTTTTATCTCATCAAATGGCCCCATATTTAAAACTGTCGATTCATATCTCAAAATTTCATGTGAAGTAATTAACAAAAATCTAAAAAATATCGCAATATCTTTATATACAATCTTTATAAGTAAATGTTAAGTTCCTACAGATATACTAAATTCTTTAAACAATAAGGTTTTTGACAAATTATTTACCTTTTGGTGATATGGAGTCCTTTGCTATTGCAAATTTACGACGATCTAAGGCAGCTTGTAAATCTCTCAAACTACCGCTTCTTGCTGCTTCATGGATCCGGTTTATTTTAGACTAGGAAAAACATGAAATACTTATATAAGTAACAGGCTCATTTAGCATTATATTTTTATTCCATATTCTGAGAGTTTCCACTGTGTTTAGCTAGTGTGCAAATATTTGTATTTATCAAATCAGACATCTCCTTCATGACGTCATCGGATCCCATGTAGCTTACAACTGCTAACCGGTTCCCATTGAATGATGGGCACATAGTTAAGCCGTTTATCAAAGTTTAGATATACTGTTTAGCGGCTAACTGTTTTTAGTATTTTTGTTTACTATTTTGTTAGTGTTATTACTTACTGTAAAATGGAGTATAAAAGAAAAATCTGTATATACTGTGTAGGTTCTGAGTACAAAAATACTACTGTGATAACGCCAGATAAAATATTTATTTCTTTTTTAAATTAGTTGAGGTAAGGTCGGCAGAGAGGAGAAAACCAAGTTCTAATTAGCTGACGACGTTTCGTGTATTTTGAAATATTCTTAGAACTATTTAAATTAGAAATTCCCTGTAAAGATGTATATTTTCTAAAAACTTATATATAAACATGAACAGTAAATATAATCAACAACAAGTAATAGGAACAGACACCATTGACCAGAATGAAAACTTTCATTCTAGTTATGATGTTTTAGGCAGCAAAACAACTAAATATTATTATGAGGATAATTTTAATATGTTTTCTTGAATTTTAAATAGGAAAAAGATCATTTTAAATTAGTTTTAACTTGAAGAAGACACTGAAAATTACATGTACCTAAGTTAATGAAAAATGTTGCAATTAAGAAATTACAACCTGGTGTTATTTTTGATTATCAGAATAACCGCAAACCATTACATAGTATTATTCCTCTAAGGGCATTTTTAAAATGATGGAGGCAAACGGTGTTAGATGAACCTTCCACTTCCGCCAAATTAGAAAAATCTGCTTTTACATAATTAATATCACATATTGTTGATGGCACAGAATACCGTAAAAATAGCCTAGTTATCTTAAATATTTCGACCGTGTACTACTCTACTAATACCGTGTATTTGTTGCAGTCGAATTTAATTAATAGGATCTGCTGACGTCACTCTGGCGTTCTCCACCGGAAAAAACATTTTATTATCCAAATGCAAATATCTCCCTCAATTTTCGTTCAATCGGCTTGACATTTTTTTTGAGGCAGTTTATAAAAATTGAAAAATATTTTTTTCACTAAATGAGCCTATTCGAATTGAACAATTAAAAATATAATTAATTAACATTAAACAGTCTTGTAATGATGAATATTAATAAATTCGACAGCCATATACAAAGTGGCAACCACAGTGTTTTGGTGACATTTTGCAGATAATATAATTTGTGGTATTATTATGCACAATTTTTATTTCAGCATTTGGTTTGGAAATGTAAGAAAAGAATGGTTGTTTAAGGTTAATTTATTTTGCATTTTTCATTGTTAATAACTATTTAAACGCTGGCTATTTGTACCCATTATCGCTATTTACTCCTTATACGCCTTTTATCCGACCAATATCACTACGATATTGACCTGACCTGTATATCAATGAGGTTAGACATCAAATTTAGCGTTACCTTCTGTTTATTGTAAATTCTAACAACATAAATGTTTTAAATGAGATATTCCAGTCTAAATAAAACATGCCAATAATTGTCACAAAATATACATTTAAATTTAAATACCATATTATTGTTGAAGCGGAAAGAAACGCCCATTATTGTATTAACAACCTTATTTCAGTGCAAAATCATAATGTTAGTAATATCTCACCATGTAAACAGGAACATTCTCCAAAAAAGACTGCAATTCAGGATTATCACTAGATTGTCCAACAAGTTTCTCCCCATCACCACTTAAAACGAGAGCAGCTAACTGTTCCATATTACCAGCTTCAACCAAAGCTCTCACGTCTTCCTCGCTCTCTGCTGATCCTTTTCTTTGATTTTGGCCCTCATTGTTTAGTGTCTCTATTTCATCTTCACCATTTACGACCCCTTCTATCACACCCTCGCCTTCTATTACCGGTTCTGGAGTTTTATGATTTTCATTTTGGTTTTCATCGGTTTCTATCATCTTACTGTTAGGTCTCGTGTTAACCTTAACTCTGCTGCTTGGTCGACTCTCAATGGTTTCGCTATTAGGACGCGATTGATTTGAAATTTGGCTATTAGGACGTGAATTATTTGCAGCTTGGCTGTTTGGACGTGACTTAATTGCAGCTTCGCTGTTAGGACGGGTCTTTGGACTAATTGCACTGGTAGGCCTCGATTTGGATGGTGAATCTTCTACATTGCTATTACTCTCTATCCTTTCTTCATCCTCTGGATCATTGGGATCGATGTTATCATTATTTGTCTCTGTTTCATTATCATCATCTAGTTCGTTGTTATTTCCATTTTCAACTATTTTGTCAGATCTGAGTTCATCTGTATCATTTTTCACTTCCTGTTTATCTTTTTCCGGATCGTTTACTTTCTTTTCGTTATTTTCGTCTTTAACGGTTTCTTCCTCAGAATTTTCTTCATTATTATTGTCTTCTTTATCACTTTCTTCTTGGCTATTCATTTCATTTTTATTTGTCTCTTCTTTGTTATTCGATTCCTCGTTGCTAGTCGCCTCCTCATTGCTATTTACTTTTTCCTCGCCATTTTCTTTGTTTTTATTAGTGTCTTCTTCAATTTTTTTAATATCGTTTTGTTGTCCTGAAAAAAATCAATTTAATTTAAAAAATTATAAAACTGGCGTTTAGGTCTACAACTAAAGTAGTTTTCCACGAAACACCAAAACACCATATACTGCACTCATCTCATTTGACGTTTGTTCATTGTTTCCAAGTGTTCCGATACTACAGCCCTTGGACTACCATTAAGGATATCTATTCGAATTAAATAATCTCGTATAAAGTATAAAAATAATTTGAATAGTGACAGAGGGCTAATCCCAAATAGCCCGCTTTATTGGTAAGTGGGTCACGGTTCACCGAACCGTGATAATAATTTCGGTAGTTTAGGATACATTGATAGCATAAGATTAGTTTTAATCGTCTCCAGATAATACTAACTTGGTTGGCGAAACGCGCGTCGAAAAAAAAGAGAAAAAGCAGTAATTTTGTTTTGGTGTTCGTGAAAACTACGTCAGTATTATCTTCACATCAAAAGTTTCCACCCATTCCAGGTTTATGTTTACCGTTAATATGTGTCTCTTCTTTGCTTTCATTTGTTTCAGTATAATTTCCATTTTCTTTGACTTTTTCGACTTTTTCCCTGATTTCTTCCACATCACCTTTGTTATTATTATCAGTGGTATTTGCAAATAAACTGTCTACCTTTTTAACAGCGTCTTTTATGCCGTTTATGGGTAATGAAGATGTTAGCATAGTCCAGTCAAAATTGGCTGCAAATGATTCCTTAGCTGATCTGGGACATTCAGGTACTATATTCAACAATTTTGAATCTAGTTCTGAGTTCCTCGTTTTGTAGTATGCTGCCGTTTTCTGCTTCTAAAGAAAATAATAAACAGTTAATAGGTACAAAGTTTAAGATGTTAATTCTTACGCTGTCTAAAGCAGATTCATCAGCTCCGTGTTCGATGAGGAAATTCGTCATTCTTCCATTATCTTTTAGGAGAGCAGCATAATGTAAAGGTGTTCTCCCATCATTGTCAGTTATGTTAACGCTGTTGGGGTATTCATTCACAATGTATTCAGCAATATCCTCTTTGCCTAGGCCCACAGCCTGTAATAATTTTTGTTCTATAATTTTATGTAAGTTCATATTATTATAAGCTAATCAAATAAAATTATTTTTGGCTTTGGCGTTCCATAAATTTGTTACAGGAGGCGATGAGTAAAAACTTTTCTTTAGTTGGGATATCATTTTATTTTCACTAGCTCAAGTGTGAGATATACAAGGTGTCCCCGAAAGATCTCAATAAAGCGATTGAACCTAATTTATCTATATACAAAAATACACCCTTAAAGAGTTAGAACCCTTTAAAGGCGAGCAAAGAAAACTTTTTGTACAAAATTCAGTTTTTTTATTAAAAAAAAGGCCTAAAAGCTAGCTGACACTATATTTTAAAGCATATGGAAATGTGCTATTTATTACATATTTTCTAGTTATGTTGTGGTTTTGCATGAGCGAACCGGTTCACATTAATTTTCCCTGCTATTATAAGTGGTCTTCTAAATGACTTTCAAAGGAAATATTATTTAAACGTAAGTTGACATTTACCACGCGATCTTACACTACTGGGCGTGTCATTTTGAAACATGATCGTTTATAGCAGTTACCTGGCATTTATTACTTCAACACTAATTGACAAAGCACTTGATTAAAAAATGTTTTGTTAAGTAGGTAAATGTGAAAATATGAATACAATGCCTTAAGTCGTTCAGTTCAGCCAGACATTCTTTGAAAAAAATTCCTAAGTAATGTATACAAGAGTGTCCAAAATTATTTGTAATCAGATAGTTTTGCCTATTTCTGAAACATATAGAGCGAAATGGATTGCACATTCTTTGCTTCGCTTTTTGAGGGAATTCTAATGGTGAAGGTCCCATTTCGTATCTATCCGTTCTCGCGCTATCTATCACAATTGATTTTTTACACTTTTTTTTGCAACTGGCGCTGCTTCCTTTCTGGGAAATAATAGTTCCAGCATCCTGGTTTTTTTTACTACAAGAGACATTTCCATTTGTTTTTAATGGAAAATAGTTAACCATGACTTCAAAAAATGCTTATATTTTATACTTGACGTATGTAATGGGTGTCCATTACTTTGACAATTATATAAGAGATGTTTATAAAAAAAAACATTGAAAGCTAATGCAAGTGCCTTGTAGAGAAAACTCTAAGAAGCTGGGACTATTTTTCTCTCTACAATACAATTCTACGTTAAATTCTGTTCCAAAGAAGTTTTTACGGCATCAAAAAACCTCCACTATTAAGGAAGTAGCGGCTTCCAGCAGAAAAGAAAGTGTATAAAAAAATATATATTTTTTAAACTTGCTATTTTTAGTCGTACTAAAAAGTAAAAAATAATTTCTTTGCAAAAAAAACCAAAAAAGCAAGGCGTGCGCGCTTTGTACGATTGTACGCAGATTGTACAAAGTGAGCACGTCTTGCTTTTTTCGGATTTTTTTTTTTTTTTGAAAAGAAATTATTTTTTACTTTCTAGTACGACTAAGAAACGCGAGTTTTTAATTCTTTTTTATTTTCTACTTTTTAGTCATACTTTAATTAAATTATTATCATACTTTCGTAAAGTTTTAAATTTTCACTCCCGCGCCCCATATTTATAATAATAATAATAATAATAATAAAGGTGCACCCTGGATAGGTAGAGGTAACTCTGACTAATGTCGGTCGGGGGGTACCGAGGCTAACCACCTAGTACTCCTTCTACTTCTGGTTCCGTACGATCTAAGAAGGGCCCCTCACGATCGACCCCAAGCGGATGGGGGTCAAAGACAGGTGTGAGGGGTCTCACCGGATGGTCTCACCATCGACGAAAATAGAAATTCACACGGACGCTTTAAGTTGACGAGGGAACTTCTGGATGACTTGCTGACCTACCGCGAGAGTAGCGAAACTGAGCGAAGGGGATACATGGCGCGATTGTATGCACTATTTTGCGAAATGCATCCAGATCATCGCGCCTTCTCTCAACAAAACCTGAGAGGCCAAGTGTCCTTCTTGCGCAAGAGAGGTTACGTAAGAGCACCCCGTCAGCTGGAAGAACTGCCAGCCACAGTCCCACCGCGGCAATTACCAGCTGATAGGGAACGTTCGTTAGAGTTCACCGATGTAGACTTAAGGACGAGGGTTAGCATTAACACCAGGGCTAACCTAAAGCCACAAGACTTGGCTAGAATGGACGCGGTCATCGATGAGGAACTTCCAGAAGATGCAGACATTTGGTAAATCAACTGTGCCGTGTACAACGCCGCGAAGCAACTTGTCCTCCGTGAGAGGTCAACCAATCACGGGGTCGAGAAAGCCAAGTGACGCGCGACGTATACAAAAAATAGGAGGGCAAGATACAGTCGGCCAGACAACACACTTCTCGGATTCAGAGTGTGGTGGAATACAAGACGAGTGGTAGAATTTCTACTTCCAGCATCCGGCGCATAGCAGCCGGATTAAGACGTCAATACCATACTCTAAATCTGACAGTGATGCTAACCATCAAGCAGCACTCTCTAGATAGGATCCGAGCGCTCATGGCGATAAAGAAAACATTGAAGAGGCGGGTGAGGAGTATGGAACAAAACAATCTGTTCCGTACGAATCCTTCCCGCCTCATTCAAGAGCCACAGCGTGTTGTAAATAATCCGCCGACTGTAGAAGATGTCGAAACCTTCTGAAAGGGAATCTATGAAACGACGCGTACACACTTCGAGGCTATGTGCCGTTGTCTGTTGGGCTCCGCCAAACCTGCGGATATCAATGTGGGCCACCCAGCGATCGGAGGCATAAGGTCACCCATCTATTCCATATGGATGACCTTAAACTTTATGCCTCCGGCGTGAACTACAAAACGCTCTAAGGGTGGTCGAAGAATATACGCGGGCAATTGGTATGGAGTTTGGGTTGAACAAATGTGCAGTCCTCCACCTGAAGAGAATGCGGGGAATTCCCTGAAGATGCGCAGTTCGCAGACGGAAGCATCCTAAGACATCTGGATGCAGGAGAGACCTATACATACCTGGGTGTGCAACAAAGGCACATCCAGGATGTAACACAAATAAAGGATTCTCTCCGTGGCAAGTACAGACACCGTCTCCGAAAGATTTGGTCTTCAGAACTTTCGGGGAAGAACAAGGTGTCTGCAACTAATATGCTTGCCGTTCCGGTTCTGCTCTACTCCTTCGACGTAGTAAAATGGACGGTGGATGAGCTGCGCCAATTAGACAGAGATACCCGCAAGATGATGAATATTCACAGAAGTATTCATCCTAGATCGTCCGTTCCTCGTGTGTACCTCCCAGGTCAACGGGGGCGCCGAGGACTCTTGAGCCTGGAGTGTACGCATGGCAGAGTAGTACTGAGTATGGCATGTAACATCCTCAGGAGCTCAGATCCTCTCTTGCGGTTCGTAAAACATCACGAAACTATAGGAGTGGGAGCGCAGGATTGTTCAAGGCAGCAAAAAGAGCCGCAGATGAACTCGGTCTCGCATTTGACATCAGGCGAGAAGGCCTGCGAGGTGCTGATGTTGAGTCAGTCACCGAACTTCAGCCATATCGTCTGAAAGCCCGAATTAGAGCTGCCGAACAGGAAAATCTGTTTCGGCAGCACGGCGATAAACCCCAGCATGGTGTCTTCTATAAGAACATAGAAACGCTGGGTTTATCGACCAGGCTGACATTCGCCTTTCTAAGGTCGGCCGGGCTTAAGTCAGAGACCGAGGGATACATTATGGCCTGCCAGGATGGTGTTATCAACACCTTGGTCTACCGTAGCCGCGTGTGGCGTGTAGAGGTTCCTGATATCAACTGCAGGACCTGCCATCAGGCGCCGGAATCGCTCATGCACTTACTATCTGCATGCCCCGTATACGCGATTTCGGCCTACATCCACCGACATAACGCGGCTTTATGAGTGCTATACTACCATCTAAGGCACTCGTACGGGGTAGACCAGACACCAGTGCTGTCTTACGTCCCCGGAAATATTGAGTCCGTTGTCGAGAACGAGAAATGTTGGATTTACTGGAATTACACGTTCCCGACTGTCAGGCTAATCCAAGCCAACAAGCCTGACATAGTCCTCCTTGACCATCAACTCAAGGTGATGTATGTCATCGAGTTCTCGGCACCTGCGGAGAAAAACATCACCTTGAAGGAGGAGGAGAAACGGACAAAATATCGCGATCTCCGGTACGAGCTTCAAGTGATGTACCCAGGCTACTCGGTCAAAATGGTCGTCCTAATAATCGGTGTACTCGGAGGGATAAAGCTTACGCTGCTCTCGGAACTGAAGATCATACCGGCCTGCCAAAAATCAGTCGAGTGGCTGGCAGGCCAAATGCAGAAGGCGGTCATTCTGGGTTCTCTTCGTCTGCTTAGGGCACATGATTATGGTATTTACAGTCACTAACCCTGCGGGATGTGGGGAGTGGCTGTAGTTGATGCGCCGGCTCGACTCCCGTGAGGCGTCGGAGGCCACGGGAGGACTGACCGGCATCGGAAAACCGAAAAATAAAATAGTAATAATAATAATAATAATAATCATTTATTACCCAACAAATCAACGATCTAATTACAGGACAAATACAATAAAAAGCAATTAATAATTTTAATAATAGTAAAAATAATAATAATACCTAATAATAAAAGTAATGTCACATGGATAAAGATAGACAGAGAGGTTACATAATAATAATAATACCTAATAATAGAACTAATGTCACATGAATAAAGTTAAAAGAAAGGTTACGATTGTCAATAACATATTAATGTATAATTAAGTAATAATAACATATAACGTTTAATGTAAAATAACATATACAATTAACACATTTTAGAAATAGAAAGCTGAAATAGGGACTAACATTGGTTATTAAACCTATTACTGCAGCAGAATAATTTCCGAAAATTTGCTACAATTTATGTTTCATGTATTTGAGATCTCATTAAAGTTATTGCACTTCACATTTATAGGAGATTTAAGAAAAACGTTGGTTCTAGCTAGCTCACAATGAAAAGTTATATTTTGGCGAGAGGTTACTCGTGGTATGTGAAACGAAATCATGGCTAGTGGAGAGCAGTCCAGTTTATTGTGAAATAGATTAAATAATATTTTCAGACTATTTATTATGCGCCGTGATTCTAAAGTAGTAAAGTTGTATCTGTTAAGTAATAAGGTATGCTCTTTCTGGATAAAGTCCATCGATTTTAAATGACAAAAATTTAAGAAATCTGCGCTGCTCATTCTCAATTGAGTTTTTATGGCAGGCATAGTACGGGTACCACACTAATGAGCAGTATTCGAGTTTTGATCGTAAAAAAGTATAGTAAAGTGTTTTTAAAGCAAACTCATTAGATAATGAACGGCAGTTTCTGATGATAACATTTTCAATGCTGATGCAGTAACTTGCTCGATGTGATTCAAAAAAGTGAGTTTTGATCGAATATTATTCCTAAATCTTTCATTGTTTCGCAATGATCAAGTACAAGAGAATTTAAAGTATAGTCATACAATACTGGATTAATTTTCCGAGTGTAAGTAACTACTTTATATTTTGTAGCATTTAAATGAAGGTTGTTATTATTACACCAGTTTTTGATTGATTTTAGTTGTTCTTAAACTTCTTCGCAATCGTCAAAGCTACTTATTTTTGCATAGATAATCAGATCATCGGCAAATACCAATTTTTCACAGTTTACTTCAATGGTAAGCTCATTTATAAATAGCAGAAAGAGTAATGGTCCAAGGTTGGAACCTTGGGGTACACCTGAGGTTGCTATAAAAAGTTCAGACTCATGCCCATAGTACATTACATACTGTTTTCTGTTATTTAAGTATGACCTAAAAAAATGAATAAGATGAGAGCTAAATCTGAACATATTTAGTTTCCCCAAAAAAAGCCTTCGAGAAATCGGTATATATCACATCCACCTGCCCTTAAATGTCGAGTAACTTTGAGATATATTGATTTATGATGCATAAATTAGAGACTGTTGATTGCTTTTCTATGAAACAATGTTGGTACGATGATATTAACGTGTTTACGTAAGGGTAGATGCGACTATACAATAAAATCTCGAATATCTTTGCAAAATTACAGAGAATTGAAATGGCTGTGTAGCTACTAATTTCGCTTGAATTTCCGCTTTTAAAAATAGGACATAATTTACTTAATTTCCAGCAATCTGGAAATGTTTCTGATGCGATTGATAAGTTGTAGATAACAAGAGGTGGTTTAGCTAAAAGATATGCAGTCTCTAACGAAAAAAGAGGATATTTTATCGTGACCTGAGGTCATTTTATTTTTAAGCTTCCTGGTAGCAACCACAATTTTATTCTCTGTTAAAGCATCATTATTAATGCATAACACATTATTGTTCTTGGTATCTGTTTAATTCTCGCTAGGGGGTAGGTAAACACTGCTGAAAAAGTCTCCAAAACCATTAACTATAGAACAAGGATTCTCGTAGGTCTTATCTAAATGTGTTAGTCAACCGGGAATTCTAGTTTTTTTATTTTGAATGTAAGACTAGTTACGGAGGTTTGTACGTTATCAAGATAGATTTTATAAGCAGTGCAGTACCTGAGTTTTTTTTAAGATTCTTAATAGTTTGTATTCTTCTAAAAAGTAGATGTTTTATCTTTTTTTGTATTTTGTAGGATACTTGTTTTTCAAAGTTATATTCTTTTTAATTTCAGAGGTGTACCATTTTGACTAATTATTTTTAATTTTATTATTGTATGTGGAAACATATTGATCAAGAATTGAGTATAAACGGACAAAATTCTGAACAGGCATCATTAACATTTGCTATGTTTGACAAAAAGTTCCAATCTGCGTTTAAAATAGCATTGTATAATTCTGGAAAATTAGCTTTTCTAAAATTATATGGTTTACTTGATGGGTTATTAGAAAATTTTATGTGCTTTATATCCTTTATATCCATAAGTTTAATATCAGAGCAGGATGGTGTAAGTCCTCTTCAACAACAGAAGCATTCTCTCGAATAACCTTACAATTAATGTTTGAAAAGATGGGATCTAATAGACGTGCATTAATATTTGCCACATTATTATTTTGAAATAAGTTAGTGAAAGACATGAAGTTAGAGACGATTACATTTTTCGTTTCATGCATTTTTAGCAACTCTGAACTATTATGCTTTTTTATTTTTTGTAAAAAAACTTATAATAAAATTAAATCATATCCATATCCTCCACCTTGTGTTATTTTCAAAATAAAAATCCATAATTTGGGGCCCTTTTTACCTTTAATAAATATGAAAGTAGTAAAAAGTTACTTTCAAAATTTGATATCTCGAAAACAGTTAAGTTTAGGTACATGATGTGCTATAATGAATTTTGTTTAGAATTTCGAGAAGAATTGAAATATGGAATAATATACAGGGTGTTCCGTTAAAGAAAAAGCAACTTTGTCTCGTCATGAGTTTTTGACTGATCCTGTATACTTAGTTTTTCTTAACTGTAATAGATCTTAAAAAACCCTAAAACTGTTGTGTCTTATCATTTTTCGATAGCTATCTTACTTTAGGAGATAATCGACCTTTTCCATACATATCAGCGACTCTGTGTATTCCTTCGGTTATAATTCGGTTCTTTTTTATAGAATTTGTAGTTAAAATTAAATCGGTGGTTTTGTTCTATGACGTGTAAATTTATAGTTTATTAAGTGGCAATTAGCAAACTAAACTTTCATTTTTACGAAGGATTTTTGACGCAGTTTATTAACACGGAATTTAAATCTGAGTCTACTGTCGAAAATGACATAATATTTTAGATTCATGTGACAGAGTTAAGGGTGCGTTATTTACATTAAGACATAATTATTGATTTATACCTTTCCGTTTATTTTCTGTACAAAATTGTTTGGATTTAATTTCAACTTATCCTTTGTTGAATAGGAAAACATACATAAATTCTTCATTAATTTGTGATGAAACCGTTTGTACTTCTGTTGCCTCGAAATTATATTGAGAAAATATATCATCTGCGTACGTTTGAAGAATTGCAGTTTTTACAGATTTATAAACATATAAATTAAAGATAAAAGCTGGGCTAGTATTGACCGCGATGGCAATAAAAAAAAGGCAACAAAAAAAATTCGGTTTCTTGAATAAAACCAGCCAATCTCGAATCTAGAATGTTCCATACAAATCTATAGGATATTTTCTAGAGCCAAACAGAATTTAAGTAAATGTGATACACGAGAGTAAAATGGTAGTAAAAAAAAATATTTGCATTTAGCAACTAACATGCAATAATGGTAGAAACATTTATCGATTTGAATACTATATTTCTATGTAACTAAATTACAGCAATCGTTAATATCAATATTATATATTCTAAGTAATCGGTAAGTCATTGGAAATGTTTTTATTAAATTCAAGTAATTTAAATAAATAAATAATACATTTTAGTTCTATTTATGGTGAAACGTTTAGGGATGAGTGTGGGCAGAAGAAATAATAATTAGTTTTCAATATCGACACATGCATCGCTCAAATATTTCAGTAGACAAAAGTTCCAGAACAATGGAGATTATTTTTAAATGGTTTTACGTGGTAGGTATCTCCTTGTAAAAAAAGACAATTATATGACTAATCCCATATTAATAATGAATTATTGTTTCCTGCTAGACAATTACTATAAAAACATAGAAAATGTTAACCTGCAGAGTTGTAATCATTTTAACATGTAATTAACCGTTTTACGAAGCCCAATTATTATAAAACCTTAATACGGTGTGTAACAAGGTATGGACTAATTTTTTTTTTTCGTTAATACAAGGTTATTAAATGTATATCACGGACAGTTCGATTTTTAATTTATTCTTCATCTTCAGATAGAGAATGTTTAAGGTTACGTTTTCACAAGATATCCAACTTAAATTTATAAATCGCTGTTAAAATTATTCTGTTAATAAAATCGAAAAACGAAAATACAGGGTGTACCAACCAAAGTAGGCACCCTGAATAACTTTGGAGATAAAATTTTTTTTGAAATATTGGTGAAACACATCGACCTTGTTTCCAAGGGGGACATATTTTAATGTAATACTTGTATACCTATCATCATCCCTCTACCCTACACGGCCACCCCCTCAAAAAATTCAAATGGCAAGTGGAGTCGAGTGATACATCTTTTGAAAGGTCTTTCAATTTCCTACATAACTGTGTATTTTTTAACTTTTATCGATTCGTTCTTAAGGAAAAAAATTTTATTTTTGATGACTACACACATTCGAAATCGTTTAAGAAAATCTAAATTACACGGCACTGGGTATTGGAATTTATAAAAACACTAAATTTTTTAGTGCTCTCAAATCAACACGAGTTTTTTCGACAAAAAACACTTTCCTAGTCCGTTTAGTTTTCGAATAATAAAAGACTCATAAGTATTTGATAGTCCTTGAACATTAATTTGTTCACAACCGATTTTAAATTGAGATACATTTTACCAGAGTGAGTTCTCAAAATGGTTTATACTCTTCAGGAGAGAATAGAAATTGTCAGCATTTATTTTAAAAACGCTAATTGTGCTAGAGCTACGGAGCGCATATTCAATAGAAATCACCCAGATAGAAGGGTTGGTTCTCAGTATGTTTTACAATTATTGACAAAATTTATGGAAACAGATTCTGTAGGAAACAAAAAGCATGAACCTCAGCGACCGATTAGGAATGAAGCAATCGAAGTGGCAGTTCTGGGTCATTTGCAGATGGATAATACTCAATCGATCAGGAAAGTAGCTGAGCCTTCCGGTGTATCACGAAGCAGTATTCATCGAATTGTAAAGGCCCACAAATTTCATCCATATAAATTTAAATTGGTACACGAATTAAACGAAGATTATCTCGATCGTCGGCTTGAATTATGTGAGATTTTTAGTGAATAATTAAACGGTAATGCCAATCTGCTGTACAATACGTGTTTTTCTGATCAATCAACATTTCAGTTAAATGGGGAGGTAAACAGGCACAATCGTAGGTATTGGAGTGAAACCAATCCACATTTGTTCATGAAAACTCATACCCAAAAGGCCTCAGAAGTTAAATATTTGGGCTGGCATCTTAGGGGATCACATTGTCGGGCCGTTGTTTATTCCTGATAATTTAAATGGCGAAAGGTACCTCGATCTGTTAGAAAATAACATCGACCCAATGATTACCCAAATCCTC
The DNA here is from genome assembly GCA_029963845.1 of Rhamnusium bicolor. Classification (NCBI taxonomy): domain Eukaryota; kingdom Metazoa; phylum Arthropoda; class Insecta; order Coleoptera; family Cerambycidae; genus Rhamnusium; species Rhamnusium bicolor. The sequence goes on from JANEYF010004711.1 coordinate 478,655, forward strand.
GAAGAAGACGATAATCTTTTAGAGGGCGAACTGTTTTTCAACAGGATGGGGCACCCCTACATTTTGCTATAGCAGTCTGTCAATTTTTGGATAATCGGTTTCCTGAGCGATGGATTGGAAGAAGAGGTCCTGTGGTGTGGCCCGCTAGGTCACCCGATTTAACTCCCTTGGATTTCTTTCTGAGGGGACATTTGAAATCGAAGGTATTTGCAACAAAACCCGCATCTCTAGAAGAGTTACGTGAAAGAATTGTTCGAGAATGCCGTTTATTGACTTCAGATGTGTTCAGAAATGTTCGTACAGAATTTCAAGACAGATTATACTACTGTATGGAAGTCGGTGGGGGTTATTTTGAACAATACATACGATAATTTAAACTGCTTCTTTTATTTTTATTTCCCGAACCTAAAATAATGATTCAATTATTTCTCAGGAACGAATCGATAAAAATTTAAAAAAAATACAAAGTTATGTAGAGAATTAAAATACCTTTCAAAAGATGTATCGATGTATCTTCTGCGCAGTTCTTCTAAATGCTGTTTCATAATTAAAAAAGCATAAATAAAAAAATATCAATTATTGTAATTTTTCACGTTCAGATGAAAAAGGTATTAGTAATAAGAATAAAGACCTAAAATTATTTATTACCACACTGTTAAATTATTTTTGAATATAAGTGGTTTATATCAATTCACATTCTAAAGTAAACTAAATATAAACCGAATTAAATGCTACTATGCAGTTAAGTTTATTCGTTTTAGAACTATCACAATTAAAAGTGTATTTTAATTCCTCCATTATAAACGCTCTTTTATTGGTATACATGTGTATTAATCAAATCATTAAATTTAACGCATTATGAAATAGTAATAATTAGTAAAAATACCTTATGTAGTGGTGTCAATCCATTAGAATCCTTTCCAGAGAGTACAAATGATGGAATAGGTGGGCTCACGTGGTTTTTTAAACCATCCAAATCTCCATTTTGAACATCGGTGTGGACCTCTTTTATCAAACCCTGTAAATAAATACTCATGTGTTATTTATTGGTATAATTATGTATTTATTTTTATAATACATATCCAACAGGCAAAAGCTCATTACAGGATACGGAGGTAAATTGAATTTAAATTGTAACAATAAAAGATGGTATTAAAAATAGCAACAAATGAAAAGAAGTAGCTGTAAACACTTTTCAGTTGCTTGATAATACAAAAAAGATATATTAATCCTGCCCTCCACGTTGCAATAATTAGAGATCATTTTGTAATGAGGAGATGCTTTGAGAATATTGGTACTAGCTATAGGAATATTAAAAACATTGTTGTGCTGCGCCGAGATTCTATGTTGATACGCCGTAGAATATCTGTACAGTCCAAAATATGATTTACAATTTTATATAAAAACTAGCGGACCCGACAGACGTTGTCCTGCACAAAATTTTCCTGAATCTGATTACAGCGCCAACTATCGGGACACACTGAAATTAAATCCAGTGGACTGAATTGTGAATCTAAACCATTCTCGAATCCACTGGAATACACACAAAAAATTTCATCAAAATCGGTCCAGCCATTTAGGAGGAGTTCAGTCACATACACACGGACAGAAGAATTATATATATAAAGATATTGTCAGATGTATAAGATCTTCGTTTTGACAATTTTTTTAAATTAAACCGTGTTAATATTGAAATATAAGAAAACCTGTTGACGAATATGTAATATCCTTTTGAGTTTCTAATGGCAAAACCTAAACTTTTAATTGCAGATAAAGTGGTAATTTCAATGTTTTAAGAATGTTAGTTTAGGATCAAAAGTTACTCCAAGTTCTCTTATATAATCAGGCCTGTTCAGTGATGTACCGCAACATTTATAATTAAACGCAATAAGATTTTTTTCCTGTGAATGACATAATATGACATTACATTTGGAAGCAGTTAGTGGTAAGTTGTTATGTGTACACCACGAATTTATTTTATTAAGTGCATCTAGCAACAGTTCACATTCTTTATAAGGATTTACTTCACACAGTAGCTTAAGATCATCCGCATAAATCAGATAATGAATAAATAGGTTTGACACAATCTTTAATGAACGAACAAGATAAAAGAGATAGGTCTAACCCATATCTAGATACGTAAAATATAGGAGAACGCAAATTTGAGCACGCTGCATACTGTAGCCTATTGGCTACTCACCGCTCTAGAACAATCCTGTTAGTTGCGCACTGGTGGCGCCATTGTTCATGTGTGGACCATTATTATCAGCTGACCAGTGACTCGTGCACATCGTTATGATTTATAAAATAGTGAATTCGGTTGATTTGTTGCTGTGACTTTCCGAGAATTGCAAAATTGTGTTACTTAGTCTACAAGGTTTGTATAATACTATAATACTATACTATATAGATTGTTCGGCACTCGAATTTTTTTTGTAAAATGGTAAATTTGTTTTGATGCCAATTGGCAACATCATGCATTTGGGGTATAATTCTAAGTGTTGTTGTTCTTGTTTCAGAATGAGTAATACAAAGCAAATTCTATCAGAAACAGAGCTGATAGAATACTGGGAGAACTTTACTAGAAAGTGAAGATGGTAGGGATACAAGTGAAATTGATAGTGAAAGAGATCCTTCTTTTGTCCCAGAAGACGATTTTGTAGATGATATCAGTTTGGTTGAGTCGTCAGGAGAACCAATAGAGACAAGTGAACAAGAGGTTAGTGACGATGAAGGTAATTTGCCTTTATCTATTCTACAAAAAAAAAACAAAAAAAAAGGTTACACAAAGGAATATTCCATGGAAACAAAAATCCATGCAGCTGAACGAGGACCAGTTACGCTTCAACGGGAATACAAAACTTGCTGCTGATATTTGTGATTCACGATTTCTTCACCTTCTTTTTTCGAAGGACCTTTTTGAGGGAATTGTTCAAGAAACAAACCTATTTTCTGTACAGAAAAAGCCAGAGAGGCGCACTGTCTTTACAGAAATTGATATAAAACAGTATATTGGAATAATAACGTACATGTCGTTAGTCAATATGGCAAATACTAGATCTTTCTGGAGTAACGATCTCAGATTTTCGAACTTAGCTGATGTTATGCCAGTGAACAAGTTCTAGAAAATCCGGCAGTATATTTACTTCAATGACAATCAAACTTTCATTCCTCGTGATCATCTTGGACATGATAGACTGTACAAAATAAGACCCTTGGTTGACCATATGAACAAAAATTGCTCATCAGTTGCTTTGGAGCAACATCTCACGATTGACAAACAAATGTGCTCCACCAAAGTGAGGCATTATATGAAACAATACATGCCGATGGAACCTCATGAGTGGGGTTTCAAGTTCTTTGTTTTAGCAGGTGTTTCTGCGTTTGCATGTAAGTTCGAGATCTATACCGGTCTAGAAAAATTTGAAAACTTGCAAGATGATGAGCCCAATCTTGTAGTCACATCAAAAATAGTATTACGATTAGCTAGGATCATACTAAGGATGAAAAATTATGATTATACCATGATAACTACTACACAGCTCTTCCGCTTATGGTGTACCTTGCAAAACAAGGAATTTTCTCTTTGGGTACTATACGTCACAACAGATTACCAAACTGTCAATTACCTATAGAATTATCACTAAAAAAAAGCATCTCGTGGTACTAGCCATGAATATGTAGCTACATTTGATGGTGAGGCCATATCATCATTGATTTGGAAGGACAACATATCTGTGACGCTCATCTCATCCTTTGCTGGAAAAAACCCAGTTTCGAGGGTCAGACGATTTGATCGCAAGGAAAAGAAAAACATTGACGTTGATTGTCCCTACATTATAACTGAATACAACCGGCACATGGGAGGGGTGGATTTTTTAGTCACTTTGATGGGGAGATATAAGATACGTTTGAAAAGTCGAAAATGGTCCATGAGACTATTTTATCATCTTGTTGATATAACTCTTGTAAATGCTTGGAGAGTACATTTTGAAAATGGTCGAGCTGGCAGTGTCAAGAATCAAGCTGAATTCCGCTCTGAAGTTGCCTATCACTTGTGCCATTTAGGCTCATTGAACCAGTAACTTGGAGAATGAGATCGCAGAAAGAGGACCAACCAAACATGTGTCCCTAAAGAAGTACGCAGAGATCAAACTTGTCCTTGGCCAATCCCTCAAGATTCAAAAATGAAATGCAAATATCCCAACTATGCAGGTTTCACAAGTGCCAAGTGCGAAAAATGTGGAATCGGGTTGTGCTTGAACAAAAATAATAACTGTTTAAAAAATTTTCATTACTGATATATTTTGGTTTGAATGCATGTTGTAGCCATTTGGCAACAAGAATTTTTTTGTAAAAAAACAAACTGAAAAATATAGAATAAATTTTTTAAATATTTTTCTCCTTTTCTATATAATTTCTTGTGTTTTTTCAATATTCCACAAGAAAATGAAAATTTATGCATTTAAGGGTTAATATCGATTTGAGTGGCTTTTTTTTGTCCAAAGCTAATAGAACGCCTCCTCTTCTGACATTATTGGTGGCAACAAAATCTGGTTATATTATAAAGGTAAAAATTTATAGCGTCTATAAAACTATGTTAAAAACTATGGCAAAAACAATATTTTAATTATGACTCTATCGTCTCATAACCGTCAGATGTAAAATAAATTCCCTTATTCAGTTTAACATTATTTTATTTGAAATTGTAAATTCTATGAAAGATGTACTGATATTTTGATAAAAATTGACTGTCTACTACAGCTCAAATTCGTCTACTACAGAAATTATTATTTTTCTCAAGATATACAGTGGGTTACAAAAGTATGGAAACCTTCTCCTACAGCTTTTATTTTTTAAACACGTTTCTGATCATTTACAGTATTCTGACGTATCATTTATTTCAAAATTTGTGACATCAGGTGACTGTTGAAATATTCTTTTTTATAAATGACATCATTTTTTTGATGGTGGTTTTAAAAAGTGCACAATTTTTGGAATTTAACTATTATAAAAACATAACATGTTACATTAGGAAATTTTGTGGAAAAAAATAAGAAAATTTTATTTCACCCCAACAAAAATACGTGACAAGTTATATAAAAAAAAACTGTCACAATCTGGTGTAAGTGTCAGTATTAAATTAGTCACCAGTTATAACGAGGATATTTTTAACAGAACATCAAAGAGTGGAGATTATAATAAATTATGATCTTGAGGCGATGGTGACAAAAGACGAAATTCTAATGAAGTATGTAATATCTTTAAACCTAAATCCTGAACCATAAGCAAGGGCACCGTCTCTAAAACATTAAAATGGTAGTTCAAACTATTTTTAATATTTATTTGGATACTGATTTACATTTAGTTTCCAAGGATTCAAAATACAGGACCTGGTTCGAAATGTACCATAAACTAGACGTCTAAAAAAATGCAACTAATATGTATTGACTTATAATATTTTGATGAAACTTGATGAAAATCCTCACTGTATATCTCGGCAATGCAGAAAATAATATTAGCAATGCGTCAATATCGAGAAGTTGTAAAAAAAATTATCACGCTTACAAAGTATGTTGTTTGCAATAACTCTTGGAAAATTATCCTGTTAGACCAATGTAATTATTTTGCAACAATTTATTTGGAAGAATTAACCTGGGTCCTGGACCCCCATTTTACTGAATTTTCACAGACGAATTAACTTTCACAATAAATCCTATTTTTAATAGAAAAAAAATGTCGATATTGGCCTCGTGAAAATCACCACTAGATGAAAGAAGTCCACACACAATGCAATGAAAAAATCAATGTTTGACTAGGCATTATTGGAGAATATATTATTTGGACTTTTTTTATTGGACGCAGTCTTAATGCTAATAATCACATGGATCTGGTAAGACTGGAACTTGTAAACCCAGAATTGCTCTATGTGAAAGTCTAGTTTCAACCTGACGGCACGCCCTACGCCCCACATTATGGAGTCCTCGTGCGACAGTATCTTAATAATACATTTCCGCAATGGCGAATAGGAAGAGGACATATAGAACGGCCTCCTCGAACTCCCGACTTAAACCCACTAGACCACTTTTGTGCGGTTACTTTAACGATAAATATAAATAGGCCACAAAATGTAGATGCCCTTAAAAATCGTATTAGAGAAAACATTCAACCAATTCCACATAAAATGATATTGAACTTTTTGAGAGGCTTCAGAGAAAGACTTGCTCATTGTTTGGCAACAAATGGGCGTCATTTTGAGCATTAGCTGTGAAGTGCTTTTGACGTTTTTGTTCGTAGATTACATTTTCATTAAAAATTTTAATACTAATTTCCTTATGTAACACGTCAACTTTTTTTAATGGTTGATTTCTGCAAAATCGCCGTCAAAAATATGAGTAGTCATTTAAAATAGAACATCACGTCATCAGTCAACTGACCACATTTTGATATGATAATATTATGGCAAATGATCAGTCAAACAAATTTTCATTGAACCATTTTCCAAAAAATGTAAATAAAGGCTGTAGGAAGAGGTTCCTATATTTTTGTAATGCATTGTATAACTACATGTCATTGCAAGATAGACTTCATATTTTTCGTACCTTCCTAACTGGAATTAAGTTGTGATACTACTTAGTTACATGATTCTGGTCTTGTCCTCGAAATTTTTGTTGTTTTTCCTAAGTTTTTTGAATTGTTTCAGTTTATTATTATGTTTAACCCTTATTGTTATTTTTCTACCCGGTAATCAGGTTTTTCGTATATATAACAATGTAATTTAAAGTAAAATTAAAGTAGAATAATTGATAACTTGGTTAATTATGAATTATATGCAAAAGTGTTTTGATTTGTGAGTACAAATTTTTAATGAAACTTTTTTTGAAACAACATAGATAGTTAGTTTTGTTTGTAACTCCAGGATTGATTTGAGGGGCTTTTATCTAAAATAAATATAAGTAAAACATAATGAACAAACACAAAATTTAAACATCATAAAAATAATAATTTAAAAAAGCATATTAGTTATTTTTAATATTTAACACAAGAGATAATGCTTTAAAGAGAATCAAAACATAAATCTAAATATAAAATTTTAAACAAAACTAATTTGCCTTGCTTTCTTCATATTTGCGACGACTTTAACAATACTTTCGACTTATAACTTGTTACATTCCTCAAACTCAATAGATTGCCATAACTTCTCCAAGTGTTAGAAATATTTGCCATTTTCCAGAGCCGGCAGTTATAAAATAAAAATAAATAGGTTATAAATAAACACGCTACATTAAAATTCATCTGTGTGTTTATTTACATACCTGTAATATATGCAACCAGTATAACCAGTATCAAGGCAGGAAGGTGCAGGAATCCGGGATAATCGTGTGTAATATTATATTTAGCTTGGCACTTTCTCCCCACTTAACGTAGCAACATGAAAGCGTGCGGTTATTTTCGTTGTGGTGTTTGGTTTGGTCCTCTCTTAATAATGGAACAATCATAAACTACAAAAAATTTTGAAAACTACGATGACCTTACAACAGATTGGTCACATATTCTGTGTACTCCATGCAATCGACGTTACGTATTTCATACAGGCCGTGATTGTAAAAGATATTTAAATTTGGTTATCCGTCGACAGAATATTACTGATATTGTTACAAAACAGGAATTTTTTTATGATTTGGGTCATGTTCTGTGCATGTAGTCTGTTTTGGAACGTAGTCGATTATGCTGAGTTTAGAGGTTTTTTTGCAAAATACTGATCAGGTTTTCCTTTATCTAGTAGACATACATTGCGTAAAATGTTTTGGGGAATATTATAGAGGACGTATGAAATAAATTTTTGTGAGTGAGAGTGGATGAAACAACTGACTTTCGGTTTAATAAGGTTGTTAATGTTATGCTAAGAATTTTTAGTGTTCAAAAGGCTTTGTCTCCGATATTAATTCAGTAAACAAGTACAACAAACCACAGCATACACTAAAGCAGTAATAGTGACACGTGCATTTCCAGTATAAGTATTCAAAATAATAATTTAACAGCCAGGAATGCAGAACGAATATTAATTGTGACCATGTATGGCAGACTTCAGTCATTCTGAATAATATATTGTATCAAGGGTATGTATTTCATTATTCATTGTATACTTTTGCTTTTATCTACGTATGTCCTTTCGTCAACCGTGAGGCAGTATTAGCTGCCGGTTCTGTAGTCTGATCTAGTTTCCTTTCCTTGATTATGACTCAATTTTTATTAAAGTTGTATAGCAAAAATCCTTTCGAGATTATAGTTTTCATCGGGGCAATAAAAATAATATATTAGTTAGCAAATGATAGAACACGCCAGAAATTTTAACCCTGAACTGAATTCGCGGTTGGCTGCTTGTGAAACATTATTAAAATTATTAGAAATAAAGAAACTTTTTGCTTTTAAACGTTTCAAAAATATTTTATTAAAGCTCTACACGTGTTTCTGCTTTTTAGACCTTTCTCAAGAGTACAGATGATACTAGATTTTAGATCGTGTTCTTGGCAGTACAATACGTAAGGTATTAAATTTTATGCTATGAAACGATGGGAATTTCTTTGACTTAACTATTTTGTCTAAAATGTCGTGACCGGTAAAAATTATTTGATCATTTGTTACGTTATTATTTTTTATTGTTTTTTTAATTTCTAATATTTCTAATAAATCTAGTTTTTTACCATTATTTTTTGAATGAAGCAAGTCGATCTTATCCAAATCTACGAAATGATTATTTTCTATACAATGACGTACTATGTATATTGTTCAAAATAGATTTTGTATGTTCCTCGATCCGTTTGTTTACATTTCGACCAGTTTGTCCAATATATACCGGGTGACAACGAGGTTAGCCCCTTTCCAATTTCTCGGTTGATTTTAGGAATACAATATTGAAATTTGGGCATATCATTTATGACACAAAAAGCCACATTTTGCAGATATTAAAACTATCACTTCCAATTCAATCAGAAGGAGCAACAACTTTTGATTTTTAAATAGCAACCAATATATATATATATATATATATATATATATATATATATATATATATATATATATATATATATATATATATATATATATATATATATATATATATATATATATATATATATATATATATTTTTGCATATTTAGATTCCACATGAAATTCTCGTTACAACGATGTATCGGAAGTAGATAATTGTTTTCAAAAAGCCGTCATAAATTCGAAAAAAGTGAAAAAAGCTAAATTGGCAACTGCAAGACTGTGTTTTCAAAAAAATTTACCCAGTAGGCCTTGAATCTGATGTATCACCTTCATTTTTATTGTCACCTTTCGATAAAAGATTATGTTGTGCAAAAATCACTACCAATTTTAAATTGAAAAACAATTTTTCGAAAAAATCATAAAATGCAAATGGACTTTATACAATTTTTTTAAATGGTAACCATATTTTTTTAATTGCACCAACAAAGCCCAAAACGTTAACTTTTCATTTGATGTATAATATTTCTAGTTTCGGTACTAATTTACTTTGAAATTATTGGATTTCTGTATTCTTCAGTTATTCAGTTATTCTTCAGTTATTTAATGAAACCATATGTATGTATTAAATTTTACAAGCGTGCCATGACAAAATGGCATTTCTTTTCAAACATTTGCCTAAGTTATTATTTGATAAAGTTTATGTAGTGCTATTTTAATTTGCTTGTGATTTCTTTGCTAATATAACTATTTAAAAGTTAAAAATATAATACAAAATGGTGGTATTTATCCAAAATGAAAAGGTGGATATGTTACTTATTTATGGTGAATCAGAAAGAAATGCATATCAAGCTGAAAGGTTATATGCAGAGCGGTATCCTGGAAGGCATCACCCTTGTAGAAAATATTTTAAGATTTTAGAAGACAAATTTAGGGCCCAGCCAAATGAAAACGTTTGTTATTGGCGAGGCCACAGCGATTAATGTTTTAGCATCTGTGGAAATTAATAAAAATGCAAGTATATGTGAAATTGAAAGTGCTCTTGACAGTAGCCGAGAATGTGTTAGAAAAATATTGAGAAATCATATAAATATCAACTTCATCAGCACTTATGAGGTAGGAGAGTTCATTATTGCAATCGGTTACTAGAAAATAGAAACATTGTTCCCAGAATCCTGTTCACAGATAAAAGTGGGTTCGCTAACAATAGCGTGTTTAACTGAAATAATTTTCGTTACTGGTCTCCGGAAAATTTACATGAATTTAGAGAAGAAAATCACTAGGAGGTGTTTGGAGTAAATGTATGGGAGGGAATTCTGGGTACTAGTATCATAGGACCTATTTTATTTCAGGGGACTCTAAATGGAATTAGGTACCTGAACTTTATGGAAAATGAAATTGAGGGCTTTTTATGAGAATTATCTTTGAATTTAAGAAGAAGCATTTATTACCAACAAGATAGGGCTCCGCCACATAGGCTTTGAGATGTCTCTAATTATTTTGATACAGATGTCAAAATAGAGTCATTTGGACATATGGGCCCACAAGATTGCCTGCCAGATCACCTGACCTAAGCCCTATGGATTTTTTCCTGTGAGGATACGTCAAAGAACGAGTATATTCATCGTTTTCAAGAAACCTCCAGGAGTTGGAAATCAAAATTCGCCAAGCTTTTGCAACAATAACTGCGCAAATTTTAGGTGGTAAGGGAAACCATCAGTAGGGCTCAAAAATGTACTGAAGATGAAGTAATGCATTTTGAACAATTGTTATAATTTTTATTTCCCCCCTATCTTATAAATATTTATTAATAAATTCTGTCCATTTTATTTAATCTCTATGTGTAATTTTTTTAACAATACCAATTGGTAAATGTAGCATCTACAGAAATCCAATAATTTCAAAGTAAATTAGTACCGAAACTAGACGTATTATACATCAGATGGAAGGTTAATGTTTTGGGCTTTGTTGGTGGAAGGAAAAAAATTTGGTTACCATTGTTAAAGTGAATAAAATCCTTTTGTTTTTTATGTTTTTTCTAAAAATTGTATTCTTCAAATCAACCGAGAAATTGGAACTGGACTAATCTCGTTGTCACCCGGTATAGCATCACAGTTAGAACATTTTAGCTCATATACTCCAGTTTTTTTGCAATTTATCTGGTTTATCTTTGTTATTTTGATAGAATTCCTCCAATGTTATTTTTATTTACGGAAATCGTTAGTAATAAGTTAAACAGTTTAGGATGTAAAACGATTGCCGTAAAAAAAAATAGCATTGGAGGAATTTTTTCAAATAATAAAGATAAACCAGATCAATTGCAAGAAAGTGGAGTATAGGAGCTAAAATGTTCTGACTGTGATGCTATATTGAATAAACTGGTCAAAATATAAACAAACGGATCGATGAACATAAAAAAATCTAAAACAAAGAAGATTTAGTGCCATATTCCCCAAAAAGAAACAATTATGCAGCTACGGACACGTGTTTCGCAGTTATTGCCCCTCATCAGCGTAGCGTAGCTAAGGAATTGGATCTACGATGGGATAGATCAGGAACAAGAACTAAAATAAGGCTGGAAAGTACAGTACACAGTACTCAATTAGTGTCTTTATGTTCCCATAAAAAATCTATTTTGAACAATATACATAACACCCCATGTTAACGCACTGTATAGAAAATAACTATTTCATAGATTTGGATAATATCGATTTGCTTCATTCAGAAAATAAAGGTAAAGAATTAGATTTATTAGAAATATTGGAAATTAAAAAAGCAGTAAAAAATAATAAGAACGTAACAAATGATGAGATAATTTTTACCGGTCACGATATTTTAAACAAAATAGTGTAAGTTAAAGAAATTCCCATCGTTTCATACCATAAAATTTAATAGGTACCTACTTTATAATTGTATTGTATTGCCCAGATGTGATATATAAGAAAAGAACACGATTTCAAATCTATACTAGTGTCATCTGTACTCTTGAGAAAGGCCTAAAAAGCCGAAACACGTGTAGAGTTTTAATAACATATTTTTGAAACATTTAAAAACAAAAAGTTTATTTTTAATAATTTTAATTTTTATGATAATTTCTCCCTAATGACAAATAAAAAATTGAATCAAAGTCTGTTTAAAGTTATCATACAAATGTTTTCGAAAATTTACAGTGTTCGAGCTAATATTACGTATTAAAATCCTTGAGAAAATAGACCAAGTTTTATGTAATGATTTCTTTTTGTGTAATGTTTGACAGCATACTTTTATAAAAGATGGTTCTTTTGTTTACGGCCCTGTATAACTTTAACATAAGCATTAAAATATAATTCAAGTGCAGCCGCTAATTACTAATAGGTTCAGCTTTTAAACACTCAAAAAAACGTCATAATAATGGAAAATTTTCCAGGTAAACACGTTTGGTTAAAATTTATATAGATTCCCTGGTCACTTTTGATTAGTATAATATTTTAAAAATTAACACATCAAGTTGAATGGGTACCAAATTATTTTCATGTACTGATAACAAAAATATTTAAGTGAAGTTTTCACAATTTTGGATGTTTGCACTTTTCTATTCGGAAATATTAGTCTTCAAATTGTTTGCAAATAAAAATTTTTTCAATTTTTATAAAAAAAAATAAAAAGCATTATCAGAATATTAATAACACGTTGGAAAACTTAAAATTATACACCATTTTTGATTTAATTCATTGCGCAATATCAAAGCAAAGTATTTCGCATCCCGAAATTATTACTATGTAAAACAACATTTTATACTTAACGATATTTTTGAGCACATATCAAAACCGTTTTTTTTATTAAACTAAAATTATACAATTACCTAAAAAATGTATGAACGACACTTTAAATTTAACCAACTTTGTTTAAAAAAAATGATTGTGTTTAAAATAAAAACTTACCATAATATGGGGTACGGCTTCCAAAAAACTTCTTGATTTTAGGATTGTTGCTGTGTTCCACCAACAGCTTGGATCCATGTCCTTCCCAAACAACTTGCTGCAGATTTGTCAAATTTCGCTGATGGATCCATATTCTAATGTTAGACTTCTTAAAGTTAAGACCTGTTGGCAAAGTATATTTCATTGCAACCTCGCGGCGTGACAGTCGATTGTTTAATAGCTTTGCGGAAAATCAAACTCTCCCGAAGTGAAGAGATAAAGCAATAAAAACTTTACGCCTCCGCTCAATTCCATACAAACAATTGGTCATGTGATTGAGTCACATGACTGACACTTTAATAATTCACTATTACTATTGATTGGGGGGACTTCTTGTTCCAGTCTTAACCCCCTTCAGCTGAATCCGATCGATTTGAAAATATGAGCGTATACTGTGTGTCCAAAAAAACAAAATATTTTCAAATTTGAAAATCGCAAAAAACGATATTGCTCTGATAATAATATATGCACATAATATATTAGAATAGAATAGAATAGATCTTTATTATTTCTGTATGCCAATTACAAAATTGGATATAATAAGTTCAAAAAATTTAATAATTATAAATTACAAACATACCGACAAATAATTACAAACATGCAACAAATATAAGATTTCAAAAGGATACATAGTATCGATAAAATTAAATTAGTAGGTATTAAAAAGTAATAAAATTTATAAATTAATAAAACAGAGAAAAAAACAGTTTATGTCTGTTTATTTATTAAAATTCATGTATTCGTTCAGAAAGTAAAAAGGAGTTAGTACATAGAAAATTAAATAGTTTTGATTTAAATTGTTTAATGTTATTAACTAATTTTAAGTTAGAGGGCAATTTATTTTATAGATAGCTACCAGCATGTCATTACGATGTCTTGTAGTGTAGTCGTGTTTATCATAGTGTGTAGGTAATTTATCCTTTATACTATGAATATACAGGGTGTCCCAACCAAAAGTATGCACCCTGAATAACTTTGGAGATAAAAATTTTCTGAAAAATTGGTGAAACAAGTCGACCTTGTTTCCAAGGGGGACATATTTTAATGTAATACTTGTATACCTAACATCATCCCTTTACCCTACACGGCCACCCCCTCAAAAATTCAAATGGCAAGGGGGGTCGAGTGATATATCTTTTGAAAGGTCTTTCAATTCCCTACATAACTGTGTATTTTTTTTTAACTTTTATCGATTCGTTCTTAAGGAAAATATTTTATTCTTGATGATTACACACAATCGAAATCGTTTAAAAAAATCTAAAATACACGGCACTGGGTATTGGAATTAATGGCGAAAGGTACCTCGATCTGTTAGAAAATAACATCGACCCAATGATTACCCAAATCCTCGAAAAAGACGATAATCTTTTAGAGGGCGAACTGTTTTTTCAACAGGATGGGGCACCCCCACATTTTGCTATAGCAGTCCGTCAATTTTTGGATAATCGGTTTCTTGAGCGATGGATTGGAAGAAGAGGTCCTGTGGAGTGGCCGGCTAGGTCACCCGATTTAACTCTCTTGGATTTCTTTCTGTGGGGACATTTGAAATCGAATGTATTGCAATAAAACCCGCATCTCGGTAAGAGTTACGTAAAAGAATGCCGTTTATTGACTCCAAATGTGTTCAGAAATTTTCGTACAGAACTTCAAGACAGATTATACTACTGTATGGAAGTCGGTGGGGGTCATTTTGAACAATTCATACAATAATTTAAACTGCTTCTTTTATTTTTATTTCCGGAACCTAAAATAATGAAACAATTATTTCTCAGGAACGAATCGATAAAAGTTTAAAAAATACACAGTTATGTAGAGAATTGAAAGACCTTCCAAAAGATATATCAGTCGACCCCCTTTGCCCTTTGAATTTTTTGAGTGGGTGGCCGAGTAGGGTAGAGGGATGATGATAGGTATACAAGTATTACATTAAAATATGTCCCTCTTGGAAACAAGGTCGACGTGTTTCACCAATTTTTCAAAAAAATTTTATCTCCAAAGTAATTCAAGGTACCTACTTTTGGTTGGGACACCTTGTATATAAATAATTTATATAAATAAATGCCAGTAATTGTGAGAATTTTATTATTTTTAAAGGTAACACGACAGGAGTCTCGGTATCCTATGTCAAAGATTATTCTCAACACTCTTGTTTGCAAAATAAAGACTCTGTAGATTTACGGTTTGTCCCCAGACAATTATGTTATACGCCAGTTTGGAATATAACAGAACATGATTACCATTTAGCACAATATTAACATTTTTATATATATTTTTTTGACCATGTTTTGAAGAGTACACATACGGTTTTGTCATAATTAATAATAAGTCTGTTTTTGTAGCACCACGCATTAAATTGATCAAGAGTTAAATTAGCTGAAAAACTGGAAGGTCTACTTCCAGTTCTTCTAGAATATTGGTCGATATTATTATCATCAGCATACATACATAATTTTCCATGACGGATAAATTCGTTAATAAACAATAGGAATAATAGAGGACCGAGCACACCACCCTGAGGGGTTCCGATTGATAATTCATATTCGTCTAACAAGCTATTTACCAACTTGGCAAAAAGTCGTCTGTCCCACAAATATGAAATGATCTAGTCATTTACATTACCACGATTCGAACTTTATCTAGCTTATCTACCACAAATGGTATATTTGTAAGTTTAACTTTTCATTTACCGTTTACACTAGCTTCGTCGCTGCTGTTTCAATTGAAAACTTACTCCTGAATCTATGTTGCGAGTTTCGCATAACCTTTTCTATAATTTTAGAAAAGACACTTTACATATAATTTTTGATGTTGTCAATTTCACCTTTCTTAAAAACAGGAATTATTAATGCAGTCTTTAATTTTTGTAGTAAGACTTTAACAGATCAAAGAAAAAGTAATTTAAACCATTTAAATGGAAGAAAAAGGACCGTTTTCTATTTTAGAAATATCTGAGGAACTGATGCAGAAATTTTCTTAAAATTTTTTATATATGTTACATAGATATTTTAGATTCATATATTTTATTGCATCATAAATTTGCCAAAAAAAAAAATTCTCATAGGCGTCTTGTTTCAAAGGGATAATTCGGTGTGTTTTATTTGTAACTTTTTTTACTTCTGAATATTTTAGAATAGTGCATAAAGCATTTTTTTGCTACGTTGCGAATTATGCAACAAATTACGCTTGTGAAACGGTACGTAGAACCTTGAGATATGATCAGTTTTAAACAATGTAGGACTGTGTCTATTAATTATAATAATACTTGAAAGATTCATCAATAATTTAGAGCGACAGAAAACTCAGGTCTAAGACCTGTGTAATTGGTTGGTAACAGAATGAGGACAAACCAATATCCCTAATGATATTTATGAAAAACTTTTTATAAGTACACGTACTTATTTTAGATAACTCAAACGGGATCGATTTTATTATTAAATAGGTGTAAAGGGAAATAATATATATGAATAATTTCTCTGCCTGATAATTATTAGTATATAAAAAATATCTATTTGAAATAACCTGGTTTTTTAAATAGCAGAAAGAAAATATTAAATCATATTCTTTTTAATATGTGTATGGATATACACATAATATGTTAGACACTGTATAATATACATATTATGTATATTATACTGTGTCTAACTTAAGATAGAACTACCTCAATATCTCCGTAATTATTAGTCGAATCGAAGCACGATTTTTTTTATAGTATAGAACGTTTGGGGAATTTGTGGAATATATCAATTTGATTGTAGCACTAATACCCAGCCTACTTGATCAAAAAATGAGTGCGATAATAGAGAAAAGTATGTGGCAATTTTTTTAGAAAAGTTATTTAGAATCCCTTAAATACCCAATACAAAATTTTGTTGCAGTATCATATACAGTGTGTTTTTTATGGATGTTCAAAATAAAAAAAGAAAGATTTGTTTAAAAAAATTCACTTTTCTGGTAGATTTGCCTGTAGTTAAGTCCTAAGGAGAAGAATGCTTCATCTGATTATACAAAAGTTCTTCACCTTAGGGCTCAACTAAGGACAAATCTGCCAGAAAATGTGAGAATTAAAAATAAGTAACATATATAGAAAACACCCTGTATATATTTCAACAAAATATTGGGTGAGTGACTATATAACATATCCCAGAAATTTCACATTTGATGTTTTATTTAGATATAAAATAGGAAATTGTATTTATTCGAGATTTTAGGGAGGTTCATTATTAATTTTAACACCGGACAACTTCCGTGAGTCTTGGACTGGCTTTCCAACTGACCTGATCTCCCATAAAAAGCACAGTAAGCACAGCGAGATTTAAACCGTGTTTATTCACTATTCAGTTTACCTGCAAGCATCGCAGTGTGTAGACGGTGCGAAAATAAAAATAAATAGTAAAAATTATGTCGCATTTTCAGTCGTGTTTGTCTACAGTTCAACTTCAGAAAATTGTTTCTTGATTTGATGACTTTCAGATCGATGTATCTGCAGTGTACTGTACCGTGTGTAACAGAAAATTAATAATTCACCATACTAACAACGCGAAACGGCATCTTGAATTAAAAGTTAGTATAACACGTTTCTTTACTATTTTTTGTGCATATTGTTTCGTACACTTCATTTATCGTGTGAACTTTTACGCTGGGGTTTATAGTCGGCCGCCAACCGTTCGCCAGAGATAGATCACTCACTAGCAAGAGGCCGTGCTGAAATGTCCGGAATGTTGCTTCTCAAACGTCCGTAGCACGCATGTGAT
Source organism: Rhamnusium bicolor (assembly GCA_029963845.1). Lineage (NCBI taxonomy): Eukaryota > Metazoa > Arthropoda > Insecta > Coleoptera > Cerambycidae > Rhamnusium > Rhamnusium bicolor. The sequence goes on from JANEYF010004711.1 coordinate 496,357, forward strand.
TCAGGGAGTGTTCATCTATGATACGAAAATCAGAAATTTCCGTGGATCTGTCACTGGCGAGCGGCTGGCGGCCGACAATGAATACCAGTGTTAGAGCATCCAATGTTTGTGACAAGTACATGCCCGCATGGCCACTACCCTCAAGTTCGTGTATGCACAAAAAGTATCTTCTTGTTATATACAACAATGTTATGAACAATATTACGGTGGACGCGAAAAATCAGTACGTATGAATTTGTGTTGACGAAGCCATGAATTTTTAAGGATCATAAAATCATTAATGTTATTATTATACGTATTTTAAGTGCAATTAAGAGTATATCTCTACTGTTAATATGTAGTAAACGGGTGTTCAAACCAATGCGCAAACAGTTGAGGAAATAATGGTAAATGCTTTGTGGAATATTGGTGTTCTGCTTGTATCAGACTCAACGGCATATATTTGTATAGCTGCCAGGCTTTTACGATTCCAGTATAATTCATGTAATTTATCTAGTCTACGCCCTGCATCACGTAACCAACGAAGTGCGTTACCAATATACTACAGTCAAGCGACTAATTGCAAGCACAAAGGAAATATTTATAAAGACCTGTTCGCACCAACAACAATTTAAGGAGCACCTCTCTGGTATCTGCCACCATAAGCACTATGTACGTGATTCTTCACATGGTTGCAAGATGCAGTCTACTATCGAATATTTTGAAGGCGTAAAACAGTTTATAATGGAATTTAATTCCTCAGAATCCGACGCTATAAGACGAAACCAGGCAGCATTTTAAATACTAACCGTTAAAACGCAGTTACGTACTAGCGATGCCAAATTTGATTTCAAGCACTTACGAAACTAAAATGTACTACACTACTCGTAGATGAATCTGCAAATATTACGCGTAATGTGCAGAATTCACTGAGAGGCTTATCGGGCCGTCGCGTCGTGGTGTTGCTGTTAAAGATAAATCAGACTATGTGTTAAATAACAATTTTGGTCTTAAAATTGTACGCTCGTGTCGAGATTTGCTATGGAGGAACCATCTTAAATTTGCACCGCTGACATCTGTCAACGTAGAACGTCTATATAAAGTAATATATCGACCAAATCGTTCCACTTGATTTCTGTTCATGTAGAACAAATTCTGAAAATATCAATAATGCCTTGAACACAGTACAGGAAGTTTCATGAAATGATGAGGTATGTATTTTAATTGTTTCGTAGAAATGATTGTAATTGTCTATTACCTCATGTGCCGGCTCTGCTCGTACGGAAATTGTTCGGTGTGTAAAATAGGTACTAATATAGGTACTATTGAAAAACTGTTATCAAAGAGATAAAATCGAGAAAATGCCATAAGCAAGCACAGATTTTAAACCTTTAAGATGCTAAACTACTAAATGAATAGAATTTTTATACTTACATTACACATACTACAAATAATTTAAGACGTGTTTTTGCTAATTAAAAATAAATAGGTATCACTAATTTAAAAGTTTGGAATATCTCGTGGGCCAACTTTCACGTTTTAAGTCTAAACTAAAAAATAAAATTTGCCTAGTTAATGAGGGTGTTGATATATTTTTTTAAATGATTTTTTGAGTGCAAAAACTACTTGATGAATCAAGTTCAAAATCGGTACAGGTAGGTTTCTTGTGGTGGAAACCGAAAACGGTTGATTTTAGCAACTTCAGACAAGGATAAATTTTTTATATAGAATGTAATGTAGTTCTCAAACAAAAATACATTTTCTAGCAATATCCTTAATTTTCTTGGAGCAGTTTATTTAGATGCTATAAGTTACTTAGCTAGAGTTGTACTATCAATTTTTTTAGTTTACAGTTTAAAATGTTGATTGCTGTTTACGAAATGGATATGTGTGTATTATTATTAGTTTTTAACTTTTTTGTTTCTAAAAATACCATTTGCAAAAGTTATTTAAAATCGACTTTTATTTTATTAGTATATATAATTCTTTCAACCACCCGTTATATACTGCGTTGTAAATTTTGATAGATACCAAAACATCGAAGTGGGTATTGTTAGAGTACGAAGTGCCTTCATTGTATTGCCAGTCTGACCTGAATAATTCCAGTCAATAATAAATTTCGTAATGAAGGGTTAGTGGTTTTATAGACTAGTGGGAATATATTTTTATAAACTAATGAAATGATGTATATATTTAATCTAGAAGATGGTTATTTTTGGAAGATATTCCACATTCTTGCTCTAGAATATTTTCCATAAACAACTTAAGCCTGCCACAATCGTAACAATTGAAAAAGGGTAAATATAAAAGAGATATTATACTTCTTGGAATAGGCTAGGTGTCAAGGTTATAAATAAATATTTTAAATATTCGATATATGTATATATATACATATATATATATATATATATATATATATATATATATATATATATATATATATATATATATATATATATATATATATATATATAGTAATTAATTATAATATGCTTATGATATCTTTTAATTATAATGCAGTTAAATATAAGCGCCCTTATTAGTATGCATGTACAATCGAGTATTCTCCTATCATAACTTGGTTATTTATTGAAATATTTGAAAATTCCAAAAAAACTGGATGAAAATACGAGTAGATCTGCTTTGTATCCTCAGATGCTATCTCATGTTTTTTTTATCATTTCTAACAAAAGCAGTATGGCGACAACCAATTCATTTTAAAATAACGCCCTGTATATCATGTAATATTAGATTTCTGTTAAGTTTACCATTATCAGAAATGTGTGGTTTCATAGGGTCTACTGCCATTAGTTTGAGTTTAATTTTCAACTTCAGTTTCAGTTTCAGTTTTACCTTCAACTTCAGTTTCTGTTTTAGTTCATATTACTGAGCGGAAAACATTGATATAGTAATCTTCTTCTGTTAAATATTTCGATTGGACTGTGTTAACTTGAAAACAAACGACATAGGTACATGAAATAGTGAACTTTTTAACCACATTTAATAATTATATTTAGGGCTGCATTTTCATCAGATATCCGACTTAAATATATAAATTTCTGTTAAACTTTTTCTATTAATAATATCGAAAAACGAAAGCATGTATGATCCTAAGTACCATATAAATTTAATAGGCAATACTGATATGTTTTTATTTCCTCACCCCTCAAAGTGAGGTTATGTATTCGTGAAATTTTTTTTAAAATTTTTATTGCATTTCTGGACGAATCTCAACGATTTAGGACGATACACAAAATTTCAGATGGAAAAAAAGTTCTATCTCTGTGTGGTTCGCAATAGCAGCTACAGTTTTTGAGATAAAACTTTCAAATTTGGTACACACATTATAGAGGTGAAGGAAGAGATTGAGTTCGTTGAAGAGCAAAATCTGTCCCAATGTCTAAAAAAAATATTAGTGACATTCCACCAATGTGACTTTTTTGAAACGTCAAAATGTGACTTCTTGAAACGTTAAAAAATGTGACTTTTTTGAAACGCCAAAGTGACTTTTTTGAAACGTCAAAAAATGTGACTTTTTTGAAACGTCAAAACTTACTTTTATTATAAACTCCACCATATGTCGAGTTTTACTATGGTGAGTAAGTTCTGATCCACAGGTAATTGGCAGCGGTTTTTTATTCCTAGTAAATATTATTTAATTTCATAAAATGACACCAAATAAAATATTTATATTTCTTACCCATAAAAAAAATACGCATCAAAATTGCCTGTAATTTTATACATATATTAAATCCATTTGGTACCTATTTAACATGAATCACGTGTTTTCATTTTTCTTTCTCATTAATAGAAAAATTTTAACAGCGATTTAAAGTTTTATGTTGGCTATCCTGGCTATGATAATGCCGCCTTAACGAGTATATTAATTAACAATAATAATACAATATGTGTTTCTATAAATAATTTTCTATATAAGATCCATTTTTCTCATTACATAATCTAACTCTTTTAATAAAATATATTGTCTAATATATCACTATTATTAATTTGATCAATCAAACTGACTATTCTTCCTCTTGTTTCCTCTAAAGTGTTATATATTTCATTCTATAGGTAACCTTACAAAAAGAAATCTAGGGCTCCTTAATGGTCATCTTATCTGTCCGTTTTTCCCAATCTATTCATCAAATGTTTTTTATAAATATTCGTTACTCTAAAATTGTTGTGGTATGGAGCGCTATCTTGTTGGTAAATTATATTAAACACTTCATTTAATGAAATATTATTTAATTCAGGTCGAACATAATTATTCTAAAATTGGAAATATGTCTCACTTGTCATATTTTTTTTCAAGGAAATGATCATAAATTATGTTACTGTACATCCGAAAATATTTCGGCTTGGTGACGTATTGGCGCGCGATGGCCAGCGTGACTAGAAATCTTCCTGTCATAGCTACGGGTTCAACTCCTGCCATCAGCACTGGCAGTATGGGTGAGAATAGTTGTATGTCCACGTTTTTCTAAGTGTAACCCCCCTTCTAGACAGCTTCGGTTTTGAATTCGTGAGTCGTCTAATTTGTGTGGTGTTTATTGTTATTATTATTTAAATCTTCCCATGTAGAACATAGAAGCAAAATAATGGACTAATAATTTGTTCAATGTTGTGGAAACGTTGGCTAGCCCAATATTGTTGAACCAATCCAATAATAATCCAATATGTGCGATGTACTTTTCGATCAATATTGAGTCAATTTAACGAATTGTTCATATTTAAAAGTTAGCCAACCTTTCCACCACACTGGACCAGTCGGAGTTTCCGAACAGCTCAGGCCGCTGGGCAGCTGATAAAGGCGTATATGGTGCGGGAGTACTACGCCAAGTGGAAGGTGAAGGTGAACGTCGCCAAGTCGGAGGCTATTGTTTTCACTAGAAAAAGATTAAATAATAAAATAATTACACCTATTTCGATGGGGGGCAGCCAAATTGAGACGAAACAAGACATAAAATATTTAATCGTAACTTTGGATAGAGATCTTTATTTTGGAAAACACATTAACGAGACGATACGTAAAGTCTATTCCCTCTCCAGGAGTCTATACCCCCTGATGGCGAGGAATAGCAGACTAAACAGGGATAATAAGAAATTAATTTATACGATGATAGAGAGGCCAGCCCTAGTACATGCTGTGCGCCGGCCTGGTGTTCTGCGAGCGCGACGACGTTACACAAATTGCAGGTATTGGAAAACAAATTCCTTCGCCTCATAAGTAACTCAACAAGATATACCCCCATAAGGGAATTATGACAAATTTGCAGTGACATTGTATCCATAGTGGATTATATCAGAGATACTTCACAAAAATTTTACGAACTTAAACTCTCTGATTGTTCACTAACAGCCAATATTACACAAATAACGGAGTATAATGCGCCATTTCGAATAAAACACAAGTTACCGTACCAAACGTTACCAATTTTCAGACAACAACTTTAGACCACGCTCCTTTCACAAAATGGGAGAACTGCCCACACTATAAAAAGAGTGCCAAAATTAAAAAAAAAAAATATTTTTTCACCTTTCTCTTCTTTTCTTTTTGTTCGTTTTTTGTTATCAAAATTCCCCGCAAAATTTATTCCAAATTATAAGCCAACGATCAGTAAATTGCGGCAAATTATTATATACAAGAAATATGATTAAACATACCCAAAAATAAATGGAGTTGGACATTCCCGCTCCGCAGTTCTGTATTATTTAGAGGCGAGCTTTTCACTATGCAGTTTGGCTCGTCGTAGCGTCATCAAAATTCTAAATTTATGTACACAAATCTTTTACAGTTTGTTTTTTGTATTGTTTTAAAGTTTTACATCAACGTACCTAATCGAGGTACCTTTCGCCATTTAAATTGTCAGGAATAAAAAACGGCCCGACAATGTGATCCCCTAAGATGCCAGCCCAAACATTTAACTTCTGAGGCCTTTAGGTATGAGTTTCCATGAACAAATGTGGGTTGGTTTCACTCCAATATCTACAATTGTGCCTGTTTACCTCCCCATTTAACTGAAATGTCGATTCATCAGAAAAACACGTATTGTGCAGTAGATTGGCATTACCGTTTAATTGTTCACTAAAATCCCACAGAATTCAAGCCAACGATCAGGATATCTTCGTTTAATTCGTGTACCAATTTAAATTTATATGGATGAAATTTGTGGGCCTTTACAATTCGATGAACACTGCTTCGTGATACACCGGAAGCCTCAGCTACTTTCCTGATCGATTGGGTATTATCCATCTGCAAATGACCCAAAACTGCCACTTCGACTGCTTCATTCCTAATCGGTCACTGAGGTTCATGCTTTTTGTTTCCCAAAGAAACTGTTTCCATAAATTTTTTCAATAATAATTGTAAAACATACTGAGAACCAACCCTTCTATCTGGGTGATTTCTATTGAATATGCGCTCTGTAGCTCTAGCACAATTATCGTTTTTAAAATAAATGCTGACAATTTCTATTCCCTCCTGAAGGATATAAAACATTTTGAGAACTCACTCTGGTAAAATGTATCTCGATTTAAAATTGGTTGTGAACAAATTATAGTTCAAGGACTATCAAATACTTATGAGTCTTTTATTATTCTAAAACTAAACGGAAAAGGAAAGTGTCTTGACTCGGAAAAACTTGTGTTGATTTGAGGGCACTAAAAAATGTAGTTTTTTTCTATAAATTCAAATACCCAGTGCCGTGTCTTTTAGTTTTTTTTAAACGATTTCGATTGTGTGTAATCATCAAAAATATAATTATTTTCCTTAAGAACGAATCGATAAAAGTTTAAAGAAAAGAATACACAGTTATGTAGGGAATTGAATAACCTTTCAAAAGATGTATCACTCGACCCCCCTTGCTATTTGAATTTTTAAAATATGTCCCCCTTGGAAACAAGGTCGATGTGTTTCACCAATTTTTCAAAACATTTTTATCTCCAAAGTTATTCAGGGTACCTGCTTTTACTTGGGAAATCCTGTATATATATATATATATATATATATATATATATATATATATATATATATATATATATATATATATATATATATATATATATATATATATATATATATATATATATATATATATATATATATATATATATATATATATATATATATATATATATATATATATATATATATATATATATATATATATATATATATATATATATATATATATATATATATATATATATATATATATATATATATATATATATACAGGATTTCCCAAGTAAAAGCAGGTACCCTGAATAACTTTGGAGATAAAAATGTTTTTGAAAAATTGGTGAAACACATCGACCTTGTTTCCAAGGGGGACATATTTTAAAAATTCAAATAGCAAGGGGGGTCGAGTGATACATCTTTTGAAAGGTTATTCAATTCCCTACATAACTGTGTATTCTTTCTTTAAACTTTTATCGATTCGTTCTTAAGGAAAATAATTATATTTTTGATGATTACACACAATCGAAATCGTTTAAAAAAACTAAAAGACACGGCACTGGGTATTTGAATTTATAGAAAAAACTACATTTTTTAGTGCCCTCAAATCAACACAAGTTTTTCCGAGTCAAGACACTTTCCTTTTCCGTTTAGTTTTAGAATAATAAAAGACTCATAAGTATTTGATAGTCCTTGAACTATAATTTGTTCACAACCAATTTTAAATCGAGATACATTTTACCAGAGTGAGTTCTCAAAATGTTTTATATCCTTCAGGAGGGAATAGAAAATTGTCAGCATTTATTTTAAAAACGATAATTGTGCTAGAGCTACAGAGCGCATATTCAATAGAAATCACCCAGATAGAAGGGTTGGTTCTCAGTATGTTTTACAATTATTATTGAAAAAATTTATGGAAACAGTTTCTTTGGGAAACAAAAAGCATGAACCTCAGTGACCGATTAGGAATGAAGCAGTCGAAGTGGCAGTTTTGGGTCATTTGCAGATGGATAATACCCAATCGATCAGGAAAGTAGCTGAGGCTTCCGGTGTATCACGAAGCAGTGTTCATCGAATTGTAAAGGCCCACAAATTTCATCCATATAAATTTAAATTGGTACACGAATTAAACGAAGATATCCTGATCGTTGGCTTGAATTCTGTGGGATTTTTAGTGAACAATTAAACGGTAATGCCAATCTACTGCACAATACGTGTTTTTCTGATGAATCGACATTTCAAGTTAAATGGGGAGGTAAACAGGCACAATTGTAGATATTGGAGTGAAACCAACCCACATTTGTTCATGGAAACTCATACCTAAAGGCCTCAGAAGTTAAATGTTTGGGCTGGCATCTTAGGGATCACATTGTCGGGCCGTTTTTTATTCCTGACAATTTAAATGGCGAAAGGTGCCTCGATTAGGTACGTTGATGTAAAACTTTAAAACAATACAAAAAAACAAACTGTAAAAGATTTGTGTACATAAATTTAGAATTTTGATGACGCTACGACGAGCCAAACTGCATAGTGAAAAGCTCGCCTCTAAATAATACAGAACTGCGGAGCGGGAATGTCCAACTCCATTTATTTTTGGGTATGTTTAATCATATTTCTTGTATATAATAATTTGCCGCAATTTACTGATCGTTGGCTTATAATTTGGAATAAATTTTGCGGGGAATTTTGATAACAAAAACGAACAAAAAGAAAAGAAGAGAAAGGTGAAAAAATATTTTTTTTTAATTTTGGCACTCTTTTATAGTGTGGGCAGTTCTCCCATTTTGTGAAAGCAGCGTGGTCTAAAGTTGTTGTCTGAAAATTGGTAACGTTTGGTACGGTAACTTGTGTTTTATTCGAAATGGCGCATTATACTCCGTTATTTGTGTAATATTGGCTGTTAGTGAACAATCAGAGAGTTTAAGTTCGTAAAATTTTTGTGAAGTATCTCTGATATAATCCACTATGGATACAATGTCACTGCAAATTTGTCATAATTCCCTTATGGGGGTATATCTTGTTGAGTTACTTATGAGGCGAAGGAATTTGTTTTCCAATACCTGCAATTTGTGTAACGTCGTCGCGCTCGCAGAACACCAGGCCGGCGCACAGCATGTACTAGGGCTGGCTCTCTATCATCGTATAAATTAATTTCTTATTATCCCTGTTTAGTCTGCTATTCCTCGCCATCAGGGGGTATAGACTCCTGGAGAGGGAATAGACTTTACGTATCGTCTCGTTAATGTGTTTTCCAAAATAAAGATCTCTATCCAAAGTTACGATTAAATATTTTATGTCTTGTTTCGTCTCAATTTGGCTGCCCCCCATCGAAATAGGTGTAATTATTTTATTATTTAATCTTTTTCTAGTGAAAACAATAGCCTCCGACTTGGCGACGTTCACCTTCACCTTCCACTTGGCGTAGTACTCCCGCACCATATACGCCTTTATCAGCTGCCCAGCGGCCTGAGCTGTTCGGAAACTCCGACTGGTCCAGTGTGGTGGAAAGGTTGGCTAACTTTTAAATATGAACAATTCGTTAAATTGACTCAATATTGATCGAAAAGTACATCGCACATATTGGATTATTATTGGATTGGTTCAACAATATTGGGCTAGCCAACGTTTCCACAACATTGAACAAATTATTAGTCCATTATTTTGCTTCTATGTTCTACATGGGAAGATTTAAATAATAATAACAATAAACACCACACAAATTAGACGACTCACGAATTCAAAACCGAAGCTGTCTAGAAGGGGGTTACACTTAGAAAAACGTGGACATACAACTATTCTCACCCATACTGCCAGTGCTGATGGCAGGAGTTGAACCCGTAGCTATGACAGGAAGATTTCTAGTCACGCTGGCCATCGCGCGCCAATACGTCACCAAGCCGAAATATTTTCGGATGTACAGTAACATAATTTATGATCATTTCCTTGAAAAAAATATGACAAGTGAGACATATTTCCAATTTTAGAATAATTATGTTCGACCTGAATTAAATAATATTTCATTAAATGAAGTGTTTAATATAATTTACCAACAAGATAGCGCTCCATACCACAACAATTTTAGAGTAACGAATATTTATAAAAAAACATTTGATGAATAGATTGGGAAAAAACGGACAGATAAGATGACCATTAAGGAGCCCTAGATTTCTTTTTGTAAGGTTACCTATAGAATGAAATATATAACACTTTAGAGGAAACAAGAGGAAGCATAGTCAGTTTGATTGATCAAATTAATAATAGTGATATATTAGACAATATATTTTATTAAAAGAGTTAGATTATGTAATGAGAAAAATGGATCTTATATAGAAAATTATTTATAGAAACACATATTGTATTATTATTGTTAATTAATATACTCGTTAAGGCGGCATTATCATAGCCAGGATAGCCAACATAAAACTTTAAATCGCTGTTAAAATTTTTCTATTAATGAGAAAGAAAAATGAAAACACGTGATTCATGTTAAATAGGTACCAAATGGATTTAATATATGTATAAAATTACAGGCAATTTTGATGCGTATTTTTTTATGGGTAAGAAATATAAATATTTTATTTGGTGTCATTTTATGAAATTAAATAATATTTACTAGGAATAAAAAAACCGCTGCCAATTACCTGTGGATCAGAACTTACTCACCATAGTAAAACTCGACATATGGTGGAGTTTATAATAAAAGTAAGTTTTGACGTTTCAAAAAAAGTCACATTTTTTGACGTTTCAAAAAAGTCACTTTGGCGTTTCAAAAAAGTCACATTTTTTAACGTTTCAAGAAGTCACATTTTGACGTTTCAAAAAAGTCACATTGGTGGAATGTCACTAATATTTTTTTTAGACATTGGGACAGATTTTGCTCTTCAACGAACTCAATCCTCTTCCTTCACCTCTATAATGTGTGTACCAAATTTGAAAGTTTTATCTCAAAAACTGTAGCTGCTATTGCGAACCACACAGAGATAGAACTTTTTTTTCCATCTGAAATTTTGTGTATCGTCCTAAATCGTTGAGATTCGTCCAGAAATGCAATAAAAATTTTAAAAAAAATTTCACGAATACATAACCTCACTTTGAGGGGTGAGGAAATAAAAACATATCAGTATTGCCTATTAAATTTATATGGTACTTAGGATCATACATGCTTTCGTTTTTCGATATTATTAATAGAAAAAGTTTAACAGAAATTTATATATTTAAGTCGGATATCTGATGAAAATGCAGCCCTAAATATAATTATTAAATGTGGTTAAAAAGTTCACTATTTCATGTACCTATGTCGTTTGTTTTCAAGTTAACACAGTCCAATCGAAATATTTAACAGAAGAAGATTACTATATCAATGTTTTCCGCTCAGTAATATGAACTAAAACAGAAACTGAAGTTGAAGGTAAAACTGAAACTGAAACTGAAGTTGAAAATTAAACTCAAACTAATGGCAGTAGACCTATGAAACCACACATTTCTGATAATGGTAAACTTAACAGAAATCTAATATTACATGATATACAGGGCGTTATTTTAAAATGAATTGGTTGTCGCCATACTGCTTTTGTTAGAAATGATAAAAAAAACATGAGATAGCATCTGAGGATACAAAGCAGATCTACTCGTATTTTCATCCAGTTTTTGGAATTTTCAAATATTTCAATAAATAACCAAGTTATGATAGGAGAATACTCGATTGTACATGCATACTAATAAGGGCGCTTATATTTAACTGCATTATAATTAAAAGATATCATAAGCATATTATAATTAATTACTATTCTAAAGTAATAATTAGTACCAACAATATTTTTGTCGACTGAAACAATGTGGGTAGTTATTATTGTACCTATTGATATACTGGCGGAAAATATTAAAAAAAAAATGTGTTGAGCACCACCTAAAAGTATGACTTTCTGTATATTTTGCATTATTTGACAGTTTAAAAAAGTTCTTGCAATTGTTACAAAATTCCAGATTGGAAAATTTTGCTCGGTTTTATATCATATACCAGAATGTCAATATACATAAATAATTTATTCAAGACTATTAAATGATGTATCCATTATGTGTGTTTTTCCTCAAAGATCATGCTATCCATTATTCACTGCAGGTAATAATGATTTCATTATTCATTGGTTCTTAAATTTTATTAAAATCTTATCGAAATATCAAAGATTGTAAAAATTTTTATCACGATATTTTACAAAACAATTATATTATTTAATAGTCGTGGATAAAGTATAGTGTTCTACTGGCATGTAATAGCTATTATTCACTAGGGTGAACTTCACCCTCGTGAAAAATAGCCATCATTACATGTTCGTTGAATAATATACCATTAACTATTCTTCCATCTGACATTTTCAACTTTCTTCAGGATAATGTTCAGACAGAATCTTCTTTTTATATGTTCCACAATGTCATATAAAAAACTGCTCCAAGAAAGTTAAGAATATTGCGAAAAAACACATTTTCGTTTGGAAACTATAGTATATTTTATCAACATAAATTGTCATTAATGTTTCATTAAATCGAGCACAAATAATTCGATTTTTTAATGTAATCACAAAAAAATAATCAAAATAAGAAAAACACAAATTTTATTTGAGGCTACAAATCGGTTCTTCAATTTCAGTAAGATGTATATCCTCCATTTGCATCAATAACAGCTTGACATCATCTAGGCATACTGTCATGAGATTATTGGTGTGATCTTGAGAGATATCGGTCCAAATTTCTGGAATGACCGCTCTCTTATTGTTTGTGGATGAGACTGATGGTCATGTATGGTTCCTTTGAACATATACCACATGTGTCCGACGGGACTGATATCGTGACATCGATGGGAGTGGAAGTGCTGGAATTTCAAGGTTTTTCAATGCACTGGTAACGATTTTTGTACGATGAGGACGGACATTATCATCCAAGAAAAAAGTCTTTACCAATGCGATGGCAGTATGAAATTAAACAATAATGTTGTTTTTATCATATATTTTTTTGGCTTTGGATACCAGGTGCTTTAGCCACGTATAATGTCTGTTAACTGGTTGAAATAGGTTTTAAAATATGTACAAGTGTTACAGTTTGATCCATGATGTGAAAAGACAAATATGAGACAGCGATGATGAAAAGAAAATACAGAAGATATAAAGAAAAGGAGAAACGACTTGGAATGACACCGACACACGTTTCACATCAATGGGTCATTATTGACGACTTTCATTTTGTCACACAAAACAGACCACGGAAAGTAGGGGTGTACACTTAAAATAGGATCACACAGAGGTACGAAACTAAGCCTAAGACAGACTGCAAAATAACATCCAAAGGGGTGATGCATATAAAATATTTAACCCTATTGAAGCTAGAAAGAACTGAATTGCCTTGAATGTCCGGACGTTGTTACTTGACAAAATTTGTGGCAACCAAAAGGGCTGTGGAAAAAATTGTTCTTTTATGGTGCTCGCCAATATGTCTGAGTGATTTCTGTATGAATTACAGTTAAATAGTAATGTAGTAAATCACCTGACTCAAATCCACACAAACATTCGGGGCTATCAATAACGCCGATTTTATATAGGTGTGCTGGAACTTTACCGTGGTTAAATCTCATCCTTATTATGGTGGTAGTGAGTTTTCGATTCATATTTAATTTTTCAAACACAAATATTTGTGATGGTGTTTTAATGGACTTTAAAATAAAAAGTATTTTTTGTATTACCATAATCTTGCCACTGAGTGTTCCACTCATCTCTGAGTTTTTCCTTACCGAGTTCATTGCATCATGTTTGTCCAACTTCATTGATAGTAACGAGTCATTTGTTGTTTTACCTTTTACCATTTCGTCTACTATTTCATTTTCCCAGACACCGCTATGACCTTTTACCCAAAGGAAGATACATTTAATTTGCCTTCTGCAGTAGGAATACTTCTTTCATGATTTCAAATATAAAATAATTCTGATGGTTTTAACTTGGATAACATTTTAAAGTAGTTAATACTGATTCTGAATCAGAGATAAAGATGACGTTTTTGTTGACGTTTAATTGTTTTTTAAGTTTAACCATATAGCAACAGCTTCTGCTGAGTATATGGAGTAATTTATATTTAAGCTATAGCGCTCCTTAATATTAAGTTCAGGGATATAAAAAAAAACACATGTAACGAAGTTTTTAGATTTTGACCCATCTGTCTAAACTTTTAGAGTCATTATATTGGCTGATCGTATTTTGAAAGATTATTGTTGGATACTCCCAGTATGATGAAAAACTGCATTCTAGTTTCATAGAGAGTATTTCAAAGTACATATCGAAAATATCTTGACTGGACTGAATATTATTAGTCAAGTGTAATTCATTGCATGTTACGTATGCTTTAGCTAATGGTGGATCATTTTTTTAGACCAATATTGGGAGATTAAATTTTGTATAGAGAGCCACAAGGATAAACTCATTTGACGATTCTTGGCTACTAGGGTCAAAGGAACTCATCTCATACGTTTTATAGTACTACACCTCGATCACTCAAATGTTTTCGAATCGTTTCTATCGATACATGTATTCCACTGGCATTTCTAGTGCATCTGCTATGTTTCTTGAGGTAGAGCCTCTCTCTATTGGCAGTCAGACAAATGTGGATCATTAAATTTTAAAATCATTTGAAAATTGTAATGAATGGAATTTCCAACATTAATTTCAAATTATATTCTAAGAGTGACGGGTGACTGATCTGAGCGAAATAAAATATTTTTTTCTTTAAAATTAGTTGTCACATACGGTTACTTAAAAAGAAAAGATAAGTTATTCATCGATATAATTACCACTCCACATTGTTTCAATCAAAAACTTGTGAAAGTATCTTTTAATGGGCCAAATAACGTACCAAAATCACAACTTTCTGAACATTTTTTGTTAATGTTAAATGTTTTTCATCCATAGCGTTAAAAGCAAATAACTCCTTAACCGAGTATTTTATACCATAAAATGTATTCGGTGTATATTTGAATCACCCTGTGTAAAGATAAACCATCGTCTGAATTATAAGAATGAGGGTGTACTGAGAAATTATCACAGACAATATACATTGTGTATTACGAAAAGTCTGTTGGAATAACCTGCAGACTATACAAGGTGTTAATTTAGTACGTGGACAAATTTTGAGCGATAATTCCTTGTACGATATTATGAGAAAAAGTTGATATAGATATATGGCCTGAACGTCTAGGTTTTTGCGATGGGTGATGAATTTTTTTTTGTTTTTTTTAAATTTTTCTCATACAGTTTTAAGAGGACAATTAATTTAAATTCGAGGGCTTAATGTGAGGGTAACCCTAAAAAAATTAGAACCCTGTAGATTGTTTTAAAAGTTAATAACATTATTCCATGGGTACTATTAAAAATATTGTACGTGCTGAATTCGAATTAATTATTATTATGCTGATATGAACTTTTTTGTATTAATACAAGGAATTACCGTTTAAAGTTTGTCCACGTACTTAATTAACACCCTGTATATATCTTCTTTTTCTCAACCTTTTAAAACAAGATGGAAATGTGACCAGCGCAACTATTCGTAACGCATGCATTATCTTAAAAATATGAGCAATGTTAATGTAAACACAATGTTGACACAACCGAAGTCGCACGTTGTTGGGGGTAACGACTTCCTGTATACGAGGATAGAGACACCTTTAACAACCACATTCAGTAAATTATTATAAAATGCGGGTTGATTTTGTGACCGATTAGCGGAAGTGATTATTAGTATATTATTTCCGGCTATATTGATTCCGTTTATCTGTTAATAAGTGGTATTAAAATGTTATTTTTAACTCTTTAAGTTTTAATCCACAATTATTTATGCGTGTTTATAGCATAATTATGTATAAATGTATTGTTAGATTTTTATGTTAATCATGATTAATTTTATATACTGTAAGTGACAACGCCGAACAGGGAAAAGGTTAACTATATATGGTCAGCCCATATATAGTTGAAACTTGATTGATTATACTTATTCATTGGCCCAGAAATAATATTAAATATAATCTGCTCCAAGAAAGTTCACGATATTGCGAAAAAACGCATTTTCGTTATAGTAAATTTCATCGACATATAAAATCCACTTTTCAATTTTATTAACAAGAAAATAACCAAAATAAAAAAAAATAAAAAATTCGTTGGAAGCTGTAAATTAGTTCTTCAAATTCAATAAGATATATGACCCCTATTTACACCAATAACAGTTTTACATCGTCTAGGCATACTGTCAATGAGATTATTGATGTAATCTTTCTGAAATGAACGCTCTCAAGTCTCTTGTAGATGAGGTTGATTGTAACGTATGGTTTTTTGAACGATTCCCACATGTGTTCAATGGGATTAAAATCTGGTAACCTCAGTGGAAGTGGAAGTGCAGAAATTCCAAATTGTTACAGTGCATTGGTAACGAATTTTGCATACACGTCTGTAAAGTTGATAAGTCATAAGAATAATTAACTATGTCATTATTTTTTCCTCTCAGTTCCACAATTTGTGTTTAAAAATGATAAAATCCACGATAATTAGTGACCTACTCTGCCACATAAGTCTAGTTTTTGGGCCAAAATAGCCATGATCCATTGAGTCAAAAGCTTCGGTGAGGTCAAAATAGAAACCTACGGTAGCGTTGCCGTGATCAATAAATTCGGTAATATTCGATATTGAATCAAATACTGCTCTGGTGGTTGACTTATTTTTTTGGAATCCATGTTGACTTTCAAGTAGTTTATCTTATTTAGGTAAAGTATTTGGTTATGTGGGGCAATAGTGCGTCCGACTTCGATATCTCCAGTTCTATGACAGCTAGAAACTTAATTTAAAAACATAAGTAAACTAGACAAAAAAGTCTATAACCGGAAATTGTTTTCGAATATACAGCATGAGTCAAGACGATTCTACAGGGTCAAGTAACATTTTTTTTAAATGAAATGCCATATATATCAGAACATTTTTTGAAATCTCTTTGGGGCCTCCTTTCACTCCTGTATTAATAGGTTTGTTCCAACAAACATTTTGTGCACTGGTTTTGTATCAGTTCATGAATCACATTATACGCAAGCGCTAGCAATGGATTGGTTTCTAACTAGTTCAAAATAGTGCGATGTTGGAACACCAATCGGACTGCTTAAAGACCCATCTATGTACAAGGTTTTGAACTTTTGAATCATAAATAAAGGTTATTTATGATGTTGGATTTGAAACATAACCTGACAGCTTTTTACTTTTTTTCTGCCAGTAGTGCTAGTACTATTTTGCCTTTAACATGGAAAATAAATATAATAAATTATTATGAAAATGTTCTTTAAAGTTGCATTCAATTTAATAAGTATATTTGATGTTTTTTAGAACTTGCTGAATTTATTATTCTGGAAACAGGAACACAGTCGTCTGAAAACATATCTAGTGATAGTAATATTGCTAAATGGAATATTAACAACACAAAAATACTAATTGATATGTATAATACGTATAGGAATAAAGTTGGAATTTTTCAAATTAAAACTATAGAGCAAATGTGACAAGTAATAGCTAATGAATTAAATGCAGTTACAGGAATGAACTTCACTCCAACTCAGTGTGAAAATAAATGGAGTGCTAGACAGGACATATAAGAAATATGTAGAAAATCAAAGATGTACAGGGAGAGGTAAAAAGTATTTTGAGTTTGCTGAGGAAATGCAAAACATATTAGGTGGGAAAAAAATATTACACCACTATTATGATTATTATCATCTGAAACAGTAGATGTACTAGAAGAAAACAAAGAAAATGAAAAACATCTGCAAACATTGGGAAGTGTTGAAAGTGTTAAAAATAATTAGACAGACTAAATTATCAGAAAATATGACTAAAAATTGAACTGGTAAAGTTAGAAGAATTAAGAAAAAGAAATCAGCTAATAAAGGAGCGGAATGACATTTTAAAAGAAAAAAAGTGCTGTTGCGAAACTAAAGAAACAAGCTAAGTTTTTTATCAGTGATAATGTTAAGTTCTTAAAAAGATTTGATTTTTTGTTGATGTTGTAAAGTATAAGACTGTTGAGTTATTTAAGTTTATATTTCTTATACGCTTTTTTTAAGCAAAATGAGTGTCGTTTTGAAAAGAATTTATTTTTTATTATTATTAAAGAATGATATTTTTATTTTTTTCTAATTTTTTTTATATAAAAATACTGTTGCATTTTGTTTAATTACTTTTAAATTGAATTCTTAGGAATAAAACTCAGATCATTTTTAATAATACACTGTTTATTTTAAGAAATAATTTATTGGTTATATTGTAAAGAATAAGACTGTTAAGTTAAAATGCAACAATTTAATTTAAAAATAAAGATAACATACAAATAAACTACATTGTTAAATTATTTACTATATCATCCCCAATCCTTCTTGCATCTCTGTCATCATCTTCATCTTCACCCTCAAGGTCTACATCTTGTGCAGGTAAGACTTCATTCAGCAATTCGATGTCATCATTTAAAACAAATTCCTCATTTATTGATATGTTGTGTAAAACAGGATGCTCTAATTAAATGAACAATATATGAAATATTTCTTAATTTCACATGATACATTTGTCTAAACTTTTGTTTCAGCATACCAAAACAAAGCTCAATAACATAGCGATTTTTTGACAATTTCGTATTATAATTAATTTGCCCTCGGCTAAGTTGACCTCTATCTTTAAACGGAGTCAATAATTTTTTTTACAGACCCTGGATAGCCCACAAATATATCCCTAATTTTTCTTGTGTGATCACAAACAACTTGTATCTGAAAAAAAAGAAAACGAATTTTACAAGACATTCACTGTATTTGCACATAATTATCTGTATTGAATAGTAACCTTTTCTGTTAATATACGAATCAGGATCACTTTCCGGAGTATCTATTTTAGTATGGCTTCCATCGCTGGCACCTATTATGTTAGGAAAACCATTTTCTTTAAAATGCAGCTCTATTATTCTTTTCTCATTATCAGATGGCCACGTAATAACCTGTGGTGATAAATTACTCAGGAAGAAAACATTCTTTTAATAATTCTATGTAAGGAGCTTATGGTAATATCAAACCTATCGGCAACGTCACGAAAGCTTGCTGTTTGGTGGCTAATAAGCCATAAAGAGATCAAAACCTACAACAAATTGTTTTGGTATTAAAAATTAACAATGCATCTACTAAGTGCCTATATTCTATTAAGACCAACCTGATTTAAAGCCGAAATTTGTCCGTACTGCCCAGTATGCCTCTTATACTGATCACTTCCTTGAAATTTAACAGCAATGCCATTAATAACTGCTCTACTAATTCTACAGTGTTAAAAAAAATAATGCGTCATCATATTGGGGCACTGTTTCCTATGAAAAATGTTATTTTTTGTAAAACTAATCATTTAAATCAGATCTAAAAATTAGCTACCTACCTAAGTAATTTTCATTTTTCATTCGTTGTGCATTCAATTGCATCTCCAAATCATCTTCTTCACTAGACTCAGAAGCTATATAGTCGTTTTCGTCTTCTAGATCACTCATACTTATTTTTATAAACCACCAAAAAAAGAAACAAAATGTCAACAAAACGACAATCTGTAACCTTAAGAACACTTGTTTGTGGTTTTCATTGCGCATGTCTCTGACTATTGGTGCTTGCTTTGAGCCACGGACTGATTTGACCGTTCTAAAACTAGTTTACGTACTAGTCCGCGGTATGTTGAAACATCCGACTATCAGTTTGTGTTCATGTTCAAGAGTATGTTGGAATGCTAATTTATTATTGCGCATATTCCCGACAGTACGTAAACTGGTTTTTTCGTCTATTGGAACAAACCTATATTATTGACTTTCTCCCAACCATTTGGAGGTAATGATTTTTTTTTTATTGTTGAAATTATACCATTTACACGTGTATATTGAAAATATATACAATCACAACTATCGATTTTAAGAAAAAATATGTTAGTACCAGTTATGAGACATCTGTGTGATGACACTCAGTCATTTTCACTTCCTAAAAGTATATAGGGTGGACAAAAAGGATTTTTAAATTTACAACTTTTTTGAACAAAATTTTCTCAATTTTTTTCAAATGGAACACTCTGTATATTGAATGATGTGATGTAGGATTGGAAAACGAACATTCTTTGTACGTACATTCCTATGGCTATTTTTCACCATTTTTTTTTCAATTTATTGAACAATAACTGCAAAATTCAGCAAAAAAAAATTAAAAATGAGGGTTTTTTCAAATACCTCAAGAGAAGATATTATAATAAGCGTGTTACATGATGCTCATAAAAACATCACACCAACAACAATCCAAAATTTGAAGGAAAGGATAATAAATAATTTTAGAAGTATCACTCCAGCAATTTTATAAACAGTAGAAACCTAATTCCAAAGACGCATAGAAATGTGTGTCAATTAAAATGGGCAGCATATGGAGCACTTTTTATAATATCTTCTCTTGAATTACAAAAGATATATATATTTTTTAATTTTTATTGCTGAATTTTGCATTTATTGTACAATAAATCGAAAATGGTTACAAATAGCCATAGGGATGTACATACAAAAAATGTTCGTTTTTCAATTCTGCAGCACATTGTCCAAAAATATGCAGAATGTTCCATTTGAAAAAAATTGAGAAAATTTAGTTCAAATAGTTGTAAATTTAAAAATTATTTTTGGCCACCCTGTATACTTTTAGGAAGTGAAAATGGCTGAGTGTCATCACACAGATATCTCAAAACTGGTACTAACATATTTTTTCTTATAATCGATAATTGTGACTGTAGTGATTTTTTTATACGTGTAAATGGCATAATTTCAATAAAAAAAAAATCATTACATCCAAGTAGTTGGGAGAGAGTCAATAATAATACAGGAGTGGAAGGAGGCCACAAAGAGGTTTCAAAAAATGTTCTGATATACATGGCATTTCTTTTAAAAAAAATGTAGTTGACCCTGTAGAATCGTCTTGGCTCACCTTGTATATTCGAAAATAATTTGCGGTTATATACTTTTTTGTCTAGTTTATTTATGTTTTTATATCAAATTTCTAACTCTCATAGAATTCGACATATCGAAGTCGGACGCACTATTGCCCCACCCTGTATATTGCTTTTTCGAACAGTTTAGAAAAAAACTGATGGTATTGTAAGTGATCTGTAATTATTTACATCGGTTTTATCAGATTTTTATGAATAGTTTTAATTGTTGTTGTTGTTAATTTTTTAGGACACGTTCAATCTGTGATAGTCCGTGCTTTTAATATCCGTTAAAGAAAAAGTCCAAGAAAGCTGCATTTATTTACACTTTGATTTCGTCGTTCTAAACAATGTCTCAAAATCGCGAATATATCCGTTCCTTTTAATTTCACAAATATCAACGAACAATTGAAAAATTATGTGCAAAAAAGGTCCTCACTCGTTTTATCATACGAGTCACAGTTTTCGAGAAAGCTTGATGTAAAAGTTATGGCTCAAGCAAATACCTAAAATTATATTTCGAAAATAAATTTAGGTGAGCACGTTTTAAAACTTAAAAATGAATGATAAAAGTATAGAATGGATACTATTATTCATATATAATTAATAACTGACCCAGCATAGAAATAAGCAGCTGCATATCCCCTATTTTATTTCGGAGTATACTAGACCTTGCTGACAAACCATACAGTTTTGGTTAGTTTTTCAGCGTTTGTAGACGTATTTTGCAGTGCTAGAAAACAAAGTCGCGTTGAAAATGAGCAAGTCGTGTTGTCTCCTGTTGACGAAGATTTTTTTTTTTTTAATCAAGCAAAGGAACACAGTGGAAAAAACATTTTTCTTCTCGACATGTTAACAAACATACAGGCAGAAAGGATCATATCTTATTTGTATATACATTCTTCGGATGTGCTCTTTTTCATAGAGGTAAAACAGCAGTTTTGAAATTATTAGACACACAACCGAATTTGAAAGATTCAGTTCAAGTTTTCAATCGAAGTGATACTCCTCGAGGATCAATTTCTTCTAATGGAATGCGATTTTTCTTGGCCATGTGTGATGCTACAATTAAAGAAAATGAATGTTGAATAACTATTGTTACTTGTGCTTGTATAAATTAGTGAATAAAAACAAATCTGTCAAGTTACATTCATTATTACCTACAGCGAAAGCATCTGAAGGGCTCTGTTTCCGAGTATAACATCAGGTGCAGAAGTTGTTGGGCAATGAGTTGACCCTCAAGATTGGGGTTTAAAAAACAATTTTTTTGGAGCAAAAAAACATCAGATTCGAATGGTCTTTTAAATATGATTTTTTGCAATTGCTGCTGCTACTGTTTGAAGCATTTGTCACGGGAAATTTTTGTTAAATGACGAAATCGAAGAAAATATAAAAGAAGGAGAAGAAGAAAATATAGAAGAAAGAGACAAAAGATAAGACGAAGAAAAGATGAAGGAGGAGAAGAAAAATGAGGAAAAGAAGAAGTGGAAAAGGTAAATATCAGTTATTGATAACGCATTTTTATATTTTGATTATTCATAATTCTGACTATTGCCACCATTGAATAAATCATTAATTCATCAATAAATCACATGGAATCTTTTTCATCAAAAATTTCTTGTTTTCTTTTTAATATAGGACCTAATTTATAAACTTATTATTAAGCACAGAATATAGTAAAATCGAAGTATTTGCTTGAGTCATAATTTTCATATCAAGTTTTTTCGAAAACTATAACTCGTATGATAAACTTTTTTTATAGATAATAGTCTTTTAATCTTATAATAACATTCATATCCTTGATATTAATAGAAATTAGAACGACGAAACTAAAGTGTAAAAAAGTGCAGCTTTCTGGATTTTTTCTTTAGCAGATACTATACTCGGTCCGTTAATAGTAGACAGTAATTTAATAGACCAGGGGTCTACTAGAATCTACAACAAATTTTTCAGGCACGGCAAAACCATATATACTTGAAATTACAAGTACTTCAATATTACATGATTTTGCCATGCTTAAAGAATTTGTTGTATACTCCAGTAGACCTCTTATTGACCAAATCACTGTTTACTATTAACGGACTAAGTATGGAAGCACTGGACTATCACAAAATGAACGTGTCCTAAAAAATTAAAAACAAGAAAAATTAAAACTACTCATAAAAAATCTGATACAACCTATACTAAATACAAAACTAATAATAACGTAAGTGAATAATGATTCCCAGTATTACGAATCTACTATAGTTTACGTATAGATTAACGATTGCTCACTGGATATGTAAAAAGGTAAATAAGTTAAACATGAACCATTTTTTTTCCTTACGGGTTGCGGTTTTGACTACCCGCTGTACTGAAGCTTAAGCTTATTGTATCCCATAGTCTCATTACTCCATAAGACCCGTTCTATTCCAGAAGGCGAGTATACAGTTTATGGGAGCTCTGGCTATCTCTTCCGGGGTTAAAAGTGGTCCCTCGAAGTGTGTTAGTCTCATTGCCGTTAGGGCTGGGCATTCGTATAAGATGTGGTGGGGAGTTTCTTCCTCTTCACCACACATCCTGGAATCTGGATTGTCTTTCACCCTTATATTGGTTAGGTGTTTGTTTAGTGTGCAGTGTCATGTTAATATTCCCACTGCACACCTCAGCTGTTTTCTGCTCAGCTTTAGCATTTCGTTGGTCCTTGCTCTAGATATTTCACCGATGAATAAGCGTGATTGCCTCATTCCCGGTATCTCTATCCAGTGCGAGTGGTGTTTCTGTCTTAATAGTTCCTTTACCGATCCTTTCGCTGTAAGATACCCCGCAGGTCGGTTCGGAACCTGTTAGAATTGATTTAGCGCCTTTTCTGGCTAGCATGTCTGCTTTTTCGTTTCCCGTATTTCCCTGGTGTCCTCGTGTCCACTCTAGTTGTACACTGTTGTGTTCTGTAAGTTTCTCCAGGGACTCCAGGCAGTCTTTTACTGTTTTAGATCGTATTTCTACTGCTTCCAGAGCTCTGAGGGCTGCTTGGCGGTCAGTGATGATGCGGATTCTCTTATTTTTGTATGCCCTCCGTATCATTTCTTGTGCACAGACGTCTATTGCTGTGATTTCGGCTTGGAACACTGTTGCGATACTTCCAAGGTTCAGGCTGATGTCTGTCCCTGGTTGTTTTCCCGCAACTTCTGCTCCGGTACTGCTTGATGTTTTTGATCCGTCAGTATACCAGATGGTGTCATTTTGTTGTCTCTGCATCCTGCCTCCTTCTCCATTCCTTTCAGGTATTTTTACCCTGAAAGTTTTTGTGAAGTTTTAGGTTGTGCTGATTCTGTCTGACTGCATATCGAGTAGCTGATTTTTTCCTACATATTGGAATACTTCAGTATGGTATCCTCTCCTTGAGATGGTCCCATACCCAGTTTTTTTCAGCCTGTATGCTGCCATTAGTGCCTCATTCTCCACCAGTAGGTGTAGTGGAGGTAGGCCTAGCAGTATTTACAAGGATGCGGTCGGCGTTGTTGACGTTGCTCCCGTGATCCCTAGACATGCAAGTCTTTGCAGCTTGCCCTAGTTTTCTCATCGCCTCTCCTTTTCCGGCCTTGTGCCACCAGATCAGGGAGGCGTAGGTTATTATTGGTACGACGACCCTTTGGTACAACCAGTGCACCATTTTTGGTTGAAGTCCCCAGCATGCCATGGTAATAAAAAAAATATATCCTCAAACACATGGACATACA
The DNA here is from genome assembly GCA_029963845.1 of Rhamnusium bicolor. NCBI lineage: Eukaryota > Metazoa > Arthropoda > Insecta > Coleoptera > Cerambycidae > Rhamnusium > Rhamnusium bicolor. Next base: position 521,049 of record JANEYF010004711.1, read on the forward strand.
GATTGAGCACATTTTCGATTTGGTATTTTGCCTTAGACGTGGACAATGAGCTCGAGGAAGAGCAATGACACAATTGCAGGTATAAAGTAAGGATAGAAAGCAATCACGACTCATATTTTTTACGCTTAGAACACAACACAGAATTTTATTTTTTCTCCCTTGAAAGAAATATTTAAGAACTTTTACTTGCCATCAACCATGAACAAAATACTGTTTGAATATATACAAGTATAAAGCATTACAGTAACTGTATTTTTATTATTATTAACAAAATTTTCATAGTGTACCATATTAGTATATGTATATTCTAACATATATTGTGCATGATGAGTAACTGAAAATTCCTAAATCTTTCTTTCAATGGAGAAAAAAATCTTTGCTGTGTTCTAACAACTGTCAAAAATGTCGACTTTATGTTCATAAGTATAAGGATCAAATTCCGGTGTTACATATAGGCAACTAGTATATCATGACTCTTTGCATAATTATGTGATGTCACACTAATATGATCCATTACAATGAGAAAAGGAGGTTATGGGTACATGCGTTATACAGATAATAATAGCAAATACATATGCAGCGGTTGATAGCAAAACACAATTTCTATAAACTGATTATATTTGAATTAGCATCAAATAATAATATTTATAAGAGAACAAGAATGGAATGGATCCAAAACAAATAAGGATTCAGACACAGTAATTACAATAAATACATCATTTACCGAGTTGAAGAAAGGGACTATACATAAAAAGAATGAAATCGGATATGTCTGAACACATAAGAATTTGAATGAAAGTGATACTGTAACTATGTTAACCACCTTACTCACTCTAGTTGCTGCCTTTTCGCCTTAACTCTATTTCGTTATACTACTAAAAATGAATGTTTGTTGTCAATTAAGAATGACGCAGTAATCAATTAGCCCCAAGAGTATATAAAATTTCAAACATTTCTACTACAAATGCAAACTGGCCTACCTATAAATTTTGGTTACGCAGTAACCAAGGTCTTGATGAGTGGGGAAGAGTCAGTCACTGATACAGAAATAAATAAAAGGAAGTAGCATTGAACATTCAATCGGAAACCGGAATAGATCTAAAATATTGTGGATTTCAGTAAATTGCTTAGAGCGGATTTATGGAGGAAATTATTACCGCATACATATCCTTATTTCAGCCAAATGAATTACAAGAAAATGGTACTTCATACTTCAATGGCGATTTTGCTTCTACCTGTGGTATTTGGATTGATTGTTATTTCGTTTATATATCAATTCAATCGTCCTAAAAGAGTAATTGCGTTAGTTAAAAGATTGCGTTATCTGATGCACCTAATTGAATTTTCGCTTATAACTCTTCTAAGTATCATCGTGTCGAACTCTAAAAGTAAAACAACGGATACTGAGACTAGTAGTTACATGGATAACAACCAGTCCAGCAAAACACAGCAGTTTCGCCCATCTTCTAGCATCTTGTATATCAGATTAAAATGCAGAAGCTATTCATTCTAATCTCATCTATGGATTCTGTAGTGGATATTACCATCATTCGGAGGTGACGTAAAGCAGATAGTCCCTTGTCTAAAAGGTGTTAGGCAAGTAAAATATCTCTACTCGTACTCTTCGACAAAGAGTTTTGGCAAAATTTCCAGGTTGGAGGTAGCTCATCTTCTGGCATCGGTAATTCGCCTTGGTAGCAGAAATAGGCCGATGTAAAATAGTGATTAAAAAAGTCTCTAGGGTTAAATTAATGACAAACAACAGACGTTTCACCTTCTTTTCCATTCGTTAAGTTTCATATTAAAACAACAATACACAAGGTTATTTGTAAATTGCATTGTAATTTCTAGAAATTAGATGTTCACTATTTTGGAAACGTATTTTAACTCAAAGCTACTACTCCTACCATGTGCAGCAACGTTATAAGTTGCAAACGTTTGTTTTCTTCAAGTGTTTAAATCATAGCTTGTAATAGGGGTCATACCCATTAAGTCCACAATGTGCATTGTTTTTTGCAAATCGAACATTTTTTAATAGAAAGGCATTGTTTTACCGAAAACAAAAGGATTTGTTCAGTAATATTTTCTTGATGGCGAATCATGCTTTTAAAAGGTAAACTGACACAAAACAATACCAACTACCGGTAGAATAACACTGACGTAGTTTTCCACAAAGCACCAAAACACTATATACTGTACTCAACGCACGTTTCGCCAACCAAGTTCGCATCATCTGGAAATGATTAAAACTAAACTTATGCTAACAATCTACCCTATTTATACCTAAACTATTGTCACAGTTCATCGAACCGTCACGGTTTTGTGAACCGTGACTCACTAACCAATAAAGCGGGCTATTTGGGATAGACCCTCTGTTACTATTCATACTATTTTTACACTTTATGATTTCCAAGCTTTCAAATGCATCCAGCTGTCTAGTATTCGTTACATTCCTAATTAATCTTAAATTGCTAATATCTATTTTATGGTTGTTCTCAAATGCATGTTGGGCTACACTAGACTTATCTGTTCTACCATATTTGAGATGGGCTATATGCTCTTTGAATCTAGTTTGAATTGATCGTCTAGTCTATCCAACATACTTTTGATTACAGTCCTTACAGCTAATTTCGTAAATCCCCGACTTTTCGTTTCTTTCAATTTTGTCTTTTGGATTGCCTAAAAGTTGTTGTAGTTTGTTTCCCAATGAATGAATCACTGTCATACTTATATCTTTAAAAATCTTATCAATACCACGGGTGAATCGAAGATCGATTGGAATCGATACAAATTTAGGATTTTCTTTTTCATTTTGAAAAGTCGAGGAATTTCGAGCGACACTTTAAACTTTCGTTTCCTAATTATTTTATCAATTAAACTTACAGAATATCCATTACTCGCAGCTATATCCTTAATCAATGCCTTTTCTTTTTCAAATATCTCCTTATTGAGGGAGAAGCTTAATAGACGATGGACTAGAAAATTAAAACTCGCCATTTTGTGTTGAGCACAATGGCGAGAGTCCTTAGGGATATATCTTAGAGAGTACTGGTATCTTCTCTGTATATGTTAAATTCTAACTTATTGTCACTATTTTTAATTAGTAATAAATCTAAAAATGGTAGTTGTCCAGAGTTTTCAGTTTCATATGTGAATTTAACTGACGCGAAACGACTGTTTAATTTAGATACAAAGTTATCAATATCAGCAACTTTTGTATCGAACACTGCAAACATATCATCCACATCCAAACTCTGAAGAAATACTCGAATTCTTCTTTTGCTTCCGTATCGAATCTGTTCATGAAGAGATTGGCAATGAATGGTGACAAACAGTTATCTATTGTTGTTCCTTCATGTTGTTCGAAGAAATTATCGTCGTATCGAAAACAATTTTGTTTCATGCAAAGTTTAGTGAGTTTAAAATATTCTTTTACTACATCTTGACTGAGATTGTTTAATTCGAGTAGATCCTTAATGTAGTCCAAGGTCTGTGGTATCGGAACACTTGGAAATAATGAACAAACGTCAAAGGAGATCAAAATTTCATCGTCTTGCAACTGAATATTTTTCACCTTATTAATGAAATCGTTGGAATTAATCACAGAGAAAGTAGACGGTGCAATAGATAAATTTTCGAACTCTTCTGTTAACCATTTTGATAGGTGGTAAGTCGGCGATCCGATTGCTGAAATAATAGGACGTACCGACTTTCTTGGTTTATGTATCTTAGGCAAGCAGTACAATCTAGGTACACATGGGTTAGATACATGTAACTTCCTATTTAAAGCTGGAGTAATAAGGTTGTTGCAGGATTTAAGTACTTTTCTTACTTCAGTAACCATTTTTGGTAATGTACAGAGAACAGTGAATAGTGTTTTGGTGTCTTGTGGAAAACTACGTCAGTGTTATCTTCACATCAAAGGTTCCAACCCAGGACTACTGGTAGAATGATAATTCATCTTTCTCACTGTATTATTGTTTAATGTACATACTTAAAAAAGTATAATAGAAAAGATATCTATTATTTTTCAGGAGATTTACCTCATTACATAAAAATTATTATTGCTATATAAAGCAAAAATACGTTCTGGTTTGGAATAAGCTGGTGACATAGTTTCTCGCTTACGTCATTGTTGGAGCATCGTCGTATTACTGGTGTCTTCTTTATTATTGTTATTATTATTTTAAGGAGATACTCTAGCGGAACTAGCGTCGCCAGCGACTTATGCCCCGACTGTTGCAATTTGTTGCAACTATGTCACTTTTCCAAACATTCTCTCCACCACTAATAGCAAAGTTATGGAATTAATTCGCCAATCATTCTCAAGTGGCAATTGCAGCATTTGTGTGGAGTACAAAGTTAATTACAAATTAATGGTTTACGGTGACATCGCCGTAATGGTGCAATGCTACAAGTTAAAGAAGTGTCAGATGCCGTCATGGAAAATCCCTCAATAAGCAGTAGAAGGCTTGTTTTGCAATAGCAAACATCGCAGGACACAATATGGCAAATATTATAGGAGCAAGGCTTACATCCCCATCATGCTCAACCTGTAAAAAAATCCTACATTCGGAGGATTACCATATCTGGAATATTGTCGGTGGTTTCTACAAAGAACAACTGACCATCCAAACTTCCTTCGGCTATCTTGGCGAAGATACAAAGTACGAGGCATGTGTTTACAATTTTATACTGAATTTAGACATCAAATGCATTATCTATGATACACCTGCAACTAATTAGTACCTATATACTTTAACACAGAAAACTCAATTTTGATTACCCTGAAGATGATACAATAAACGTATCGAAACGTCGTTTTTTAAAGTTGTTTTCTTAAAAAAGATACCTTAATCCCATAACTGCTAAAAATTATTCAGAAATATGCGATAATTTGTTGTTTCCATGTAGGTACAGATTACGCAAGTTACGATCGCTTACCCATCGGCCAAACAATGTGGTTATTTGCTATTACGGACGTTGGTAACTAGGGGATTATAAGTATAATTTTATTACTTTCTTTCCTTGCTAGAAAGTTAGCAAAAAATATGAGAAAATTGTTTACATACCCCATCAGATTACTAGGGTTTTAGTTTCATCAGTTTATTTCGGAATCCCTGTATATTTGTATTCTAAATGTAATACATATGTAACGATCATCGAAACGTTGCAAACGGCATGGACTAGTATCGTGAAATTAACATACCTCTTGATTATATAGGTCAGTTATTTCTAGCATCCAAGTAATTATCTGTCCCTTTAGTGCCCTAATAATACTAATTAAGCTTATTGTTCACTAACTCGAGATTAATGTTTATGTCGCATCGATAACTATTAATGTCACTCGTGCTAACCTGGATTTGTTGTAAGACACTCGAAGGAACTGCAAATGAAATTCAGTGTCTCATTATTATAAATAGAAGCTTGCGTCGCTACTGTTGCAGATATGTTTATTTGCATCTAATTTTCTATGTAAACTGCAAATAAGCGTCTTTTCATCTATTTGTTATTTTGAGATTATGCGAACAAATTACTTGTGACAGATTTACAAAATGCTGTCCATGAAATTAGTCACATATCAACAAATATTCGATTTGTACAAAATCTCCAAGAAAATCGACGAATGATGTAACGTAAAAGATTCTTTTCACATAAAAAAGGTGTTTTAAATGTGCAGCTTATGGTCATGTATCTAGTGACTGTAAAAGTGGGATTCCTGTGTGCTCTATCTGCGCCGAAGGACACGATAGTAAAATCTGTACCTCAAATGAAAAAAAATGTGCCAACTGTGTAAGGTTCAACAAACTAAAAAACCAAAATATTAATTATAATCATGAATCTACCAATAAAAGTTGCCCTTGCTATATTAAAATTCTAAAAGACATAAAAACGAAAACTTTACATGAACCTAATTTTTTTCGTAACTAAACTTATTAAATCAGATAATGGTGTATCAATTTGCCATCTAAATATACGTTCTCTTAAAAGCAAATTTCAGGAACTTAGGAACTTTATTTACTCAAATAATTATCAAATTGTAGCCATCAGTGAAACATGGCTCTCCTCTGATGACGCTAGTGATGCGTATGGAGTCGACGGTTATAGCCTAATACGTAATGATAGACCTACATGAGGAGGTGGAGTTGCCATTTACTTATGCAATAAAATAAAGTTTACTGTACTTAATCTATTGGTCCAATCAAGTTGTGAATATTTAGTAATTAAAGCAAATTTCTCAAATAAACTCTTAGGCATTTCTGTTCTTTACAGGCCGCCAAATAGTTATTATAAAGATATAGATGTGTTGAGGGATATTTTTTTGTCATTTCATAGAAAATAATCTTTTAAATTTTATAGTACTAGGAGATATAAATATAAATATGAAATTGAATAATATTTACTCTGACTATGTCAATAATATTCTCCATGAATTTTCTTCTAAACAAATAATTCAATCTTCCACAAGAGTAACAGAGGACACAGAAACATTGATTGATGTAATAATAGTAAACAATAATCTAGATGTTCTTGAAAGTGATGTTTTAGATATTTGTTTGTCTGATCATAACATAATTGCATGTAAAATAAATATAAATTTTGCAAATTCCAACATTTTAAATACATTTCGTTCTTACAAAAATTTTAATGCAAATTCTTTTCAAAGTGATTTGAATATGATTGACTGGAATATTATGTACAACATGAAATCTATAAATGATAAAGTAGAACATTTTAATAAAAAATTAATAAGCTTGTTTGATAATCACGCTCCTTTTACTACACAATATATTCGTAACAAAAAACAAAGCATGCCTTGGTTTACTCAAAATTTAAAATATATGAAAAATATGAAAATAAATGCCTGGAATAGGTATAAAAGAACTCAATTAGTATCGCACCGCCAGTATTATTGCCAACTTAGAAATTTTTACACAAATGCCCTTAAGAATGAAAAAAAAGCTTATTTTAATGCTAAGTTGAATGAGTGTAAATCAGATTCTAAAAAACTTTGGGGTACATTACAAAGTCAAGGTGTTGTAAACAAACCACCAATAATTGATTTATCAGATAATTTTAATAACCCTGACTTAATAAATAATCATTTCGTAGACTCTATTCCCTCTCCTGTTACTGATAACTGCTATCTTGCGAAATTTAATAATTCATTTTTCTCTAATTCGTTATCTTTTGATTATTTGCCAGTTCATCCTGATTTTATTTCAAAATTAATAAAAAATCAGAAACCTAGTACTATGGGATCAGATGGTATTTCAGGTAAAATGTTACAATTAAGCCTGCCGTCTATTTCACAGCCACTCATGCACATAGTGAATATTTCATTTGAGCTGGGAAGTGTTTCGTCTTTGTGGAAAACTTCTATTGTAAAGCCAATACCAAAAAAAGCAGAGTCCGGAAAATTTTAATGATCTGAGACCAATAAGCCTTCTCTCAGTACCTCTAAAAATCGCTGAAACTGCATTATATGAACAATTATCCATCTATGCAACTGAAAATAGTATATTGCCATATAACCAATCAGGGTTTCGAAAAAAAGCACAGTACAACTACTGCTTTGACAACCGTCGTAGACGATATTCTTGGTGCCACAGATCAATCAAAAAATACATCCCTCGTACTTCTAGATATGTCAAAAGCATTTGATTCTATTAATGTTGATGTCCTGATGGCTAAATTAAAATTTATTGGGCTTTCCCAAAATCTTCTTACTTGGATGGAATCTTACCTGCAACACCGGCGACAAATTGTATGCTTAAACAGTCCAAATGGCCAGATATACTCACAGCCTAAAGACCTAAGATCAGGGGTACCTCAAGGCTCTGATCTTGGACCCCTCCTTTTAGTATATCCACTTTTGACTTGCAAAAAGTGCCCGTATATTGTAGTATGCAACTTTATGCAGACGATGTTCAAATATATTACAGTTTTTCAGCCAACAACTATATCGATGCACAAAACAAAATAAATTTTGATTTATCCGAAATAAGTAACTGGTGCAAACTCAATTCATTAATATTAAATGCAAGTAAATGCAAACATATTCTATTTAACAAACAAGATTTAGATTTAACGATACATTTGAATGGCTCAGGTTTACAAACTGTAAACTCTGTCAAAAATCTTGGTGTGATAATAGATGATAAACTAAAGTTCGCTGAACAAGTGAAAAATAATCTACGAAATGGTTACTATAGATTAAAACATCTATTTCAGTTTAAATCTGATCTGGACTCTAAAACAAAAATTATGTTATGCGAGTCACTGGTTCTATCAAATCTAAATTATTGTGATACAATAATAGGGCCATGCTTAACAACAGAAGAAAAAAATAAATTACAAAAATTGCAGAATTTGTGTATGAAATTTATAACAAATATTCCTTTGTTTGCCCATGTAACACCATATATTCGTCAATTTCAACTTTTAAAAATGCAAGAACGAAGATTTGTTCACTTTGCTTGTCTATTATATAATATTTTAAAATTTAAACTACCTGTTTATTTATATAATAAACTGGTAAGACGTAATGAAATTCATGAGCGGACTCTCAGACACGTTTCAAATACATTAGATTTACCACACCACCGCACTGCTTCCTTCTGTTCTAGTTTCTCCTATTTAGCACCACATGTGTACAATGCCCTTCCAGTTGATCTATTTCAAAAATCTTATACAATTTTTAAACAAAATGTAGAAAATCTCATTAAAAATAATAACACCAGAATCAATCTGAACCTTTTTTAATTTTCTGTGTCTTTTTTGTTCCTTTGATCTAAAAATAATTTGTATAATTTTTTTTTAAGACTTTTTATGTATTTTTTATGTCTATATTATATTTTTAATTTAATGATTTAATAATTCTATATGTATTTAATATATTAGGGTTTAGGTTTTAATATCAGTTCTTACTGTACCTAACACCTTTTGTGACTTGTTTGTACTTTTTTATATTTATATTGTATATGATTGTATGAACTTGTGATACACAATAAATGATTGATTGATTGATTGATTGATTGATTAAAAATTGATAAAAAGGCAGATCATTATTAGACTGTTTATCTCTCAGTTAGATTTATCAACCAAATAGCTATTAGGAAGTTTATCAGGAAATTAAAAGATCGGCTTTTAGTATTTATATTAACTACAATTTTATACATTATTCCAATTATCGGCCCATTTCCGTATTAAATAATTTTATTTTTAACTGTTTTCGCAAACGTATACCTTCAGTTACTTCATTTACAAGATCTTTATATAAATTTATTTTCCATTTCTTGGACATAATTATAGGATCTCGAGTCTGCCTATTTTCATTTCATGGTTATTCTGAAGAAATATATACCTAGTTATAACAAGACCGGTTTTTCCACACACCTGTATATTTCCAAATTCAGCAAAAAATCACTTCTGTGCGTAAGGGCGCGCCTGCAATTCGTTGGCAACTGGTAAAACCTGTTTCACTTGAAAAACTTTGGCAACAGGCCGAAAAAGTCATGACATCATGCAACGAAAACTTTCCAAACATAAACGTATGACAGTTAAGACTCATTTAGGTACTCTGACTGATCATCCTGGATGAATCATCCAAGATGAATGTGTCGTTGAAATATTTTTTGTTTAGAAGCACCTTCCATAGCAAACCACTCAGGTCGTTTCAAAATTTAACCAAATACGGTTATCTGTACCGAGATTGAAATAATTTGTGAACATATTTTACACATAACAGCCAAAGAGACTAAGCTAGCTGGCCGTAAAGATAAAAATACAAACACAGTCAAGAATGCTTCATTTTAATGGTGTTTGGATAAAAATTAAATATCATTTCAAAAATGTTTGGATTGATTGTATTGGTCATATGCTCATCCGCATCGTCACGAATTGCTTCCATTCAAATACTGGTGCCGACTTTTCGCAATTTTTCTTATGATATGAAAAAATTTTTCAAATATGTATTTGAAGTAAGGGAGTTTACGATGTAGGAACAATTATTATAACATGTAATGCTTAAAATTTTGAAACATTTTATTACAATGAATGGTGTTCTTTAGATAAGGGTTACCTTTATGATAATATTTATTGGTCATTAGAAAATTCCTACAATTAGTCTGGTGACATTACAAGCATCAGTCATATTGTTTATTGCTTTATCGGTTATTCCAGTTGCATCTCCCGGCTATCGCACTACGCATGTTTAGCCGGTTCACTTCATATGATTGATCTACGACGATTCACCCAGAGTGACTATAAGTAGGGGTTGGCCCTACTTTGTTCATCCTTCATCTTCAGTGATCATTTTTGATGATTCATTATTTAGATGATTCATTTGTTTTTCACTTTGGATAAATCATCCAGAATGATCATCCAAAGTGAACCATCTGAATGAGTCTTTACATAGTACTTATACTTATGTATTTTGGGATGCCAGTTTAAATCTTGGTTTAAATGTATAACAAAAAATCACCTATGAATAGAACGATTCTTTAAAATTATCAATTTTATCGCAAAGATAAACACAGAAGAAACACATTATATTTTAATCACAATTATATTATTAGTATATTTAGAATTTTGTGTTCATAATTAGATACACAACATAAAAACACATGGTCAACTTTTGATTAGATACTTTTCAGTGTCACTCTTTTCGGATCAATTCATCTGCTTTCAGTCAAAAGAGAGGGAAAATGACAAATTAGAAGGTAATCATAGGCATATGTCACTTCAGCAATTTTGCTAGAATATCCAACCTAATAAGAAAATATCAAAGCCAACTTCAATTTAAAAGCACTTGAAATGGAATATACTGCAAAATTTAATACTTACTAGTTTCTAAAATTACCTAATATTGGCATCTTATAATTCGGGAAAACATTCATCAAAACGAGTTATTTGTAATCAAAGTTAGATCCACTTGCAGATTTACAGTACAAAATTTAACCAAAAAATTAATCTCCATTTTTTTTTAAATTCTGCTGTTCTTATATTTTTTTAACTAATAGTAAAAGGTTATGTTTTAAATATTTTACGAAACATATGTCACATATAACACAATATTAAAATTACACAGGTTTAATTTACGTGTAGGCAGTATGGATTTTTCTCATGTAAAAGTCGATCCAATCAACTAGTTACTTACTGTCTTTATTAGCAATACTTTTTCTCACATTTGGTGTTGATTTTTGACTACTAGGTAATTCTAAGTCTTGCTTGTGGTCCATATAATATTTTGCAGAATGCTGGTGAAAATCCAAAGCTGAAGGGTCAGCTCCAGCGTTGGTTAACAATTTTTGTACCAGTTGTGGATCTCTGCACATTGGTGTGTAGTGATATGCTGTCCTGCCCTCCTGAAATATTGAAAATTTATTAAATAAACAATAATGAATTATCTCACTACCCAGTTGCATAAAATATGTGCAGTTGAATTTAAAGTAGAATATAGGGTGGGAAAAAATAACTGAATAGTATTTGCACCTTTGTGAATATTGACTATCTATATCAAAAAATGACAATAAAAGTTGTTTGACTAATACATGACCTAGACGATTCCTCCCGCATTATGAAGTTCAAGTGAGGGAATATTTGATTCAGGTGATTCCCAATAGATTGATTGGTAGACGAGGATTCATATATTGGCCTGCTAGATCTCCCGATCTAACGCCCTTTGATTTGCCCTAGATAATTGCTTAAGTTTTCAAGATCGATTGATGCACTACCAGGCTGTAACTGGAATCCATTTTTAGCATTTGTGGTATATTTAAGTTATTTTATTTAGACAGTTTGTAGAATAATGAAGAGTTTTAAGCTATTTTTATTTTATATGGGCAATATTTACATTCAGTTTGTTGCCCCCATCCTATATATCGAATATACGATTTTCAATATTTTGAATTCCAAAAAAGGGCTCAAATAAAAAAGAAACGTCTAAATGTATTATTCAGTCGTGTCAGTTGTATAACAAATTTAAGTTTTAAAAGTAATATTGTTTTAATGGCCTCCATCACGATTGATACGCATTTGTGCACGCATCAGAAAATTCCCCATTACTTGCTGGCATGTTTTTACTGAAATTTCGGCAATACTTTCTCTGGTGTTATTTTTTAACTGTTGTAATATCTCGGGATAGTTATTGAAGACATCCACTGATAAACCTAATTGATTAATGGCATTTATGGCAAAAGGTTTGAATCATATCAAAATAACGTTCTGCATTGATACTACCTGCATTTCCGTTACAATCTTAAAAGAAATTTGGTTCAGTTATTCCTGCTGAACAAATTCTGCACCAAACGATGACTGAAGGTCACCGTTTGGTGCAGTGGTTGCTATCAAATAATTTGAGGGTATTTGGGGACCAATATCGTTCATTTTGTTTATTTGCTGTATTATAGAACAAAAAATGCAATTCGTTAATCATGACTAAATTGTTGATAAAATTTGGTTGTTTCTTTATTAAAATCTAGTTCTAAAATTTCACCCATAGAGAGTAATCAGTCTTATAAAGATTACACAATTTTTGCCAAATCTTATGAACACTATTGCGTGAAAATCCCACTTGAGATAACCGTCATTATTAAGAATAATGTTTCCTACTCCAAGGACGTTCTCTACAGTTCTAATGCATTTTCTTTTAATAGGTGGTTTTATATTTTCCTGTGATACGATATTTTCGTACCCACTGACGAATTAATTGTTTTACCATTGGGTGTTGCGCGTCGATTAAACTTTGTACGGAACTGTCACTGACTTTATGTAATTGACCTACATTGTATAAAAATTTGTACAATATTTATTTTGTCATCAATCCACCAACGCTCCATTCTGAAAAAAAACTTCGGAGATAGACGTCTGCTCAGTTTTTTCATGACTGACTTAATTGTTAATTTAACTGTCAAATGCTTATCAAAAAGGGGCACTCTAAGCTTACATCCTTTATATTCGAGTACCTACCCTCCCCTAGAAGTAAAATTCATAACAGAAAAATTTATTTCCCAGTTAATTCTAGATAACACAATATTTTACTTCAATTCTATCACTCTGTATACTTACTGACCTTAAGTGACAGAAGTCGACAGCATTTATTACAATTATTTATTAAATTATTTAAATCAATCAATTAAAAGTGGGGTAACATTATAAATGAAAATGATACCGATAAAGCTAGTACCACTTTCGTAAATACATTTAAACAGTATATAGAAATATATACAGTTATACAAAAAAATAAATCTAAACAATTTCAAAATCAAACTATGATTTAATTAAAAGTACTCGTCATCGTGATCTATTAAATAAAGTGCTAAAGGACAAAAATAATCACATTCTACATGAACAATATAGACAATAGAGAAATCATTTAAATAGTCTAATAAAATTAACAAAGAAAAATTACAAACTTGTCTTAAAAACTATGGAATATCATATCTTAAGCCACTAATGAAAGAAACGAAAAAAAATAATGCAGTGGAGTCTATTCTTTCAAAAGCGAATACCTTGATAACACAATTAAAACTATCAAATAAATTCAGTTTACATTTTATAAATATTGGACTAAGAATGGCAAATGAAATTAAGCGGACTGATAAATCAAACTGTAGGAATTTATTCAGAAACATCCCCTAACTCGATGTTCTTAAATCCCGTATTGGAAAACGAAATAATTAACCATATAGCCTCACCTAAAATTAAAAGTGCTACGGGGGTTGACGAAATTACTCCTAAAACCGTAAAATTAACACATACATAGCACCCAAACAATTTCAAAACATCAATTGTAGTGCCTATTTACAAATCTGGAAATACAAAGGACAAAAACAATTATCAGCCTAATAAATGTATTTGGTAAGTTATTTGAGAAATGTCTAAAGAGTAGGTCACTTAATTTTGTCAATGAACATAATCAAACATATGAGAATCAATTTGGATTTTTAGAAGGAAGGGGTACAGAATCTGCATAGTATAATCTAATCGACAAAATAATAAGTAATTTTAATTAAGGCAAGAAGACCATTGGGGTATTCCTTGATCTAGCAAAGGCTTGCGTCACAGTACCCCATAAAAATTTATTTAATTATCTAAATAATATTGGCATTAGAGGTACTGTGTAAAATGTGTTTAAAAGTTTTCTTACTGACCATGAACAATTCGTTAGAATAAACAAAGTTTTTAGCGACAAAGAAATTATTAAGATAGGCATACACCAAGGAACTGTACTTGGCCCAATTCTATTTTTAATATATATATCAATTCAATTTTTGCTCTGGATGTAACAGGTTCCATATTTTCATATTCTTTTCATATATATATATATATATATATATATATATATATATATATATATATATATATATATATATATATATATATATATATATATATATATATATATATATATATATATATATATATATATATATGTATATAAGCATTTGACAGTTAAATCAACAACTAAGTCAGTCATAAAAAAACTGAGCAGACGTCTATGTTCGAAGTTTTTTTCAGAATGGAGAGTTGGTGGATTGATGACAAAATAAATATTGTACAAATGTTTATACAATGTAGATCAATTACATAAAGTCAGAGACAGTTCCGTACAAAGTTTAATCGACGCGCAGCACCCAATGGTAAAACAATTAATTCGCCAGTGGGTACGAAAATATCGTATCACAGGAAAATATAAAACCATATATTAGAAGAAAACTCATTAGAACTTTAGAAAACGTCCTTAGAGTAGGAAACACTATTCTTAATAATAACGGTTATCTCAACAAGTGGGTTTTTCACGCAGTAGTGTTCATAAGATCTGGCAAAAAGTGCCTAATCTTTATAAGATTGATTACTATCTACTAGATTTTAATAAAGAAACAACCAACTTTTATGAACAATTTAGTCATGACTGACGAATTGCATTTTTTGTTCTATAATACAGGAAATAAACAAAATGAACGATATTGGTCCCCAAATACCTTCAAATTATTTGACAGCAACCACTGCACCAAACAGTGACCTTCAGTCACCGTTTGGTGCATAATTTGTTCAGCAGGAATAACTGAACCAAATTTCTTTTAAGATGGTAACGGAAATGCAGGTAGTATCAATGCAGAACGTTATGTTGATATGATTCAAACCTTTTGCCATAAATGCCATTAATCAATTAGGTTTACCAGTGGATGTCTTCAGTAACTATCCCGAGATATTACAACAGTTAAAAAATAACACCAGTGAAAGTATTGCCGAAATTTTGGTAAAAACATGCCAGCGAGTAATGGAGAATTTTTTGATGTGTGCACAATTGTGTATCAATCTCAATGGAGGCCATTAAAACAATATTACTTTTAAAACTAAAATTTTTCTTGACCTTTAATATCAAATAATATCTGATAGTTTTTTTTGAGATTTCGATCAGGTATAACTAATTTTATTATTTTTTTTCAAACGTTTCGGTTTATCACACAATCATCAGAGAACTACAATTAATATAATATCTTAAAAACATAGTTAGGGTTATTTTACATTACAATTTACTTACACTATTAATTATTTGATATTTGTTTTAAATTTTGTTACATGTTATTAGATTGTCTGTTTTAACGCAACTGAGATATTTTAACATAGTTTGTAGGCTCTTAAAGTTTTGTTTATGTTACAGAGATAACGTTGGAAATGTATACTTATGATTTACTGTAGGTGTTTTGCTTAAATAGTGAGTATATAATAAGATTTTTTTTTCAAGAATTATTATTTTGTATCGGTAAGATGTAAAAATTAAATTCATGTTGTAATGTACCCCAATCATCTAATTAAATTAAAATAGGCTTCTCTTAAATATTTGCAGCATATCATGTATGTTTCTTCGGTTATAGTTAGGTTCTTTTTCTAATATTTGTATGTTGTTAAAATTAAATCCTATAGAACAAAACCACTGATCTAATTTTAACATACAAATATTAGAAAATGAACCTAACTATAACCGAAGAAACATACATGAAATGCTGCAAATAAAAAAGAGATACCAACGCCATAAATAATCGCACTGATATTGAAAATGTAAGCGAAACCTATTTTAACTTAATTAAATGATTGGGATACATTACAACATGAATTCAATTTTTACATCTTACCGATACAAAATAATAATTCTTGAAATAAAATATCTTATTATATACTCACTATTTAAGTAAAAAACCTAGTGTAAATCATATGTATATATTTCCAACGTTATCTCTGTAACATAAACAAAACATTAAGAACCTACAAACCGTGTTAAAATATCTCAGTTGCGTTAAAACAGACAATTCAATAAAATGTAACAACATTTAAAACAAATATCTAATAATTAATAGTGTAAGTAAATTGTAATGTAAAATAACCATAACTATGTTTTTAAAATATTATATTGATTGTAGTTCTCTGATGATGGTGTAATAAACCGAAACGTTAGAAAAAAATAATAAAATTAGTTATACCTGACCGAAAAGAAACTATCAGATATTATTAAATTTTATGCGTTGAGATACATCCTTAATCGAAAAAACTAATTAATTGTCTATAGTTCACTTGCTGAATTCCTTCTCAGATACGGCTTACATTGCTGGGCCTGGATCATATAACAACATAATATATTCATTACAAATTAGTCAAAATTATTTAGTGAGAGTGATTTTTAATAAAACCAGATATTTCTCTGCATCTCGCTAATACAACGCCTATAAAATATTTAATGCACGCTATTTATATATTTATAATGTAACCCAATTTATTTTCAAAAACAACAAAGCATATCACACGACTATAAAACTCGTACTAACATTAATCAAAATTTAATTATACTAACAGTTGGTAAAAATGTTTGTCAGCTATTTATGAACTATTTTGGGCCAAAAATTTACAACAAAATTCCTCTTAAAATCAGACAGATAAATATCACATATTCTCCAAAAAAAGTTAAAACGTTTGTATTCGAAAATAAAGCAGAATTTTTTTGAAATTAAGTAAGTTTATTGATGTGTTATTTAAGTGTTTCTATGTGTAATGTATTTTTTGATAGAATTTTTATTCATTCTTTTTTGTTAAATAAATAATGGTGTAATATAATAACATATTATACAAAAATTTCTTAGTTTTTGTTTGTTATCTTCAAACTCTAAACTTAGTTACAGGTAATCAGTATTTTTGTATAAATAAATAGGCACAACACATACTCCCTTCGCATAGGTGCTTTATATCAAACACTTTTAGAAATTATTAAAATATCAACGAAACTCTGATATATAATATATCCCTTATAATATCTTATATGTATACAGGGTGAGCCACGGTGGGTGGAGTATTAGAAGTATATGGAGAATGGATCAACCGATTGCTTTGAAATTTTGGTTACCAAGATAATCGAGTATGATCTCTCCAACTAAAATATTTTCGAAAGTGCGGTGTTGCCACGTATACGTAAAACTGGCAACATCTTCGTTATTTTAAATGGAATGCCCTGTATATTTTTGCATTTTTTGGATCGTCGTCTCTCTCTGAGTAACTTTTGTTAATATTTCCCTATACCTATCTCAAGCCGTTTTCGAGATAATAATTCTTTTCTGAATTTATTGCCAAAAATTTTACTTTCAGTAAATCGTGTTTTCTCCTACCTACGCAGCAATTAAAAGATAATTTTTTAGTTGCGGCTAGGCAAGGCCTGGGGGCATCTCTTCCATTAATCACATGTTTCGAATATCATACAGGGTGAGTTAGAGAACGCTTTCTATAAGTGACTTAGAAGAATGCACGAAAGTCAATTTTTTTAAATGGAATGCCCTATATATTATTACTGATTCGGAAAGGAGATACATTTACCTATTTAAAAAGGTATATACTCTATATCTAATGCACACCGTTTTCGATTTATGGGCACTTTTCTGTAACCTTACCAAGAATATTAGTCTTCTGGTATATCATAACGAGTGGGCCATGAAATTTTTGTTTTGTCATTTTGTAATGACAACAGATGTTATTTTTCTAAATAAATTTGACGTTAGTGATATTTGCACCTAATTTGAATAGCTCTGTAGCACAAATATGGCAGAAAATAATTATACAAACACGGTTTTAATTGATTTGTTTATTATCCATGGAGAGTGCATTAAGATTATCAGCAGAACTTCAGCAGAAGATTTAATGAGAAATATCCGAATTTGCCGCAGATGAACAACAGAAAGTTTTTACGAATTCAGAGGAATTTTATAAATTTTGGTTCGTCATTAAGAGAAGCAAGAAATTTACCTAAACCTGTGACATCTGACGAGGTAAATGAAATCAATGTGCTAGCATATTTTCATGCAAATCCCCAGTATTCCATACGTTGCGCGTTGTGCTGAGCGGGATTTAGCATTGCCATATTCATCCATTCGAAGAATACTAGCAAACCATAAAATGCATAATTACAAATTTACAAGAGTCCAATTTCTCATGCCTCAGGATTATCTCGGTACAGAGAATAGAATTTTATGAAATGTTACTTGTACGTATGCAAGAGGACTCCAATTTTTTAAAGAAAATTATATGGCCTGATGAATCAAAATTTTCTAGGGAAGGGATTTGTAACACACGAAATCGTCACCATTGGGCCACAGACAACCCCACGTTACTAGAGAGGCTGGCTTTCAAGTCAAATTTAGTTTCAATGTGTTTTGTATGTTAATGGATGACAAAATAAAATATTACATATACGACGAACAATTGAATTCCAGAAAATATTTAGATATAATTAGAACAATTGTGGAAGACTTCCTTGATATTATGTCAATTGAAAAATATATAACTTGTTGGTATCAACTCGACGGGGCTCCTGCACATTGTACACAGGAAATTAGTATGGAGTTGGACCGCTTTTTCGATGATCGTTGGATTAGACGTTTGGGACCGTGGAATTGGCCTCCGAGGTCCCCTGACCTTACCCCGTTAGATTTTTATCTTTGGGGTACTCTTAAAGATAGAGTTTATAAAACTCCAATCCACAACAGGGAAGAATTAGAACGTCGAGTGATTCAAGAGATTGAAAACTTGGACCCCGCTGAAATAAGAGCTGCTACAACAAACGTCGTCCATCGTCGTATACAAAAGTGTCTGGAAGTTAACGGTCTACATTTTGAACAATTATAACAATATTTTTAAGATTTTTATATTTATTACTGTTATTGGTATTATTTGTTATTGCTACTTAGACTTTGTTACTGTTGTTGCTGCTTAGTTATTATTTTTTCCTAATACTGACACTGTTCTTGTTCTCTTAATGATGAACCAAAATTTATAAAATTCCTCTGATCTGCGGCAAATTCGGATATTTCTCATTAAATCTTCTGCTGAAGTTCTGCTGATAATCTTAATGCACTCTCCATGGATAATAAACAAATCAATTAAAACCGTGTTTGTATAATTATTTTTTTGCCATATTTGTGCTACATAGCTATTCAAATTAGGTGCAAATATCACTAACGTCAAATTTATTTAGAAAAATAATATCTGTTGTCATTACAAAATGACAAAACAAAAATTTCATGGCCCACCCGTTATGATATACCAGAAGACTAATATTCTTGGTAAGGTTACAGAAAAGTGCCCATAAATCGAAAACGGTGTACATTAGGTATAGAGTATATACCTCTTTAAAGAGGTAAATGTATCGTCTTTCCGAATCAGTAATAATATATAGGGCATTCCATTTAAAAAAATTGACTTTCGTGCATTTTTCTAAGTCACTTGTAAAAGCGTTCTCTAACTCACCCTGTATGATATTCGAAACATTTGATTAATGGAGGAGATGCCCCCAGGCCTTGCCTAGCCGCAGCTAAAAAATTATCTTTTAATTGCTGCGTAGGTAGGAGAAAACACGATTTACTGAAAGTCAAATTTTTGGCAATAAATTCAGAAAAAAAATTATTATCTCGAAAACGGCTTGAGATAGGTATAGGGAAATGTTAATAAAAGTTACTCAGAAAGAGATGACGATCCAAAAAACGCAAAAATATACGGGGTATTCCATTTAAAATAACGAAGATGTTGCCAGTTTTACGTATAAGTGGCAACACCGCACTTTCGAAAATATTTTAGTTGGAGAGATCATAGTCGATTATCTTGGTAACCAAAATTTCAAAGCAATCGGTTGATCCACTCTCCATATACTTCTAATACTCCACCCACCGTGGCTCACCCTGTATAATATGCTGTATTATAACTAAATAACTAGAAATAAAGTATAAAGTATAAAAAAGTAAAAAAAAATCTTCAGGTTCTTTAAGAATTATAATGTGCAAACTTATAATTTTATGATAATATTATTACATTTTTTTTCTTTTTCAGTATCCCTGGCTGCATAACTCTATTATTTCTATGCAAAAGTTCATTTGCATAATGGGAAATTATTAACACCTTGACCTCCGATACATTCATGCTTTGACTCTGAGCCAAGAAAACAATTATCATACTTCTATTTAAATTAGAGGATGAATCAAAGAAGTAATTATCTACTCATTTGTTTTCCGACATAGATATAATTAATTATATCGTTAAATATTTTATTAATCAAATTAAGAATTGAAATAGGACATGAAAAAAATAAATACGTTCAATAGAAAATGATGACCACTATTTCACTATCTCAATATATTTTCAACCATGACTTTTATTCATATCACTCAAGTTTTTATGAATTAAATTACTTGTATAAATTGTAAGTAGTACGCGGGTTTTAACGAAAGTTTTTAAAAACGGGCAGAATCTACGAGTGAAGATAAACAAAAAGGCTCTGTAGATGTTCGAAAATGCTTCGTTTCTGAGACAGAGTGTGAAGACAATAAGAAAAACATGTTTTTTTTAAATATATAAGGAACCCTAATAAATAGATTTGAAATTTTGTTGAAATATACTAGTATTTTATACACATATTCAAAGAATCACTTTACTTTTAGCTCTAGCCAAAGCCACTTGTTTTTAACTTTTGTGTTATGTTTTTAAAATATATTAGGTATCCGTCTTGGTAAAAATTCTAATCAAATAAGGAAAGAAATGGAAATGTAATAACAAAAATTTTTGCTAATTATTATTTTCTAACTTTTACAAAAAACATCATAGATAAGTATAACATACATCTTTTTAAACAACTACTTTCCCGGCTATTTGCCAAATGCTGAATATTGGATTATAAATAGAGAATATGCACATTATGTTCAGTACGACTAGCTCAATAATATTATTTTTATTATAACTATTAAATTCGATAAAGCGAGAAATAAATAAAACAAAAGTACTCACCGATACAATAACAACTTCAAAACTTTAAAACATTCACGTGTCTGCGAATGTTTTAAAGTTTTGAAGTGACTGTTGTATTGGTGAGTACTTTTGTTTTATTTGTTTTTGGTTTCACTTCTTAGAAATAACAACAAATGTGTTTTAACATACCGAATCCCTTAGAGAGATTATGTGTGGATATTTTTCTATCAGCCATTTGTAAATGTCTTTCAAATCGTAGTAGACTGCCTTATGTAACAATCCCACTCCTGATTCGTCTTTCGCTAGAACCAGTTTCTTCTTCTTGTCTGGTTCCTCATCCAGAACAGACTGGAGTTCTTCTAGTCGGCCGCTATTCACAGCATCATGCAGCAGAGATATTTTGGACTATAACAGAGAATCAAAGTAAGTCGTTTCTCAAGCAACACAATACGGTGTAGTTCTGGTCTATTATAAGTATTTAACATATAATTTTAGTTTGAATATATATTTGGTATATACCATATACCGAATGATCCAGTAATGATGTACTCCCCATTTTTTTATTAATTTTCAAAGGCACTGATTTCAAATTTTGAGATTATTTATAAAGGGTCAAAGATTACTTTACTTTTTGAAATGGCGACCTCAGCTAAAAATTGTGTATTTTACTGTTTTCTACTTTCTTGTACCTAATATGTATAAGGAAATATAGTAATCGTGATTTTTTTCGACCTCGAGATTTTGATTGATTTATACGTTTTGAACCCTCCTGAAACCATTCTGACTATTTTCCGAATGATGTCTGTCGGTGCGTGTGTGTGTGTGTGCATGTATGTGTATGTGTGTATCCGCGATAACTCAATAAATTCTAATGGGAGACTTCCCAAATTTGGCAGTTAAGATTTTAGGTGACACATTAAATTTGGCGAATGTGGTACAACCAGAAGAGACATAATGAATGAAAGAAGAAGAAAGGTACAATTTCGGGAGAAAAAATTAAAAATTTGTATTGCATTTCTGGACGAATCTCGTCGAATTATAATGAAAAAACATAACTTTATTAAAAAAAAAATCTGTCCGCATGTCTGTAGTATCGCGATAGCAACCACAGTTTTTGAGATAAAACTTTCAAATTTGGTACACTTGTTCTAAAAGCCAAAGACAATGAAAAATTCTGTGATGAGCAAAATTGGCCAGCTGAAAGGGGGTCCAAGAGACCCAAACTTTTTTGTAATTGACTTTACAAAAAAATATATTCTTGATGATAGATTATAAATCATATCTACTATATCAAGTGAATAAAATATATTTTCCAAGTACTTAAATAACGCTGATGTAAACTGAAATATTTTACACATTTGGCCTCATAAAATGGGGTTAGGATAAATTTAACAGTTTGACATTTGAAACGTCTAATTTAGTTACAAAAATGTCAATGTCAATAACAAAAATTTATTAAAATATATGACATGAATTATTATAGACAATATCAAATGACGCTGATAATTATTTATTTAAAAATTTTAATGAAACATTTCAAGGTACGCTTGAGGTAAGTGACGAATTAAATATAATGATTTTTTTAGATCAGGATGATATATACTGGTATAAGAAGTTATGTGCTGGCCACATTATATATTTTAGAATTAAAATTGGTGAAAAAATGACAGAGGTATAGACAATTGTTTTTTTTTGCCTAGTTGATCATGAATAGTGAAATGTTCAATATTTATCAAGTGTGTATTGAAAGTTGTTAAATAGGCCATGAAATTTATTTTAAAAACGATAAATTTGTGATGTGGTTATTGTAATGGTGAGATTTTACATTTAAAAACAACACACTTGGAAAAAATGTTTTTTTTTCGTTTGTAGTCTAACTATTCAATTACTTTAAACGGAATCTTATCTCTTTTTTGAACATTACTCCAATGCCTTTCTTACACCAAAGTATATTTGTGTTGTTGTTGAAGGTGCTCCTAAAACAATAGGCATTTAGAAGAATAAAATAAAACAAAAAACGTTCCCAAATTCATAAATGAGTGTATCTCTGTCATTTTTAACCGATTATAAATTTAAAAATAGGGGAATACAGAATTTTCAGCTATCATAGATTTTCGAAAAAAATGGGGTCGCCATATGAAAAAAGTTCAATAACGTCACTTGCGGTCCGATCAGAAGTTCAAAAAATATTAAAACATGTGTAAAAGTTGACCTTTTTATCCCTTATAAATAGTCTCAAAATTTCAAATCGACATTTTTAAAAATAAATAGAAAAATGCAATGTCAAAAGTTTCAAATTTCTATGGAAAGTCTAGAGGTATTAATCTCACGATACCGCATATATCATATTAAGAAAGATGCATTAATATACAGGGTGTTAATTAAGTACTTGAACAAACTTTAAACAGTAATTCTTTGTATGATTTTAAGACAAAAAGATCATATAAACGTATGTCCTAAACGTCTACAGTTTTCTATTTGGTTCTTTACATTTTTTTCTTATATAGTTTTAAGGACAATTAATTTAACTTCAGTACGTATAAAACTTTTAACAATACACACGAAACAATGTTATTAACTTTTGAAACAATCTGCAGGGTCCTAATTTTTTGGGGTCATCCCACCTTTAAGCCTCCCTAATTGTTTACGACGACACCGACTAAGTTTGAGAATAAAATCTAGTTTGCTATTTTGTTCTTAAACTTATCGCTCTCTTGATGTTTTTCATTATCTTGCATGGTTTAGAAGTTATTAGGCAAAAAATAAAATTATGCTTTATTTTAAGAATAATTTATTCGAATTCAGGACATACGTATAATATTTTTAACAGTACCCACAAATCTACAGAATCGTAATTAAAACCAAAATTACCGTAAAGAGAAAATTAACAAAGACACAGTAGTACATAGTAGTCAAATAATAAGAATGATAATTCTCGTAAAACTTACAAAATGAGCCGTGATAAACAATATTAATCCATTTATTTAGTAACATAAACAACAAGACAGCTGTCAAAACTTGTTTTAAATGTGCTCTATTCTTGTTTTTTGATAGTGGAAGTAACAGGTTTATTGAATTTTCTTTTGGTTAAAATGGTTGAATTCACAAACTCTGAAATGGCAAACATGCAGTTTGTATATATATATATATAATAATAATAAATTCATTTATTTATCTAAAGAAGATAGTAAATACAATTAATACACATAGTGACATAGTAGACGTATGGTTTCAGCAAGACAGAATAATATAATAATACAAAAAAAAAAATACAATAGTAAATAAAAACATCATTAAAAATAACTTAACTAAACAAAAATTGCATTGAGAACAACTTAACTACTCGTAGGTTACTAAGAAGTATTTTTCTTTAAATATAAAAGTTGAGATTTAAATTGTTGAACAGTTTTACTGGCCTTAATTTCATGAGGAAGGAGATTGAACTGTACAATTCCCTTGTGGAACAAACTTTTCATAGTACTACCCTTAGTTGTTCTTTTTACATAAAAATTATTTGTAATTGCCGTACGAGTATTACGTAGGTGTACCTCAGTAACAGGCAATAACTGTCGTACTAGATAGTCCGGTAAAATATTATTAATCATCTTAAAAATAAAAGTCATAGTTTGGAAGTAAAGAAATTGTTCAATGTTAAGCCAGTTCAATGTATCTAGCATCCTTTGACTACTTGAGAACCTGTTGCATCTTAATATTACTCGCATTGCCTTATTTTGAAGAACCTGCAACCTATTAAAATTTGTACAACTTACATATAACACTGAACTGCAATAGAGAAAGTGAGGCAATATTAGTGTATTATAAATTGTTAACTTTGTGGACATTGATATAAAAGGAGCAACTCTACTGAAGAATCCTATCTTTTTGCCAATTTTTTTTGACATGTATTCAATGTGCTTATTAAATTTCAATTCCCGATCAATTACTAGACCTAAGTATTTTATTTCCTGAACAAGCTCAACTTTTTCATTATTTATTAGAATATCAAGATTTAAACTGATAAATTTGTTGTACAAATAATTATTACCCACAAACATACATTTAGATTTCAATTCATTTACCTTAAGTTTATTGATTTTAAATTTTTCTGTCAAAACCTTTAATTCTAAGTTTACACTAGCTACCATCTCTTCAAAATTAGTATTTTCATAATAGATAAGGGTGTCGTCAGCAAATAGATGGATTTTACATTTCCTCAACACATTTCCAAGGTCATTTATATAGAGAATAAATAATAAGGGACCAAGAACACTGCCTTGAGGGACTCCAAAGTTATTTAGTATTTGCTTAGATAAATTCCCATTCACTTTTGTTATTTGGTACCTATTAGTTATATAACTTTCAATCCAACTTAAGACGGTGTGATCAAATCCGTATCTTTTTTAGCTTTAATAGTAGTATTTTACGGTCGATTGTTTCAAAAGCTCGCTTAAGATCTACGAAAACAGCGCAAATTCCGACCCCTGCTTTATCCAACGACTCCTTCCACTCAGAAATCACCAATTGTAATGCCGTTTCACACGAATGTTTTCCACGAAAACCCGATTGGTATGTACATAGGATGTTATTTGAATTTATGTAACTAATTACTTGATTGTAAACTACTAATTCCAAAATTTTTTCACAAAATGGCAACATATTTACTGGTCTCAACTGCTCAGCTAAATTTGTATTAGGTAATTTTGGTATTGGTACCACTACAGATTTTTTATAACATTCAGGCATAACACCCTTTTCTAAACTTAAATTAATCAGATTTAGAAAAGGATAGCCTAGTATATGGAACAGATTTTTCATAACATCAAGACCGATTTCATCAGTGCTATATTTTTTTCTTTGATTGTTAATTACTTTTCTCAGATCTTGTAATGTTATTACACAAAACGATGTCATGGTACAGTTTACAACCGGTATAGTGTCAGTGATTCTATCAATATCTACATGAAGTGTTCCTATGCTAATAACAATACTTTCAATACTACCTACGTAATACTGATTCAATACGTCCGCTATATTGGCATTATGTATTACTCCATCGCAATTCAAACTTTGAAAGATATGTTCACCTTTCTTATTTCCAACTATGTCTTTTAAGTTTTTCCACATTAACTTCGGATTTGTTTTATTTTCGTCAATATTTGTGTATAGAATGGCTCATGGTAAAGCTCGTGCAGCAAGACGAATGTATCAAGTAAGATACCCTCAACGCTGTGTGTCTAACAAACAAAAATTGCAACTCAGTTAAACATTACCAATGTATTAGTATGGACAATTTTAAGAGAACAGCAACTTCATCCCTATCACATACAACGTGTACAAGCTCTTTTTGCAGAGGGATTTTCACCAGAGAGTAGCTTTTGGATACAAAATAAATTAGTGATAAGGCTTTTATTCCAGACGTTGTTTACCGATGAGGCATATTTTTCCCATATTGTAATAATAACTTTTCACAACAATCACATGTGGGCTGAAGATAACTCACACACTGTAATTGAAAACAACTTCCAAGAGCAGTTTTCAGTAAATGTTTGGGTTGGATTTGTTGAAAGTTTTCTTATTGCGCCTCATTTTCTGCCTAACAGGCTTAATGGTAACCAACACCGGTAGCTTATGTCCTACCCAATCTCTTAGAAGATGTCCCAGGAAGGGAAAGACGTCGAATTTGGTTGATGTATAATGGTTCTCCACCACATCAGCTTAGTTGCACGTGAGTATTTAGATCGAAATTATTCCGATCGAAGGATCGAGCGTGCCGGACTACTACCTTGGCCACCCATGTCGCCCGATATTATTCATCTAGATTTCTTTTTTTGGAGGTACTTATAATGATTATTTTACAGAACTCTAGTTCAGAACGAAGAAGATCTATGAACTCGAATACAAGAATCATACGTAATTATAAGAAATACGATGATGAGGTACATGCATTGAATTAGAGGATGGCCATTTTTAGCAGTTACTCTAAGATAAGTTTTGTACCTTTTTTTTATTTTTCTTTAGATTACAGTAATTTTAATTTTAATTAGGACTCTGCAAATTGTTTCAAAAGTTAATAACATTGTTTCATGGGTACTGTTAAAAGTATTATATGTATGTGCTGAATTTGAATAAATTTTTTTAAAACAAAGCATATTATTATTAAAAAAAAGTTGATTGAAGATGAAGTTACTTTGTGAAAATCCATTTTGATTTAAAAAATTATAAACACTTTTTATTACTTGTCTAATTTTCACTTTATTTGTTATTTTACAACTAGTTTCATCCTATTCGGACATTTTAAAGTAAACTAAATTATACACAGATTTTACTTTCATTTAAATATAAACTGAACTGAATAGAGGGATGGGTCACTTAATGGTTGATAATATAATTCAAATTTGTACATATGTTATGTTTTTAAATGTAGGGGTTTTTTCAAGCTAGTAAATTATATTATGGTGTGATTTTTATTAGCAGCAGTTTATCTGACTAAGTTTAATAACGGAGAATTATTTAAATCTATAATAAATATATATAAATCTAAATAATTCTCCGTTATTAAACTTATTCAGATAAACTGCTGCTAATAAAAATCACACCATAATATAATTTAATAGCTTGAAAAATCCCCTACATTTAAAAACATAACATATGTACAAATTTGAAATATATTATCAACCATAAAGTGACCCATCCCTCTATTCAGTTCAGTTTATATTTAAATGAAAGTAAAATCTGTGTATAATTTAGTTTACTTGAAACTGTCCGAATAGGATGAAACTAGTTGTAAAATAACAAAGAAAGTGAAAAATTAGACAAGTAATAAAAAGTGTTTATAATTTTTTAAATCGTATTATTATTCTTAACCATTCTCAGTGTCGTCGTAAAAAAAATTCGGGTGGGCTGAAAGTGGGGATGACACCAAAAAAATTAGGACCTTGTAGATTGTTTCAAAAGTTAAAAGTATTATACGTGCTTAATTATCCTTGAAAACTGTTTATCTACGTACTTAATTAACACCCTATATAAAAACCATCTATTACGGGTCGTTCACCAGATATCATCCTCATATTTTCTTCTAGAAGGATGGTTTACAGGGATGGTGTAAATCATTTAAACAATTTGAGTGGTATTATATTTCAAATTTTATAAATTAACATCCATATTACAAAATTCGATATATGGATTCGAACAACATAGATATGGTTTAACGGTTAATGACCAATTTGACTTTTTATATGCAGATGTTAACGAATTTATTAAAAATAAGGGTACATATAAGGTTGTTATATAATTAATCGTAGAATAATATACTTTTCCAATGAGTTTCAAAATATAGTTGTCTTAGAAAAAGTGTATATTTCTTCACTTTCAAGTAGACCAGTAAAATTAAGGGTTTTTCAAAACGGTAATTTCCAACCATTCCCGACCAATACCATTCGATTCAGTATGTTTTTGAATTCTCATGGTCAATTTTGCCGTACGTTATATGAGCAAGAATTTAATTTATAAACAATTAAAGTTGTGAAAATGATGAAAATCGATGTTTCTGAATGTTCAACTTCAAACTGCCGAAAACGGCAACAGATAGAGAAAAATTGCTCACAACATTTTTTATAGAGCGTTAAATTCCCTTCAAAAAAGTCCACGACGGCATATCTCTACGATGAATAGTTAAGGCGTTACAATGAGTTAAATATTTATTATTTTTCTGCTGTATATCAGTCAGCTGTACAAGTAACGCGCATGCGCGATCAACAGACTCGTATGCCGCGTAATGGCCGCCTGCGCAGAACATTTGAAAGTAGACTTGCTGTAAATCTTTCATAATTTTCTTATTTTTACAACGTTAGCAAATGTATTTATCACTTTTTTGGTCTAGATATAATTATTATATACTTTTATGCATACTCAAAGACCTGGAAAATTATTATTAAGTTATAAGATAAATTATTATTAAGTTATGAGCTGTTCAATTTGATGCTAATAGTCGTCGCAGTTATAACGCAGTTATACACTGTACTGGTTGTGAGCAATTTTTACATTATCATTGTGGTTGTGCTGTTGATTAATATAAAATAAACCGATCAAAAATGTCTCTAGAAGAAAATTGTTTTATATGTGAAGGAACTCTGCAAATGGGCAAGACTGTAACAGTAAAACAAAAGGGAATCGAATCGTTTATAGAAAACAGCAAGAAACGTGAGGATAAGAAATGGAATCAAATAGAAAATGTTAATGAAGTTACTGTTCATGATAAGTGTAGAAAAGCGTATTCCTCAAAAGATAATTTGAAGCCTGGCTCTGGAATTCCAAAAGAGCGATACCCACGTCGTTTAAGTGTGCCGCAATTTAATTTCGAAGAAAATTGTTTCTTATGTGGAAAAAAGTGGATACGCGTTGCGTATACAGCTGACCAGTACGCAGTAGAAAAATAATAAACATAAGAAGGTTTAGTGCCATATCCCCAAAAAAACAACTATGCAGCTACGGGCACGTGTTTCGGAGTTATTGCCCCTCATCAGCGTATCGTAGCTAAAGAATTGGATCTAGGATGGGATAGATCAGGAACAAGAACTAAAATAAAGCTGGAAAGTACAGTACACAGTACTCAATTAGTGCATTCATGTTCCCATGTGCCACAATTGGGGCCTCAATGATCACAGTCAACACACAGAGCTCTATGTGTACTGCCCGTTTCCACCTGGCAAATACAAACAAAATAATATAGATTTATTGGGGTCACAATAAAATAAGAAGGTTTAGTGCCATATCCCCAAAAAAACAACTATGCAGCTACGGACACGTGTTTCGGAGTTATTGCCCCTCATCAGCGTAGCGTAGCTAAAGAATTGGATTTAGGATCTAAGTTGTTTTTTTTGGGGATATGGCAGTAAACCTTCTTATTTTATTTTGATCCCAATAAATCTATATTATTTTGTTTGTATTTGCCAGGTGGAAACGGGCAGTACACATAGAGCTCTGTGTGTTGACTGTGATCATTGAGGCCCCAATTGTGGCACATGGGAACATGAATGCACTAATTGAGTACTGTGTACTGTACTTTCCAGCTTTATTTTAGTTCTTGTTCCTGATCTATCCCATCCTAGATCCAATTCTTTAGCTACGCTACGCTGATGAGGGGCAATAACTCTGAAACACGTGTACGTAGCTGCATAGTTGTTTTCTTGGAGATATGGCACTAAACCTTCTTATTTTATTTTGACCCCAATAAATCTATAATAATAAACATTTAACTCATTGTAACGCCTTAACTATTCATCGTAGAGATATGCCGTCGCGGACTTTTTTGACGGGAATTGAACGCTCTATAAAAAAATGCTCTGAGCAATTTTTCTCTATCTATTGCCGTTTTCGTAGCGTTTGAAGTTGAACATTCAGAAACATCGATTTTCATCATTTTCATAACTTTAATTGTTTATAAATTAAATTCTTGCTCATATAACGTACGGCAAAATTGACCATGAGAATTCAAAAACATACTGAATCGAATGGTATTGGTCGGGAATGGTTGGAAATTATCGTGAAAGTGGGCCTGATTTTTGCTTAATTTGATTGGTCTAAAGTATGAGCCACATAAATAAAAAATGATAATACAACATTATCTCTCAACTGATAACACTATAGCATATGAGCAATTTTGGTTTGATATTTGTGTTCCTGAAATTGTTAAATTAGAAAAAGTTCAATAAAAAATCTTATTTATTCTGGGAATTCTTTCACTCTATTGAAATAGAAATTTATACTGGCGACTTCGCCATATTTTAGAAAATTAATTATAGCCTGTTCCTTTTGTTCGCAGAAACGTCGATAAACTACATTAAACATTAATAACTGCCTCTGTTTTTAAACTAGATAGAGGCAAATCATGTGTGATTCATCAAACCGATAGTCATTTTCCTTTAATATTATATAACACATATGTATATTTCTACAAAAATTACACGTCAGTACCGTATACTTTTCAATAAATATATTATGACATGACTTTATGGTTATTTTGAGGCCTATTAAATTTAGTAATTAGTTGAAATAAATGGGCACTTATATTGAATCAACATAATGTCTTATAGCTTCACCACAAATATCTTGAAACTGAAGTGACAACGTGTCTTATAAAATTAAAACATCCTTTATAATATAGGTGCTTTATTAAAATCGATAATTCGCTAGTTCGACCCAATGGTAAACATACAAAAAATACGTTAAAAATTAGTAAAATTATTATTCATTGGTTCAAGAGGAACATGTACTCAAAAATGTGTATGACGTTTTAGAATCCTAAAAACTACTGATTTATGAATTCCTGCATCAAGATATTTAATAGAATTCTGTGAATTTAGATTTATATGAGTTAATTTCAAACCTTGTGTTCACGGTTTTTGTATTTTATAAATCTAAAGTCTTTTTTCTTTTCCTACGTGTTCACGTACTTGCTAATTTTATTTGGAGACATTTCATATAGGTAAACAAGCCCATTATGAAAAAAAAAAAAGTAAAGGAGGATCATTCCAGTGTAATGGGGGCTATTAATTCCTCTCCGACCATTGCACATTGAAATAGATCTTGAAGTTAGGGATTTTTTTACTGAAGAATGGAATGCAAAATGCAATAGATTTTGCATTGGAGTATACAAAAGGTTTAAGTCTACCAACGAGTCATCAAGTTGTTAGTCTGGCGAAGGATGACTAGTGTCTCCATATGCAACTGTATTATACCTATACTATTTTATTCATAGTAGTGTTATTTGATCTACCTGAGTGGCATCACACTAGAAGGTATTTACTAACTCTCAAAAGTCTGCTATGACTTAAAGTCTCAAAAATGAACTGATGTTGGTTCACACGAAAATAATCGATTTTGTTGCCATTTAGCACGTATTTCAGTCCGAAACATGTATTATTTTAGGATGAGAAACCTTTCAATACATGTGGGTACAATCTCTGTAAAATTTATGTATATGGGTGCTCAATCATAGAAGCGTAGCAGTTAATGGATGCCTCCTGCATCCGTTAGGTGGGTTATACCATTTTTTTAAATTTTGTTCAATGTTCATTCAATTAGTCCGCAAAATTAGGCCATTTGCTTATTAAATGAGACAGGCAAAGTTCCTTGACTACATATTAAGTCAACAGAGAACCAATTAATCGGACCCGTAAGAGAATTGTGATCTTTTAACATGCAAAATCATACAATAAGGATAAAGAATAAACTCCTTCGTAGAATATATATATATGTATATATATATATATATATATATATATATATATATATATATATATATATATATATATATATATATATATATATATATATATATATATATATATATATATATATATATATATATATATATATATATATATATATATATATATATATATATATATATATATATATATATATATATATATTTTCGTTTTCTGGTTCTGTTAGCATCCGTACATTAAGCTACTAGGGTGACATCCGGCCTATATATAGCGGTGTATATAATATACTACACAAATTTCTAAACCCTACCGTCTTAGAATCCGTTACACTTTACGCTAAGGGTGGCAACCACCATATGTATATATAAATGTTTTACCTAGTAAAAGTCGAAATGACTTCCATATACACTAATTGGCATCCTTTACAGCGTTGCCGTGTTTATGTAAGCTAACTGATTAATCTTGTTTCATAACTGTAATTCTGATGATCTTCCTGCTTCTGAATACGCGAAAAAAACATCTTGTTTGATAAACCCATGAATACATTTTATATAACTAATTCATGGATTTTAAGCAAATTGCGCTTTTTTTTTATTTCTTTCCTTTAACTCTTTCTCTGTAATATTGAATAGTCCATTCATATTAAAACCAAAATAGTGGAATAGGAGAAAAAAATTATAAAGTTTTACCACTTAGGTATTATACGAGTCAAGTGAATAGCTTTCGAAATCGAAAAAGTTCCAAAGTAAAAAGTGGTCGCTTAACCCCCAAAAACCACCCCAAAGGCACCCTGCCGTAGTTTTTTGCATTTTTCTCAGAAACCGTCGGCCCCACTAAAAATTTTATGCTTATAGAAAATATTATAAAATTTGTCACAGAAAAGGTTCTATTAGTAAAGTCAATATATGCAGTGGATTTCGAGCAATGAGCGATTTAAGATCATTGCGCAAGAAAACGAAGAGTATATTGCATTTGATCGGCACATTTCTAAAACCGTAAATATCGCTCATAGAGAAAAAAATTTCATATCGTTGTGTTCGTCATCGAATTCTGAACAACTTTCAAAATATCCGTCTGTCTGCCTGTCTGTCCGTCTGTCACGTTTCTTGTAAGCACGATAACTTAAGAAGGAAAAGTCCGATAAAATTAAAATTTTGGGCTGTGAGTTAGTTATTAAATATGATTTGAACGAAACAACTACACAGCGGGCAAATACCCCGACCTGCATTGGATTATACCTTCAAATCA
The DNA here is from genome assembly GCA_029963845.1 of Rhamnusium bicolor. Lineage (NCBI taxonomy): Eukaryota > Metazoa > Arthropoda > Insecta > Coleoptera > Cerambycidae > Rhamnusium > Rhamnusium bicolor. The sequence goes on from JANEYF010004711.1 coordinate 554,804, forward strand.
TGATAGACCTGTAGCCAACATCATTTGTCAATTCCTAACCAGACACAGACCGGTTGCGGACTAATTAGTTCTCCTCAGTATGCCATAAGTTATGGAACAGACAAATGATAGTGGCCAACCCGCCAGTCATATACTGACTAAGGTAAATTGAGTAGTGGCGAGAGGTATATGAAACTTCTCATATGGTCCAAATGCTACTATCCGACCGATATCATAGATGTCTCTGTGACGGATAGCGACTTGCGAAGCAAGTACCGAGAGCGGCGACCTCTAGCCCAGGTGAACTAAACTACTGTTATTAAATATGATTTGAACGAAACAACTACCCAGCGAGCAAATTGGATTATACCTTCATATCATGATAGATCTGTAGCAACATCATTTGTCAATTCCTAACCAGACACAGACCGGTTTCGAACTTATCAGTTCTCAGTATGCCAGAGACATCTATGATGTCGGTCGGATAGTAGCATTTGGACCATATGAGAAGTTTCATATATCTCTCGCCACTACTCAATTTACCTTAGTCAGTATATGACTGGCGGGTTGGCCACTATCATTTGTCTGTTCCGTAACCTATGGCATACTGAGGAGAACTAATAAGTTCGAAACCGGTCTGTGTCTGGTTAGGAATTGACAAATGATGTTGGCTACAGATCTATCAGGATTTGAAGGTATAATCCAATGCAGGTCGGGGTATTTGCCCGCTGAGTAGTTGTTTCGTTCAAATCATATTTAATAACAGTAGTTTAGTTCACCTGGGCTAGAGGTCGCCGCTCTCGGTACTTGCTTCGCAAGTCGCTATCCGTCACAGAGACATCTATGATGTTGGTCGGATAGTAGCATTTGGACCATATGAGAAGTTTCATATACCTCTCGCCACTACTCAATTTACCTTAGTCAGTATATGACTGGCGTGTTGGACACTATCATTTGTCTGTTCCATAACCTATGGCATACTGAGGAGAACTAATTAGTTCGAAAACGGTCTGTGTCTGGTTAAAAATTGACAAATGATGTTGGCTACATATCTATCATGATTTGAGGGTATAATCCAATGCAAGTCGGGGTATTTGCCCGCTGAGTAGTTGTTTCGTTCAAATCATATTTAATAACAGTAGTATAGTTCACCTGGGCTAGAGGTCGCCGCTCTCGGTACTTGCTTCGCAAGTCGCTATCCGTCACAGAGACATCTATGATGTCGGTCGGAGTAGCATTTGGACCATATAAGTAGTTTCATATACCTCTCGCCACTACTCAATTTACCTTAGTCAGTATATGACTGGCGGGTTGACCACTATCATTTGTCTGTTCCATAACCTATGGCATACTGAGAAGAACTAATTAGTTCGAAACCAGTCTGTGTCTGGTTCGGAATTGACAAATGATGTTGGCTACAGGTCTATCATGATTTGAAGGTATAATCCAATGCAGGTCGGGGTATTTGCCCGCTGAGTAGTTGTTTCGTTCAAATCAAATTTAATAACAGTAGTTTAGTTCACCTGGGCTAGAGGTCGCCGCTCTCGGTACTTGCTTCGCAAGTCGCTATCCGCCACAGAGACATCTATGATGTCGGTCGGATAGTAGCATTTGGACCATATGAGAAGTTTCATATACCTCTCGCCACTACTCACTGTGAGTTAGTGTTCGCTAGAAGAAGAATCTTATTGTTTTTGAAAAAAAAGCAAATCGTAAATAAAAATGTTTAAGCATATTTTATTTAAAAATATTACTACAGAGGGTTGCAATTTTTAATGTGATACTAAGATTGAAGTAGTTTTTTGTAGACACCAAAATACTGTAAAATATACTGTCACATGTTTAGCCTATACAGTCGGCATCGTCGGAAGATGATAAAATTTAAGTCGACATTATCGGGAGATGATAAAATTGATTAAATATGTAGTCAATACATTAGGTATTGTAAGAATGAAGTTTATAAGCCAATAACATCATTATTTTCAAAAAACTGCGAAGAGTATCCTATAGAATGTGGAACAATATATAAAAAGTGCAATAACACTACTGTCTGCGAAGAGTACAATGTTCACGTCTAGTTGTCTTATAAACTTTATTCTTACAATACCTAATGTATTGACTACATATATAATCTTCAATTTTATCATCTCCCGATAATGCCGAATGTGTTAGCGAAACGCGTTGCGGTATATTTTATAGTAATAACTAAGATTCATTTTTAGAATACCTAATATATTGACTAGGTACATATGTAGTTTTAAATTTTATCATCTTCCGATGATGCCGACTGTATAGGCGAAACATGTGACTCTATATTTTACAATATTTTGGTGTCTACAGAAAGCTACTTCAATCTTAGTATCACATTAAAAATTGCAACCCGCTGTAGAGTCATATTTTTAAATAAAATGTGCTATAACATTTTTATTTACGATTTGATTTTTTTCAAAAACAATAGGGTTCTTCTTCTAGCGAACACTAACTTACAGCCAAAATTTCAATTCTATCGGACTTTTCCTTCTTAAGTTTTCGTGCTTACAAGAAACGTGACGAACGGACAGACGGATATTTTGAAAGTTGTTCAGAATTCGATGACGAACACAATGATATGAATTTTTTTTCTCTACGAACGATATTTGCGGTTTTAGAAATGTGCCGATCAAATGCAATATAGGTACTCTTCGTTTTCTTGCGTAATGTTATTTAATCGCTCATTTCTCGAAATCCACTGCATTTATTGACTTTAGTAATAGAACCTTTTTTATGACAAATTTTATATGGAATATTTTCTATAATTATAAAATTTTTTGCGGAGCCCATGGTTTTTGAGAAAAATGCAGAAAACTACGGCAGGGTGTCTTTGCGATGGTTTTTGTGGGTTAAGCGACCACTTTCTACTGTGGAACTTTCTTGATTTCGAAAGCTATTCACTTGACGCGTACAATCCCCAAGAGGTAAAACTGTATAATTTTTTTCTTCTATTTATGCTAATATTAATGGACTAGAAGGGCTATGCCCTTGCCCGATAATTTAGACTTAAAATTAGATTTATGAGAATTATGAGAATTACAAGTTACTCGTTCTAATTTATGTGTATGGGGTAAAACTCCGAAATTTGTCACCCCTTGTCTTGTAAGGTGTAAAATACACGTACTAAGACAAATATAATTTATTAAAGTACAGAAGTTAAGAATCTATGCAGTATCATGTTGTAATAATAAGTAATAACTAATAATTATTAATTCAAATCAGAAATATCAGCATGGCATGATCAACGATCATGTTTTACTTATAAAAGAATGGGATACATTGGCATAAAAATTGAAAACTATTTCCAAAAACAAATTTATACTATTTTGATGTATTATCGAAGTATAAGTATTAAAAACTACTGCATTGTTCTTGAAATTGCAATTGAAACTAATATAATACACATTATTTACATACATTAGCAATTTAATTTTAAGCAGACAAAATAAATAATACACCAACATAAAATAAGATACTTCATTCAAATTTAAATACCGCGCCATGCGCACCTTGCGTAAGGCTCGATTCGACATGGTAATTACTGTAATAATTAGATTGGATGACGCAAAGATCTCTAAACGCATTACATACAAGAAATAAAATAAATTTTCTCGTGGATGTTACATAGACCCTCGAAAAGATATTAGGAAAAGCACAGTTGCCAAACCAAACCCAAAATAAATGGAAGTTGCCCTTCACGCGTTTCAAATCTTTGAATATATACACGGGTTAGACTCCAGCGCACTCTTTGGTGAAATAGCGTGTACCACAATGTATAGTATTATACAAAAAATGACCAAAGCAGCATCCCGACGATTTTCGGTTAAAACAAAGATGGTACCATTGCCGTACATGAAAACAATTTTTTAAGGTGTTTTCAAGTTGGCATCCGTATACTGGAAGTCAACTGGTCGTGGGTGCCACCTTTGCCGCAAATTTAACGAATGAGATGCCATCTTATACTGTGACTGTATATATATATATATATATATATATATATATATATATATATATATATATATATATATATATATATATATATATATATATATATATATATATATATATATATATATATATATATATATATATATATATATATATATATATATATATATATATATATATATATATATATATATATATATATATATATATATATATATATATATATATATATATATATATATATATATATTATATATATATATATATATATATATATATATATATATATATATATATATATATATATATATATATATATATATATATATATGTTTAATGTAGTTTATCGACGTTTCTGCGAACAAAAGGAACAGGCTATAATTAATTTTCTAAAATATGGCGAAGTCGCCAGTATAAATTTCTATTTGAATAGAGTGAAAGAATTCCCAGAATAAATAAGATTTTTTATTGAAACTTTTTCTAATTTAATAATTTCAGGAACACCAATATCAAACCAAAATTGCTCATAGGCTATAGTGATATCAGTTGAGAGATAATGTTGTATTATCGTTTTTTATTTTATGTGGCTCATACTTGAGAGTGAAGTAATATACACTTTTTTAAGACGACTATATTTTGAAACTCATTGGAAAAGTATATTATTCAACTATCAATTATATAACAACCTTATATGTAACCTTATTTTTAATAAATTCGTTAACATCTACATATAAAAAGTCAAATTGGTCTTTAACTTTTAAACCACGTCTATGTTGTTGGAATCCATATATCGAATTTTGTAATATGGATGTTAATTTATACAATTTGAAATATAATACCACTCAAATTGTTTAAATGATTTACACCATCCCTGTAAATCTTCCTTCTAGAGGAAAATATGAAAATGATATCTAGTGAACGACCCGTAATAGACGGTTTTTATATACATATATATATATATATATATATATATATATATATATATATATATATATATATATATATATATATATATATATATATATATATATATATATATATATATATATATATATATATATATATATATATATGATTAAATATGATTTGAAGGAAACAACTACTCAGCGGGCAAATACCCCGACCTGCATTGAACCTTCAAATCATGATAGATGGAAAGCCAGTATCATTTGTCAATTCCTAACCAGACATAGATCGATTTCGAACTTATTTGTTCTCTTCAGTATGCCATAAGTTATGGAACAGACAAATGATAGTGGCCAACCTGCTAGTTATATACTAACTATGGTGAAGTGAATAGTGGTGAGAGGTATGAAACTTCTCATATGGTCTGAATGCTACTATCCGACCGACATCCTAGATGTCTCTGTGGCGGATAGCGACTTGCATCACAATATATATATATATATATATATATATATATATATATATATATATATATATTAAAAGAAGAAAACCTCAAGTCACACATATTACCCCTCGAGAGCACAAAATTACAATCAGAGAAGCTATAGGACTAAGTCTGGGAAGATTACCATTCAAAATTTTTACAAAAATACATATCTTCCAAAATATTCGAAAATAATAAATATGATATAATGGATGAAATTTATATGTTTCCTACATATACGGTTTGAAAATGAGGCTACTGTTGATAAAAATTTATATTCTGGAATGCATATACGACTACGTTCAATAGACAATGAGAGATTCAAGATAGAATGTTGATGGGTGAAAAAGACGGGAGTTAAGAAGGTATGTACGACTCATTAAGGAAAAAGTTATAGAAACTATCGAACGCATTTACATCGAGTCGACATAGTGTTGTTGTTATTTTTCCAAATTTTTTATATTTTAACTTAGAACTTAAGAAGATATGTTTTAAGATACGCATAACACTAAAAATAATTATATTTTCTTACACAAAATTATTTTGTTTCAATTTCAGCAAATTTAATTTGGATTATTAACAAATATCGGTAGATAAAACTCACATCGACTGTTAAAATTATGTTGCATATTAAAAAAATATATTTGATTAACTGACTGGGCCTCATCATTTCTATTTAAAGAAATTATCTAAATCAGTTCCTCTATTTCTAAAAACGGTTCTTATTTCATCCCTTTAAAGATCGCTAAAGAATATAAGAACATTTAAAAATACTTTTTCTTTATTCTTTTAAAATCCTGATTCAAATCCTGAAACATCCTGTATACATAAATAAGAAAATGTTGTAAATAAGACAAACCTATAGATTTGTAAACTTGGCACCACACCCATCGGTGTTAATTGCGAAACCTATACCCATATTGAGCACTCATTTAGCACCCTTTGAATATGTAAAAAACAAAGGTGGTAATTGTTTTAGTAAAGTTATTAACAAGTTTATAATTTGAAGCCAACTTCACACTAGGACCGCAATAATCTATGCTAATTGCGCAACCTGTACCATCATTTAATATCCACTTAGCATCCTCTGAGTATGTTTAAAGAAGCAGAGGTGCTTATTGTTTAAACAAAGTTGTAACCATTTTATAATTTAGAGCCAACCTCACACCAACGCCCCAACCATCGGTTCTAAGTGTGAAACCTTTACTATTATATAGCACCCATTTAGCATTATCTGAAATACCAATTAGTCAGAAACACGTGTCCACGGTTTGCATCTTTCTGCCATTTGCAATTTTTGTATCCTCCACCTTGCATTTATTTTTTTTATGCGGGCGTGTACCCGATGATTCATATTGTTATATCGCACTAGAGGTTTTCTTTTTTGTATTGTAACTGTAGGAAATCATTTCTTAAGTGTGGAACTTTTCTTTTTTGGCGACTCAATGTTTTTTTTATCTCAATATTTTTTTTACTTCTAATACTAATAACACTCTTAATTAATTCATTACAATTCTTGCTCCTAGATTGAGTAGTTGTTTTAATAGTTTCTTTGATAAAATGTAATGGAAGTGTTGTTTTTGATTCATTATATGCTTAACACTTATATTAGCATATTCAGATAAGAATGACAGTATAAAATATAAAAAACTGTAGGTATTTATTATTGTTATCATGTTCTGTTTGAAAGAATGTTTATGTAATACCCAATAATTTTTTTTTTCTAGAAATGTTTGTTAAACCAATTAGTACTTATGCTTTTTTTACATAAACGGAGGGTGCTCAATTATGGTTTGGGTTTCGCAATTAGCATCGATGGTTATGGTGCCAATTTCACATACCTTGCATTTACCTAATGGGGCATATTATTAATTTGTCAATAACTGGTAGACAACATCAGCCCTCCTTTGATTGACATAAAAAAAGTACCAAGTCGTATCATTATTTTTAAATGTATATAATTCTCGTGACTGGCTCGTTCATCTATTTGGAGCCGCGGTTGCTGTCGCAAGTAATACTCTCTTAGTGTCATAATAATTAATGTCATCTCAATGTACTGCTAGATAACATTTCTTTATAAAAATTCTTAAATCTTTTACTAAAGATGAGCTAAATTCAAACCTACCATCTTGTTTTAAACTACAGAGAAAATGTATTTATCAATTTTATTCATTCTTACATTGATTGTAAGAAATTAATATATCGCGAATTTTATTTGTTGTACGTGAAAAATGTATGCTATAGGAAACAAATCGCGTGAGTATAATTAAATTGATAAACAGGGTAATATGAAGAGACGTTAACCTTATACTATACAATTTTATTCTGACATTCCCCGTGCTCGAAGCTACAAGAATATTGTTCAGACTAGGGTGTCGTGCAAGCATATGAAAGTATTAATTCATAGAAGTTATAGTAAAGAAAATTAAGGCTAATACCTACCATTAATGTCGGTATTGATTTCAAAAAAAGTCCTTGTCTTATAATCTGCTGAATATTCTCCAACTAGTTTTCTACCTTGGCCTTCTAATACAGCATGTTCTAATTTGTCTATATCCCCGGTCCTTATTAGTTGTTTTATGTAAGCTGAACTTAATTGGAGAACTGAAAGTTTAATTAATGAATTAATTATGGACAGTTTTATTGTATACGTGTAGATTATTAAAATATGGCTCTAAGAACAATGGACTAATTTCGTTTTCTTTAAACAGTATTTAAAAGCTTACAAAGACTATAGACGCCAATAAATGCATTATCATCACAAATATACATGATGGAAAAAAATCAAAATAAGTAGATGGTAATAATACTTCGAATCATAGTGGGAATGAAATAAATATAAATCTTGAAATACTTAAGTATTAATAGGTATTAACAAAAATAAGAAATTTTTTCACATGCATAAATTTTTTTCCAAAAAACGAACTTCTGATGATTTTTTTGGCGCGAACGATTATTATATGTACGAGCTGTAAAAGAACGACATAAGCAAAAAATTTGTTTTGAACGTGTGTCCTAATATGCACCATTTTGGAGATACCGGGCAGAAAATTTCTAAGTAACTTTAATTTTTATACAGGCTGATTCATCTGATCTTGTCCAATGGTAATGGTAGACTACTACATGTAAAAGACTACCTGTCAAATGTCAATGCAATTCGAGCACATTAATTCTGTATTTTTGTGTCCTAACTCCCTATGGAGTAATTATTAAAACATTTATCTGAAAAAATAAGCGAAATAAGAAAGTATGTGATCAAAGTTGATCACCGGATACGCCGATTTTATCAAATACTGTAATAATTCCTAATTTGCAAAATTGTCAAATCGTATCACATTGCTAAAGTATATTCTAGAGTTACACAAAATGGTCCAATGTATCGTCCATAGAAGATATACAGTATGTTCTACTTAATATACGTATGTAACATAAAATAATGAAATCAGAGAATTCTCATGTGTACACCGTGTTTCATAAAAGTTCCATCCCACTTATTTCGTTAATTTTTAAAAAAATTTCTAATTTTATAATTCTATCTTGTAGCACCTTTTAGATAGATTCTGAATTTGTTTTCAAATTTAAAATTTAACCTCAAATATAAAAAGTGGTAAAAAATCTATTTTTAAATAGAACACCCTAAATATTTTTCGATGGAGCTCATCGAAGCGATTTTATAAATATATAACTCTAACCCATTTGCTTCACAAATAAGGAAGATATTACTATATAATCATAATTTTTAAATAATTCTAGTATCTGTTTTTCAACTAAACAATTATCGACAATCCTTAAAAAGAATTATAAAATTATAAATCATAAAGTCAATTCAACTTATGGCAAAATAAAATTAAATTAAGATTATTTTTAAAGTTTTTCGGATGACATCAAAACTCTGAAAATATCATGGGGTTAAGCAGTCTATGGAAACAATTGCTACTTGTCAAGTTTAATTATTAATTTTTGTGTCATAATCAATTCTTGTGCTTTGTGTTTAAATAATATTAGTCCATTACTATATTCATCAGGATAACGTTGAGACATTTTAGAAGATTCTCGATTATGCGAAAAAATACTATCTCGAGCCAAATGAGATACGTAAGAAACAAGGGAGGAAGACTGTTAATGTGTGGTGTAGTTTTTGTAGGTAAAATTATTGGTCCGATTTTTATTAATGGTGTTCTAAATGGCGAAAGGTATTTAAACTTACTTGAAAATAATATTGAGGAATATTCATCATATTTCTCTTTTATATCAAGAAAATATAATCTGGCAGCAGGTCGGGGTTCCAGTCCATAATGTCAGAAGTGTGACAAATTTTCTTAATAACAAATACGAATTATGAATTGGTGGTACTGGAATCATTTATTGGCCTCCAAGAAGCCCCGATCTAAACCCGTTAGACTTCTTTGTCTGGAATGCATTAAAGTAAAGAAATATAAGGATAAGAATAAAAATACCGTAGAGCTATTAAAAGTAAAAATAAGGGGAAGCAGTAATATTATTTCATGAAAGAAACTTAGAAAGTGTTCACACTAACATTCTTAAATCGTGTCGAATGTGTGCAGAGAAAGAAGGAGGATATATAATTTTTTTTTATAAATTGAAACTTGTTTACAATTTATAATTTTGTAAATTTTTTTAAATATTGTTAAAGGAAGTTAATAAATTTGGCTGACAAATAAATAGTAGAATTATTTCAAAATTTGTTTATTCTTATAGTAATATCTTCCCTATTTGTAAAGCAACTTATTATGAAATCGCCTCGATGTACTCTATCGAGTTATTGAAAAATATATAGGATGTTCCAATAAAAGAACACATATTTTTGACCACCTTGTATATTTTTGGTTAAATTTGAAATTCGAGCCCAGATTTAGATTCTACGTAAAAGATGCCATAAGATGGAATCAGAAAACTAGAAAATATACTTAGAATTAATGAAATAAATGGGATGGACCTTTTATGAGGCACCCTGTACATACATAAAGCAGTCTTTTGAAGACAATCAGAATAATGGTATATTTATTAATCAAAAGTAGAGTCGAGGCTCATCTTAAGTTGAATTTTTTTAGTTTCTAACAAGAAGTATAGAATTGTTTTCTCGACTATAAAATTTTAATTAATAATTTTGAACCTTGGAAAATCTGCTCCGATTATTTTATGTATGTCTACTTACGTCTAGTCCTTAACACTTTTTTGTGACAGTAAAATTCGTTGTACATCAACAGAGTTTCCTCAAAAAATTGATGAAAGAGCAGCTTCTGTATTAACAATTTCTGATATTATAATGGGGTGTATATGAATACATTGCAATTTGTATATGTAAAACATGGGTCCTAAAATTGATCCTTGCAGTTGCTGAGACTAAAGATCTAATTGATAATCACAATGTGAAGATGTTAGATATTAAATCTGTAACTGAAGAGGATGTTTTAGGCGCAATTAAAAAACTTAAGGCAAACATATTGAAAACCTCATGTTTTCCTGAGCTATGGAAATTATCTCGCGTTTGTCCAGTTTATAAGAAAGGAGATAAAAATGATCTTACTAACTATAGGCCAATAACGTTAGTTTGCAACTTCAGCAAAATACTTGAGATCTTGCTTCATTCTGCAATGTACAGTCATGTGTCAGCGATGCTCTCTAACGAACAACACGGTTTCATGAGAGGACGGTCCACAGTTACAAATCTTGTATGTAAAACCCAGTTTATCTGTGAAAAACTTGATAGACAGAGCCAAGTAGATGTCATATACACCGACTTCTCGAAGGCATTTGACAAATTAGACCATGGGATTTCATTGAGAAAAATGAGTCTATTTGGACTGTCCCCAGATTTAATGAAATTGTTTACTGATTATTTACATGATGGGCATCAGTTTGTTCAATATCGTGGTTTTAAGTCTATTAGATTCCTTCAGAGGTCTGGGGTTCCGCAAGGTTCGATACTCGGGCCGCTTTTCTTCAATATGTTTATAAATGATATCATATCTGGCCTGATGTACATTGTTTAATGTATGCAGACGATTTGAAGTTGTATGTCGAAATAACGTCTATTGCAGACTGCGAACGTCTCCAGAATGCATTAGACTTGGTTGAATCTTGGTGTAATAGGAACAGTTTACCATTAAATGCCACTAAATGCAATGTCATGACTTTCAGTAGAACATCTAATCCTGAAATGTTTGCATATAACTTAAACGATACTCTATTACAACCGCCCAATACTATTAGAGATCTCGGTCATCTTTGACAGAAAACTCACGTTTAATCCTCACATTGATTGAGGCAATCACTTTAACAGCATTTAAAAGACTAGGATTTATTATACGCAACCTTAAAGGCTTCACCAATGCACATACACTCCGCTTACTGTATGTGTCTCTTGTAAGATCTCGCTTAGAGTATGCATCGATAGTCTGGAGTCCTATCTACAATGTACATAAAACATCTTTAGAAAAAATTCAGAGACGCTTTTTAAAGTCAGCTATATATACCCTTGATGGTGAATATCCTCCCAGAGGTATTTCCCAGGAAACGCTGTTAAGTCGTTTTCATTTAACACATCTTGAGACAAGGAGATATATGCAGTCGGTTGTGTTTCTTTTTAAATTAATTAATAATAAGTTGGACTGTACAGCCCTATTGAATCAAATCACATATCGTGTCCCTAGAGTGTCATCTTGATATAATAATATTCTTTCTATCCCTACTCCCCGTACCAATATATTAATGGCTGCACCACTTTATCAAATGACAGTAAACTATAGTAATCTTGTGGACTGAATTGATATATTCTATTGTAACGTATCTCAAATTAAGAGAATTTTCTTAAGTTAACATACTCATCTGTTTCTTGTTATAAGTTTAATTTTTCTCTTTAAATTTGCACTACCTATAATGTAGACCATCGTTGATAGATTAATTTGTTTATATCTGAGTGTATATACACGTGTGTGTATATTTGTGCTGTTGTAAATATGTATGTATGTATATATGTATGTATGCGTGTATATATGCATGCATATGTGTATATGTATATGTGATTGAATTATTGTAAAATTTTTTGTGTAATGTATTGTATAATATTTTATTAGATACTGTTCCCTATCCTGTAATTGGGCGATGCCTGTTGGATTTGTATGAAATAAATAAATAAAAAATAAAAAAATATAAATGTTCACTAGTAATCTCTCTAGTGCATGAATAATATCCGAAAATTTTTTCGAGGTCTCAAATGTGAAAATTTTCATACAACATTCGAAACCGAGAAACAATTTTCGGATAATTATTACTTCCTTTTTTTTCTGGAACTGCATAAATACGAAACAATAATATGTCAGATTTTTCTTTACTTGTAGGCTGTACTAAATCTACTATTTTTCATTCCTGTATTGTAAAACCCTGTTAGATATAAGCGTCTACTACATAATATTCTGAAATATTCTGGATAAGTAATATACCAATCGAGAATAATTAAGAAATAATTTTATCAGTTCGTTATAATTGGAGCAAATTTTAACAATATTAAGTACAAAAATAATGACACTGTGGCTTATTTAAAATTGCATGACACTACGCTATTTGATACATTTTCGTGTTTATACTGTAATTGTTAATTAACAGCAAGAAATGTGAACTCATTACTAACTTTAATTAAACTTATAACCTTTAAGGAGGACCAATATGTTAAAAAAGAAAATAATGAGATACCCTCTAAATAAGCATTGTTAGAGTCAGTTTACATTAAACCGAAAATTAAGTGATCGCGGATCTTACGTCTATATGAACCAAATAAACAACTAATGAAACGTAAAATTAGAAAATATGCTCAAATTCAAAATCCTGTAACTTTCCAATTATTAACTGATTTTCAATCCGTTTTCAGGTTCTGGAACTTCATTTTCTTGGCCATCAAACCGTTATATTAATTATTTTCATCATGATTAGGAAAAAATGTAACCGAGAAAGAAATAAAAGCATGCAAATATCAACTAATTTTTCTCTATGGGCAAAAACTTGAGACATAATATGTTTACCCTTGACAGTTTTTGGAATTTTGTCATTCACTGGATTGGTTGCGTACCTATTAATTTTTTTTCAAGAAAGTAGCATCTTTGAAATTTTAATTTCCTTAAGCTAAAAAATTATGCAATGTTTTGCTAGTTTCTGTGAAATGAATTTTAGAATGAGGGATGACTCATCTTTTTATGTTTAAAAGGCGAAATAATTCAGCACAACTGAAGGAGATGAAGAAAATTTATTGAATGTGTTGGATGTTTTGAACATTTGTAATATGGTTCTACAATATAGTGGTATTTTCTATACAGGGTGGGAACTATTTAATAGTTCATTACTGGCATCTCCGAAATGATAATATATATATATATATATATATATATATATATATATATATATATATATATATATATATATATATATATATATATATATATATATATATATATATATATATATATATATATATATATATATATATATATATATATACAGGGTGAGTCACCAAGGGCGCCTCGGTCGATATCTCTTCTAATATTTATTATACAGAAAAAAAGTTTCAAATAAAAGTTGTAGGATGCCAAGAGTACCATATTTTAAAATTATTTCCAATCACACAGGGTGTTTGATGTTAGAGTAGCATATCAGAAGTATGTTTTCTTAAATAGGATACCTTACATATTTTTGCAAATTCTTATTCCTTATTTAATTGCCTTTTCGAGTGTGTCTTGTTTTTGAAATTCCTTAGCGGCGTTGTTGAATTATTCAACTTTTTCAAGAAAATTGTCACTTGCAGACCTCACTAATAAATTCTGCATGAGCGGTATTTTCACAGATTAAGCAAACTTTTTTTGTTAATTGTTAAGCAATGCTATGGCCTAGCCTTCAGATATTTTAAAGTTGAAATTATTTGTACAGGGTGTTTATTACTATGATACAAAAATGGCTAACTTTAATCTATTATAACTTCATTTTTTTAAATGGAACACCCCGTATATTTTTACATATTTGTATAGAGTTTTTGTCGCTCTACAATTTTTATTAACCTATAGTTATACCTAAAACCAACAGTTTCCAGTGAAACTGCATTCTAATAAAAACATCAGGTAATTTCTAGAAATTCGGATATCAGGAGGCATTGGCACATGTTTTTTTTTGTTTTTGCAAGAAACAACTATGAGCATTATTGTTTCAATTAATGTAAGTTTCATCTTTTATAAATGAAAAGAAAGTTGTCTTATTATTCTACATTTAAATACTTGAACTGTGTGAATTTTCCAAATATTTAGATGGCATTTATCACTGACATTTGTTTGAAACTAATTTGAACGCTTTTAATTTGCAGACTTTATTACATACGTTAATTTCGACTTAAATAAGTATTTAGAGTGAATTTTTCTAAGCGATAAAGAATTAATATGATTTACTGTATCGGGGAGAGTTATGGTAATTGTTTGTTGGCCTCTAGATTGTATGGTCAAAAATATCCAGACCAAAGACATCCGAATTGTCGCGCATTTACAAAATTAAAAACTAAATTCGATGAAAGTGGAAAAGTTATGTTTAAGAAGCCGAAGCGAATTAAATCAGTCGTAAATGAAGAAAACACATTATCTGTTGTGCTAAGCCTCGTAGAAAATCCACATGTAAGTTCAAGAATTTTAAGTAGGGAATTGGATATTAGTCAGTCCAGTATTGCAAGGATTATAAAAGAAAATAAGTTTCACCCTTATCATATCCAATTATTGCAAGAAGTAGAAGCTAATGATTTTATTAAGAGACGAGAATTTTGTGAATGGATAATTCAGAAAGTGCGAGAACAACCGGATTTTTTTCGAATACGTGTTGTTTTCCGACGAGGCTACGTTCCATAAAAACGGAAATGTTAATAGGCACAATCTGCACTATTATTCTACAGAAAATCCCCATTTCAGACGGAGTATTGACCATCAACATAGGTGGTCATTAAACGTTTGGGGTAGAATTATAGGAGGATATGTAATTGGGCCATATTTTTTTGAAGGCAGAATAAATGGAGAAACATATCTACACTTTTTAAGAAATAGTCTACCAGATTTGTTGGAAAATTTCCCATTAGCTATAATACGAAGGTTATCGCTGCAGCATGACGGGGCGCCAGCCCACTACAGTGCGCAAGTACGCAACTATTTGAATAATGAATATCCAGTTAAGTGGATTGGTAGAGGTGAGCGAATTTGTTGGCCACCTAGGTCACCAGACCTAACAAAATTAGATTATTTTATGTGGGGTTATGTAAAAGAGACCGTTTATAAAACTGTTCCAACTACAGCTGAAGATATGAAGGAGATAATTAGAGCTGCATTTCAAGAAATTAATGTTCAGAAATGTTAGCCAGTCTTTTTGAGTCGTCTAAGATTGTGCGTGCAAGAAAATGGAGGAGACATTGAACATGTTGTGAACTAGATACAACTAAAAAAATTGTATTTACCGTTTTGTTATAAATAAACTGTTTCATGTTCGTAGTTCCTTCTTGCAAAAACAAAAAAAACACGTGCCAATGCCTCCTATGATATCCGAATTTCTAGAAATTACCTGATGTTTTTATTAGAATACAGTTTCACTGGAAACGGTTGGTTTTAGGTATAACTATAGGTTAATAAAAATTGGAGAGTGACAAAAACTCTATCAAAATATGGAAAAATATATGGGGTATTCCATTTAAAAAAATGAAGTTATGATAGATTAAATTTAGCCATTTTTGTATCATCGTAATAAACACCCTGTACAAATAATTTCAACTTTAACATATCTGGATGCTAGGCCATGGCATTGCTTAACAATTAACAAAAAAGTTTGCTTAATCTGTGAAAATACCGCTCATGCAGAATTTATTAGTGAGGTCTGCAAGTGACAATTTTTTTGAAAAAGTTGAATAATTCGACAGCGCCGCAACGGAACTTCAAAAGCAAGACATATTCGAAAAGGCAATTAAAGTAAGAATAAGAATTTGCAAAAATATATAGGGTGTCCCATTTAAAAAAAACATACTTCTGATATGCCACTCCAACATCAAACACTCTGTGTGATTAGAAATAATTTTAAAATATGGTACTCGTAGCCTCCTACAACTTTCATTTGAAACTATTTTTCTGTATAATAAATATTAGAAGAGATATCGACCGAGGCGCCCTTAGTGACTCACCCTGTGTATATGTATATATATATATATATATATATATATATATATATATATATATATATATATATATATATATATATATATATATATATATATATATATATATATATGATTAAATATGATTTGAAGGAAACAACTACTCAGCGGGCAAATACCCCGACCTGCATTGAATTACACCTTCAAATCATGATAGATCGATAGCCAATATCATTTGTCAATTCCTAACCAGACATAGATCGATTTCGAACTTATTTGTTCTCTTCAGTATGCCATAGGTTATGGAATAGACAAATGATAGTGGCCAACCTGCTAGTTATATACTAACTATGGTGAAGTGAATAGTGGTGAGAGGTATGAAACTTCTCATATGGTCTGAATGCTACTATCCGACCGACATCCTCGATGTCTCTGTGGCGGATAGCGACTTGCATCACAGCAAGTACCGAGAGCGGCGACCCCTAGCCCAGGTGGCCTAAAATAATGTGATTAAATATGATTTGAAGGAAATAACTACTCAGCGGGCAAATACCCCGACCTGCATTGAATTACACCTTCAAATCATGATAGATCGATACTAATATCATTTGTCAATTCCTAACCAGACATAGATCGATTTCGAACTTATTTGTTCTCTTCAGTATGCCATAGGTTATGGAACAGACAAATGATAGTGGCCAACCTGCTAGTTATATACTAACTATGGTGAAGTGAATAGTGGTGAGAGGTATGAAACTTCTCATATGGTCTGAATGCTACTATCCGACCGACATCCTCGATGTCTCTGTGGCGGATAGCGACTTGCATTTAATCACATTAGTTTAGTCCACCTGGGCTAGGGGTCGCCGCTCTCGGTACTTGCTGTGATGCAAGTCGCTATCCGCCACAGAGACATCGAGGATGTCGGTCGGATAGTAGCATTCAGACCATATGAGAAGTTTCCATACCTCTCACCACTATTCACTTCACCATAGTTAGTATATAACTAGCAGGTTAGCCACTATCATTTGTCTATTCCATAACCTATGGCATACTGAAGAGAACAAATAAGTTCGAAATCGATCTATGTCTGGTTAGGAATTGACAAATGATATTGGCTATCGATCTATCATGATTTGAAGGTGTAATTCAATGCAGGTCGGGGTATTTGCCCGCTGAGTAGTTGTTTCCTTCAAATCATATTTAATCATATATATATATATATATATATATATATATATATATATATATATATATATATATATATATACACATATACACAGGGTGAGTCACTAAGGGCGCCTCGGTCGATATCTCTTCTAATATTTATTATACAGAAAATAGTTTCAAATGAAAGTTGTAGGAGGCTAAGAGTACCATATTTTAAAATTATTTCTAATCACACAGAGTGTTTGATGTTGGAGTGGCATATCAGAAGTATGTTTTTTTAAATGGGACACCCTATATATTTTTGCAAATTCTTATTCTTACTTTAATTGCCTTTTCGAATATGTCTTGCTTTTGAAGTTCCGTTGCGGCGCTGTCGAATTATTCAACTTTTTTCAAAAAAATTGTCACTTGCAGACCTCACTAATAAATTCTGCATGAGCGGTATTTTCACAGATTAAGCAAACTTTTTTTGTTAATTGTTAAGCAATGCCATGGCCTAGCATCCAGATATGTTAAAGTTGAAATTATTTGTACAGGGTGTTTATTACGATGATACAAAAATGGCTAAATTTAATCTATCATAACTTCATTTTTTTTAAATGGAACACCCCATATATTTTTCCATATTTTGATAGAGTTTTTGTCACTCTCCAATTTTTATTAACCTATAGTTATACCTAAAACCAACCGTTTCCAGTGAAACTGTATTCTAATAAAAACATCAGGTAATTTCTAGAAATTCGGATATCATAGGAGGCATTGGCACGTGTTTTTTTTGTTATATATATATATATATATATATATATATATATATATATATATATATATATATATATATATATATATATATATATATATATATATATATATATATATATATATATATATATATATATATATATATATATATATATATATATATATATATATATATATATATATATATATATATATATATATATATATATATATATATATATATATATATATATATTATATACATATATATATATGGAGAAAATTGAATAATCTAATACTCGTTAAGAATCTGTAAAAATTTTAGGATATTTAATACCATTTCGGAGTTGTAGTGGGAAAACTGAAGGTTAAAATTTTCTTTTTTGTTTTTAATAACTTTTTCTATATTGACAGTAGAAATTTGAAACTTGGTGTACACAGGTCTAGATGATAAATTTCATTAATTATAATATTTCACTCTTATTTATTGAAAAAAATTAAGTATAATAGATGGTTAAATTAGAATCCATTGATGCAAAAAATCAATAAGATGTCCATAAGAAAAAGTTGACTGTCATTATTACAAAACTGGTAGACCTAGAAAATTTGTGTTGAAATTGAAAGCTCTTATATTTCTGTCGTGTTAAATTCAGGTAACATAGAACTAAATGTGTCAGATCATGAGTTGGTGTTCTGCAACTTAGATATAAATAATAAATTAGTACCACATTTTATTACATATCGAGATTTTAGTAGATTTAATCTTGAACAGTTTACTAATGATTTGCTAACTATACCTTTTTATCACATTTACAGTCTTGAACATGTTGAACAAAAGGTTAAATTTTTTAACGATTGTCTAATTCAGTTGTTTAATTTGCATGCACCATATAAGACTATTAAAATAACAAAACCACGATCACCATGGGTAACTGACAACATCAAACTTCTAATATCGCTAAGAGACAAAGCTAAATCAAAATATAGAAAAACGAAAAAAAAACAACACATTGGGACTATTATAAACAATTGCGGAATTATACTGAAGTGGCTATAAGAAATGAGAAAAGAGCATATTTTAATTTTAAATTTGGAACCAATGATTCTAAAATTATATGGAAAGAACTAAAATCTTTAAATATAAATAAACAGAAGTATTTTGTTTATTTATATAATCCCTATTCCGAAAGTCTCAGATCCATCGTTACCTAAAGATTTACGTCCTATCAGTATACTACCAACTTTACCAAAAATTTTAGAAAGAGTCATGTATTTTCAATTAATGGAACATCTACAAAATTTCAATATACTACCTGCTCACCAATCTGGCTTTAGGCGAGCTGACAGTTGCACAACTGCCTTGTTGAAAGTCTCAGATGATATCTTGGAGGCATCTGATGGTGACAAAATTACAGCCTTAGTACTGTTAGATTTTACTAAAGCTTTTGATACCCTCCAACATCGTTTACTTATCGCTGTTCTTCACTTTATTGGTTTGGGTAAAAATGCAGTTAATCTGATTGAAAACTACTTGAATAATAGAAGCCAAATGGTGAAAATAGACAATAAATGTTCAACTGTGCGCTCGTTTCAAGTAGGCGTCCCCCAAGGATCAATATTAGGGCCTCTGCTATTTAGTATTTACACCAGCAGTTTTTGCAACAACCTAATACATTGTAAATCACACATGTATGCAGACGACACACAGCTGTACCTATCATTTGATAAGGATAAGTCTGTAGAAGCAGCCGAGAAAATAAATTTAGATCTTAAAATTATTGAGAAGGTTTCAAAAGAACAGTTTTTGTTTTTAAATCCTGTTAAATCGAAATTAATTTTGTTTGGAAATAAATTAACTATTGCTGGAATCGTTGAACATTTTATTGTAAAAGTAAATGACACCAATATACCGATTGTAAATAGTTCTAGTAATTTGGGTTTAAATTTTGATAACACATTTAGATACACTACACAAGTTACGAAGTATATACAAAAATCTTATTTGGCATTAAAACTACTTTATCCGCACCGCAGATATCTATCCGAGAAAATAAAAACATTATTATGTGAATCGCTTGTATTGTCAAATTTTTCCTATTGTGCGCCCGTTTATTATCCTTGTCTTGATGTATTGACTAAACATAGAATACAGAGAACACAAAATTCGTGCCTTAGATATATATTTGGAATACGTCGCAGAGACCATATATCACATAAACTAAAGGATTTAAAATGGTTGAATATGAATAATCGGCTAAAGTTACAGACTTTGTGTTTGTATCATCAATTAATTTGCACTAAGATACCACCATACCTATATAACAAAATTCGCTTTCGGTCAGATATTCATAATATTAATATTAGAAATAGAAATTACATAACACCTCCCTCTCATAAAACTAGTCTTTATGAACGGTCTTTTAGTTACAACATTTCTAAACTTTATAATGCTATACCTATAAATATTAAACAATTGACTGTAAAAAACTTTAAAAATGAAATGTCAATGTACCTATACATTAATCAGTAACTAGCAATGAATTTAATTTTAGTTGAGAACAACAATGAAATAAATCTATTTTATTTATTACTAAGATAGCAGTTTCTCTATTATCTCAGTTTAGTTTAGTTTAGTTTAGTTGATTTTTTACTATTAGGCATTATTCCAGTAATAACATTTTGGTTAGGCTAGGTCAGTGTATTAAACCGGGGAGCAGATATTGTTTCTGCCTGCTTGAGCATAACCTAGTGGTTTTCCTTTGAATTTTTTTTTCTTTTTCATTTATTTTGATACATTTGATACATTTGATTTATTTTGATGCATTTGATATGTTGATGTATTGATCTGTTGATATATTTATCGTGTTGATTTGATGTACTTATTGTAAATTTGGAAGGAAAATAATGGTACTCATTTAAATTGTTTCTATCCTGTGTAATAAAATTTTATGTGTGTAATATTTTAAAAGAGTATAGAAATGAGCGTGGAGTTAATAATTAAGAATAAAATGTCAGCTTTAAAACTCGAATTTCAAATATTTGTTGTAATTACAGGGTGTTAAAAAAATATAAGATACAATTTTTAAGGCTACACACCAAAACAAAAAAAGTTCTATGAATATGGGTTCGGAAATGCTTTATTTTCAAAATAAAAATTGTTAAAAGTAACTAAAATGGGATTCAATACTGTTCCCTGTGGAACACCCTTGTAATTTGTGTCTCTGTTTGGAGTTATATATTTTAACACCGTTAATAAATATTTTCTAACCAGATTTAAAGCAGTTGCATATTGTTTTCATGTTTTCTATTAGTTTATTGATTGAATTGATTTTTGTGTATTAACGAGAACATAAAAACAAATTAATTTAAAAATTCATAATACATAAACATATTTCGTTAGTGAAATGAAAAATCTGGATGTAATTTTTGTAATATTTCCATAATTCGTTAAACAGAAAAAAATTAATTAGATATTTTCTTTCATTTCACTATAGTGTTTTATCATTACATATTCAAAATACTTGCTGTTGTACAATTTAATATAGAAAAACTTGGATCATATAATATTGGGGAATTTAATACCACAGCCGTATTTCAGAAATCGCATACACTAATAATGCTGAGAAAGTATAGTTTATTTCAAACTTATTTCCAACATAGAAAACATCGGTTTTTTTGACGGCGCGGATCAAAGAAGCCAACATTTTTTATGTTGCAAATAAGTCTGAAATCTACATTTAATACCTACAATATCAATTCATTTTGATTTGCTCTTAAAGCTTATAATTAACCATTGTCTTTTACCACAGTGTATTTTTCCTTTCATTGATTCTATTTTTGAAAACTTACATTTTTTTTAATTGTGTTTTCATATAGTGTAAAAATATTGTGTCCTTAGACTGAGTGTCACAGTAGTCATTGAAGCTAATGTCCCATGTATTTTTAAACGCAATGAATTTATAAAAAAAGAAGTTTGTTATTATCATTATAATTAAATATATATGTGATAGATTTTAAATAATAAATGATTGATTATTTATGCAATACATTAATTTATTATATAACTTTATATTAGTTTATATGCTTTGACAAACATGGAATGTTGAAAATTAATTTACTTCTTCAATTAGTATTTACAACAAATACCTTTTCCCGGCTTTAACATACATTAATAATAATATTTTGACGCAATAATTCAAATACGATTACCAAACAAGCACACACATACAGTATTAAATATTAATTAATGTCATTACAAAGGGTAGAAAAGTAAGCATAGCGGCAGTTCATATCGTTCAAACCCTTCTCTGTCAATTGTTTTCTATTAAGAAATATTTTCTGTTATTTCAGTCACGCGATCCACTAATATGTATAACAACTCACACGTCTTATTACCTAGTATAGTAATTTACACACCATGGCTATTCTTTTTTATCAAACAACCAAAAGACGCCGTAAAAATAATTATTAAGGAAGGGATTAAAAACACATGTCTTTCTTAGACAGTGTCAAAATTTATGAATAATTAGAAGAATCAGAGAAAAATGTTTTTCGAAAAATAAAAATAGATAAACTATTATATTTTTTCCGTTTGATTGAAGGGTTCAAAGACCTTAGTATATTCAACAACTGCTTATTTTTTCGATCGAAGCAAATTACTCAAACACTTTGGCTTGCATATAAGACAATTAAGTAAATTGAGAAATAATTTTCACTCGCAGGAAATTACAAAACACTTCACTTTTATTCGCTATATTAGAACGATATTAATAGTAATGTCTCTCTAGATGGAAAGTCGATTTTTTAAAATGTGTATAATTCTACATATATGTAATCGATATCTATGTGGTTGCCATTTTAAATTGTTTACTGTTAATAAATTAAATTATACAGTTTTAGAATAATTTAGACTTGTGCGAATTAAACAACTAGTGATGTAATGTGCGCTATACTTATAGGTGGAACTATTACAAAACAATGTGATACCTACACACACTGCGTTATTCCCTAATAATTTGATATAATATATGGTGGAGTCTCAGCAAGATTATGCCCCCCACAACTACGGAGTTTAAGTAAGGGAATATTTAAATCAGGTGTTCCACAATAGATGGATCAGTAGACGAGGATCCAAAGAATGGCCTTTTAGGTCTCCTGATCTAACGTTACTCACTTTCTTTTTATAGCGATATCTAGGTCACATAAATATGCGCTGTAATAGTCAACTCGGTCATGTTTTGATATATTAACAATGTTACAGTCATTGTTCACTTTTTCCTTACCATGTATAATAAAAAAATAATAAAACATTATTATGTTACCAACTTTAAATTTTTAAATTATGGTGACTGCATTTAAAAAAATCTTATCAGCATTTTATACTTTAATGATCAAGCAAATGAGTTAGCATTATTGGATGTTTGCACGCTGCACATCGTCTTAGAAAGAACTATATTGCGCCATTTCGGTAAAATCCGATAATTTGGTAAATTCAAAAAAATTGTGCCCATATCCTTGGTTTTGATTATGATTTCAGACGTAATGACTCGAATATACTTTTGCTCTTTGTCCATAATACATCACTGTAGATCTGGACCAAAGCTTTGTAAGAGATGCTCCTCCTCCTGCCTCAGCCCATTCCTTGAATTATCATAATCTCCTGCTTGATTCCTTGGTTGTTTACTTGTAATATAGGTTAATATTTATGTTGCATAATAGCATAATTGTTTTGTATTTTTTTTATTATTCTTCTGTGAAGCAATCTTAAATAAAACAGAGTAAATGAGGCTGAAATTCTGCTTTTTATTTAAAGCAAAGGTGTACGTAATAAATCTTTTTTAGAAACCGAGAATCATGTTCGGCAGGTAAAGTTGCCTATTTCTACGAAACCGACAACTATACACACTGGACATACTATATCTTCACCGAGTTATCCTAACTTCTATCATACCGCTGATAGAATAAAGTAGGAGTGTAGGAACACCACTACACTTTAAAATAGGAATTGGCGCTCGAGACCGTACCGTAATAAAAGTTCAAAGTACCGCTATATTAAAAAGTGCCTAAGTGACACTTCTGCTCTTGTACAGGTAGATAAGTAACAAGAGGAAGGAAGAGAGTCACATAATATTTATTATGCCTTAATATTTGGTGTCTCATTTGGAACTATAGGATTTGAATTGCACGCCATTTGTGTTATGTGAAAGATAATGCGTCAATATTTAACAATTATCATCTACAAACCATACAACGTCCAACATGTCGCGTTTAATAGTTCAACAATGAATAGTTTGTGTACAGCTGTTTTATGAAAATGGGCGATCATTTACGGTTGCATTAAGAAAAATTCGCACAAAATCAGGACGAAATGAAGGGCCTACAGGGTTAACAGTTCGTAACTAAATCAAGAAATTTTAAGAGACGGGTTCTTTTATTGATAAAGCAACACCAATATATCCTCGTCATCTGAAAATATTGCTGCAATGAGAGATAGTTTACGTGAACACATGAATTCGACATCGTTCACAACAACTGAATCTTTCAAGAGCTAACACGCATCGGATTTTAAAGAAATATCTGCATCTGTCAGCATACAAAAGTCAATTGACACAATTAAAAGTTACAGACCATTTGCAACGTCGTACATTTGTGGATTGCGTGTTAGAAAAGAAACAAGGTGATACTGATTTTTGCAACAAAATTTTCTTCAGCGATGTAACTCATTTTCACCTTGACGGATACGTCAATAAACAAAATTATAGAATTTGGGGTGAGGAAAATCCACATGCTATTTACGAAAAAGAAATGCATCCACAAATATACACTATTTGGTGTACATTTTGGAGTGCTGTAATAATTGGATCATACTTTTTTGAAAATGAATCTGGTAATATTGTTACAGTAACACTATCGTGATATGTTAAAAAATTTCTTTTTACCAAATTGATGATTTGGATTTGAACAATATGCGGTTTCAGCAGGACGATGCAACGTGTCATAGAGCACGGGAAATCAGAACTCTGTTGCATACCAAATGTCCTAATTGTGTGATATCGCGGAATGCTGACATCAATTGGCCTCCCAGGTCAGGTGACTTAACAAGACCAGACTTTTTTCTTTGGGGTTATCTAAAGGGAAAAGTATACGCTAACTGGCCAGCAACAATCATTGAGCTCAAAACAAACATTATTCGGGAAAAGAGCCAGTTTTATGTAGGTACCAGTGTTATGAAAAATTTTGGTAAACGAATGGTATCATGCCATATGAGTCGAGGCGGCCATATGAATGATATTATTTACCATTTATAGCCGTAAAATCTACATTTTATGTTGAAGAATAAAAATCATCAGTTTCTCAAATATTTTGCGTTTTATTCAAGAATCAAAACCTATAGTTCAAATGAGACGCCATATATTATTTTGCTGTTCCTGCTTATAATGTATTTAATAAAGCATTAATTTTGTTGTTTACCTCTTGTTTGTTTGTTAGTTCTGTAATTCACGTGATTTGTAAGATCATCCATTAGCAATGCACCTTGCAAAATTGGCGTCGATTTGTAATTTCAGCAGCTCTTCCGTTGGAGGCCCTTGATAATTTGACCAGGCATGATGATATTCTGAATTAATTTTCAAACACTGATTAGGAGTTGTTTTGATCTTCTACATATACGTATACATACCAAACTTTCATTCCAAAACACTACATAAGAAAGCGTTCGGTCAAGTTTGTGCACTCTTCTAGATACAAAATAAGACTGTGAATTTGCCACAGCGCAGGCAGTCTACATAATGGATGCAATCCATACTCTCTCGTCTACTCCGAAGAATGTACGTGTTCGAACGCAGCTGCTTCCCTATGTAGTGTGCAAATATGAAAACACGGAAGATATATATATATATATACATGTAACTTCACCATTACGTCAAAGATATACTGGGTTTGCTTCGTCGACCCATTGCATACTTTATGTATGTTTGGAGAATATTGAGATAACCCATGAAGTTGTTGGGCAGACATCGCCCATTTTACCAAATAACGAAAATATCTTCCACGTATAGGACCATAGCTCGGTTTTAAATATATACGATACATAAACCAATTTGCAAAGTCTAAAAAGCTTCGATGATCTTATCTATTATCTATCATTAAGATGTAGTCGGTTGGTTTGTAATTCCTTTGAATGAGCTCCATTTCATATGAAATATTTGCTTACCCTACATACGAATAAAATTGTTTAATTAATGACATATCTAACTAATCTGTATAAGTGATGAGCCCGAGAACTAATGGAAGTTACAAGCAATACAATTTTCATATGAAACTTATGCTATATATTGTTTTAATACTTCGGTGACTTCTGTTTTGAGATCGGCTGAATTTTTATATAGTGGTCCATCGGAATTGAGTTGACCTTTATCTTCTTTGTTTTGTCCAAATAATTGGTCGGATCTGTGGATATGTTTATAAGCTAGATTTTCCAATAGAAGTGCCATCTTGGCTTTATAGTTGAAGCTGTTTTGCACAGAAGTTGCGATATCTCTGTTTGCAAACGCCATTACTACTCATCATTGGAAATTGAAAGATTTGGCGTATAGCGATTGTTTTAAAATAAAATTACCGCAATTTTCTACACATTCAATATGGTCCTATTAATCTGAAAGTGGAGATTTTTCAGTTTTTAATTATATTAATTATCATTATTAAGGGGCCTAGTCGGGAAAAAGCTTTGGATAGCTGTGTCATTCTCTAGAAAGTTTTTATACATGCGCCGCTAAATAATTTTGCTCTTGACTATACCTTCACTGGACGTTTTATTCACCAACTTCATTGAGGTGCGATTCCCGATAGAGGTAACACTTTCTTGCCCCATTTGAAGTGACAAAGATACTTATTTAGAAAATTCGTTTTAACCAAATAGTACGGAATAAAAGTTTGAAACTTGCTGAGCATAATTATGAAGATTCATTCTAGAAGACATGTATGAATTTTACTTCGAATTTTACCGATTGATATCATATTTCAGGAGCTAATCGTGTTCAAATTTGACTTATATTTACAGTATAAATTTTCCCTACATAAAGTGAAAATTAATTAAAATAGATATACATGTACCCTCTAGTACACTTTCAACTACTGATCCTCCAAATTTGGTGTAATTTGACCAAACCGTATGGAAGAAATAAATTTTGAAAAATTACCTTACAAACACTGGTTTGATTAGCCCTCTTAAGGTAATAATATTTACGTTTAAATCAGTAGGTTTCTATTATCTATCTAAAAGATCCAAATTTCATTACAATCGAATGAATTACAACCAAATAACGAGAAATTAATGAGCCAATAGCAATTTTAAGACCGAATCAGTTTGCAATTTGTTCTACATTTTAAATGTTAACATTTTCTTCCTATCCTAATAAAGCACAATGTTTAAAATAACATTAAATAAATTAAATAGCAATAAAATAAATATTTTCTCCACACATACAATTTTTTTAAAAACCCTCTATGGATCAGTTCGTTATGGTTTTGCGCACTATTCTGTTTAATAATCCTTTAGTTTTATAACACTTTTTTCAGATACATACAGTGTGTCCGCAAAGTATGGAATAAATTCATTAGTTCTTAAACCGAAAATATTTAGAAAAAATTCTTGGACACGTCGATTTTAAAATTCAATTGCGCACCTTATCCTATATTTTTTTTGGTTATGACTTCATCACTGTTTCCGTTATGACGTCATCAATATATTTTTTAATGGAATACCCTGTATATTTCTCTATTTTTGGATTCTGAACCAACAGCTAAAGTTGAAAGATACGGCCATTTTGAATATAAGAATTTACTAATTTTTCATGTTTTGTTTGAACAAATAATAGTCACTAGAACTAACGATTAGTTAATAATAAAAACAGTTTCTAGTAAATATTCGAACTGTGCTCCTTGTAGCTGACAGTACCCTAAACGATGAATAAAGTATTGCTGAACCTTATTTATAGTTTCCTGAAAAATGTTGTTTAGTTCTGTTTTAATTCTATCTTTTAATTCAACAATGTTTTCCGGTTTGGTTTTATAAACAAAGTTTTTAGATGTCCCCAGAGAAATAATCTAATGGATTGAGGTCCGGTGACCTTGGTGGTCATTCGATGGGTTCACGTCTACCAATCCACCTGTTCAGAAATATTTGGTCAAGATACCTTCGAACGTCTGCTGCATAATGGGGATGTTTTCGTCAACATATCCAGGATTAATTCTACTGGGGAATAAATTTAATAACGTTGAGATGAGATAGCCCATTAAAAATTAGAGATATGCCGCCGGTCCGTTTGCAGTTCCATCGAAAAAATAGGGTCCAATAATTCTAGTTATTACAATTCTCGCCCACACATTTAACATTTGCGGATACTGTGTGTGCTGCTCCCGCATCCATCGAGGGTTTTCCCTTTCTTGGTATCTATAATTCTGACGATTTACTTCCCCATTTAATTTGAAAGTGCATTCATTGGAGAAAGTAATATTTTTTACCAGAAGAAGATCACCACCATTGCACATATTCATCATTGTTTCACAAAATTGTATCCTTCGATTTGGATCATCATCACTTAGTTCTTGCACATGTTAAATCTTAAAGGGATGCCATTTTTCTAATTTTAATACTGTATGTACTGACGTGTTAGTAACATCATAATTGCGACTAACCTGGCAAACGCTGGTACGTGGATTTTCTTCAACAGCCAGTAAAATATTTAATTTTGTATCCTCGGCAACACCTTGGGTAAATCTTCCACCGTACCAGTCTCTCTAATTTTTTTCCAATTTTACTCACTGTCGATTCAGTTATGGTCGTTCCGAATATTTAGTATTAAATAAATTACATACTTCTTGTTGACTTCGCATCCTATCACCATACCCAATCATTGTAAGAATTTCAATTCTCTGCTTTACAGATACACTCATGTTATAAATTAATATAAATTGACAATATTTATGGAGAAACTACTACAGGTGTAAACTATTATTAAGTGATTCACTGTCAAAGACGATAATGATCAAACAAAAAAAGAAACAAACGAAAACTAGCCTGCTTCAAAAATTAATAAAGAACGTAACGTAGGTAGGTTGATCCCATATGAGTAATTATTCATGATAAAGCAAAAAGAAAAATTCTCATAAAATTCCTTTATTAATGTGACCGGCTTCGTGAACAAGTAATTACTTCACATCATCAGACACGGGACTACAATAGAAAATGAGTATGGTGGTTACATACATACATAAATAAATGTTAATAAGTTAATAAAACTTAAAAAACAGGAATACAGAAGACAATTATTTCAAAATTTTTTTACTAGTAAAAACTTATTGGTAAAAAATGTTTGATAAAATTTTTGTACAAGAAAGATTGAAATTATTTAAATAATCAGGATTACGTTAGTTCAAAATTATAATATAATATTGAACTAACGTAATCCTGATTAATTTAAATAATTTCAATCTTTCTTGTACAAAAATTTTATCAAACATTTTTTACCAATAAGTTTTTACTAGTAAAAAAATTTTGAAATAATTGTCTTCTGTATTCCTGTTTTTTAAGTTTTATTAACTTATTAACATTTATTTATGTATGTATGTAACCACCATACTCATTTTCTATTGTAGTCCTGTGTCTGATGATGTGAAGTAATTACTTGTTCACAAAGGAATTTTATGAGAATTTTTCTTTTTGCTTTATCATGAATAAAGAACGTGTTTATTTTACTTTTTACTTGTTTTTATTAAATGGCCGTATCTTTCAACCTATCAATTTTAGACCCTAAACTGATAAAATTTAGAATCAGCTGTTTTAACAGAATTTAAAAATGGAGAAATATACAAGGTGTTCCATTAAAAATATATCGAAAACATCATAACGAAAACAGTGCTGACGTCCATAACCAAAAAATAAATAAATAAATAAAGAATAAAGTGCGCAATTGATATTAAAAATTGTCGTGTCCTAGATTTTTCTAAATATTTTTAGTTTAAGAAATAATGAACTTATACATACTTTACGGACACACTGTATAGTGAAAGTCTGTATTGGATCTAAATATATATAATCAATAAAGAGGGATCATTGTAATGCAACCATCTATACACAGTAGAAGAATATGCGCAAAGAACTTCGCATATCAACAGGTTCCCACTCCAGCGATCAGCCAAAAAACAGACACTGCTGAAATACGTACGTATGTACATGCGAACAGAGATTATAATATAATATTTTCGCAAGCGTACACAATGTCAAAAGAGACGTTCTTTACTGGTTATATTTATCCGAATCTTTTGAAATATTGAACAAAGTAAATATGACATTACAGCCGTTAACAGATGACTGATGATATTGTTGCAGAAAAATTTAAAGACGTTTTAAGAGCGTGTTTTGGCCATGTACCAACTTAGATCTATAAATTACTGTACATTTTTTCTGCTAATAAAATTAAAAAACGAACAAATGACTCATTTTAAATACCGTATAGATCTAATATATAAAATTTCAGGCAATACACTTTTTATTAGTTGAAAGTACGATTGTTTAATTTCATAAAATAACACCAAATAAAATAAACGTATTTCTTATTAATGAAAAAAAAAGCGCATCGGTATTACCTGTAACTTTGTATATTAAATTGATATTGTATTTAAGATGAATTTTTTTACCTTTTTTGTTCTCATCAATAACAATTTTTTAACAGCCATTTAAAATTAAGTAAAAATCTGGATATTGACAAATTGCGTAATATTAACAAGTGCCTACGTAACGGACGTGCCGTGCAAGGGATTTACCATTTTATTCGTATTAAAATATTGGACGTAGAACGTTAATTTTTAAAATACGCCATAATATTTACATCCCGGAGTAGAAGTATGGTAGAGGATACCACAGAAGCTTTATTAATGCTGCAAGTGTACGCTGAGAACCATAAACAATTGTTAATGGACATGATATAAGAGGTGTGTAAGTCTTTGTAAGTTACACCATGTTCCACACCGATGCCAGTCAATTTCTTACAACGGTTCGTCTTTAGTAATCGATATCTGCGCACATTTCGGTGATATTAAAAAAGTTTTAACTGTTTCTGATCGATGACGGAAGTGACAATTTTTTTAGTTTAAATGAAACACCATGTAATATGTTCACGTATTCATATTATTGAATGCTTGTTTTTACTTGCTTGACTAACGCTATAGAAAAAGCAACAGTAAATTTAACTTATGATTATGAATGATACAAACATTTCATAGAACCATACATAATTATTCAGCAAAACATAATTTACAATGAAATTATGGTATATTTATATATAGTTATTTATACTTAAATTTTTTATATGAGATACTATATAAAAACTGTTCAAACAGAAAATAAATGACTTTATGATTAATAACTGACACAGATAAGTTTATTTTAGTTTAAAACAAATATTCAATTTTCTCAAGGTTGTAATATATGAAAATGAAAACTCCGAATATCAAGATTACAAAACAGATTCGGGGTTACCTACATAAAATAAATATGTCAAATTATAATTTTAGTAACAAGAATTCATGCTAAAATATGCATGTATGTTCTACTGTGACCATGTTCATTGTTCATACTACATGCTCATATTTTTTTAAATATAATGACTGTACAACATAATAGCGTGATCTGCGCTAACTATGTAAAAACATATAAACGCTTGGATTTTTTCTTAACCACACCTGTACATACCTCTAGGAGGGCTGGAGTGAATATAAAGCCCATTAATGGCTCTCCCATCTCCCGCGGCCCTTTTCCTTACAACTGGCATCTTGATAACACCATACTAATCCAAATTATGTAACCATCAGTTCTGACGTCCCTCCACATACGATGTTTTTAGATTGTTGGGAAGATATTGAGATATCACACGAACTGAAACATATGCGTTCGTAAATGGATTGCATAACAGTAGTTTTTTTATAATTTCCAGATAATATTACAGAAAAATCCTGAAAAATAATTTAAATGTTACCCACATATATATATTTATATATAGATATATATATATATATATATATATATATATATATATATATATATATATATATATATATATATATATATATATATATATATATATATATATATATATATATATATATATATATATATATATATATATATATATATATATATATATATATATATATATATATATATATATATATATATATATATATATATATATATATATATTTTTATATATATATATATACAGGGTGTCCAAACCAAAAGTAGGCACCCTGAATAACTTTGGAGGTAAAAATTTTTTGGAAAATTGGTGAAACAAGTCTTGTTTCTAAGGGGGACATATTTTAATGTAATACTTGTATACCTATCATCATCCCTCTACCCTATACGGCCACACCCTCAAAAAATTCAAATGGCAAAGGGGGTCGAGTGATACATCTTTTTGAAAGGTCTTTCAATTCTCTACATAACTGTGTATTTTTTTAAACTTTTATCAATTCGTTCCTGAGAAATAATTGTTTCATTATTTAAGTTCGGGAAATAAAAATAATAGAAGCAGTTTAAATTATCGTATGTATTGTTCAAATTGACCCCCACCGACTTCCATACAGTAGTATAATCTGTCTTGAAACTCTGTACAAACATTTCTGACCACATCTGGATTCTCGAACAATTCTTTCACGTAACTCTTTAATAGATGCGGGTTTTGTTGCAAATACCTTCGATTTCAAATGTCCCCGCAAAAAAGAAATCCAAGGGAGTTAAATCGTGTGACCTAGCGGGCCACTCTACAGGATCGAGGAGATTCATCGCTCATCCTGTTAAAAAAACAGTTCGCCCTCTAATAGATTATCGTCTTCTTCGAGGATTTGGGTAATCATTGGGTCGATGTTATTTTCTAACAGATCGAGGTACCTTTCGCCATTTAAATTGTCAGGAATAAAAAACGGCCCGACAATGTGATCCCCTAAAATACCAGCTCAAACATTTAACTTCTGAGGCCTTTGGGTATGAGTTTCCTTGAATAAATATGGATTGGTTTCACTCCAATACCTACAATTGTGCCTGTTTACCTCCCCATTTAATTGAAATGTCAATTCATCAGAAAAACAAAAAATTGTACAGTAGATTGGCATTACCGTTTAATTGTTCACTAAAAATCTCACAGAATTCAAGCCGACGATCGGGATCATCTTCGTTTAATTCGTGTACCAATTTAAATTTATATGGATGAAATTTGTGGGCCTTTACAATTCGATGAACACTGCTTCGTGATACACCGGAAGCCTCAGCTACTTTCCTGATCGATTGAGTATTATCCATATGCAAATGACCCAGAACTGCCACGTCGACTGCTTTATTCCTACTCGGTCACTGAGGTTCATGCTTTTTGTTTCCTAAAGAACCTGTTTCCATAATTTTTGTCAATAATTGTAAAACATACTGAGAACCAACCCTTCTATTTGGGTGACTTCTATTGAATATGCGCTCCATAGCTCTAGCACAATTATCGTTTTTAAAATAAATGCTGACAATTTCAATTCTCTCCTGAAGGGTATAAACCATTTTGAGAACTCGCTCTGGTAAAATGTATCTCGATTTAAAATTGGTTGTGAACAAATTAATGTTCAAGGATTATCAAATACTTATGAGTAGAACTGTCCGATGTGCCTGGAGTACAGCCACGGTCTTGCGCTGTCGTCACACGTGCCGATTTAGAAGTGATTTACGCTGCAGTTTTATTTGAAAGGTTAATGCGTGAGGTTGTACCTATAAATTATACATAATATCAAACGCGCCAAAGGGTAAAAAACGACCGTACGCGGACACAGTGAATAAATTTATGCAAAATAATTTGCAAAGTTTGCAATCAAGACTTAATGTGCTGGCACAAAACAGATTGTCGTCGTCATATCAATACCGTGCAACATCAAAATAAAAAAATGGCATGCCTTTGACAACTCAGTTTATGTGTGATTTATTGTTAATGTTAATAGCCTGTAATATTCCGCTACACATACTGGATAAACAACCATTTCGGGAGTTTTGGAATAAATACAATCCCCAGGTGAACTTATCAAGTCGTACATCGTTATGTAGATATATTCCAGCTGTTCGTGAAGACATTGTAAATAGGATTAAATGTGGATTAAAAAATACACGACTCTGGTTATGTATTGACGAGACTACAGATTGTAAAAAAAATTCTATTTTAAATATTATAGTACGTGTACTGGACCCTCTTAAACCAACATTTCCACGGCTTTTTATTATGCTGAATATTTTCAACAAATAAAAGCTGTGATACTACAGTTCAACCCTAACGAGGCTGCAGCTATTAGGGGAAAGCCAGACAAGCTTTCAAGGCGTTTCCCTTGAAACAGATTTAAAAAGTATTAATAACAATTATAGGGGACTACACGACGCAATAGAAAAATTGCAAAATAGTTCGTTGTCGTTAGTGGAATCGCTGCAAATAGTGGACGACGTAAAAACACAGCTACAGGCTATAAATGACGCAAAAAATAATCGCGTTGGTGAAAAATTCGAGAGTGTATTACAGAAATATCCTGATTTTAGCAAATTAAGACAAATTTGTGATGGTGCATCTACAACTTCGTTAAGTGAGTTCACAGATTGTTTTACTTATGCCTGTATTACATCCGTAGATGTCGAATGGTCATTTTCAAAATACAAACATATTTTTTCACCAAAGCGAACATCGCTGACAGAGACAGCTGTAGAAACATACCTGATGCTATTATACTATAGATCTTCCCCACTTTGTGATGACGACAACCAAACTACTTCATAAATCTGTTTAAAAGGGTGAGTTTTATACAAATTTTTATAAAATGTAACATTATTGTTAAAATTTATTTCCATTTAATATACTTATTCAAGTATTATGATATGATGTAAACATGTGAGTCATATGACGGCTCTGGCGGCCAGGTGACCTCGGACAGCTCTACTTATGAGTCTTTTATTATTCTAAAACTAAACGGACAAGGAAAGTGTTTTTTGTCGAAAAAACTCGTGTTGATTTGAGAGCACTAAAAAATGTAGTTTTTTTATAAATTCCGATACCCAGTGCCGTGTATTTTACATTTTTTTAAACTATTTCGATTGTGTGTAATCATGAAAAATAAAATTATTTTCCTTAAGAACGAATCCACAAAAGTTAAAAAAAATACACAGTTATGTAGGGAATTGAAAGACCTTTCAAAAGATGTATTACTCGACCCCCTTGCCATTTGAATTTTTTAAGGGGGTGGCCATGTAGGGAGAGGGATGATGATAGATATATAAGTATTACATTAAAATACGTCCCCCTTGGAAACAAGATCGACGAGTTGACAATGATTAGGTATTGATTAAAAATATTTGAACGTTGTTCAGAATTAAAAACTGAGTACGACCGACAGGACAAGATGCAAAAAATTTAAAAAATGTTTTAAGAAAGGTGCGCCGCGACCCTTCACTCTAAACGCTGACAGAACGGTAACAGATCCATTAAAATTCTATAGGACCAAAGTTGTAGAGGACACAATTCCCCAAAAAAGTCCACAACGGTATATATTTTTTATCTTTTACAGTTTAGCTGTAAGCGGCGCTCAAAGTGTAATCAAATCAATGAAAAAAATGTTTTCTACCAAAAAATTCAAATTTTGACAACTCGGAGAAAAAAAATCTCAATTTTATTGGGAGAGTCTTTTAATAACTGATGAATATGATGCCTTTATATTTTATTCTAAAACCAATAGTTTCGCCATAAAAAATTTATGACTAAACAAAAGTACCATTTTTATCAATCTCTTGCGGTCACGATATTTTAGATAAAATATTATAATTTAAATAAATTCCCATCGTTTCCTACCATAAAATTTAATACTTTACAATTGTATTATACTGCCCAGATGTGACATATAAGTAAAGAATACGATTTTGAATCTAGTATCATCTGCACTGTTGGGAAAGGCCTAAAAAGCCGAAACAAGTGTAGAGTTTTAATAAAATATTTTGAAACATTTAAACGCAATGGTTTTTTATTTTTAATAATAATTTCAATGTTAATGTTTAAGTTTAAAATCCAATTAAACTGAATTTGACACAATCGAGATTGCCCTGAAAAACAGATACCTACAATTGTTTAACTTGTATTGACGTTTATAAGTATACTTTTAAATCTGCATATTGAAGAAGAAAAACAATGTTACAAGTTTCTTTTTCTATCTTTTAAAATAAATCCTCTAGGTAGGTGTCTAAATACAAATGATTTCCCTGTACAGAAGGCTTTTCTTTTGTAACGCGTGGCAATAAAAAAACTATCTTTACCTACTATGTTGTTAATAGTACGGCCACTGGATTAACTGTTATGATAAATGTTGCAAAAACGGAACGGATAAAGTCCTCTTGATTGGAGAATTATTTAAAGACAAAAAGTGTTAAGTCGTCATGTATCATAACTGTGCATTGATTAAATAATTGGTTAAAATTGTTTAAATCTTTAATTATTGTAAAATATTGAGCAAGACATGCAATGGCCACATCATCATTTATTTCCACTTATAATAATATCCATACAATTTATGAACGAGGCGTTTTTCCGGCATAAACAATATCTTCCTCACATTTATCATGTTGTGTTAATATAGCTATTTTTGTTTTTTAGTTTTGAGGTTGACTCTAGAGCATTTTTTTTACTACTGCTAAAGCATATTTTAATAATAAGTAATACATTTATTTTCCTTTAAGACAATACAATTTGTATAGGACTCGTCACCATGTATTTACTTAACTTTACGGTTTAAAATAATCATTAATAGAATACAAGTACTTATACACTAAAAAATCTTTAAGTACTGTTTTAAAACAGTGTAAATTTATAGCCTGTTTTAAGTGTTCGGGAAAGAAATTAAACACATTGAGGCCCAATGTAATCGGGTGAGTCCGAAAATACTTTATATTTACATAATGGTATGTAAAAATATTTTTTTATTTCTTGTATTGATACTATGAGCATTGTCATTCATAACTAGAGCTGTCCGAGGTGGCTGGAGTACAGCCACGGTCTTGCGATGGCGTCACACGTGCCGATTTAGAAGTGATTTACGCTGCAGTCTTATTTGAAAGGTTGATGCGTGAGGTTGTACCTATAAATTATACATAATGTCAAACGCACCAAAGGGAAAAAAACGACCGTACGCGGACACAGTGAATAAATTTATCTGTGAATTTCCGAATTTATTCTATGACGGATGCAAAATAATTTGTAAAGTTTGTAATCAAGACTTAATGTGCTGGCACAAAACAGATTGTCGTCGTCATATCAACACCGTGCAACATCAAAATAAAAAAAATGGCATGCCTTTGACAACTCAGCTTATGTTTGATTTATTGTTAATGTTAATAGCCTGTAATATTCCGCTACACATACTAGATAAACAACCATTTCGGAAGTTTTAGAATAAATACAATCCCCACGTGAACTTACCAAGTCGTACATCGTTACGTAGATATATTCCAGCTGTTCGTGAAGACATTGTAAATAGGATTAAATGTGGATTAAAAAATACACGGCTCTGGTTATGTATTGACGAGACGACAGATTGTAAAAAAAATTCTATTTTAAATATTATAGTACGTGTACTGGGCCCTCTTAAACTAACATTTCCACTTTTACTAGCTAGTAAAAGACTAACTGCGTGTACTGGCGAAATAATTACGCGTGGGGTTTTGGAGACATTCGAAAAATTTGAACTTTCAACAAGTCAAGTATTGATGTTTGTGACTGATGGTGCTGCGACAATGCGCATGGTAGGCCGTTCTTTTCAAAGAGACAATTGTAGGTTTTTACATGTTACGTGTAAAGTGCATGCGTTACATCTTGTGGCAGAAACGTTTCGAAAATGTTTTCCAGAAGTAGATGCATTAATAGCAAATACAAAAAAGTTTTTCTCAAATCTCCTAAACGGCTTCGAGCATTTCACAGACAGTGTCCTGGTATCCCTGAACCACCAGAGCCGATTTTTACACGTTGGAGAACGTGGTTGAAAGCGGCTTTTTATTATGCTGAATATTTTCAACAAATAAAAGCTGTGATACTACAGTTCAACCCTAACGAGGCTGCAGCTATTAGGGAAAGCTAGACAAGCTTTCAAGACGTTTCCCTTGAAACAGATTTAAAAACTATTAATAACAATTATAGAGGACTACACGAAGCAATAGAAAAATTGCAAAATAGTTCGTTGTCGTTAGTGGAATCGCTGCAAATAGTGGACGACGTAAATACACAGCTACAGGCTATAAATGATGCAAAAAATAATCGCGTTAGTGAATAATTCGAGAGTGTATTACAGAAAGATCCTGATTTTAGCAAATTAAGACAAATTTGTGATGGTGCATCTACAACTTCGTTAAGTGAGTTCACAGATTGTTTTACT
The DNA here is from genome assembly GCA_029963845.1 of Rhamnusium bicolor. Taxonomy (NCBI): domain Eukaryota; kingdom Metazoa; phylum Arthropoda; class Insecta; order Coleoptera; family Cerambycidae; genus Rhamnusium; species Rhamnusium bicolor. Next base: position 593,713 of record JANEYF010004711.1, read on the forward strand.
TATGCCTGTATTACATCCGAAGATGTCGAATGGTCATTTTCAAAATGCAAAACATATTTTTTCACCAAAGCGAACATCGCTGAAGGAGACAGCTGTAGAAACATACCTGATGATATTATACTATAGATCTTCCCCACTTTGTGATAACGACAACCAAACTACTTCATAAATCTGCTTAAAAGGGTGAATTTTATACAAATTTTTATAAAATGTAACATTATTGTTAAAATTTATTTCCATTTACTGTACTTATTCAAGTATTATGATATGATGTAAACATATGAGTCATATGACGGCTCTGTCGGCCAGGTGACCTCGGACAGCTCTATTCATAACAGAACAATTTTTATATTAATATTAATTAACATTAATTGTGCCATATAGTGTAAAGCCGTCTAGACGGACCCCTAGACGTGAAATGAATATCTCTGTCTAATTCCTAATAATAACTTTATAACTTTAGTCGTGGCTGAATGAACCTAGATTCCGAAGCCAAAAAGAAAAAGAAACATTAACATTAATGAAAACGTATACACATAATTCATACATAAAACATCTACAGGTATGGGCCCTAGGGAATCGCTGAATACATCTTATAATCCGCTTTTGAGCTAAAAATACATTTTGTGATAAAGTGGCGTTACCCCCAAAAACAAATACTACATCTCATTCAATCTGGATCTAACTTAAGCATGACACAAATTTATAAAATGATTTTTAGATAGTACCTACTGTTTTTAAATTCCTAATTAAGTGTCCGTTTAAGCACTCATAGAAATTGATATCTAAAATACATACTGTATAACTTTCTCAAAGGTATTTCGTTGATATTGAAATCTAACACTGAACGTGACCTTTGTCTATTGCGAAATCTTAGGAATTGTGTTTTTTTCAGTACCAAAATGTAGCATATTTAGAGAATATCAATTACTTAGTGATTTTAGGACATTATTGAATCTAGACAATATGTCATTATATTTATCTGACAAGACAACCGATTTATCATCTGTATACATGATAATAAATGCATCTGCCAAGGTATTAAAATCATTTATATACAATAGAAATAGCACAGAGCACAAAATTGAGCCTTGAGGAATTCCGATGTTTACCTCATCACATTAATAATTAACTTTAGTTATGGTGTCGTCGACACATTTTGACACAAAAAGAAGAGACCCAATCAAGAGCGACTTCTCTGATTCCATAAGTTGATAACTTACTTAATAGTCTATCATGATTGACGCAATTGAACACCCAGCTGAGGTCGCAGAAAATTCCAATCTTCAAGAGCAGACTTGAAAGTTGAAATGGAGTTGTCAATAAAACTTCTTCTAAAACATGAAGTTGGTACTTGTTTAGTACACGGTTGAAAATTAGATTGCAATAATACCGTTCTATGATATACCATTGGCAACTACAATTGCCAGACTATCAAACAAATTCGTAAAAATGTTTAGTTAAAATTAGTTATGTTTATTTACTTATTTTTTTCTGTAACCGTCTAGAAAGTTAACTGTTTTTGATCAATTTTTTTAAGTGGAAAATACATCTATGGTTCAGCCCGGTAAAATGATATAACGGATCGGAATCATCTTTTCCTATCCCTCCTGTCACTTCTGGTTGACAATAATATGGAAGGTACCTAATTAAGCACTCTAAACAACAGCGGACATCTGTCAGTTAGATTTTACGAATTTCGTTTACAAAATATTTCAAGTTAATAACTGTTTTGAAAGTAGCAAGAATGGTTGCAGAAAAAATATTGTACGCAAGACACTCGGAAAGTATCTTTACTGGGTCCGCCGGTTTCCATATTCGCTGGCGCTCGCCCTGGAAACTGCCAATTCGCCCAGTAAAGAATCACTTTCCGGTCTTGTTAAGTAAATAACTATTATAACAATTTCCATTGATACTGAAATTACACTTCAAATTTATGTACAAGAAATGATCAGTTCCAATGTTTCCATATTACTATTCCGTTTCATAATGATTAATGTAGAACAAGAATTTAGTATAAATTTACGTCGAAACTGAAATAAAATGTAATTTTTTTAAGTTTACCTTGAAATAATGGATGTCATTATAGTTATTTATGTATCAAGAGCGTAAAGTAAGCGTTTATGGCCCGCGGCGTGAATATAATATTACACGTCAAGGGCCATAAACGCTTCTTACTCCCATGATACATACGAAATTTTATCCACGAACGGTTTATAGGGTCGGTTACAAACTTAAATTCGTTTTGATTTACATATAAATAAATAACTAAAATATACAAAGTGACTCTAAATTGAGTACCATAAATTAAACGGTGTGCAGATAAAGTCGAAATAACGCGAATACCTAAATAATTTTTCTTCCGAAAATACCACCTTAATAAGATACAGGCTGTTAAATGGTCGACTAGCAGATCACTCTTTTACTCTTTTAGCAAGTAAATCAACGGAAATCATTTGTTGTATACAACAATTACTTAGAAAGAGGAGTAATCAGTAAATCTGGCAAGTCGTGCGACGGTTCAATGTTGTGACATCAGGTGTTTAGGGGCAACGACCGACGGACAAATACCAAATATCGAAACTAGCCTCGAGAATGTGTATTAAAAAATATATGGCTGTGGTTATGTGTTGACGAAACAACAGATTGTAAAGAAAAACTATTGTAAATGTTATAGTACGTGTACTGGACTTAAACCGACATTTCCACTGTTACTAGCTAGCAAAAGACTAACTGAGTGTACTGGCAAAACAATTACGATGGTGGTGCTGGAGACGTAAGAAAAATTTGACCTGTCAACAACTCAAGTGTTGATGTTTGTGACCGATGGTACCGCAACAATGCGTTTGTTAGGCTGTTCTTTTCAAGAACACGGTTATAGGTTGATACATTATATTACGTGTAAAGTGCATGCTTTACATCTTGTGGCAGTATCTATTCGACAAGTTTTTCCAGAGGTAGATGCATTAATAACAATTACAAAAAAAGTGTTTCTGTCCTCTAAAGGTTTTCGCGCATTTCACAACAAGTGTCCCGGTATTCCCGAACCACCACAGCCGATTCTTACACGTTGAGGAACATGGTTGAAGGCAGCTTTTTATTATGCTGAATATTTACATCATATAAAACTTGTTATACTACAATTCAATCCTGACGTGACTGCAGCTATTAAGTAAAGCCAGACGAAGATATTTCCGTTGAAACAGCTTTAAAAACTATTCACAAGAGCTGTAAAAGAATACATGCCACTATAAAAAACTTACAAAACTGTATCATTAGCGGAGTCACTGCAAATAGTAGACGAAATAAATCCACTGCTATACGCTATGTGACGCAAAAAATGAGCACGTTACAGAAAAGTTCGCACGTTTGTTAAAGCAAGACACCGGTTTTACCAGATTAAAACAAATTTGTGATGGTGCCTCTCCAGATTCGTTAAATCCGTTCAAAGACTATTTTACGTAGGCCTGTATTACATCAATAGATGTCGAACGGTCGTTCCCAAAATATAAGCATATTTTTTCATCACAGCGAATATCACTCACGGAGATAACAATAGAAACATACCTGCGATGCTGCAAAGTTTTTACAGATCTTCTCCAATTTGTGATAATCAAGCTAGTTCATCAAGTTAGTTAAGAGGGTAAGTTGTGCATACATTGTTATAAATTGTTTATTGTTTTTGTTACTAGTTAATTTCTGTTATTATGCTTATTATGATGCGTACGCCTATGTCTCGCCGCACATTTCTGCCAGCTTTACTAAGCAGAAAAACATTCATTGCATTCTATCAATCCAGTAGTAATATTGGTCATATGGCACTATACAGGGTGTCTCACCAGGAACTGCATCGATCGATATTGGGAAAAGTACGCACCAAAAAATTTTGAAAATTTAGGGAATTGCAAGTGTGGTAAATCCAACTAAAATAATTACAAGCATCTGGCACTTACGGTTATATTGGAAGTCGATACCAACTTGCTTATTTTAAATGAAATACCCTATATGTTTTAGGAGTTTCGAAAAGAACATAAAATTCTGAGTCAAAAACATGTAGGTTTAGCCATAGGGTATGGTTAATCCCAGCAGTTTCAGAAATATTTGACATTTTAAAAAAATTTTGACAGGTGTAATGGTTTACAGTCACCTTTATAACTTTCTTCGTGTAAAAGATACTCATTTGCTTTTTGGCACGCAGAAAGACCATAAGGTGAGCTACGCTCTACAGTTTAAAGAAATTCAAATAATAGCAGATATCAGATGCTTGTAATTATTTTGGTTGGATTGGCCACACTGCCGTTAGTAGTACCCTAAATTTTCAAAATTTTCTGATGGGTACTTTTCCCTATATCGATCGGTACAGTTCCTGATGAGACACCCTGTATACTCTAGAAATAGAATGCGGTTTGGTTTTTTCTCTTTTAATTTTCATAATCCTTGACTCAAACACTAGTCTATATAATAATAAGAATTATTAATTTAACGCAAAATGTTGCTTGAATGTTTTAAAACAAGCATTCGTAGCCGTTACCTAGCAGCGGTCAAATAAAGTCAGTCCCGTAGTCGCCATATTTATATCTGACAGTTTACAAAAGAACATTTTAGATTATTAATTGTTGAAAGATTGTTAGGAAAATATGAATTTTGTTAGTGATAGTGATGAAGAAAATATTACGGGTACGCCTCCTGAAATTTTCAAAGCGGCGGAGGAAGCGAAATTGAACTTATTACCTATGAAATCGAAGAAATTATATGATAATACTTATGATGAATTTGTTAGACGGTGTAACTTTAAAAATGTGAAAGTCTACACAGAAAATGTGCTACTTGCATATTTTTTAGAAAAGTCTAACAGCCATAAACCCTCTTCCTTATGGTCGTACTATTCTATATGAAAGGTTACTATAAATTTACACGATAATATCGATATCACTAAATATTCAAGATGAATAGCCTTTCTAAAACGAGAGAATGTTGGATATAAGCCGAAAAAGTCTAGAATTTTAAGCAGAGATGAAATTGATGTTTTCTTAAAAGATGCCCCTGATGAAATATTCTTAATAATTTAGCTAAGCCATAAAACATTTAAAATTCTGGACAAAAAATTTAGATTATTTTTTTTAAAGGTGTTACCAATTTTTGGTGTATATGGAGCATTTCATAGAGAAGAATTGTCGGATATTACCATAGATGATATTCAAGATCTGATTAAATCTTTATTAGTAACAATAAGAGAATCAAAAACTAAAATACAGCGAGTGTTTAGAATTATTGAAACTGAAAATAAATCGCCTAGTTTTTTAGGAATTTACAAAAAAATATGCTTCTTTGCACCAGCCAGGTACAGATCATTGACGTTTTTTTATATAAGAATAATAAATGCTTAAGGCAAGTTGGGAAAAATCTGTTTGGTCAAATTCCATTTAAAATAGTATCCCAAATTATCTAATGCAAGAGAATATGAATATACTAGCCATTGCTTTAGACGTTCATCGGCCACCCTGTTAGCTGATGCTGGAGAAAACAATACAAATATTAAGCGGCATGCCTGCTGGAAATCAACTACCGTTGCTGAGAACTATATTGAGAGTTCAGCATCTAATAAGCTAAAAATCGTTAAAAAAATTGCTGGAAATTACATGCCTTTAAATAGTCGCGTAAACGTGTCCTCAGCATCTTGCGAAAATAATATTGATAATGAATTTCGACAGCCTCTTCAAATAATTTTTGTGGCAAGCTGACTGCTGCAGAGCAAGTAGCAATCAGCAATTGTGTACAACAGGATGAAAATATATATCCTAAGATTTCTATAAATAATTGTATTGTTGATATAATTTTGTAATTTTTTTTCAATAATTAAATGATATTTTCTTTATTATATGTTAAATAAAAATTAATAAAGAAATTGATGTTTCTTTTATTCTTAAAAATGGTAGAAATAGATCAGTAGAATCCAGTTTAAGGATAGAGGTCTATAAAATTACTTTATCGCCCAAGGGCCATAAAGTTGCACTTAAAGTCCGAAAAACCGGGCGTTAAAGTACACTTTAATGCCCGGTCGTGCACAAAATATTTTAAAAAAGTTTTAAAGTGTAAAATCTAATTTGGTGGAGGAGAAACCATGAAAATTAAAAATGAAACAGTTAAAATAAAATAAAAATTAATGCACTTACAAGTGTCATGCCTAAAATTTTCGTTAAAAAAATCAATCGTGTGTTTTCTGCAATTATTTTGTTTTTAATTTCAAAAGAAATTACTTAATGAAAAAATGTATGTTTTAAATAGGTGATTTTTTTTTTTTTTTGAAAAAAATCCCGACGTTTATGCCATTGGGGAGGGATTAATCATTGGGATGTTATAATTTAATTTAAAAATTTTAAATAATAATGTATAAAATTATAGAGTTTTTTGAAAACCACAAAACCTTAGTTCTAAGGGATTGCAATAAAATGTTTAAAGCTAAACAGTAATAAAATGGAGTATTTTCTATTTTTTAAAGACTTTTATTACCTGTTAATCGCATTTTTAAAAAATCGACTGTATTTTCGCTTAAGAAAAATTAAGATATTTAGAACATAACGATAAACAGTATGATTGTAATTTATAGGAGAAAATTAAGAAACAGAAACTAGAAAAAAGTGTAAATAACTGCCGTTTTAATCCACATAAGTCCGACTTTTCAATCGCTAATTAACTACTAGTTGAAGGTTAACCATTATTATATTTTTATAAACATTTATAAGATTATAATACAAACTGTGCCAACTAAGTTAATTCACATTATTTGTTACTACAATAACATTAAAAATAAATGTAAAATTTAAGAAAATCGAATTCTTAATGTGCAGGTTTAATTAACCCACGATTGAATAACCAGGCCATAATGGCATAAATTTAGCTATTAATAATTCATAATATTTCAATATTTAGTTTCTAAAAACAGCTTATCAGATCTTCCATGTTTTGCTTTTTTACGCCATTGAATGTTTTATATGGCGAGGATGTACTAGTAGCGGAAGAAATTACGTTTTATACAAAATCAACCTAACAGAATAGAGAATTAAATATTCAACTAACCTATTAAACCCATAAGCTACACAAATCAATACCGTTAAATAATAAATAGTCAGACTATCGGAAATAATTGTGGAACATATGAACAGATAATTTTCTGAGTTTAATTTAGAACTTGGGAATAAAACCATGTTAATGTTTTACCCTACTTTGCTGAACCATTTCACTAGTTAAATATAAGATTTCAAAACACAATTATTCACAAGTTATTAGTAATATTAATTTTGAAAACTATTCATTGTCTGCATCCCTTTAGTAGTTGTAGTTAAAAAGTAAACAATTTCGCTTTTAGTTAGTTTTTGTCACAACTTCTTTATTTTTGATACATGCATCGTTTAAAAACCGTTTAAACAGGAATTATTGTTATCACCAATGATGTAGGAAACAATTCTGAAAAAAATATCATCTAAATTGATTTGCTGAAATATCATTAAAAGTGATGATACCATTTTAATGGCTGTTAATTCTCTATTATTCTTTTGTGTTGAAGTCTATAAGATACATTTCCGAAATATTTGATATCTTCATACTGTCTAATCAGTTTTTGTAATTTTTCGTAGATTTATACAAAAAAAATAAAAGAAACACTAAAGGACATACTTACATACATACATTTATACATATATACAAACATTCATACATACACATATACATACATACATTTATAAAGACTTCACAGCCTTGTCATACACTTTCTCTTAATAATATTTTTACCGTCTACAATTTCTAGTTTTTGCCGAAGTCGCCGATGTTACGATATACATATTTTTACACGATGACATTAATTTCAGCAATTAAATAGTCGATCATGTTTCATGAAACCCTGTGACCGATTTAATTTCCAACATCTTATACTGTATTACAATACCCATACAGAGTGTCCCAGTTTATAGTAGCAGTACTTCGCCAATAGATACCGGACCTCATTTTAAAGTGAAAAATTCGATTGAAGAAAAAAAGTTTTTTGGCCGTTACTAAGAAAATAGACAATCTTTCGATTTAAAATCTAGCACGTGTTTTTTGCTTCATTAGTACTATCTTTTTGTCAATACTACATATCTCATATCTCAATATTCAGTGGCGCAGAAACTGTGGTCTGAAACCCCTTTTCTCTCTGTACTTGTACACCAATCAATTTTTCACAAAAAAAAATTTTTTTTGGTAAATTTGTAAAATTCGAAAACGGATTTTTTGAAGTAAAAAAAACCGGTTTTATATATTAGAATTAATATGTATAAATTAATTTATTATTTAATTAAAAACGTTAACATTTTTACTTGAAATCGCCCCAGACACAAGCATATTGCAGTAAAAGTTTGCTATAAAACTAATCTTCATAAGTCAAGCGAATGTTTGACATGAAAATCCACCAGCGACGGCTTTTATTCAGACATATTATATTGTAAACACCTATTGAAACATTCCCAAACAACAAAAAAACAGAAATGTATACAACATGATAAACTGAATTTTATTTCATCATAAAATGTTAAACGTAAACTAGTTTTATCGGATAACGTAAGACAAAAACTGAATTAAACTGAAAAAGTTTAATACAAGTATAAACATTTTTTTTACTGTATTAATTATATTTTATCTTTTTTTATAAATGTTCGAAAATCGGTCTAACGGTTTTTTTGGAATACTGGAATAATTCGAAAATCGATTTTTTCAAAACTCTGTTTTTGTACAAACCCTATACCAGACTATAGATATCGCTACCATTGGCAACCTGTTTAGACTTCCAGGGGACAATGAACGTCGTGCTTACTTTCGACAATGGTTTCTGAATTTCATTGAAGATGACCCACTTTTTTTTGAGAAAAATATTGTGGTCTGAGGAGGCTCGAAGAGGCATGGTGAATTTTCATAACCAGCATGTTTGGGCACATAAAAATCCACATACAATTAGGCAAACAAATTTTCAGCAGGTGTTTAGTGTGAATATTTGATCAAGTAGTCACAATAATTTTGTCACGGGACCTTACATCTTACCTCATCGTTTGAATTACGATTTATGTCTGGCATTTTTAAAACGTGAGCATGCCAATATGTAACATAATGTTTCCCTGCATTCAAGACTGAACGTTTGGTTTCAGTTAGATGGCTGCCCAGCCCATTATGGACAGAATGCTAGTAACTGGTTGGACACTAAGTTTCCTGGGAGATGGATTGGTCGTGGTGGGACCGTTGCCTGGCCTGGTCGTTCTCTCGATATACCCTCACTTAATTTTTTTGCAAGGAGTTTATAAAAGATAATGTTTATATCACTCCAGTAGATACGAGGGTGGAATTAATCCAGAGAGTTCATGCAACGAAATACGAGAATATTACTACTTACTTCGTGTAAAAAAGACCCATTGCACGCCGCTCTGTGCATCCAATAAAATGATTTCAATTTCAAACATTTTTCCTATTTTTAATTGACGTTCATTAATTTTTGTTTCAATAGTAGGTTTAGCTGTATTTCTTGAATAAAATTATAGCACTTGTCAGCGTCTTTTTTTAAAACGTGTATCGTGCAGAAAAAGTGGAAGACTACTTTATTTTTCTAGTTTGTACAAGCAATTTAAAAAAATGATTGTTGTGAAAAATTCAAGGGCGTACAAGTTCCAAGCAGAACAGGAGTTTTGTATCCCAGTTTCTACGTCACTGGATACTGAGACAAATATGTCGTATTGACAGAAAGATAGCACTATTGAAATAAAAAACATGCGCCAAATTTTAGATCGAAAACTTGTGTAGTTTCTCAGTAGGTAACTGCCTAATAACTTCTTTATTTTCTTATACTTAAAGGAAGTATAGTACTCGTGATTTTTTTCGATCTCGAGATTTTGATTAATATATACGTTTTGAACCCTCCTGAATCCGTTATGACTATTTTCCGAATAATGTCTGTGTGTGTGTGTGTATGTGTGTATCCGCGATAACTCAAAAAATACTAATGGGAGACTTCCCAAATTTGGCAGTTAAGATTATCAACAACATTTTAGGTGATACATAAAATTTGGTGAATGTGATACCAGCAGAAGAGACATAGTGAATGAAAGAAGAAAAAGGTACAATTTCGGGAAAAAAATTAAAATTTTTTATTGCTTTTCTGTGCGAATTTCGACGAATTATAATGAAAAAACAGCTTTAGGGAAAAATCTGTCCTCATGTCTGTAGTATCGCGATAGCAGCCATAGTTTTTGAGATAAATTTTTTAAATTTGATACACATGTTTTAAAGGCCAAAAACAATGATAAATTCGATGATAAACAAAATTGGTCAGCTGAAAGGAGGTCCACGGGACCCAAACTTTTTTGTATTTGCCTTTACAAAAAAAATATATTCTTGATGAAAGATTATAAATCATGTCTATTATATCAAGCCAATAAAATATATTTTCAAGTACTTAAATAAAGATGACGTAAACTGAAAATTTTTATACATTTGACCTCATAAAATGGGGTTAGGACAAATTTAATAGTTTGACATTTGAAATGTCTAATTTAGTTACAAAAATTTCAATCTCAATAAGAAGAAATTATTAAAATATATGACATGAATTATTATTGACAGTATCGAATGACGCTGATAATTATTTAAAAATTTTAATGAAACATTTCAAGGTATGCTATTAAAATTTAATTGAGGTAAGTGAAGAATTAAATAGAATGATTTTTTTATATCAGGATGATATATACTTCTATAAGAATGTTATGTGCTTGCCACATCAGTTATTTTTTTTTATCTTATATCTCGAAAGCGAAGAACTTTTCCATTCGTTAAACTGAACTTTTTACCTTAAAATAGATCTTCTCTATCAACAGATGAAGTCCTAGTACAATAAACTGAGACACCCCATTTAATTAATCACAATTATAGAGGGTGGGGCAATAGTGCGTCCGACTTCGATATCTCGAATTCTATGATAGCTAGAAATTTGATTTAAAAACATAAGTAAACTAGACAAAAAAATCTATAACTATAAATTAATTTTGAATACAGGTTGAGCCAAAACGATTCCACAGGGTCAAAGAACATTTTTTTTTAAATGAAATGCCATATATATCAAAACATTTCTTGAAACATCTTTATGGCCTCCTTTCACTCCTGCATTATTATTGACTTTCTCCCAATCACTTGAACGTAATAATTTTTTTTTTTTTTGTTGAAATTATACCATTTACACGTATTTATTAAAAATATCACTACAATCACAACTATCGATTTTAAGAAAAAAAATACTTTAGTACCAGTTATGAGACGTGTATGTGATGACATTCAGCAATTTTCACTTTCTAAAAGTATACAGGGAGGCCAAAAAGGATTTTTAAATTTACAACTTTTGAACTAAATTTTCTCAATTTTTCAAATGGAATACCCTGTATATTGTTGTACGATGTGATGTAGGATTGAAAAACGAACATTTTTTGTATGTACATTGCTATGGCTATTTGTGACCATTTTCAATTTATTGAACAATAACTGCAAAATTCAGTAATAAAAATTAAAAATGAGGGTTTTTTCAAATAATTTGAAAGAAGGCAATTCCGGCAATGGACAGTAGAAACCTCATTCCAAAGACGCATAGAAATGTGTGTCAATTAAAATGGGCAACGTGTGGAGCATTTTTTATAATATCTTCTCTTGAACTATAAAAAAATATATATTTTTAATTTTTTTGATTATAAATAACCCTACGGATGTACGTAAAAAAAATTGTCGTTTCTCAATTCTACATCACATCGTCAAAAATATACATACTTCTAATCATTTTTAATTGTTTCCAGATGCTACTGTCAAACAAAAGTGACATAAGGGTTTAGAAGAGACTTTTCAAATCTTTTATGTCACTTTACCGGGCTAGACCAGCAAATATATATTTTCCACTAAAAAATTGACAGAGAACAATTAACTTTCTAGGAAGTTAAAGAAAAAAGAATTATTCATGTGGTAAAGTCACAATACACAAAAATAAAGGATTTTATTTAACAGTTTTATTTTCATCTGATATATTTTAGATGTAACAAACACATTTTTGGAAAGGCAAAAATATTTTTCGAAAAACTAATCTATGACTGAGCCTTTGTCCAAAAGTTTATTCAATAACTTACTTGAAATATTTTGTACAACGGTGGCTTAATATCCAAACAAAGTATAAAATGTTAAAGTGCCAAATAACTAAGGGCAATATTTAGAAAGTTAGGAATTTACAAACGGTTGCACTTTGTTTCATATTATTTCACATTTCAATATTACATTTTTATCCGATATGATGGAAAAATTCTATAACGTAAATATAGCGCCTTATATATTTTTGTTCACAAATTTTAAAAATACTTTTAAAAGACGATTCCAAAATGTTAAAGATTGATAAAAATTATGTGTAATGTAAATCCATTTCTATTTCAGAAAAAGTTTAATAATAAACTTATCGTATTTTATAGCATGCCTCATAAGATAGCATCGCATATTAATCAAAAAGACCATGTAACGATCCCCCCTCCCCATCATCCGCCAAATAACGGAGCGATTTTAATCTTTGGTTTTAATATTGATATGTTTTCCATAAACCCGTTATTACATCAGCAAACGGAGTGAAATCTATAATATGCTGTTAAAAACTGTTACCGTTTGGTTTTTACGAAAATATAAAAAAGTTCAACTACACTTAAATTAAAAGAAAACTAACATTATAAAACTCACATGGAAACAGTGTGCACTCTGTGAAACTATACTAAACAATACAAATAATATTTTCAATATTCGATCAATAACAAGTAAGATTAATAATTTTTTAAAACGCCTGTCACGAGCAATACTTTATTGATATAGCTGTCCAGTAAAAGTGACCAGTACAACTAAAGCCATGTAGTTTCAAAGTTGCTGGGGAATTATAGTAGCGATGTAAACCCAAGTGTGCAAGCGCGATAATAACATTATCCTTAGCAGGATAATAACATTATCCTTAGCAGCATAATAACCGGGTTGCAACTTCGGTGGTTTTCAGGATTTCACACATGTCTGCATTAAAAAACATGGAATTTAATGTCTTGCTCTAGAAATAAAACACATTAGGTGGAAACGATTTATAGAAATAAAGAATTATTTTTCACCACTGTAATTCCTTGATATACATTGCTTTTCTTCAATTCAACTGAAATGTTAAAAAATATCGGCTAAAAAATAGGATTCTGAATTTTAACCAATTATTAATCTGTTTATCGTCGTCGCTGCTGATGAAGTTAGTTTTCTGTTATACAGGGTGTTCCTAAATACCATGTACATACGCAAGGGGGTAATTCTTTGGCTTATTTCATGACTGAAAGTTTATATAAACATAGGTCCGCAAACGCTTCTTTACTGATCTACAGGGTGTTGAAATTTGAAGATTTTTATTTTTTTTTCTTTATAGCTCCTGCAGTTTTTGAGATATTTAGCTCAAATTTGGAATATAGGTTACGCTGTAGGGCTTACATCATTGGGCATTTCAAATGGTTGTGAGAATATACAGGGAGATTTTCTTTCAGGGGTCATGCCCATTTTCCCCCCTGAACTTTCTTTTGATGCGCCGCTGGTAGATTCTAAAATACAATATGAATTTTCTGTTTTATTTAGAAACTTTTTCGTCTCTTGTAGTTGTTCTGTATATGCACCGTTACCGAGAAAAAAAAATAAGAAACTATTTTCTGTAATTCGCTAGATAAAAGTGAAAATTTTTAAAATGGTCTAGTAGGCTCCAGTTTTATTTGAATAATCTGTTGTTGTTATTAATTTTAACAGGTCGCATTTGAAATCGTAACTTGTGTCTGCATATGTGTTTTAAATAATCGTTATAATCTCGTAAAAATACCAAAAAAAATCTTGAAATTTCAACACCCTGCAGATCAGTAAAGAACGTTTGCGGACCTATGTTTATATAAACTTTCTGTCATGAAATAAGCCAAAGAATTACCCCCTTGCGTATGTACATGATATTTAGGAACACCCTGTATATTACACAAGTTTCTGTTGTTACAAAGCAAATTATTATTAAACAAATTTTTTTAGACCATCTTTTACATAATCAAGTATAATTAAATGTTGTGTTTATGTTTCTTGAAAATGCAGGGTGGGCAAATTTCGATGTTTGTATAGGGTAAATCAGTAACTGTAAGAGATACAAAAAAATAGAAGACACATTCTTGATCTCTTTTTTTTGAGACAAAATCACTGGCGAAAACAAAAATTTGCTGTCGTCTTTTGTTTTCGAGTTATAAATAAAAGTTCGATTTTTCGACTTTTAGACACATGTCAATAGCTTGGTTGTTTGTAAAGTTATGAAAAAACAACTTTTACATTCTTGAGGCACTTTTATCTGTATAATACAGTGGCGTCGAGAAAATTTAAAAAAAGGTGCAATTTCGAGTTATGGCATAAAGTTGTATTTTTTTTAAATGGGAATCATAGTTGGCTACGGTTTAGTTAAAAAGGATTTTTCTCTTTCAAACAATATATCATATGTGGGGTCACTTTTAATGTGTAAGTAGTTAGTAACGAAAATAATATTTTAGTAGCTTACTTTTTTGCGTTTTTTTTTATATTTATTCCAAATAAGCGTGTGTCATCTATGACAGTGTTTATCCGTTTATCAGTAAATTGTATAATAATAATTTTGTTTCCGTCTTAATTACACCCCATTTAATCGTAAAAGTGAAGATGTCTTACAAAAATTACGAGAAATATGATATGCCAGAATGCTTTATTCAATGTAATAACAATTGTGACAGCATTCGAAATATATTTTAATCGCTATCCAGAAAGAAGACAATCTAATAAACCTATTTTTAAGAGGTTAAAAGAAAATCTCATTAATTGTGTGTGTCCTTCAACAAGCCAATACCAAAAAATCAGATATTTATATCTAATTTTACAATACATAAAAATTCAAATTAAAGTAATGTTGAAACTGATGTCCGTTATGGTCAATATATAAATTACACCTCTTCATAACACTCTGAACTGCATTATAAATATGAAAATTTGAAATGGAATTCACACAGGCTATAAAATTTTGTCTGAGTACATTTATGTCGATACTGGTTTTTTTGTATAATTTGTCTTTAACGTGGCCCCGAAAGAAAAAATCCAGTGGCGTTAAGTCAGATGATTGTGGTGTTCACCTCACTGGTCTGTCACGTTCTATCCAGTTATTTCCAAAATTAGTCTTTAATAATTCTGAAACGGTCCTGATATTATGAGGTGATGCACTATCTTGTTGGAAGAACTGATTTCTTGCCTCAATTAAGGGTAATTTGTCCATAAACTCCTCAATAATTTTCTGGTTTAAGATTTCGTAGTACCGTTGGCCATTAAGATTTTCTTGATATATGTGATATATTAAAACACGATTGCCACGTAAAACACACCAAATACTAAAACCAAAGCCTCCCCTGAGATCGCACGTCAACGATACGGTGAGGGTTCATATCAGACCAGTATTGTTCGTTATGCCTGTTGAAAATTCCTGCACTGCTAATGTAGGCTTAATCTGTCCAAACTACATTCCTAGAGAAGAATTATTGATCTTATTGACTTTTTTGACGATACCATATGCGAAACTCCAATCGTCGCTGAAGATCAGTTGGTTGCAGGTGATGTTGTTTCCTTATTGTATAAGGCCTAAATTTATGTGTCTTCAAAATAACCAAAGCTCAATGTCTTGAAATTCCAGAATCAGCTTCAATTTGACGACTTGAAATTGAAGGATTTGCAACCTCCATTCCAATTACAGTTATAGAAATTTCTTCAGCATCTTCAATGTTGTAATTTTTGGTCTTGGCTTGTTGAAGGACCCACAATTAATGAGATTTTCTTTTAACTTCTTAAAAATTGCTTTATTAGGTTGTCTTCTTTCTGGATAACAATTGAAATATATTTCGGATGCAATATCATAATTGTTGTTACTTTGAATAAAGCATTCTAGCATATCATTTCTCGTAATTTTCGTAACACATCTTCACTTTTACAATTAACTAGGGTGTAGTTATGACGGAAACAAAATTATTAATATGCAATTTACTGACAAACGGATAAACGCTGTCATAGATGATACTTGAAATAAATACGAAGAAACGCAAAAAGTAATCTACTAAAAGATTATTTTCGCTATTAAATACTTACATATCAAAAGCAATCCCACATATGATATATAGTTTGAAAGAGAAAAAAATTTCCTTTTTAAGTAAATAATAACCAGCTATGATTCCCATTTAAAAAATACTACTTTATGCCATAACTCGAAATTGCTCCTTTTTTTTAAATTTTCTCGACGTCACTGTATTATACAGAAAAAGTGCCTGAAGAATGTAAATGTTGTTTTTTCATAACTGTACAAACAACCAAGATATTGTCATGTATTGAAAAGTCTAACTTTTGTTTATAACTCGAAAACAAAAGACGATAGCAAATTTTTGTTTTCGCCAGTGAATTTATCTCAAAAAAAAGAGATCAAGAATATGTCTTCCATTAATCGTTCTGTAGTACGAATGTGAAGTATCTCCTGCTTAACCCGTGGAAAGTGTCGATAATTTATAATTTTAAATTGTGATATTTGTGTATACATATTTTTAACCAGACGGTTTTTAACTGATATTTGTAAAAACTAAGAATTTGTTTGTTTTATCATTAAATAGCAGTGTGAAACGTGATAACGTGTGGAGGCTGGTGATAACGTAAAGTCTGATATCGCTTGCAGCCGACAGCAAATTTAAGGTTGACATTTCCTTTCACCAGCGGTCGATTTTATTAATGTAAATAATAATGAACGAACATTGCAGTAAGTGTAAAAGAAAGACTAAAGACCCAGTTATTAAATGTTCTGGTGATTGTGACATGACTTATCATCTAAAATGTGTAAATATTCAGTCTATTGAATATGAAGCGGTGCAAAACTGTAGGGGTATAAGATGGTTCTGCGATACATGCATAGAAATTTTGGATTATGTATGGGGATTAAAAAAAAGATATTTCAGGACTACAAAAGCAAGTATCATCCGAAATTTCAGAATTAAGAAGTATGATAAATAAAATTCATAATCCTGCTAAAAATGAAAGGAATTTAAACGAAAAAAAGTTATGCAAAGGCAGCTAGTGAAGTTGTAATAATAAAACCTAAAAATACTGGACAAGACAGCAAGAAAACCCTGGAAGTGGTTCAAAAATATGTAAGTCCTACTGCTTTAGAAGTTGGCATAACTGAAATTAGAACTGTGAAAGAAGGTGGCGTGGTGATTAAATGTAACAGTAAGGAAGAAATAAATAAAGTTAAAATTGCTGCTGAAAAGAAGTTAGGTAAAAATTACAAAGTCAATACGCCGTATCTAAAAAATCCCAGTGTCAAAATAGTAGACATTGACAGAGAAATGAAAGACGAGGAACTGCTAGATACTATAAAAAAACAAAACTTATTTTTAAATCATAATTCAGTATCCCTAAGTGTAAAAGTATTAAAGAAAATGAGAACCAAATGGATGGCTATTGTGGAATGCGATCCTGAATCTTTCAAAAAAGATAATGAACGAAAACGGATTATACATCGATTGGTCTCGTTGTCGAGTGTACGAGTATGTAAGTGTTTTCCGCTGTTTTAAATGTGGTCGTTTTAGGCACAGGGCAGAACAGTGTAATGACAATTCTAGATGTCTACGTTGCGCAAAACTGGTAAATGAACATCAAAATGATACACAATGTGATTGTGACGTTCCTAAATGCATTAACTGTATAGATGCTAATGCTGCATTAAAAACAGAATTTGACATCAATCACTCCATATTTGATGTTAATTGTCCCATCTTTCTGAAGAAAATAGATATTCAAAGACAAAAAATTAAATACAATATAAATAGTGAATAGCAATTAACAAATGACAATAATAAAATAATGAATGTCCTTAATTTTAACTTATATCATCAAAACATACAATGTATCAAAAATAAAATTGATCAATTGGAAATCGAGCTTGATGAACATGATGTAGATATATTGTGTATAACAGAGACATGGCTTCAGGAAACAGAAATAGATGCAATACATATACATGGTTACGTTAATAAAGCTACTTTCTGTAGAAGCATGTATAAAAATGGTGGTGTTAGTATCTTTCATAAATCGACGCTCAATATAAGTATTAATGAAATTCTGGAATTGAAAAAGATATCAAAAGATAAAGATATAGAACTAGCAGGCATAGAAATTAAATTAGATAGCAAAAAATTAAAAATTGTGACTATTTATCGATCACCTACTGGTGACATCAATATATTTTTTGACACTCTAGACGACTTACTAAATAATTTACTAAAAGATAAGTCTTTACTTATATTGTGCGGCGATTTGAATATTGATTATTTATCGAATAATGCATATAAATATCGTTTATCTGATCTTTTTAACATGTACAATCTTGATTTTCACATTAATGAACCAACTAGAATATCCATAAATTCCTCAACTTGCATAGATTATATTTGTAGCAATTTTGTAAACAACAGTTGCAATAATTCTATTTGTAAAATAGTACCGAATGGATTATCAGACCACACATGCCAAATCTTATCTTTTAATATTCCAAATATTTTACCAAATGAGAAACACAGAAAAACTAGAGTATTTTCTGATAGTAATTACCAGACCTTTAATCAAAATGTTAGCCGAGAAACTTGGAGCAATGTATATCATGCAAATTCTGTAAATAACGGTTTTGAAGCCTTTAGTGGTAATTTGTTTTACTATGTTGATATAAGTTTTCCCTTTTCTAATATTAAAATAAATTGTAACAAAAACAGATGGATAACGCAACGAATTAGAATTTCATGCGAGAAACTGAAATTACTAAATAAAATTAAGATCGCAACTAGGAGACTTGAGGATGAAAATGCGTATAAATTGTATGAAAAGGTACATGACAAAGATGTAATGGCGGCAAAAGATTGTACAATGACAACAAATTTAAAAATGCCTCTAACAAATCTAAGGCGGCCTGGTCTATTATAAATAATGATTTGGGTAGAAATAATACCAAGCACAATAAAATTCAAGAACTGAGAGTCGATAATAAAATAATAACAAATCCTCAAGAACTTGCCAATACTACCAATGCTCATTTTCTGCAATTACCAAATATTTTAGCAGAACGTTTTAAAAATAATGAAGACCGTTCCATTAATACAAACAAAGTATATCCTACAATATTCCTGGACCCGGTGTCGGAAAATGAAATTTTTAATATAATAATATCTCTTAAGAAATCTAATGCATGTGGCTTAGACAACATTACTACAAATATGTTAAAATCGGTAGTTTGGTTTATTGTAGCCCCCCTAACATATCTGATTAATTGGTCTCTATCAACAGGTGTATTTCCAGATATTTTTAAAACAGCGAAGATTACACCCCTACATAAAAAAGGGGATAAGTCAATTTTGGATAATTACAGGCCTATTTCGTTGTTATCATCAATATCAAAAATACTGGAAAGAGTAATTTATAACAGAATGCTGAGGTTTTGTGATAAATATAATATACTGTGTGATGAGCAACATGGGTTTCGAGTGGGCAGGTCGACACACTCCGCGATACTTTCTCTTCTAAATAAACTTTATGAAAATTTAGATAAAAATAAAAAATGTTTCGGAGTTTTTATGGATTTGAGTAAAGCGTTTGATTTGGTGGATCATGCTTTACTCTTACGGAAACTTAATGAATATGGATTTCGTGGAAGGCTGGGTGAGTGGCTTGAGTCTTACCTGTCTAATCATAAGCAACTGGTAGAAATTGACAACGTAAAATCGAATGAATTACTTGTTAAACGTAGTGTACCTCAAGGCTCCATTCTGGGGCCACTACTTTTTATACTCTTTATCAATGATTTACCTAACATAATAAACTCCTGTCTCCTAGTAATGTTTGCAGATGATAATTCAATTTTGAATGTAAATGAAAACATCAATAATCTTATGACTGATACTCAGAGTAAAATTATTTCATTTGTTTCTAAGTTTGAAAATGAAAAATTGATACTAAATGGCGATAAAACTGTGTTTGTTCATTTTACTCCTAGATTAATATATCACTACGAGAGTTATTTACTTAAAATTCAAGGTAAATCTTTAGAGCAGGTCACTTCCACAAAATTCTTAGGTATACATATAGACAGTGCTCTGAATTGGGATATGCATATTACACTGTTATGTAAAAAACTATCTCCAGTCTGTTTTGCGCTCTATAGACTGAGAAATGTTACAAATAGAACTGTTGTACTGTCTTATTATTACGCTCAGTTTCATTCAAAAGTCTCATATGGTATTATGTTTTGGGGCTCGTCCCATCATTTTGAGAGAGTGTTTAAATTACAAAAAAAGGCAGTTAGAAATATAGTAGGGGTCAGTATACGAACTTCCTGTAAAACTTATTTTAAAGAGTTACAATTGCTACCGTTAGCTTGCATTTATATTATTGAAGTAGTTGTATTTGTAAAATCAAATTTAAATACTTTTTTAAGAAACAATTATCACCATGATTATAATACTCGCGGACAAAACAATTTATTGACACCTAACCATTATTTGTCACTTTATGAGAAAAGCCCCACATATGTTGGAGCAAAACTATATAATAAGCTTCCAGCACACATTAAAGAAATCAATAACATCAAACATTTTAAGAGAGATGTAAAAAAATTGTTGCTCAATCATATGTTTTATACTGTAGATGAATTTATACAATATTCTTTTGAATGATAATATGCATTTTAAGTAAATTCATTTAAATTATTAATTTTAGAATTTTTTGTAAAGGCTATTTTAGATTTTTATTTTGTTTAACTTAATTTTAAGATACTTTTAGACCACAGCTTTGTAAACTTGACTGACGATACCGATACCTTCATGTATGTTGGTCTGATGGTGAATAAATTTATTATTATTATTATTATTATTATTATTTTGTATCTCTTACGGTTACCGAGTTACCCTATACAAACATCGAAATTTGCCCACCCTGTACATAATATATGTAGACGAATGAATAATTAATTTAGAAATTTTTTATTTATTCCACAATTATTGCTTTTCATAACTTTAGGAATTAATTCATTAAAAAAATTACTAATGGGAATGGTTACAACATGTAGTCTTAAATAGGATAGTTCAAAAAGGCCTAATTGATTAGAGATAATAATTTAATGATTTGGTGTACAATTTATTTCATATCTCTTATGGGATGGAAAGATGAGGTTACCCAGGGAGTTTTTATTTGAAATTTTGTGTTTTTAAAAACTCGGAAAGAAAATTAGTATGAAGGTATTTTGTAGTACATCCGCTGTAAGTCTGCAACTTTCATCTTAAAGAGTCAAGGTCATAAAAAATAATGTTATTTGTTTCAATGGTCAGCAGGCCAGTTGTGCAAAAGGTAAACTTAGTTTTAGTAAGTTAGTTTAGTTTAGTAGTTTTTTTTGCACATATTTCTCATATCTCAAGGACGAAAATGGCGCAATTATATATATAAAAGGTGATTCTGAAAACTTGATCACTCCCTATTTATCGAGTACAATTATAGATGGCCAGTTGCGGTAAAAATCGATGGATTCCGCACTTCAATTGTCTTCGTATGTCGGCAAAACAATTTCACTAAAACTCTGAATACAGGGATGCCTCAAAATGTTGTCCCAAATTTTGTTTTATCACACAATATTAAGTCATATGTCATCGAAGAGATCATTAAATGTTTTATTGATCCCGATAAAATATTTCAAAAATTTTAAGCTGTTCCAACTTTATGCTCAAAAACGTAAAATTCCAAGCCTCCGAATTTTAAGATTTTTGTCGCTTGAGTAGTTGAGAAATCTTCCTTAGGGTCTTGGCAACCCTGCAAATTTTAGTTTTTTCTCCGGAAATTAGAATTTGTACAAAATACCGTTGTTTAAAGAGGAAATATGTAATTTATTAATTGGTAAAATTGAAATAACCCAAATTTTTCAAATTTTTTAATTACACATCATTAGGATTGGTTGTTTAGGAATATAATTACAACGGTCCTAAGAAAAAAATTTATTATCAGCTTTGTCGTCGAGGACATATAACTAATTGGCCTGTCCTATAATGACTGTCTAATCATAATGAAATTTTAATCACTCCCACTTGACACTTTCTAAGCCAAGGAACATTTAATATGTGTTGTACTATTACCGACACCCTGCTCTCTGTATCAGAGTTCTTATACAGAAGCAAAAAACAAATAATTTTCCCTTATCTAGCCATACATCTTTCAATTTTAAAAAAAGCTAATTTTCCCGCACTTTATTGTGAATTAAACTTAATTGATTGGACTTTCTCGTCGGATATGTCGGTTAATGAAGTTTTATTTGAATTTTATGAAAAAATTTATGCTGTCTTTAGAAATAATGTCCCTAAAAAGATACCTTGCCACAAACAGTATATATATGAAGTCCAAGCAACAGGTTGACTACAAGCTATTTTTTTCCAATGCCTTTATCAGTTCTAGTGAATATATACCCGGCAACAGCTTATGTAATAATAATGTTCTCCGCATTGGGCAGTTTAGTGAGAATGAAGTACTTAAGTCAATTAAAAAGTTGAGAGCAAATATGACCACTGGATCTGATCAAGTTCCTGCATTTATTATTAAAGATTGTGCTAGTGTCTTTTATAAACCCCTCTGCATTATTTTTAACTTGATATTAAAAACTGAGACATTTCCGGATATGTGGAAACAATCCAGAATTTATCCAGTATTTAAAAAAGGTAATAAGCACGAAACTGAAAATCATCATCCCATTACCATCTCATGCAACTTCTCTAAAGTTTTTGAATTTTTGATATATTTCATTTCATACTAAAACTGTAGTTGTTGAAGATCAGCACGAATTTATCCAAGGACGGTCCACGTTATCGAACCTTGTGTGCAAACCCCAATTTATCTCCGAAGCAATAGATCGTAAACGTCAGGTGGACGTTATTTACACTGCCTTTTCCAAGGCGTTTGACAGATTGGACCACGGTATAATATTAACAAAATTGGAAGACGTTGGCCTTAGCATTTCTTTGACAAATTTATTTCATTCATATCTATCTTTCCGATCTCAATTTGTACAATATCGTGGTTATCAATCTGTTGAATTTACTCAAACATCTGGCGCAGGGTTCTATACTCGGTCCATTGTTTTTTATATTATTCCTTAATAATATTCTTGATAACCTAGATGTACATTATTTGTTATATGCTGATGATCTAAAATTACATTTCTGCATAAACTCTAATCTTGATTGCCTGAGACTTCAGCACAATCTTGAAGTTCTTAATAATTGGTGCGGTAACAATCGTCTCCCTTTAAATGCTACCAAATGTAAAGTCATGTCATTTTCACAGAAAACAAATCCATTTATATTTGACTACAGTTTGGACACCACCACCCTAGAGAGACCCGAGTTTATGAAAGACCTTGGCATTACATTTGATTCCAAACTAACTTTTTCTAAACATATTAAAAAATGTGTATCTGGAGCTTTCAAAAGTTTAGGTTTTGTTTGGCGTAACAGCAAAGATTTTAAGAAATTGTATGTTGTTTGTTAGTTTTGTTAGGTCCAAACTAGAATATGCTTCTATTGTTTGGAATCCTTGTTACAATATTTACATAACATCACTAGAAAAAGTACAACGAAGATTTTTCAAATCTACAATTTTCATTTTGGAGGGTACATATCCAGTTAGAGGAACACCTCAGGAATTATTTTTAAATAAATTTGAAACGAGCAGTCTAATTAGGAGACGAGTGATGATTTTTTTGTACAAAATAATAATGAGATTAACTGTCCCCCTATTATCTCACTTATTAAATATAAAACTCCCAGATTAAGTGCAAGGACAAATAATATAGTTATGTTTCATACCTCTCGTACAAACATATTAATTGCATCTCCTATGCATCAAATGTGCTTAAATTATAGTAATATCGAGAACAGTCTGAATATTTTTAACTGTAAAATTACTGATATAAAAAATATTTATTTAATGCATGTTTAATTAATGTCTTCATATTCTATTTATTGTGTGATATTTTATTTTAATTTATATTATTCTGTTTGTATACTGTTATATAGTTGTTATATTTTGTGCTATTGCATTTTTATATATTTTTGTACGCTATTGTTCACTATTTTGGTTTTTTGTGTATATCTTTTTCATTTATCCTGTAACTAGGTTTTACCATTCGTTGGATAAATTATTGTAAATAAATAAATAAATACATAAATAAAGAATAAAGATTCTTTTGCTTTCGAGGAATTAAAAGCTAACATTTTAAAACATATAGGGGTGATATTATTAATAATGACCACATTGTTTGCATCTATAATGAAGGGAGAAGAAATAATTAAACATGTAATCTGTCGATATTTTGTTGTAAGTATGATATTAAAGCTTTTAGTAGGAATTATTTACAACTGGAAGGCAGCGGTGATAGAAAAAAATATTGTATTAATAATAAAAGGTAAATATGTTGTTTCCTTTTTGTTATCCATGTTTTTAACTTCATAAACAAGAAACTTTTGATGCAACTTTTTAGTACATCAGGTTATATTAATAACGTGTTCAGTCACGTAAACATTGGTGCAGTTGACTTTTGAAAATAATTAACAGATGAATTCACAATAATTTTAACTGCTGAGGTATTTAAAGAATTTTTCAACAAATTAGATCTTGTGGTGATGAATGAATAAATTGATCCTCAATAATATGAAAGCTATATTTATAAACAAGGGCGAATTGGTGAGACTGAACTGACCTTGGAAATTATATCAGAGATCAAAGCCCGACTAATTAATAAAGATGTTTTTTCCTTTTATTTTGTTTTCACGATTGAAAGCCTTTTGACGTTTAGAGTTTGGGACGACGTTTAAAAAATAAATTTAATTTTTGTTGTTCAGGAGATCCGAAAAAAATTCAAAATCATGTACCGGCCACCGGGGTGATTAGGGACTATTTCCTCATACTCTTTTGCCACTTCTAACAATTTTTCTGGTGTTGTAGGTAACTATAACAATGAAAAACAGTTCGGTTAAAACAAATTACAAAAATCAGCAAGGTGTTTTACCCAAAACTCCCCTCGTACTTGATTTTGAGAAATATTGTAATTCTCTTTTTTTAGGTTATTTATTGTAGGGGCAAAGTTATGATTTCTTAGGTTTTGGGGGTTGAATACTTAAAGAAAAATCAACCTCATCCCTATGAAAAATAGAAACCTGGAAAAAAGGGAATATAATTTAAACGGCCGCACAGTGGACGGAAACGCCGAAAAGCTGGCCAAAATATAAAGGCATTGAGCTATTTTACTGAAATTGTGCATACAGGGGTTTTTTTGTGTCGGTGATCAAGAATCCGAAGTTGAATTTTGAAAAAAACAAAATGGCGGCCATGAAATCCCCCCAAAACATACCAAAAATCGCTGCATTTTTACAAAACTTTGTATACAGTTTTTTTTGGGTTGCTGATGAAGAATCCCATATAGAATTTCAAACAAATTACGGTCAAAAATATATACACAGTTCAAAAATTATTATTGAATTGAAGCGAATTCATGTTTCATTTGTTTCGGGAAAATTAGGATCTGGCGAATGGAATAAAAATGTGTAATGACTTTGAAAACTAATTTTATTCAATTACTATCTGAATTACATTCATGAACGCATTCAAAAGGAGCCCACTTTATGGTGCACGAATGTGCATGCATCCGTGCATTCGCGCACAATTTGGTCAATATCTCGCAAAGATGCAAAAAGATGCTTCTAATTTTTTATACACTTTCGAAAAAATGTTCATTGAACACATTCCAATAAGTTTCAAGACCAACCATCACCAACCGCGTAACTTATGGCTTTTTTTGTGAAGTTTATGAATCGTTGCATGTACAAAACTGCACTCCACTTCGATAATTATTTACTAATAAACTGATCTGATACTGAGATATTTTAATTGTACTTACTTTCTGATGCAGAATCCATTTTTATGATACAGAAAACTGCACTTTGAGAATTTTTACGCTGCAGACAAAATTTATCGATTTTTGAAGCGTTGCGAGCTGCCGAAGTGACGTGCTGCACGGTCGCACAATAAGTAATATCCTCGCTCAGGTAGTGAACCCGGACCGGTATTATCGGTCGTTTCTAATGCTAGGGGTACCACTACAACTATTTAAAACGTTTCCATTTCAAAAAAAAATCTTCATTTTTTTAATTTTGGCCAGCTTTTTGGCGTTTCCGTCCACTGTGGGCCGGGGCCTTATAATAAATGTTGAAATCTGACATCTCTGCGACTTAGCTTAGGGGTAGTTTTGGAGGCTTGAATGTAACAAAATCATAACTTTGCCCCTACAAGAAATAAAATTTAACAAAAAAGACACAATATTTGTAAAAATGCAATTGCGAGGGAAGTTTCGGGTAAAGATCTTTATCGATTTCTTAAAAAAAAATTGTTCGATATAAAATAAAATCGATTCAAAATCAACTATTATGGTAGTACATAGTAAATATTTTGATAACGTCTTTGTTTAATTACAGATCGAAGACACACAAGGAGATGATAATGAAGAACATGAAATAGCGGGGGATGATGCAACAGAGACAGACTCTGTTGCACCAGACTCTGCTGCAGCAGAGATTCACGAGACACAAACTGGACCAACAAGAAGGCTAACATCCGTGACACCTATTGGAAAACACCAAAAGAAGAGTGAAGACTGTAAAAAATTAGATGAAGCTTAAAATATTATCAAAAGCAGCAGCAAACGGTGGCAGAGAGGAACACAATGTCAGATATTTGGGAATCTTGTGGCCAAAAAACTAGCTAAATATTCTTCGGAATTACAAAGTACCGTGCAACAAGATATTATGAATATTTTATTTAAAGCGGACAGGGAGCATCACAGCCAATCTTCAAACAGCTCTGGTCATTCGCAATCATACCATAGTCGTACTTTTTATCTATACTTTTCAAACCCTGGGACGCCATATACTCAACCTCAACAATGTCAGAATAGCCAAGGAGTCAATTATACTTCACAGCAATCACCGCTGCCGTCTCCTGCATACTTATGGTAGTTCAAGCAATTATTCAACTACAAGTGACACTACTCCAGGCGATTCCTCTTTACAACAGCAGTTATTAGATATTATGCCTGACAGGGAAGTACATTTTGTAGACAGTTAAAATATTTAGTGTTATCAATACTTACTTTGTTTTACATATTTTTAAATAAATATTTAATTTCTTACCTGTATATTATCTTTTAATCCTTCGACGATAGCTTTACACACTTCGGAAACTATAGCGCTTATTGACTATTTTGAAATTTTAAAAAGGTATTGTAGACTGGTGTAGGAATCACCAGTCGCCAAAAACCGAAGTGTTACTGCCAACCTTTCTTGGACAGAAATTGCTCTTCTCCATTTGGTATCTTTTCGTGTTATCTTTGGTCCAATTACATTAATCAAGTACTCAAAATCTGTTGGGGACATCCAGGTAAAGTTTTTATAAAGGCCGCTAATTGCTTGAAATTTCAAATCCAATAGTAAATTGCTTCCACTGTATACACTTCTACTACTATACAACTGTGTCTGCCACCATCGTCTTGGTGCCCGGTGTAATATAATCGAAAAGGCCTATGCAGAACATTTTCGGTCTGGAGAGGGAAAAATCAAGTGTGGTGTGAAGTCAGGGACTGAGCGATGACAGGTGTGGCGCGGATCCCGTGTATTAAAGAAATGTTGATATATTTTCTTATTAAATATCGTTTAGTGTTAAATTCGTGTTTCACTGCTAAATAATCAGGAACCCACTATACAATTATACTACATTTTGGCGACGAGCGAAGATTAGAAATAATTGTACACAAACAAACATCAACAACAGGTGAACTGTTGCCGGTTTACTAGAGTTCGCGAATTTGTGAACATTTTAAACAAATTGGGGACAATTTAACAGTTATCAAAATAACAAAGGACGGGTGTGTTTTAAAACATAACGGGGAACTTAAAGTGAAAAGGAACAGACAATTAAATATTAGTGTGTTAGTAAAACATTAAGAGGAAATGGCTTCTAACGATTCACCTAGGAATTTTAAATTTGATTAATTTGTCCCTGATAAGGAAGACTGGGAATATTATTTACAGAGATTTGAATTGGAAACAGCAATTCAGGGACTAGATATTGCAGAGACAAGTACCCATAAACGTAATATTCTTCTAACTAAGGTAGGACCTGATCCATTTAAAATTTTAGTTGACTATTTTAAGCCGGATAGTGTTACGACTAAGACGTATACTGACGTTGTGAATGTGTTGAACAATTAGTATGGAAAAAAAACTTCGTGTTGTCGGAACGTGTTACTTTCGCTTTGCGTTGGAGAGGAGATGACGAAACTGTGACGAAGTTCGTGACGGCATTACGGGGGCTAGCTGGAACTTGTGAATTTGGGGATGGATTAAATGAAAGATTGCGGGATCAGTTAGTCATTGGCATACATAACGCAGCATGGCAACAAGAGATTATTAGGGAACACCCCACAAACATGGCTACATTAACAGATGTTGAGTCAACGGCATTTAAGCTTGAACAGGCAAGCATACATACGAAACGTTTAACATCTCTCTCTCAAGTACAAATTGAGTCACAACATACGAATCGCGTAAATAGTTCAAACAAGAAATATGGAGCGCAAGTTAGACAGAAACCATTAACAGCAAATACATCCAGCAAAACAAACCGGACCAGAACTCTTGATGCAAATAAAAATTGTTTGTCTTGCGGTGCGGGGATACACAAAAATCGTAGTGATTGTCCAGCCCAAGGGAAAAATTGTTTAGCATGCAACAAATTAAATCATTTTGCAGCAGTTTGTATAGTGTCGGGTCGTGCACTGGTGATAAACGACCGACGTCCAAATACGAGGCATGTGCGGGGAAATGAACCGGATATCTCGGAAAATGAAAACCATAGTCTTTCTTCAACAGATACTGCTCACATTTGTAACGTTTATTCTACCAACAAAGTCATGCTGGCAACGCTTATTAATAACCAGAATATTGATATGCTATATGATCCAGGGGCGGCCCACTCAGTAGTAGGTAAACGAATTTGGAATAAAATCGGTCGACCGAGCTTAGAGAAAGTTTCAAATCTCATTGCGTACACAGACTTAGAAATACCCACTCTTGGTGTAGCGAAGGTAAAAGTAAGAGCTTATGGAATTGAACTTAAACTGCCCTTATATGTCATTGGAACCGACGATATACCGCTTTTTGGATTAGATTGGTGTCTGGCTTTTAAACTACCTATGCCCCCAGGCTCGAGGATATGTCAGCTACGAAACAGGAAGGAGGTGCCAGCCGCAGAACCTGATTCTGACGTCACGTTAATTAGGAATTCGGAAAGTTTAGAAGACGTTATCGAAAATATACCAAATAACGCTCATTGTCAATTAAAGGCTATTTTGCAGTCAGTGGATGAACTTTTTAGTGGTACTATGGGGACAATTCAAGGACATACGGCAAAAATACATATACCGGAAGGCGTCAAACCTAAAACTTTTAGACCAAGACCCGTACCAATTGCATTGCAAGAACAAGTAACTGCTGAAATTGACAGGTTGGTACGGGAAGATGTACTAGAGCCGGTTGATACCATGAACACTGCCATTGAATGGGCATCACCCATAGTAACGGTTGTAAAATCTAATGGAAGCGTACGTATTTGTGGAGATTTCCGCGTGACGATAAATCAACATGTACAAATCGATGACTATCCGCTACCTCGTTTCGAGGACATCATGGCTAAACTCACAGGCGGAACACATTTCTCTCGGATTGATTTAAAGGATGCTTACCTCCAACTGCAAGTTCACCCAGATTCTCGCAAATACCTCACAATTGCAACGCACAGGGGTTACTTTTCATACAAACGTCTTCCGTTTGGGATATCATTTGCCCCTGCATTATTTCAACGCACAATGGATCAAATCCTGTCCGGACTGGATGGCGTCGTCATATATTTGGATGACATATTAATTACGGCTCCTAACACGGAACTACACTTACAACGACTGAAACAGGTACTACAACGTCTTCAAGCAGCTGGCATGCGCACACAAGTAGCAAAATGTGCTTGGTTACAGGATAGCTTGACATTCCTTGGACATCGAGTCGACAGACATGGCTTACATCCTACAGATGAGCATATTCGAGCTATTAAGGATATGCCAGCTCCTATTAACACTACTCAACTTAGATCTTTTCTTGGTTCTATCACGTATTACGGACGATTCATTCCAAATCTACATGCCATGTGTTCTCCTTTGCATAGACATCTAAAAAAAGGAAGCGTTTGGAGTTGGACATCGGCAGATGAGAACATCTTTCAACAACTCAAAGCCATATTAACATCTAAAGATACGTTAGCACATTACGATCCGGCCTTACCACTTTACGTTACCAGTGACGCTTCAGATAAAGGTGCGGGGACGGTGCTATTCCACAGGTACCCAGATGACACTTTTCGCCCGATAGCATACGCTTCACGCTCGTTTACGGATACTGAATCTCGATATGCAACTATAGATAAAGAGGCACTGGGGATTGTGTTTGCTATAACGAGATTTAATCAGTTTTTATATGGACGCCCATTTACTTTGTTAACGGATCACAAACCTCTTGAGAGAATATTTAGTGAAAATCGTGAAACTCCGAAGATTGTCAGCAATCGCCTTTTACGCTGGGCGATGCTTTTGAATAGCTATAACTTTACTATAGCATATCACCCGGGAAAGGACAATGCAGCAGCAGACGCGCTTTCGCGCTTACCTTTAGCAAATTCCAGCTTGACGGAAGTAGAAGAAATTGGATTACCTAAACGGGGACAGTTGTTACATTTAAGGGTACACCACATGCCCATAACACAACGTAATTTACGTAAACGAATTGGAGAAGACCATATTTTGAAGGAGGTTATACGATATCAGAATTCCACTTGGCCTGACAAGAAGAAGTTACCAGTAGATCTGTTAACTTTCTATGAAAAACGAGACGAACTGTCTTGGGAGGAAGGAATCCTTTTATGGAAAGGGCGAATATGTGTTCCAGATTCACTAAAAACCACGACGTTACAAATGTTGCATGATGGGCATCCAGGTATCTGTGCAATGCGATCCATGGCTAGAATGCACGTATATTGGCCTAATATCGACAATGAAATTGATGACTATGTAAAAAGCTGTACATCATGTCAGGCATCCCGGCAGAATGAGACGAAATTACCGTTGTATCCGTGGTGTGCTCCGCCAGAGCCGTGGTCGCGAGTGCACGTAGACTTTGCGGGACCATTCGAAAATAGAATGTGGCTTATCGTGATAGACGCTTACTCACGGTGGTTAGAAGTGCTACCGATGAATAACATTACAGCTAAATCTACAATTATAGCGCTACGGGAGGTGTTTGCGCGTTACGGTCTTCCAAAATTTATAGTGAGTGATAATGGACCTCAGTTAACTGCTGATGAATTTGAACAATTCTGCGGAGAAAACGGTATCACACATATAAGAATCACACCATATCACCCTAAATCAAACGGTATCGCAGAAAGAGTAGTGAAAACATTTAAAAACCGCATGTCAGCTAGTGATCATGGAAAAGACATTCAGTATCGGCTACAACAGTTCTTATTTTCATATAGAAATACTCCTCAACGTTCTACGGGAAGAGCCCCAAGCGAGTTAATGTTTGGTAGACCGCTGAGGTCTAAATTTGATCAGCTAAAACCCGACGTTCAAAGGAACATGGAAAAAGAGAAACTTAAACAAAAGCAGTACTATGACAAAGGGGCCCGAGATCTATCGTTCAACGAAGATGACCCAGTATGGATAAATAATCCGCTAGATAAGGGCTCTGCTCCGGGTAATGTTCTACAACAAACAGGGCCATATTCCTATTTAGTCGACGTCCAAGTTACCCCTCGAAGGAAACATGCGGAGCAGTTGCGGCCTCGCAAAATAGGTATCACTGAGGGTAACGATCATTCTAGTCCACCTATACCCGAGACCAGCAGAGATGTTTCGATGACCGAGTTGCCTATACAACCTGAAATATCTACATCTCCCAAGATACAGAGATTTGGGGGTCAAGAACAGGATATAGCCGCTCCAGACGTTACAATAGGAGAGCCTAAACTAATGGAACAGCCAGGGAGTTCGGCGACACCACGAAGGAATCCACCTCGAACAAGAAGACTCCCGACTCGTTATAATGATTAGGAAGACTCGTGGTTCATATCATATATGGATGTTGTGTCCAGGGATTATTAGTTTTTTTTTATTATTTGTTTAGTATCCAGGTCATTAGGTTTTTGGTTTTTTTTTTTCGTTTGTTTAGTAAGGGAGAAATGTAATATAATCGAAAAGGCCTATGCAGAACATTTTCGGTCTGGAGAGGGGAAAAATCAAGTGTGGTGTGAAGTCAGGGACTGAGCGATGACAGGTGTGGCGCGGATCCCGTGTATTAAAGAAATGTTGATATATTTTCTTATTAAATATCGTTTAGTGTTAAATTCGTGTTTCACTGCTAAATAATCAGGAACCCACTATACAATTATACTACACCCGGCGTTTTTTTTTCTTAACCAAGTAATGCATTAATATATAAGCTGCTCCAGCAACCTCCATCTTCGATCGCGGTTGGAACGATAGTATGTTCTGCTAACATGATACGCGACGATATTCTGATACGCTTTAATCCCTGAACATGCGTAGCTTCGACGTGTAACAAAAATTGTTGCGCGACGGCGTTACATGTCTGTACCCAGCTTAAAACGTTGTACGTCAGCTTAATACGAGCGACGCAATTAGGCTAACTGCTCCGAGAGAAGTCTAGTACGTTGTGCTTTGCGTGTTAGTGATCACGTGTTATTATATTTTGTTGTAAAATGGGCCCCAAAAAGCAACCAAAAGTGCGATTTACTGCGTACTACGTTACGCTCAACGTATTGCGTTTTTTTGTAACGAGAAATATGCGTTGCTAGGAAAACCTAGCTTTTTATTGAAAACAATACATTAAATAATATGAATAAAGTTTCTTTTGTTAAGTATTTAAATGTATTCCGTCCACTGGTGCAATGCTGCATCAACTATAAAATAAGTTTATGTCATAACAATCAGCATATGAGAGAGTGTCAGTTCAATATAGTTGTTCTATGGCATCATTAGTATGAAGAGATATCTCGTGCGATGAGGATCGTCGTCTTGAGCGTGCTGTGGTTGATGTGTCATAGTTAGTATGATTAATGTGTTTAAACAAATTTCTGTTGTGAAAATATAATAGCTGTTCATTACATAGATCACAGGCTTATAATTGTTATCAAATGTAATACAAACAGTGTATTAGGTTACTGTACCTGTGATGATCTCCTGGAAATTGTAATAAGGTAAAGAATATTATTAGTTTGCTCCAAACATTTGAGAAGTTATTTAGTTTTGCTGATATGAGTTTATTAAATAATAAACATCAAAATTCATGGAATTATTTTTTTTATGTACCAAGAGTATAAGATTTTGTTGGCTAATATTATGATTTACTGTTTTATTTATTTACCAAAACAATATGAATTTCCTTGCAATTATTACAATTTAAGGTGGATTTATGCAGACACATTTATCATTTATCATATAAGATTTAACATTTAGCATTTAACATTTATGAGTTAAAGTCTCATAACCTAATGTACCAGTTTAGCACATTTATCATTTAGCATTTTACATTTTACATTTAAGAGTTGTTCAACTTTTAACTTTTAGATTAAATGTTAAATGAAAGTCGTACTGCGCATGCATAAACATGTGAGGTTAAGTACAAATCCCTAACTAAATTATTATTTATTAGTTGTCATCATCTGGGCAGGAACAGAAACCTTAAATTTGATTGGAAGCTTTTTAAATGATAAGGTATAAATAAATTGAGCATACATGCATATTGGCATTCTTAAATCTCTCATTTAAATGCTAAATGTTAAATCTTAAATGATAATTGTTAAATGTCTGCATAAATCCACCTTTAGTATCTGTTTAATACCAAGAGTTTAAGGTGTACTTGGCTAATGTTATTATATTTCCACACACTATTCCATTCATTTTTAAATTTCGTACCCAACATC
The DNA here is from genome assembly GCA_029963845.1 of Rhamnusium bicolor. Taxonomy (NCBI): domain Eukaryota; kingdom Metazoa; phylum Arthropoda; class Insecta; order Coleoptera; family Cerambycidae; genus Rhamnusium; species Rhamnusium bicolor. The sequence continues at coordinate 628,018 of JANEYF010004711.1, forward strand.
ATTTTCCAAAATTAAATATTCCTTGCTGGAAATATTTCAAAAATAAATCAAACGTATGAAAACTAGAGTTTATAATTTCAACATTATTCTCGCAAGACAAACGTTTTTATTTATTTTAACTACAAAGTATGAGCCATTATTATAAATGCTTCTCAATTGTAGCATATTTTAGCCCATATGTTCTATTAAAAAAAAATAATAATAAAAAAATAAAAAAAATTACGCAAAAATATCGGTAACCTTAGATGCGCAGGGACAGGTGGACGTGGTGTATACGGATTTCTCAAAGGCCTTCGAGACTATTAATCATTCTATTATAATATCTAAACTCGAATATTTTGGGTTTTCCTGCAGTTTGATTAATTTCTTTATTTCCTACTTGGATAATAAATTACCGTACGTAGCATACAATGGGTTTAAGTCGGATATGTATACGGCTACGTCTGGAGTTCCGCAAGGCTTCAATCTTGGACCGCTTTTATTTCTTCTCTTTATTGATGATGTCACTAAAGTGATTGACTGTGATAAGCTTCTGTTTGCAGACGATCTAAAAATATATGCTAAGATTAATACAATACAGGATTGCTTATCTTACAGTCCCAGGTTAACTTGCTTATAGAATGGTGTACTACTTCCAAACTTAATCTAAATGTATCTAAGTGTAAAGTCGTAAGCTACTCGCGAAAGAACAAGTCAATTTTATATGAGTATTCTCTAAACAACCAAGTGTTAGATAGGCAAAATTCAACAAAAAAATTTAGGTATACTGTTTGATAATAAGTTATCTTTTGCCGAACACATAAACAATCTAGGACTATCATCCTCAAAAACTTTAGGTTTTATTATCAGAAATTGTAAATCTTTCACTAACGACGCTGCGTTGAATATTCTTTATTATTCACTTGTACGTTCCAAATTGGAGTATGGATCTCTAATTTGGTACCCAATTTATGAAAACCATTCAACATATCTCGAATCTATCCAAAGAAAATTTTTAAAATTCTTAGCTTATAAAAATGATCGTGTATATCCTGGTCGAGGCTTCAACCACGAATTACTTTTATCTAGATTCGAGATGTCATCATTAAAGACTCGACGGATTATGAACAGTTTAATTTTTCTCCACAATCTGCTTCATAATAAAATTGACTGCTCACCACTTCTTGAACTCCTTAATTTTAGAGTGCCAACTTTCAATTCCAGACAAAAAATCACTTTTTACACACCTAATGCAAGAACCAATGTCATTAAAAAGTCCGCCTATTTACGTTATGTCACATAATTTTAACTCTGTATCTGATCTGTGTGATATTAATCTCTGTTCAGTTCTATCCTTAAAAGAAACCATTCATAGACACTTTCATCCATAGCTTATCTATCCCACCATTATTGTTATGTTACCTACTTTATTGAATACTAATTATGTTTATAACTCGATCTAAACTGCTGTCATTATTATATTATTGTCACCCTCCAGCGCTATATTATTATAGTTATATGTATTACTTTGTTTAAGTTAAGTCTACTATGTATCCTTATAATATTTTTTTTTCTTATTGTATTTCATACATTTTGTCCTGTAAGTGGATTTTCTGTTGGGCAAATAAACAAATAAATAAATATTATATTATTCAAGTAAACGAAGGTCTGATCCCATTCCACAAGAGGGCATTTAATATGTTGTATCGACACTTAAGGTGCTTCATACGGTACTAATTTCAATTCCATTCTATTAGTGTAATAGGATTGGTAATTCGCTTAAAACAGAAACTTGTCGCTACATGAGAAATGTTTATCATTATGTTAAATAGCTAGCTATTTTTTAATGTAATAATTGCATAATATAATTGATAAACTTGAACTGAATCAGAGTTCAATAGATTTATCTCATTCAACGAAAAGTAAATAATTTGTGAAAGTGGCAACAACGAAATTATATTAAAAACTGAAAAAAAAAAGAGATTTGTCTAATAGCAATAATTCTCAAATTATAAGTTTGATACACTCTAGATGACATAACAGAGTTTTCAGTAATTCATTTGGCTTGTTTTGAAAAATTTTCATTACCGAATGGTTAATAGCCATTTGATCTGTATAATAGCCATTTGATCTGTATAATCTTGTGTTTTGAGAAAACAGTATATGTTTGAAGATACTAATAAGCATTACAGAAGCCTAAAGGATACGATGTACATATATATATACAGGGTGAGCCACGGTGGGCGGAGTATTAGAAGTATATGGAGTATGGATCAACCGATTGCTTTGAAATTTTGGTTACCAAGATAATCGAGTATGATCTCTCCAACTAAAATATTTTCGAAAGTGCGGTGTTGCCACTTATACGTAAAACTGGCAACATCTTCGTTATTTTAAATGGAATACCCTATATATTTTTGCGTTTTTTGGATCATCGTCTCTTTCTGAGTAACTTTTATTAATATTTCCCTATACCTATCTTAAGCCGTTTTCGAGATAATAATTCTTTTCTGAATTTATTGCCAAAAATTTGACTTTCAGTAAATCGTGTTTTCTCCTACCTACGCAGCAATTAAAAGATAATTTTTTTAGTTGCGGCTAGGCAAGGCCTGGGGGCATCTCCTCCATTAATCACATGTTTCGAATATCATACAGGGTGAGTTAGAGAACGCTTTCTATAAGTGACTTACAATAATGCACGAAAGTCAATTTTTTTAAATGGAATGCCCTGTATATTATTACTGATTCGGAAAGGCGATACATTTACCTATTTAAAAAGGTAATATACTCTATACCTAATGCACACCGTTTTCGATTTATGGGCACTTTTCTGTAACCTTACCAAGAATATTAGTCTTTTGGTATATCATAACGGGTGGGCCATGAAATTTTTGTTTTGTCATTTTGTAATGACAACAGATGTTATTTTTCTAAATAAATTTGTCGTTAGTGACGAACCAAAATTTATAAAATTCTTCTGAATTCGTAAAAACTTTCTGTTGTTCATCTGCGGCAAATTCGGATATTTCTCATTAAATCTTCTGCTAAAGTTCTGCTGATAATCTTATTGCACTGTCCATGGATAATAGACAAATCAATTAAAACCATATTTGTATAATTATTTTCTGCCATATTTGTGGTACATAGCTATTCAAATTAGGTGCAAATATCACTAACGTCAAATTTATTTAGAAAAATAACATCTGTTGTCATTACAAAATGACAAAACAAAAATTTCATGGCCCACCCGTTATGATATACCAAAAGACTAATATTCTTGGTAAGGTTACAGAAAAGTGCCCATAAATCGAAAACGGTGTGCATTAGGTATAGAGTATATTACCTTTTTAAATAGGTAAATGTATCGCCTTTCCGAATCAGTAATAATATACAGGGCATTCCATTTAAAAAAAATTGACTTTCGTGCATTCTTCTAAGTCACTTATAGAAAGCGTTCTCTAACTCACCCTGTATGATATTCGAAATATTTGATTAATGGAGGAGATGTCCCCAGGCCTTGCCTAGCCGCAACTAAAAAATTTTCTTTTAATTGCTGCGTAAGTTGGAGAAAACATGATTTACTGAAAGTCAAATTTTTGGCAATAAATTCAGAAAAGAATAATTATCTCGAAAACGGCTTGAGATAGGTATAGGGAAATATTAATAAAAGTTACTCAGAAAGAGACGACGATCCAAAAAACGTAAAAATATACAGGGTATTCCATTTAAAATAACGAAGATGTTGCCAGTTTTACGTATAAGTGGCACCACCGCACTTTCGAAAATATTTTAGTTGGCGAGATCATACTCGATTATCTTGGTAACCAAAATTTCAAGGCAATAGGTTGATCCATTCTCCATATACTTCTAATACTCCACCCACCGTGGCTCACCCTGTATATATATATATATGTTAGGTTTTGAAGGGTTATCAACCCTTAATAATAGTCAAAATTGAACACAACTTATTTATTGCCAATACTTTAGCGCAGAGCTATGCACACGTATCGTAATCGCCCAATCTACCCAACTACTGCCTCCACGCATGCTCCACTTAGGACCAACTCGGCTGTCCTGTAGCTTACGCGTCACGAACTCGGCCATTATGGGGGGTGCCCAAGGGGAGTGCGCTAACACGGCCTTCCTGCAATCGGCGCGTCCTCGCACCGTAAATGCAGTATCATCTGAAACAAGAACACAGAAACAAGACATAATTCTTATTTCGACAAACAGTTATTTATCTTTCGTATCTTTTTTTTTTTACTACTCTCTCTTTGTAACAGGTGGTTCTGCCACCTTCTAGGCATAGTGGTGCTGCCACTATCCTTCTTTTTATCTTTTTTTTACAACAGGTGGTACTGCCACCTTCTAGACATAGTGGGACTGCCACTATCCTTTTTTTACAACAGGTGGTACTGCCACCTTCTAGACATAGTGGGACTGCCACTATCCTTTTTTTTTCAACAGGTGGTACTGCCACCTTCTAGACATAGTGGGACTGCCACTATCCTTTTTTTTACAACAGGTGGGACTGCCACCTCCTTTCTCCCCATTTTCTGGGTCTTTATACACGCTTATGCATTACTGTTTACAACAGGTGGTGCTGCCACCTCATTTCTCCCCATTTTCTGGGTCTTTATACACGCTTATGCGTTACTGTTTATAACAGGTGGTGCTGCCACCTCTTTTTAGGCATAGTGGGGTTGCCACTATCCTTTCTTCTTCCTCGCACCGAGAGAAACCTGTAACAAAATTGAAAACACAGACATTATCAGGCAAGGCTTAATAATACGTTTTTGTTGTGGTACCATGTGGATTTGCCACATCTTTCTTTTGAATATTGTGGATTGCCACAGTATGTTCTTCAACCTGTTTTTGCTTTTCTATTTAATTGTGGGATTGCCACAATGACATATTGTAATTTAATTTAATTTTTGTACAGAATCGCTGCTAGTCTTTAATTTAATTGTGGGATTGCCACGATAATACAATTTACATTTTTTTGCAATTTTTCTGGAAAGTAAACTACATTCGGTACCAGTGTCTTTCAACCAATCAACTATTATATTCTGAATTCTAAAATTAGTACAAAATCATTGTTCAGTTCTAGAGAAAAATAATAAACTTTCGTGAACATTTATTACACATCCCGTTATTTTTTTCTTTAAATCATGGCAGATTTTTTTGCAAAACCACAAGTGATTTTCAAATTTAAAATTTATCATGTCTTAATTTTTCAAATTCCAATTTTTATTTTTCTTCACAATTTCGACTTATATGCCCTGGTTCAACATAGGCAAAACATAGTTTCGTTCCTCCTTCAAATGAATAAACCCGTTTAAAATTGTTGCTAGATTCAGGTTTGAATATTTCAAAGTTATTCAGCAAAACCAATAAATCAGCAATAAAACTTACATTCCTTTTAAAAGCAGCAGTTTTTTACCTGAACGTCATCTATGTCACCAATTACAAGATCTAATAACAAACTGATCATCGGCCAAATTAAAATGCAAAGATTTAATTAGAGACACTTTCATACTCATAGTATGAATCAGATCGATCACTGGTATACAGGCATTCAATGATAATTAGTATCAAGCTTATTATTACAGTACTTACACGATAACTTCTGATTTGTTTATTTTGCATTTGTGGGCCAAAACACAGCTGTTCGTGTGCTGCGACCGTGCTACGCCTACCTTTTTTTACACGAGACAGCGCTCGTTTGGAAGGATTTTTAGAATAGTGTATGGTCCATTATATTTCTGTTTTAATTTTCCTTCACTCGCTAATTTTGGACCCTCTATAGCAACTAAAAATCCACCTGAAAATAATTCGCTGTGTAACGAGACCTCAAATTGCTTAGCTCGCTTATTTTCGATGATAAATAAACGCTGTCTGTATTTGTGCTTGACAACGGCCTCGTCAGGGTCAGCCCAGTCGTCCCTGCGTCTGCCAAAAACTGCTGAGTTGCTGGTAATCTTGGATTTGTCTCAAACTTAATGTTAATGTTGTTTTCACTATAATTTATGAGTATGAATAGTTCCTTTAATTTCAACATCGTCGGCTCGTCTGCTCCTGACATGTTTATATTTGTTAAACTATTGAAGGTTGTCCATGTTAGCACTTTACATATGTTGAGTAGGTCATGGTGAAGTTCCAAACCATTAGTGCTTTTTTCCACTCGTACATGACGTCGGCAAATAACATCCCAGCCAATAATTGCACCTAAGTTTCCAGGAACTGCATCATCGAGTATGATTGTAAATAAAATATCCATTATTGCAGTCGGTAAAACACTCGCACGTGCCGATACAGTAAACTATTTTCGCTCCAAACTCTGACATAATCCACATTTCTTTCTTGATTACTGCATTGAGCCGAACAACAGCTCATTCACTCAGAATTGATATGTCAACACCATTGTCAATAAAATATGTGAAACTCATTGCTTTATATTGTTTTCGTTTTACCATGGTTATACCAGTGTCTATAAACTATAAACATTGCTTATGCTAACAATTTTTCTCCATGTTTCCTATCTTTTTGTAATGAGTGCAAATTCATTTTTATTGTTTGTTATGAACCTTTGGCGCTTATGTTTGGGTGTATTGACGACCTCGACCTCGATTAATCGTAAAGCCTGTAATGTCACAATAACAAAGATGAGCTCTGCCTTTCAATGCTTCCCCAGCTTTCGCTATCATCAGCACATCGCCCACACGACGTTCATCCTTGAGTTTTGTGGCTACGTCAAACCATTCCTCTATCACGTAGCTTGGTATCCGGATTAAAGTCTGCCAATTGGAATGATGTAGCTGCTGATGTTGGCGCTTGCGCAGTCACATTATCTGCTACGGTGAATCTCCAACTACGAGGCGTTAGCTCGGGTGCCATAGTAAATTGGTGAGATAACAATGCTAACTGCACTTACTGCGTCGCCATTAAGAATAGTAACGTTTCGAGCCACTGCACTTTTAATCGTTTAGGAGCTTAACTAGACAATATCTCATGTTCGCCCTGCTCTTCTATATTTTTGACACTGAGGTTGTCACACTGTCTGCTGTTCTGCCGCCATCTTGTCGCCAGTCACAATAATAAATAACGGTGTGCTCTATTCTTCTGCGCTTCGCCAGCTTTTTTGATCATCGAAATGTCGCTGACTCTTAGTTCTGCTTTCAGCTTTGTTTGTGGCGTCATCCAGCCATTCCTCTATGGAGTATGTGCTGGTATCAGGGTCACATTCTGCTAAGCGGAAAGACGTAGATGGTGACGTTGAGGCCTGCGCGATAGGTTCACCCACTATGTTCAACACGGGCGTTGGCTCAGCGGCCATCTTTGTATTGCGCGTTAATTCTGCCAATTGTTGTTGTTGGGTAGTTACTAAGGTTATTAAAGTGTCCTGCCACTGCCGTTTTGCACGTTTTGGTAACGGAACTTTCGGCTCCTGCTCGTGTTCACTACTGTCACTATCGCGTCCGATATTTTCCATATCAAAATCGTCTTTCTCCATATTAACTAAAGTTCGTCACTATCAAACTGGTTTTCTTTTTCTCGGGCACATTGGATAGCATCCCACTTCTGATGTTAGGTTTTGAAGGGTTATCAACCCTTAATAATAGTCAAAATTGAACACAACTTATTTATTGCCAATACTTTAGCGCAGAGCTATGCACACGTATCGTAATCGCCCAATCTACCCAACTACTGCCTCCACGCATGCTCCACTTAGGACCAACTCGGCTGTCCTGTAGCTTACGCGTCACGAACTCGGCCATTATGCAACATATATATATATATATATATATATGTTGTTTTTCAGGTTTTCGTGGGTGGTGAATGTTAAATTCGTTTTCCGGGTATACTCCCGCGTAGGTGATAGGCCCCGAGAGGGACCGTGGTTGTCTGAACAGACAACCACGGTCCCCTCTCGGGGCCTATCACCCTACGCGGGAGTATACCCGGAAAACGAATTTAACATATATATATATATATATATATATATATATATATATATATATATATATATATATATATATATATATATATATATATATATATATATATATATATATATATATATATATATATATATATATATATATATATAAATAGATATTACTGCATAACAAAAATTTCAGTTTGCTATGAAAATATGCATTTTATGAGGATGGACATTAAGATGGGGTCTTAATAACCATAGAATAAATTATGGTAAGGCTTATTAAATTTTAATAGGCATATTAACTAGGCATGGTAATTGTTAATATAATGCATAATTGTTTTTAATACCTAACTTCACAAAATAATATGTTTATTAATAATATAAAATTAGTTCTAAATTCCTTACGATTTTTTGCCGGAGGCGCAATGGTAACACAATTAAAATTAGGGTAATAATACTATTATTATACTTCCTTACAAGTGCTATTTCCGAAATGCGCACATTTAAATGAAGGCGTTTCTACGATTAAAGAGAAAAAGTTCAGCGATGGATATGAAAGCTTGTTGTTTTTTAAATCGAATAAAAACATATTTACTAGAACGTCCTTTTACTATAAATATATATTTACTATTATATGCATTAAAAATACTAAATGAAAACTATCGACAAGGAATTTTGCACTTGTCAATAAAATTGCAAATAAAACTTGAACGAAAAAAATAAAATAGGACCCTCCCCCAGAAAAAAGGTAGGACGTTATTTCCTATTTATTTCTCTTCATAATTATTTTAATAATCAAAGATCATTAATCACGTTTTAGAATTTTAATGTTAATTTATCAAATATTCTCTCCGTGCCATGATGCCATCTGAATGTTGAAACTTATTAGAATTGTTTACGTTTCATTATAGCTGCCAAGCAAAATATTATATATTGTAAGGTGGAAGAATTATAAATAATTTAAGATATCAACTGCACAGAATTTGTCAGACTTTGTCAGTGCTTTAATATTAACGAAATGTAAAAAAATATAAATCTAAATTTGTTAAAACTGAAACAAGATATGTATGGATACAACAAATTAATGTTATACAGACAATAATTTGCTAAAATTTCATTAGCTAATGAAATAGTAAGAATAACTTTGTGAAATGTCAGATTTTCTTCATGCAGACCTATGATACAAATAACTGAGAGATATGATAATGCGCATGCACCCCCACCAAGCTCAAGCTAGGATGACGTAACGCGGAGAGCTAAAAATTTCATAACCTTTTAAAACTGTATTTCGTCTTTACTTTATTCATTGTATCATGAAGCAGACCTACCTAGTATAGTGCAGAAGCAAACAGTGTGTGTGTGAACAGCGAAGCAAGACAAGCAGCGACTGTAGTTTGGCAACGGTCTATGTAGACGAGGCTGACTAAAGTTAAGCAACGATCTGCGCGGTCTGAAACCAAATTCGGTTACAACGTGGGACAGAAGAACCATTTGTTCTTTTCAGAACAAAACTCTGTTTTAAATAAAGACTCCCACCTTGGCGTCAACAATTCCCAACCCCAAAATTAATAACCAAATCTCTTACAGGAAAGACAGGACGAAGAACCAGGAAAAGCATTTTGTGGAAGACAGAATAATGGACAGCGACGAAGATTCATCCTCTGAGGCGAGATCAGCGAGAACCTAGTCTTCCAGGAAAGCCGAAACGATACGTAACCTGAAAGAAGAGAACAAGAGGCTCAGGGCGCAAATAGACGAACTCTTGACGGAGTTCAGAGCGTTCAGAGAAGAGGACAAACAACGGAATGAAGAGGCTGCGGAGCAGATCAAAAGTCTGCTGGCAGTGACTGCACAAAACAAGAATAAGGACGTAGTCCAGGTGACAACAATCACACCTATGGAAGAGGACGTGGAAGAACCCAAGGGGAAAGGACCTACTCTCAAGAGAAAGAAGGCGACGCGGACTCCGAAAAGAACACCAAGAAAACGATGCCCAAACCAACCGCGGCGGAAACGCGGCGCGAGGAGACCACGACAGCACCACGGCTAACGACTGCAGAGGCACCGACCGCCAAATCTCCTAGAATACCTCCGGTCATCTAAGGAGTAAGGACAAATGGCCACGTAAGCCTGCGGCTCAAGGAGAGTGGTATCAACTACGCCAAAGCGAAGCGAAGGTATAGCCATCGAGCCAACCAGCGTAGAGGACTATAGGAAGCTTACAAGACTTCTGATGGAGGAAAAGCACGAGTACCATACGTACTCGCTACCAGAAGAGCGTCAACTACGCGTAGTGATGCGTGGAATCCCCAGCGGAGTGGAGAATCACGACATAAAGAAGGACCTCATGGACCAGGGCTTCGCGCCGTCATCCGTACAAAGGATGACTAGCAGAAGAACCAGGGCCCAGATGCCGCAGGTACCTAAAGATCAGGAGGCCATATTGACAGTCAACCGATGCTGCTCCCTGGTAGTGCGGATGGAGCGTCAATGAGTGCAACAAGAAGTATGGCAGTGCCACCACTGCCAGCGCTTCCGCCATGCACAAGGCAAGTGCACTGCACAGGCCAAGTGCGTGAAGTGCGGAGGACCACACCACTCCATCGACTGCAAGAAGACGAAGGATACGCCGGCGACGTGCGCTAACTGCGAGGGAGCGCACTCTGCCAGTTACAAGGGGTGCCCCAAGTACCCCAAGAAGCCGGCTGGCCCCCCTCCAAAATAAGTGTCAAGGATTCAACAAGAGGCCAGGGGACCACACACAGGAGGACTGAGCTACGCGAAGGTAGCTCAAGGTAAAGCAGGGACCGATGACAGCCCTGCTAAACAACAAAATGCACTCGTTGAGGTCCAAAACCTCACCGGGGTGCTACAACAAATGCAACAAATGTGCTCAGCAATGAGCGCATTTTTTGCACAGATGCCTTTCCTTACTAATGTGTGATGTCCTTTCAGGAAAAGACGAGCAAGATGACGCCACTACTACCTGGCAGACACTCCGTGGCAAAAAGATTGAAGTAAATCTCGGTATACTGGTGAGTATAACTAATTTTTCCCTTACAGATGGACCAACCCACAGAAGAGACATGACATACCAACTACCTACCCACAAAACCTTGTAGGCGTTAGACAATAAACCCTCTAGCACCTGTTGTCCCAGCAGCTCCGTGCAGGATGAAAGTGCTAAGAAAGCACTTAGGCCTACACTTCCTCGAGCTACATAGTTCATCCTAACCAGCCGATGATCTGGACGGCAATGTGTCAATTGACACTTTTCGTACCGGCAGTCAATATCCCAACTATAGCAACACTCACAGTTTCCAAACAGACAGAAGACTACCCCCGGGGGTGACAAGCTGGCGAAGAAAGAAGACCAAGACAAGAGCGCCAGAAGTGGCCCTAGCCACCAGGGTTCATCAGCCAGGACCCAGGGAGGTTGGCCGAAATCTTCGGCACCGCTCACATTTGTGAGTGGGGCCGTTCGTAAAGTAGGCTAACCCGCCCTGCACGAGGCCGGTCCAGGTCTACAGCGATGATCAGGGTAAAAGACAATAGTTCTGCCTGGCCCTAACATCCGAGACCGCCATCAACCCAAAGAATATTGACGCGAGCCACAAATATCATCTTCTGACAACTGGTCAGACACTCCGGCCGTACCGTAAAAGCCGCTTCCGAACTCCAGGGTGCTCCGACACATCCTCCAGTAGTAAGAAATCTTATCCTCTATTTTATTGCTTTATTGTTGATTTTGGTGAATTTCCATCATTCACCGTGTGTGTCCGCAATTCTGTTATATTCTCTTGTCCGTTAATTGTCTACAAATACCGTACGACCCGAGATATCCGAAAAATATCGTGGTTCAACAAGTAAATCTGGGTTATCTACTTTGGCTACGAGCATATCAAGATTTCATTAGTAAATACCGCACGAGAGAGGTCTTTCTCTAGAACTATGGAAGGAATCTTACTGTGCCCCGTGAAGTAATACATGAACCGTTCTGTTCAGCGCCTGTAAGGTTTTTCTCTAGAACTATGAAAAGAACTTTACCGTGCCCAGCCGCGTAGTTGTCAATCCGTAGCCACTACATCGGAGTGGTGAAACCAGAAGACTCGCGGATAAATGTGATAACCTCTCATTTTATCGATACCTAGTGCGAAAATACGCTTTAACTCCGCCCGCATATCTCTGGTCTATTCAGCTCAAGCGACAGTATGCCTTAATAACGCGAATTAGTAAATTGGAGCCTAGTGCTATATCATGAGGTCAACATCAAGCATATCGGGATTTCACTAGTAGATTTAGCACAAGTAAGATTTTTCTCTAGAACTATGAAAGGAACCTCACAATGTCGTGCGAAGTAATAACCGTTCTGTTCAGCACGAGTAAGGTTTTTCTCTAGAACTATGAAAGGAACTTCATCGAGCAGCGTGGCGTAATATCGTAACCATATCGTTTGATACTTGTATTCACTAGAGACATAAGTTGCTGCCTGATTTACTGGAACTACTCGTTCCCTACGGTTAGACTAATCTAAGCCACCAAGCCTGACATAATCCTCCTCAACCATCAACACAAGGTGATGTATATCATCGAATTCTCGGCACCTGCTGAGAAAAACCGCCTTAAACGATGAGGAAAAACGGACCAAATATCGTGATTTCCGTTACGATCTTCAAATTCTGTACTCAGCCTACTCGGTCAAGATGGTCGTATTAATAATCAGTGTACTCGAAGAGATAAAGCCTAAGCAAAAGTCATGCATTTATTTTTCCGTAAAAAAAATTTTGTAATATAAAGGGAGATACATTTTTTAGAAATATGCATTTGTGTTACCAATTTATAAAAAAATAGAGCATAAATTAAGCTTTAATAAATAGTTCGTCGTTCTTCCAGTCGACCGAATACACTCGGACAAGCATCGAAATGTTGGCAATAAAATTTATTTTACAAAATCCTGATCTCTTATGTAGAAAAAAAATTCTGTATGAGTCTTTATTTCAAGATATTGTAACATGCATTACGTGTATGTAACTATGCGAGAAACTATTACTGTTCACGTCTGGTAGAACTGCGATATGAAAGAATGTAACCAGACTCAATCTGTCATCATTTCTGAGAGCAAATTGGCGCACAGCTGCTACTGTTGTAAGGAAGCAGAGAGAGAGAGAGCTTTATAAAAATACTGAGCCATATTACATCGTCATCTCACAATCCTATTTGAGTTGGACAGGACAGATGTACAACAGAAATACAGATATCGTTAAAAACATACTTTTTTTCTAACGAATCGACTCTCTGCTTAAATGTAATAGGCAATAGATAAAATTATATACACTGGGCACAGCAGAATCCACATTGAATTATGAAAATGCACATACATCTTCTACAGGAGATGAATGTATGGTGTGGTTTTTAGGGCACAGAGTTGCGAGTCGTCCTTTGAAAACACTCCCACTGGTGAACTTTACTTATAATTCCTTCATGAGGAGTTAATTGCTGCCCTAGCTATCTTGTTTATAAACGAAGAAGATTCTGATAACCCTTATAACAACAGTGCTTCTAACACTACACGGCGCGTATTCGAAATTATTTAAATGGGACTTTTCTTAACAGGTGGATAGGAAGAAGATGGTGTATCAAATGGCCAGCTAGAGCGCCGGATCTAACTTCGTTAGACTATTTCCTGGCGCCATTTACAAAGCAAAGTTTAGATAATAAATAAATTCAAAAGGAATTTGTTAATCGATTGCAACGTTGTTAGGACGTAAATGAAGCACATTTTGAACATTCAATCTAGTTTAAATTACTTTTCATTGAATAAGATTTACAACTACCCAGCGGACAAAAGCCCCGCCCACGTTGAATTAAACCTGCAAGTCTTGTTTGGTAGCTAAGATCATTTGTCAATTCCTCACTAGACATAGCTGGTTTCGAACTTGTTATGTTCTCGTCAGAATGCCATAAGTAATGGAAACAATAAATAATAATAGCAAACCAGGCTAGCCTAAAGCTGACTAAGCAAGACAGACATAATGAGTGATAAGTGTAGCCCTCTGGTGGTCAGTGCTACTACCCGTCAGATATCACTGATGTCTTAGTGTCTGATAGAGACCTGCAAAGCAGGTATCAAGAGCTGCGGCCTTTAACTCTGGTGGGCTGAACTATATACTGAATACAAGAAACTAGTCGGCGGACAAAAGCCCGACCTGCGTGATGTCTGACGAGTAGTAGCATTGACCACCAGAGGGATATACTTATCACTCACTATGTCTGTCTTGCTTAGTCTGCTTTAGACTATCCTGGTTTGCTATTATTATTTGTTGTTTCAATTACTTATGGCATAGTGAAGTGAACATAACAAGTTCGAAACCGGTCTGTGTCTAGTGAGGAATTGACAAAGAATTCTAGTTACCAAACAAGACTTGCAGGTATAATTCAACGCAGGTTGGGGTTTTTGTTCTCTGAGTAGTTGTTTCCTGTAAATCTTATTCAGTGTATAGTTTAGCCCACCAGGGTTAGAGGTCGCAGCTCTTGGTACCTGCTTTGCAGGTCATCATCAATGATGTCTGAGGTAGTAGAACTAACCACCAGAGGGATACACTTATCACTCACTATGTCTACTTTTCATTAATACCTTTTTTCTTGTTCTTTTTTTTAATGTGACGAACATAAATTATTGCAGAATTTTAAGATTTTAATTTGATTTGTCAGACATATATTTTTTAAACAATTGTTTTGAATTTATACATCAATTTTCTTGAACATCTAAAATATTTTTTTCTGAAAAAAAAGTGTAACTATAATTTTTTATGCTGCATATGTAAAAAATAAGCTCTTTTAAATGAAACTATCCAAAATTTGGGTTGTCATTTAAAAAATTGTTGTGATAACTTTTAGAAAAATGTTTGAAAACAATTTTTTTGTACATGAAATATTAAAAAAATGTATTTAAAAATCGAATTGTTTAAGTGATTTTCTATTACTTGTTTTGTAACGATTTTATAGAATTTATACATTACTTTACGGATGCAGTAGCGCAACCAGTGGACGCAGAGATACACTAGAAAGATGCTGCTTGGTAACGTCACGAGAAAAATTAGTGATCAAAATCACGAGCGCGTAGGGCGAGGGACTTTGCAACTAAATTTGTCGAGGGATGTTACCAATCAACAAACCTTGAGTGTTTTAAATAAAAATGCATTCATATAAAATCGTAAATACGAGAAATATTTGACTATTTTCCAAATAAACAACATTTATACGACACATTAAATATTATATTATTCATTGACACTTCGTCAAAATGATTCATTTTACTTATGTGAAACAAAAAAATTAATATTTATTTTAATGATATGATTCTATGGATACATACTGCCGAGTATTGGCGATAAATCGTCAGCTTTCTGCAAAACCAATTACTAAGAATATAATATATCTCCCAATGAGTAGGTGCGGATGCAAACAATCACAAAAATTTGCCATGCACTAATTTATTTATTTCATTTCCGCTTAATTGTGAATGGAATGCAGAAATCACATTCTTTCCGCGAATCCTCTTTCCCCGACCAGACAGTATCAACAAAATTAATTTAAATGGTAATAATAACACTAGGAACTTTTTTGATATTTTGTCGCTAATAAAGCATGTTGATTGGAGCTTGTGACAAAAATTAAGCAATTTTGTTGGAAGCAAATGCATGTGGGAAATAGTCTAAATAATTTTCTACTTCGCCCCTAATTTCAATTCCAAGTTACGCCACTGCTACTAATATACAACTGGATTATTTTTTTACTACTGGCTCAATATTTGACAGATAAGAAGTATTCCAATAAATAGGACACTATTATTGACATACAAAGGTCAAACTTTTTTTTCTTCATGAAATTCAACTCTTGATTCAGATATTAACCTTTAAATATAATGAGTAAATATACAATTTCTGATATCTAGTTCTAGTACTCCATTATTAATAAGAACAATACTCATAAATCTAAATAATATGTCATAAAACAACGTTTTTGCGTGCATTGGACGAACGACGTTGAACTTTTTCAATGGAAGGTAAAGCTGACGACAGCCCACGTGGGAAACTGTCTATCCGTAACTAAGTTTGTTACTAACAACAAATAGATACTTGCAGTAAGGGGTGAACTATTTATAGAAAAACAAAACAGTAATATTGACAAATAAATCATTTGTGTTGTTTATAGTAATTGTTGTCACACTTTACCTATTTTATTGAATAAGACTTCCCAAATTCGGGTTGTGGCGTTTATATATAGCTACTAATACCAGTTTATAAAATATCCCAGAGAGCAAAAAAGATCTTTTAAAAATATTTCGTTAAATATTTCAATATTTTAAAAATATTTTGTAAAATGTTTTAAATATACCTAATCACAATATTACGAAAATTTTTGGCGGACCACTTTTTTGTCAATAACGAAATGTTAAATAAACATGTATGGAAATGATATTGAAATATTTTGAAAATGTGTTGTAAATAATGCTATTACACATAAAATAATTTTAATTTAATGCCTTGGCCGATTTGATACCTAGGCTATGAAATGCCAACCGCGGCATTGAATCTGCTACTTTTCCACCAGTCAAACAAGTACCGTAGACGCTTAGATTAGGAACCTAATCTAAGCGTAGACGGGTTAATTGAAGCTAGCGGTTACGGGTTACTTGATACAGAGCGCTACTCCTTTGTTTGAGCTGGTGCTGCATTCTATGGATGAATAGTGGAGTTCATAGAATAGAAAAAGAATGAAGTTATGTAAAAATTACGGAGGTCCACTAGCCTATTTTCAGAGATGCAAAACCGCGTCTTACGTGTTTGTTGCTGTGAAAGTAAATCATAAACCATTAATTTTTTTATAGCCGTTTATCTTTTACCCACACGAGTGTTATTTTTGAATATATTTTTCTATTACTGATAATATGTTCCCTAATTCCTTCTGTTCGCGATATTTAACTGCACTTTATGTAATATTCGTTTTTACTATGCGTTTTCTAATATTTTTCTTTTGTTTTCCCTTTGGGTGAAATAGAACAATGCCAAACAAATACAGGAGAGTGTTAGGCACGACAAAATATAAAGATTTCACTAAAGACGACCTACAAAAGGCTTTAGAAGTTCGTAGCGGTAACCTAACATACAGGGAGGCATCAGAAAAACATGAAATTCTACATACCATGATTTACCAGAAAATGAATAATAAACACAAAAAAGCACGGGGTCAAACTGTATTAGGTGAACGAGAGGAAACAATAATTGTCGATAACTTTATCTGTGCAAGTGAATAGGGTTTTCCCTTTAAAAAAGGATGATATAAAACTAGTAATTAAATCTTATCTGGATAAGTAAGGTGTAGACTCGAAAATATTTAAGAACAATCTTTCATGTAATTCGTGGTATTATAAATTTTTAGGAAGGCATCAACGCTTATTGTCACCATAGCAGAAAATATTAAAAGATCCCGCGCCGCTGTCTCAATTGACACCCTAAATGATTATTTTCTCAATCTTGAGAATACTATATCAGGTGCCCCGGCTGAAAACAGTAAATTGCGACGAAACTAATTTTGTTGACGATCCGGAAAAAATTAAAATTGTTGTACGAAGGGGTGCCAAACGTGCAGAAAATGTGATAGACCACTTAAAATCAGCGACGTTGGTAATGTTTACAGTTACTACAGCAGGTAAAATGTTGCCTCCCTATATAGTATTTAAAGCAGACAATTTATGGTCTACATGGACGGAACATGGGCCAGAAGACGCACGATATAATAGAACAGTCAGGGTGGTTCAATAAGAATATTTTTGAAGATTGGTTTTTTCTATAATAATACCTTACGCTAAAAAGTTAAACGATCCTCTAATACTTATAGGAGATACCTAGCTTCCCACGTTTCGCTGAGAGTCACAACCGAGTGTAGAGAAAAAAATATTAAATTCGTACTGTTGCCCCCCAATAGTACGCATCTCACTCAGCCCCTCGATGTTAATGTTTTCCGACTATTAAAAGAGGCTTGGAGGAAACTGTTGTGTATCCATAAACAAAAATATAAGTGGGGGACTATGAAAAGAGAAATTTTCCTTCTTGCTGAAGAAAACTCTGGAGCAAATTGATGCAAATAGTGTGAAGAATATTCTCTCAGGTTTTAGTGGTACGGGTATCTACCCTTGATAAACAGCAGGTTTTCAAACAAATGCCCATGCAAGATAAACTCCTCAATGAAAATCAAGCTAATGTCTCTGATTCCATCAAGGATATGTACGAAACTGTAAGAAGAGGGTTAGGAAACCAAAGGATTTGTAGAAGAAAAAAAATAAAGGTAGCTGCCGGCAAGAGTATATAACTGTTGATTTGGAATCCACAAATATTGCATCCCCTGAACAAAGTGACGTTGAAAGTTTTGAGAAAGAGTCCAGTTTAAAACCATCAACATCTAATAAAATTCCATCTCTTGAAATAAGTGTAGAAAATAATGAGGAAATGATGGGCTCTTCTACTTCTAGTAGAGAGAAAATTCCCCCCATCCTCGGAAAATGAAGACGTTTCTGAGGATTCTTTTGAAAGCTTAAAAATTGGCCATTATATGGTTGTTGAATTAATATCAACTCGTGGAAGAAAATCGTGTTTTATAGGACATGTGGTTTCGTTACTGAATGTTGTTTGTTGTTTTCTTAAAAAAACGGGAAAGTTAATAATGGCTGAATAAGAAATTATAAACAACTTTTTTATTTAACATTTTCTTTCAAAATTAAACAACGCCAATTTACTCTTAGAATTTTAAGTTTTTGTAATTTTTGAGCACACTATAAAAAAACAAAGTTTCACAACATGAGTCGTATTTTATAGTAAAGCAAAAACTTTTATGTAGAATAACTTTTTCTCGAAAACTTAAACATTTTAGCAATTTCACCTCTTGTAAACACCATCCGCGGACATACTGCATATATGAAATGTTTTTGATATATTTCGAATTATAAACATCTACTTTTAATTATTACTTAAATATTTTTGAAATAATCTGTTTAATATATTTATTTTTAAATATTTCCTAAGTACTGCTGTCATTAAGTGTATATTGAATACTAAATAATTTTTAAATGTCTTTTTGTATATTTATTGTAAATTAATTCTTAAAATATTTTTAATTATATTATTATATTATATTAAATATTTGCAATATTGTGGAAATATTCTATATTGTAAGTATACAATGCATTATACACACAATTTCAAAAATATTTTGTGATTCTAGGGCAGGTATTCTCGGTAGCAAAAAACAAAGTTATAGAATATTTTGGAAACAATAAGTTTTCAAATTAAAGTACATCATCAGTTCGGTGGTGTAAAGGACAGAGGCGCATGTTTTCACTTAAGACGCCTTTTGCACTCTCATATCGATGCCATGCTCAAACAATATACTAAATAGTCTAGGTTTATTTCTTCAAATTTGTATGTTTAGAAGCAAACCATTTTACTTTTTGATTACCTATGTTTATACGGTAGCTCGACGCCACTGTTTCCAAAAATGTTGGTTATCATCTTGAATTCAGGGTTGATGTTTTTTCAATTTATTGAGAATATCTTCGTAAGGAGTTAATTGAGGGAAAAATATCAAGAGTTGAAATGTAGCTCATAAAATTTTCTTTATAATGGTATATATGTCTATCTATATTACATTCATAGCAAATAGTTGAGAATATTGAGATTGTTTGTACAACTGAATTTTCAAAGTCTAATGCATTACTTAACGGTCTGTTATAAAACCGAGCAAAATTGCAGAATTATTACTCCATCCTGCTGTCTTTCTTATAGTCTCGAGGATCAATCCATTTCTAAAGGCTGCCGATGAGACTGCATGTCTTGTAGAGTAACCCATAAAAACATTAGTGTTAATTCCTGCTTCCGTTAAAGTTTTCTTGATCCAGCGACTAATAGTCTGTGTAGAGGCAGACTGATGCTGTTGTCTGATTGTAAGAAATAATTAATCCTGCACTTCTTTCCTAAATAAGGCAGTCCTTTCGATATAGTTCATTAGAGTTGAAGCGGCACAAATTTCAGGTTTTTCGGTGAAAAAAGAAATGTGTAGACATGGTTGCATACCTTGCTGATGTGACTTTTATATGGGCTGGAATTAAAATCTGTATTCTTTTACCAGAAATAATAATATTTTCCACCTTTATACGTGTTAATGTTTGCATCCGATGGGCTGTAATTAGAGCCAGAAGCGTTACTAACTTCCTCGTTAATCTATCTAGTTAAAGTTCTTCATTATGGTATCAACTGTTTAAGAGATTCAAAACTATTTGTGGGTCCCAAATAAAGTTATATCTTCTTATTGGAGGTCTTAAGCATAGAATTCCTTTTAGAAAACAACATACCTCAGGGTCTTTTCCCATATCACCAGGTAGTATTAATGAAAGTGCTGATCTATATGTGTTAAATGTACTATATGAAACTTCTTTTGTTTCAAATCGACACTGCAAGAATTTTATTATCTCTGAAATTCCAGCCGCTATGTAATCCTTTTCATTTTCTATGCAAAATTTCCACCAATTCTTATATGCCGTCTCATATTGTCTAAGAGTAGTCTTGGACAATGATTCTAATAGCTTTAAATTGCACACTCTGGTATGGCCACCAGGGAAGTCTTCTGTGCCAGTGAGTGGGTTATTCTGGAAGGAGAAGTCAGTAAATTATTGTCAGATACCAGAATTAGGGGAGTTGTAATTAATAATTTACAAAAGAGTGGGTACGACGATTGAGATTCCCAGTTAGGAACCACCATGATACCTACTGCCTTTTGTCTATGATTATTTTATTTAGTGTGCGTAGAATTGGCGAAAAGGGAGGAAAGGCAAAAAAAAATTTTGTCCAACATAAACTAAACGCATCTACTGCAAAAGAAATGGGTCTGGCAGCCAAGATACATCATGTTTTTTACATTTACTGTTAATATTGGAAGCAAATAAATCAATAGTAGGGTTCCCAAAGGATTCCTGAATCTATTTAAAATATAGAGAATTAAGTTCCCATTCAGTCTTGGTTGGCAGAATTCTAGAATGCTGATCGGCCTGCAAATTGTCTCTAATGTTTATATAACCAAATGTTTCTGTCCTCACACCATCTCCATATTGTTTTGGCTAAGTCAATCAGTTTTGGAAAATGTACACTACCTACCCATCCTATTAATATAAGACAAACTGTTTGGTATAAAGAAAACCATATTTTATTGCACGATATGCTGATACTAAGAGACCTATAAAATGTGTCAAAACTCTTATTTTACAGTGTTCTTTATCTTGTATAAACCTAATCATTTGTAAAATCTTTGTCCGCTTTTCTTTTGTTAATTCAATTGTTAATTTTACGCTATCAAGTATAAACCCTAAGAACTTATATCTTGTGGAAGGAATAAGAACACTCTTCTCATAGTTAATGGTGAAACCAAGGGGGTTTTAAAGTCGAAAGTGCAATGTTAGTGTTTTCTGAAGCCTCTCGTTTATTTCGACCAAAAATAAGAAAATCATCCAGATATACAACACAAGAAATTTTTTTCTTACGCAACAAGGCAACAATTGGTTATATAATCTTTGTAAAAACATAACGGGCTAAGGAGAGACCAAAATGAAGAGCTGTGAAATCGTAAGGATTATTGTTAAACTTAAATCTCAAGAACTTATGATAGTGTTCATGTATTTCGATTGAATAATAAGCCTCTTTAAGGTCAATTTTTATGTAACAATCTTTATATACCAATTTTATTGCTGTCCGTATGTCCTTAGTTCCTTAATCATTGACCTATCTGAATTACTGTCTGTGATGTCTCATCTTGCAATTCTCCTGAGGGTAAGGCCCTCTGAAGAAGCAGATTCATAGCCGCATCCAACACTGTTAATCCAACTCCCAATAATTGGGAGTTGGATTAACATGAACCACTTCCTGACATGAACCACTTCCTGATTTAAAGATGGAGCCCTTAAATTCATATAATTTGAGGGAGTAGGGTAATCTACACTTCTTGAACGCCCTTCACCTTCATGACAGTTACAATCTCTTAGCATTCTTTCTAACCTGCGTAAGCTCTTTTCTATTTTTGTCTGGTCATTAATATTGACAAAGTCCGCCGATCGCGATCTGGATCGCTTTCTTTTTCTTGACGTACCATCCTGAAAATACTGAAATTTAAAAATTAAACCTTAAGCTAACCGCACACAATCAATATTACTGTCAAACCAAGATTGACAATTATATCGTTTAAATAAAGCATTGGTAGAAACTTGATATTCACCGCACACTGAACAATATTATTGTCAATAATCATATGTATTTGTGGTCAGTATATGTGAACAGCATTGACGTAGTTAACCTCATAAAAATGGATTTAAAGAAAAAAGCATGTATTGCGATAATTTTGGCATATCGGATAAAGAAAAAAATGCCAAGAAAACGGTGGATAAAAAGTGGATGCGTAAACGGGATAAATTGTCACATTTGAATTTGATAAATGAATTGCGTTTCTGTGTTGACGATTTTAAGAATTATTTTATCTCCTAATACTTTTTTTCATCTTCCTGATTCGTTTCAATCGTTTCTTGGTCACTCATTGAGTCATCCGCCTCCATTTTAAATGCAAAGGTAAAATGCAGAATACAGAAATCAGCCACTGAACCAAAAATCCACAAAACTTCAAAACTAGATTATATTCTCGTTAACGGTTGCACAATAACTGTTTTAGGTATTACGGAGCGCCCGCAAACGTTCAATATTATTGTCACTATCCCTACTTCTAACGATATTGAAGCACGGATTTCAAAACATCCGGATTTTTATCAATATGGATCGTCAATTTATCAATATACTTCGCACACGGTCAATAATATTGTCAAATCACGATATTGTCAATATTTTTGACAATAATATTGATGGTGTGCGGTTGGCCTTAGATTAAGAAAAACGCTTGTGACCATTAAGATTCACTGTACGGCATATGAAACCACAGAACAGAAAAAGATATGAAACAATGTCAAAATTCTTCTACGTCTCCTTTAAACCTTGTGGCCACAAGCACAGAATAACTGTACTACTGTACCACAGAATAACCATATTCTGTGACTGTACTGTGATCTAACCAATGATTTCAGAAATAGGATAGACAAAGTATCCTCTTGATTTGTTGTAGTTTGATGTAAATAACTCAGTACTCAGTTGTTAGGGACATGCGCTTGTGCGCGCGAAGTCCCTGTTCGAAATTCGGGTGTTCATCACTGTTTACGTTTTTTGTATGCCATTAGTTGCTTGTGTGTATCTTAAGTTTAACGCTGTGTTTACTATGATTGTTAGTTTTTTCATGACGCATTTTCTGTTTTTGTGAATAAACAATGGGAAAATATTGTGTTATATGCAAATCTCCCTTTAAAAGTGGAGTTAATCGATCTTTCCACAGGTAAGTGACATTACCATAGGCGTAACGGGAAAATGGTAAATAAAAGCATAATCTAAAATTTAAAATGTCCAGTGCAGTAATAATATTGTAAACATAAAAATATATAATAGATATTTTTTATTTCAAAAATAGTAGTAGTAAATATAATGTATTGTTTGTTTTTAGGATTCCTTCGAATATTGAACGTAGATCTATATGGATCTCTCGAATTTTGAAATATCTGGGAAAGGAAAATATTCCTAAAGATAGTGTTGTGTGCTCAGATCACTTCACATCATATTACTTCTTAAGAAAATCCAGTGGCATAGTTTATCTTAAGGACTCGGCGGTTCCAGAATTACCAAGTTGTTCTAAGGACAATACACAAGTTTGGTAAGATATCATTTTGTTATAAGAAAAATAATACCTACTCAATTAACAGGTGTACGATTGTAAATACTTCTGATCACAGTTTTTTTTTGTTATTTTATGAAACAATAATTCTTCCTGAGAATGTTAACATATTTAGCCAAAAGTTGATGTTTTTATTTTACTTTTCACTTTTCTTTTATCAATTTACAATAATTGTTGGTTCATTTTAGCACCATAACGAATCCATTGAAGTCTCAGAATATCAGAAAACATATTCTTGATGATGTTCACAAAGAGTTAGAATCGCCAATAAAAAAGTAAGTATCTAGAGATATTCTTTCACATTTTTGTAATTATGAAAGTTATTTCTGTTAGTAGTTAACATGATTACAACAAAATTAAGTTTATATAAGTTCTGTTGATTGATAATACGAATGAGAGCGTCTTGAAATAATTAGTTAAATTGATAAATAATTATATTCTTATTTGCATAGACATGAATTATATAAAAAAATTATTATAGCACATAATATTAAAAAGTAAAATAAAGTACCACATTTTGAAATACTTACCAAATATTCATCACGAAGTAACTGAAATTTATACAATAGATTTTCTAAGGTATTTATTTATTTTAGAAAATATTACAATGTTGTTTATATGGAAAACTTACAGAATAATCCCTTAAATAACCATTTAATGCAACTAATAAAATTAATATTGGAAAAATATTTTAATATTCGCATTCACCATGAAACGTCAAAATTGAAAGATGCAGCTGCCAAACAGAGAGTTAGAAGCATATTGACAAAAACTATATTATTTAAAAATCAATAATAAAGAATTTTAATTCAATGTTTTATTTTATTTTGTAGTATAATTTTCTTGTTTTTTTTTTTTATAAATGCATTTTGTACATACCCCCCCCACCATATCTTATGATATAAATGTAGTAAAAAAAAGTTGTAATGTAGGTACTTTATTAATTAATATTATTTTATATATTCACGCATGTTACTGAGAAAATAAAGATTATTGTAACTATTTAGTGTTTTTCTTTGTTTTTGTGTATAAATATATGCAGTAGAAAACACAGCACTGACTGGTAAAATCTTGGGTTGGCTATATCTTATGTTTTGTAAAAGAAAATCAATCAAAATTTGTGAAACATTTTTGCATGTAAATACATCACCTACCATAGTTTTTATGAAACTATTTCTAAAGTATTTGTAAAATTATTATTATTTTTTTTTTTTAATTTGTAAGAGAATTTAAATTTCATTAAGAAATTTTGATTATTACAACTTTTTGAAATATTGTTTTTAGACTGATTTTTAATTTATCACATTATGTAGGTATATATCAATGACTTATTCTGTAGTCGTTGGTATATATCATATAGCCATCCAAAATTTCACCAGCCACTGCTGGTAGAGCATTTCTATTCATATCAAAAAACAATTTTATTTTAAAGCCAAATCAGGAGATGAATCAATGTGCATGTATATTGGACAAAAATTTAAATTTTGCACCCTCTCTAACACGCCACTGCCACCGAGTACGGTAATAAACAATGAACTATCTTCATCCTTTTAAAATAATAGGATGTCTCAAGATGATGCATAACACAACAGTTCCTGTGTATTAAGATAGGGAATTACTTGTCTATCTATTCTGAATCTGAAGTCATTGGATCTAACTAAAGGACGAGGCGTTGAAATATATCACGTGATCTTTAGATCAGTAATGTAGTGGGGTAAGAATAGCGGCAAACGGTTGACCGTATAAACAGGTTTTACATGTCGCAACAATAAATTTGCATATTTTTCATAAAAAAATATCATTTTTGCAATTACTATATTTCATAACATAAAAATAATCAAGGAAAGGAAAAAGTCAAGTTGGATTCTCGATCATCCGTTCTCATTTTTTTTTTTAGGATTTTTTTATAAGATCCTATGTAAAACCAGAGACGCATATTACACTTACACGTCATGGTAAAACCGATAAAACATCATAAAATTAACGAGTACCTCCCAAATACGCATGCACGCCCGATATCCGAGGCTGCTGCACGTTTTATTTGCGACTCGTGCAGGTTACTTCAGATCAAATGTGATCAAGTGGACTAACCAGCGAAGCAAATAAAATACTAGGATAATTACTAATTATAATATTACATTTACCATATAATACACAACTCACTGTAACACGATAACCCTCTTAAATTATTTTCTAAAACACACCAACAAGTAAACATATATAAAATAATTATGCTAAACAAACGGTAACAAAATTAAGTGCGGACTTGAAGTATCAGAATGTAAGTGAAACTCCACCTCGGTCGCGTGCCAACATAAACAACAATCATATTTCTCGCTTTAATGTAAGCGGTGTAAAAGACGGAAGATGTCATGTGTTAGACATTTCCCACTCTCATGTAGCGTCTTACCCCGCACGTCCCGTCACGATACCGATTTCTCGTACTATATTGTATTGTGAAACTCTAAACGATATACTGTTGTAATGTAACCGTTATTATAACAAGTTATATTACTGTTATAATATATCACGGTTAAACTGAGTGGGAAATAGTTACATTAGCCCTATAACATTATTATATAAATGTTGCATAACCTGGCACATTTGAAACTGGCGAGGTTATATAACAAAAATATTTTAAATATACAGGGTGGGGCAATACATAACATTCCATTTAAAAAAAGGCACTTGGTCCTGTAATTTCGTCTTGGCTCGCCCTGTATGTTCGAAAATAATTTCCAGTTATAGACTTTTTTATCTAGTTTACTTGCAATTTTTTTAAAAAATTTCCAGCTATCGTAGAACTCGAGATATCGAGGTCCGACGCACTATTGCCCCACCCTGTATAACTCGCTGCTCCTGCGTTCGATATAGTTACCACAAATTTTATACTGGATCGAGGATGTTTAATTTTTTGTCAGTTTTAGGGTCTCTGATTTTATATTCGGATTCCCTGAGGAAAAAGCTATGATATACATAAAAAAAGTCGAGCTTAAAAATATAGCAAAGAAGTCGAGTGAGCCACCTAAAATGATCACTATACATGGACTACATGTATGTAGAAACTAATGAAAAAAGCGCATCCATAAATGCCGCCCTATGTATATTTGCGAAGATCATCGGTGGATACCCTGTACATGGTGCAAGCTTAAAATGACAAAGGTTATTATGAAAAGACGAAGAAGACGACGTCCGCTGCAAAAATATTTTTACTAATGGCCGTTACAGAATGGCTTGCCAAGACCACAGAAATAGAGGGGAAGACATAACATAAACGAAAACAAGATTTTTTTTTGAATATACTGCAAATATGATTGAGTAACAATTCTTGTATGTGGAAAAAGAAGGGGATAAGTTGTTCATCGACTTGGGGTGAAAAAGTATTATCTTTTTTTATATTACAAAAAGTAAGAACATTATAAAATCACACATCTGGTCTTTAAAACTCCTGTTCTGTGTATAGGACAGAATGTTTTGTTTTTCTAACTGCTAGGAATTCGGATAAATGCAAAATCTCAATGCGAATGCGCATATTCTCTTTTTTTACCGATTGTCAGTCACGGAACGATGAACGATTGCTAGAGCCAGTCAAAAGTAGTTAAGTTATCGACTTTTCCGCCATTACGCTTATTTGTAATTGTACTGCAGCAACCACAGAATCTGCTTTTTGGGTAAATACATTATTAAATAATCACACTTTGGTTTGTCGTCTAACCTCTAATAATAATTTTACATATGTAACGTGCTTTTAAACTGCATAGTATAAAAATAAACCTAGGCTGCCGGCATATCCAAGTGTGACTTGTTGTTTTTTAAGGGTTCATTAATAGTTATTTGCACTACAAATAGTAGTGCTGCCTAATTTCGTTTTGTAAATATGTTTTTAACGATTGAGCTGTCAGTCCTTAGAATCTCTTTTTTATTTTTAATTTTGATTTATAATTTTTTTCTTTGATGCTTTTTCAATATCGTCCTGTTTCTTGTTAATAAAATGTAGGCTTAAAAATCCTTTGATAGTAGGTACCTACCTATATAAAAACTAAGAATTAAAAATGTTATAACTTCCATGAATGGAATGAAAAACATTTCTAGACATTCTTTGCATTTTACAACAATAACAATAGACTTCTATTGTTGTGTAAATAAAAGGGCGAAGTAAAGAGGGTCCTTTTTATTTCAATTTGAGCAGATGTACATATCAGGACTTTTCTTGTTAATCTCGTTTTTGGTTCAGTTGTGTACTTGCATTTGAACTGTGAGGATATTTTTTACTGACTGTAAAACAGAATTAAAGTATGTTATTTTTGTATGATATGTTTTAGAAGTATTATTTTATTATCTTTTTTACTTGTGATTTTTATCAAATATGTTTTATCCTTTAATAAGTTTTAAAAATCAATACCTTAACTCTTGTGCTGCATACTAGGAGTAAATATAGTAAATTCAAACTATATACTTAGGTGTAGGTACCTACTATAATAATTATGAGCAAAATTAATGGACACAAATGACAATATTAATTTTTGATATCATGAAATAAGAAAAGGGAACTACACTTTTTTTATAACTCAGAAAATTGGTTTAATTATTTACTATTTTTATGAACAATTAGGCAGGTAGTAATTTACCGAGTAATTTACATTATAACGAATTTAAAATTATTTTGACATGGCAATAAATTAAAAACTACTTAGGTATGTAATTAAATATTTTTCTAAGGTTAAAGGCATAAAAGGTGTTTTTGTGCTACTGATCATTTAATTAACTTTATTTGACCTAAAAAAAAGAAGTAGGTTTTCAAAATGAAAAATTATTAAACATTTTTATTGAAATTAAGTTAATGTTAATTATTAATATTAAATGTAAATGTAACATTTGTACAGTTATTTGTACAAGTACCTTTTCAAAAACTATAACTTATTATTGTGATGTGTAATTTCACTTTGTATATTTATACAAATAGCTGCCTTAGCAACCATAGCAACCACATGGTTAAGCAACCAAATGCCATCTAGAAGAACCTCTGATAAAAATACTAAAACGTCAGTAAATAAAAATTGGTTATTTTTATTTCATTTTCTTTAACATCACAAAAAAAAGTCATATGCACCTCAGTTTGTATACTGTGATTGTTTGGTATTTAAGTTTTGCAAATCTTAGCTCTACAGGTCTTGCGTTTGGAAGATAAAGTTTATTTCAAACTTATTTGCAACATAACGTCCGTTTCTTTAACAGTGGTAAAAAGGATCAAAGAAACCGACGTTTTTTGTGTTGCAAATAAGTGAAATAAACTACATAATTGATTTCATGTTATAATACATTGTTTTCAAATATACACACTATAGTGTAATTTGGTTATTATATTTGTGTACTGTAGAGTATGGATAAACATTTAGCCAAATGTGTTTTATTTAATTTTTTTTTCATATTTGTCTAGTATGTATGAGATAATATATTGAGTTTTTATTCATGAATTGAAAACAGTGTTTAACTAGGTAGTAAGACAATTAGTTCCAATAAACTATAGTGAAAAAATAAATCTATCTAAAAACCTAAATACATTTTTTGTATAATCTCTTGTCATAAAAAACTACAATTTCATTTTGCAAGGAGAATTATATTTATTATTGACTGAAAATACCTACTAAAATATATTCTCTGTAATAAAATAATTGTCTGTTATATTAAATAACAAATTCAACAGCCATGTTTTACTTATAGATGAAATGTGTAGAATTTAATAAAAGTAATATTGTAGTAGAAACAAAAGTATTTTCCGCTTAATTGGCCATAATATGGAATTCCACATCTAGAAACATTTTTATACAAATTTAATAAAATTATTATTAAAGTCAATAAAATATTTTTGTTTTAATAGTTGCGGAATTGTTCAGAAAACAATATGAAATTATTAAACAGAAATGCTCTATTAATGGTAGAAGGTTGAATTAGTACAGTAAAATAATGCTGTACTTTAACAAAATGTATTAGGATGAACCATAGCTATGTTGTAATAACTTTTTATCAATTGCAAAAAATATAAAGTTTAAAAATAATACTTGCTATTATTTCTAAAACTTTTCCCAAATATTAACAAATAATTTGTTAAAATATTTCTTTAATCCTATTTACGAAAATTATTGTTAAAAGAAAATTGGGTCAACTTTACTAATATTAACAGAATTTAATAAATTATATAATATACTAACTATATTGTACTATTTTAGTAACATTTTTAGGTGCTACACATAATTTTAAACTTAATAGTTTTAAACTAAAAATTCGAAAAACTTCTTTTAATGGTAATCAAAATTTACAGAATTCCTGAAAAAAAAACATTATAAGTAATGTTTTTGTTACTACCTAGATTGTAGTATCTACTTAAAATATATTGTTATCGGTATCCATTGCCAGATAACTCTAACTAAAGGATAAGTTAATTCAAAATCTTTTATATTTATTTACTACTTATCAGACAAATTTAAAAAAAAAAATGTTTTAAACGTTTTCTTAACCGCCTTACAAGTCACCGAAGTAACTGTTGACTAAAGAGAGACGAGGCCCTACAGTTTATTGTGGAGGCCGTGGAGTCATAAATGTCGTAATTAAATCAATACAATACAGATCATCAGTCATCACACATATCTATTAGTAATAAATGATAAAGTATAATTGCTATTGAATACAAAAGAATATCCAAGGAAAAATTCGTAACAAATTATTTCTTTGGATATTAAACTAAGTATTAATAAACTGGCCCCTAAACTATATTAAACTTTGCAGCGTTAGCCATGATAGGGAACAAAATGCGCGCCGATGATTGGTGCAGACGACAGGCAGATGTACACAAGTGCAAAGTTCCTATAACGGTTGATTTTCATTGTTTATTTTATTTCATAAGCATCGGTCGTAGTTGGACATTTGGCTCACTAAGCCAAACCCAACAGTGCAAAATCTAAGTGAATAGAGTATAGTATAACAGCACTTGGGCTGACTTGTAATAATCAGCTAGCTATTGGGCCACAGATACAGATTTTTCCATTTTTACTTCATGTCTTAGTAGATCTTTTAGCATTATACATTTGTCTGAATAGATAACTGAGCTGACTGTTTTTCTGCATCGGATCTATATAATAAAACAGATTTAACAAAAACAATTTTTGATTTTATAAATTAGTTTACTCGCCATAATTCAACATATTTTTGTATGAACAAAACTTAGATGTAAATTATAAATTGTTGATTTTATAAGTAAAGTTTATTCACCATAAATTAAGGTTATATGAAGAAAACTTGGATTTGTTATATACAGGGTGTCCACGGATAGAGTGGGAATAGAAAAACTTTTTTATTTAGCGATTTACGAATAAAAACTCTTATCTTTATAGTAAATTCTGCTTCTCCAAAAACCCTCAAATACCGATTTTAATTTGCATTCCTTGTTATACAGGGTGGGGCAATAGTGCTCCGACTTCGATATCTCGAGTTCTATGATAGCTAGAAACTTGATTTAAAAACATAAGTAAACTAGACAAAAAAAACCGGAAATTGTTTTCGAATATACAGGGCGAGCCAAGACGATTCTACAGAGTCGAGTAACATATTTTTAAATGAAATGCCATGCATATTAGGACATTTTTTGAAATCTGTTTGGGGCTTCCTTTCACTGCTGTATTATTATTGCGTTTCTCCCAACCACTTGGATGTAATGATTTTTTTTTGTTGGCATTATACCATGAACGTGTAATTAAAAATATCACTACAATCACAACTATTGATTTTAAGAAAAAACATGTTAGTACCATTTATGAGACATCTGTGTGATGATACTCGGCCATTTTCACTTCCTAAAAGTATACAGGGTGGCCAAAAAGGATTTTTAAATTTACAACTTTTTGAACTGAGTTTTCTCAATTTTTTCAAATGGAATACCCTTGTATATTTTTGGACGATGTGATGTAGGACTGAAAAACGAACATCTTTTGTACATACATTCCTTTGGCAGCAGTAAAAATTAAAAATGAGAGTTTTTTTTTTCAAATAATTCAAGAGGAGGTATACGCGTGTTACATGATGCCCATAAAAACATCACACCAACACCAATCTAAAAGTTGAAAGAAAGGATAATAAGTGTTT
Organism: Rhamnusium bicolor; assembly: GCA_029963845.1. Taxonomy (NCBI): domain Eukaryota; kingdom Metazoa; phylum Arthropoda; class Insecta; order Coleoptera; family Cerambycidae; genus Rhamnusium; species Rhamnusium bicolor. Next base: position 659,942 of record JANEYF010004711.1, read on the forward strand.
TTAGAAATATCACTCCGGCAATTTTAATGAACAGTAGAAACCTCATTCAAAAGACGCATAGAAATGTGTGTCAATCAAAATGGGCAACATGTGGAGCACTTTTTATAATATCTTGAATTGCAAAAAAAAATTGCTGAATTTTGTTATTGTTCAATAAATCGAAAATGGTTACAAATAGCCATAGGGATGTACGTACAAAAAATGTTCTTTTTTTAATTCTACATTACATCGTCCAAAAATATACAGGGTGTTCCATTTGAAACATTTGAGAAAATCAGTTCAAAATGTTGTAAATTTAAAAATTATTTTTGGCTACCCTGTATCCTTTTAGGAAGTGAAAATGGCTGAGTGTCATCACACAGATGTCTCATAACTGGTACTAACATATTTTTTTCTTAAAATCGATAATTATGACTGTAGTGATTTTTTAAATATACAGGTGTAAAGGGCATAATTTAAACAAAAAAAAAATCATTGCATCCAAATAGTTGGGAGAGAGTCGATAATTATACAGTAGT